>CM077307.1:61323696-62056196 GCA_039655065.1 Glossophaga mutica | reverse complement strand
AACCTCAATAACTTGAATTCCAGTCTTAATCCTGGACTCTGGCTTTTAGAGAGACATTGAGAAAACTGGGACACCAGAGAGTAGAGTAAATTTGTTCTTATAAGTGGACCAAATCAGGAGCAATCAAACAGAACTGACTGCTATGTGGTATAATTTCAAGGGTGCAAAGGAGAACCTTTGTTCAGTAATGTTCTTTGCCTTGATGGTTTAATGAGGCCTTTTGGCTCTGACCCTACTATCAAAAGGAGTGGTAGATTTAAGCTTACATGTTGCTATGGGCTTTTGCTAAATTTTGACTGCCATGTTTCTGTCCCTCCTCCTTTTGTTAACAAAGCTGTAATTTCTTTTTACTGAGTCACTCCTTTTCTCACCCTTAATTCATATGTATTTTGGGGCAGTGGAGGCTCTACACTCAGTTCCAGGAGTGACACATGTGATACAAGTCTGGCCATTTAGCATTTGATGTCTCCCTCAGGTTTAGAAATGAGGATGCTTCTTGAACTATCCTAGTAAGAAAAATTCTTAAGTGTTGGGAACAGCTACCAGGCAACAACACTGAACTTGAAAAGACGTATGCTAAGGTACTAGAGCCATTTTTTAAAGTACAAGGTGAGACATATCAGAGAATGCAGCCAAACAAGAGGAAGCGAAGCTGTGAGAAGGAACAAGAGAGACCAGGTTCTGTTGCCTTTATTTGAACTCCTGGATCAATCCAAATCTAATGTTCCACTACTATTTATATTTTTAAATTATGTGAGTCAAAAATTTCCTCATGTTTAAGAACATTTAGGCTAGGTTACCATTGGTTGTGACTAAAGTGTTTCTTAATTGAAATTATTTACTAATGTAAATAATCAATTACATTTTACAATTGATGTAATAATCAATTACATTTTAGTTTTCATTAGTTCCTTTTCTGTAAGTAAGATTTGATACTGGGAAGTTGAAGGAAGAACTTAATAGCAATGGACATTGAGCAAACATGGAGATAAATCGAGTGAAGAGAAAAGGGGAGAGAATGGTACCCCAGCAGTTCATATTTGAAATTCAAAGTCCAAGGTTTTTGATTTTGTGCTGAAACCCATTAAATCTAACCTCTCTACTAGTAATTTCTGTCAAGTGCAACTATTTGGAAATGCAGAAAAAGCCACAATAGAATATATAACTAAGATGGTCATATAATATAGATTATGGACTCAGTTCTGTCCTCACAAGTGCATATATTGAAGCCCTTACCCTTAGTACCTCAGAATGTGACTGTATTGGAGACAGAACCATTAAAGAAGTAATTAAGTTAAAATGTGGCCATAGGGTAGGCCCTCATCCAATCTGACCAGAGTCCTTATAAGAAGAGAAAATTTGAACACACAAAGGGACTCCGGGGATGTGCATGTACAGAGAAAAGACCATGTGAGAACACAGCAAAGAGGTGGTCATCAGCAAGCCAAATGGAGAGGCCTCAGAAGACACCAAACCTGCTGACACATTGGTTTTGGAATTCCAGCCTCCAAAACTGAGAAAATAGATTCTGTTTTTTAATCCACCCAGTCTGTGGTATTTTGTCATGGCTGCCCTAACAAATTAATACAAGATACAGCTCACATTTACTGTTCATCTCAGAAGTAGACTTTAATTTCAAGAACAATTGCAATTTTTTTGGAATTGTCAATGACTTAAAAAGGTCTGTCTATTATGTGAAAGATTGGTATTTTTGTGGGAGATTAGGCATTCAAAAATATAAAACGAAATTCTGGAATGCATAATATTTACAGTCAATTAGGTACTTGAGGCAGTTGCACATAAAGCAAACAAATAAAATATCTAAATCAAAAAATGATAAATAAATAACACAAATATGGGTATTCTGAGGATGCTCAGAAAGGGGGAGTCACTTTAGACTGGATTGGTTGGAAATTTTTTTCAGAGAGATGCCAAAGAGAAGACATTCTGGGTGAGGAGACTTTTGTCACTAAAATAAGAAAGTACAAAAAAATGTTAGGGGAATACTGTAGCCAAGAGGGGTAGACTCAGTGGAGGGGGACAAAAGGGAAAAAATTGGGACAACTGTAATAGAATAAACAATAAAAAAATAAAGTAGAGAAAAAGAAAAGAAATAAACCAGTTTGGATAGAAAAGAAAATTTCTATGGGGAGTTGTAATAAAAATAAGCCTAGGAAAATAGTGTAGAGGCTGATTATGGAGAATTTGACTGTCAGATACATTAACTTGGAGTTTTTTTCTTTGAGGCAATAACTGGGAATCTATTAATGTTTTTTTTTTTTTTTTTTCCAGCAGGGAAAAGATGTGATGAATACCTGTTTGGGGAAGAATTCCCTTTCGGCATCCCAGAGGAGTGTGTTAGAAGAAATTCAAGGTGAGAGACAGAGAGGGGGATAGGCAGCAGTTGGCCACTGTCTACCAAGGAGGAGACTGGGGTGGATGGGAGTTCCGCTTAACTCTCACCTGGAAATACGCTCCCAAGTGTAACTTTCCTATTGATTTGCCTCAGGCACTGTGAACAGCATATTAACTCTTTCTAAACATATTCTAAATTCTCTTTTAAATGTTAAGTAAGTCCTTGTTCAACTAACTTGTACATGAGACTTGGCAAATCCTGATAATAATATACATTCTTGAAATAAGATCTTTATATTCTTCTGTTACTAATTCCCCCTGGTGCCCTTGCATAAAAATGCATGAAATCTTCTCATTATTGCTTAAATGCCCTTGCCTATGTGAAACTATTTCATTGTGGGAATTTTCCTTCAAACACCTGTTCTTTTTTTTTTTTTTTTTTTTTTTTGGTAAATCTGCAAACTCTCTCTAGTTCAAGGTTATCTCCCCCCCCCCCACCTCTGTTTCTATCTCTCTCTCCCTGTAACAAGTATTCAGCCCACTGAATCAGTTTTCTCAGAGTCCACTGAGGGATGTACTGATCTGCTTTCTCTTTCCAGATGTGGTTTAATTGTTTAACATAAAGACATATGCTGAGATTTAGGAAGAACTCCCTCCAGAACTCAGTATTATCATTATGTGCCAATTTAAAACCATCAATGATCAACCAGAGATCTTTTCTGCCCTTCAATTAAAACGTAGTAGATGGGCAGGATATGGTAAACCAGATGCAATAATTAAGAGAATAGTTTAACCGTTCATATTGCACATCACTGTTTGCTACAGCATGACCATTAAACGAAAAGTAAAGCCAAAAAGGGTTGTATGTCCTCATAAAAATTCCATTTGGCTTGGAAATATAGTACCATTTTATATTAATGTTAAACACTCCACGAGATAATTACATAGTCATGAGTCAACTGTGTCAAATAATTAAATACGGGAAGTAGATCAATGAAAAAAGTCCTCCTCCTTAACTTTGACCCTTTCCAAACAAATTGAAGTTAAAAAAATGTTCACAACGTACACAAAAGAATTCTCTTTGGAAGGCCGACCCCTTGGGAGCTGTGGGGGCAGCGGGGAAAAGAGTTTAGTGTTATGTTCCACATGCACAGGAAACCACTTTTCCTGGCAGTGCCAAGATTTTGCAACAAGATCAGTTATTTAGGAAGAGTAATTATTTGTCAAATCCATTGAATGATATTAAAGGTTTGCATAAGTTAAGTTGAATGGTGAGATAAATTATGACTTTCTCTTAAGGAGATTATGGTAAGGTATTCCATGACAATCAAATGGAAGGCTTTTGGGTTGTACAGCGTATAAAAGTATAAATTATCCAGCTAATTATTTCTGCTGAAGATAATTATATTGGCAAAGATTCCATTTTGAGCATTTATAATGAAAATATTTATTACTCCATTTTGAAAATTTCCTTTTCTCCCTCTATTTCTCTCCATCTCTTTCTCTCCATCTCTTTTTTTCCTCTACAGCATAAAGACATGTTTCTGCTATCCTGTTTGTTAATGACAAACTACTCTGTTTTGGATTGGACATGTGGAAGTTTAAACACATTTGTGATGTTTTCTTATGAGGGACAGAGGTATCTAACTTGTCTTTGATAACGGATAGTTAAGCCCATTAAAATCTCTTTTCTTCGGGGTTTTTAAAGATCCCTGAAATGAGAGTAGCTGAGAATTCCCTTGTCTCTAATTAAGTTGTTGAAGGAAAAGGTAACTATGATTCTCCTAAGAGCCTGACATTCAGGGCAAGAACTAGCTGTTAACTTAGTGAACCAATCAAAGGAATTTATAACAAGGTGGTAGGCATGGGGAATCCAGAAAAGCAACTGAAAAGAGAATTAATCAGTTATGTGAAAATCAAAAAATTGAATTAAACCAAATCTACTGAACTTCTAAGAAGTGATAATTTCATTTGAATTGAACTTGACCTTAGTCTTTACAGATTTTATAATAAAGAATTATGTACTCAGCTCCTGTTGGCTTTCAACCAGGGAGTTAAATCCCAAACCTAAGGCTTAGAAAAGTCCTTTTTACCTCAATTATGGGTGATTCATACCTTAATATTTGTGTTGTAAACTTCCATTGTTGTTCCTTTTATAGAAGGAACATCTTAATCTAGATCAGTAACTCAACCATGTTGATGAGCCATCTGGAGGAGAGCCCAGAATCATGCAAAATGAAGAGACACTTCTCCTATCAGGAACTTTTTAAGTTAGGGTAATGGGTAGTATAGTCCAGTGATGAGTTATACCTAATGTACAGTCACATTCTTATAATGCAAGTATGTAGGAGCCAATGGCATTACATTCAGAGAGTGTGGATTTTCCTAATGCATTGTGATAGCTTCTGGCAGAGACTATGACTTCATAGCATGACACTATAGCTGGGGTTAGTTGCTAATAAGTGTTATAATGAAAAGGCCATCCTGTTGGAGATTAAAATAGAAAATGACTGTGGTTTACTTCTATTCTTTTGTTCAGTTTATTATCCTTTATAGTGTGCATGTGGTGGCTCCTTCCATAATATTCCACTAGTTCATACGGCCGGAATGGAACTGGCACCCTTATGCCCATGTCTCCAGGGGTGGGCATATGACCCAAGTTAGGACAATCAGGCTCTTTCCCCATTCTCAGAGCTGTTGATGAGAAATGCTCCCTGTTTTTCAGTGAACTGAAGCTGTTAGAATGCTGGGCCATCTTGCTGCTAGGAGAACCATTTGAGGGAAGGGTTCGAGCAGAATGGAGCAAGCAGAAGGAGAATGAAAAACAAGACCCTGATGGCAGCAAACTTGTGAATTCATGTTTGAATACAGCTTCATCTCTACAACTTTCTAGTGTTTTGAGCCAGTTATTTTCTTTTTTTCCCCTCTTTTTTTTTTTTTTTTTTTTTTGGTTAGGTTTTTGGTGTATGCATCCTAACAGAACCTAATACAATTTTCAAACGAGGAACATTTATAGCAGGTGAGACAGGGTTATCTGTTTCTAGCTTTTAAGAATAATAATGACTGTAGAATATTTCTAAGGTTTCCAGTTGGTACTAAATGGTGGTAGGTAGACAGATTCAGACTGTGAATCATTCCAGAATATGTACCTTCTAACTTCATGGGCACCCTCCCAGAGATTTTGGTTAAGTGTTCCTGGGGTAGGGCCAGTTCAGGAATTCACGTTTCTAATGGCCTCCCTGATCTAGACAAGGGTACTGATAACTGATAGACTGAGAAAAAACATAATTGTGACATACTATTATATTTGCTGTAAAGAACAGACCATGTGACCAATTCAAAGAACCTTCAAAACACAGACAAGGGTGATGGTAGTTAACGCCATGGTAGAAGGTTTTTCTGAATTATTGACCCACTATTTAATTAGAATGATAGTATGTAGAGTTTATGAGTTTAGTTAGTCCTATCTTCTATGTGGTGCATTGATTTACTCTATTATATCCCCATTAACATGTCATTTAGCTTTTGCTTGAACACCTCTATCAGTTTTTATTATCTCCATATATATCTCACTTCCTTTTGGGAACATTTTATTAGGCAGAAAGTTTTCCCTCATTGGGGACAGATTCTTATTGCTGCTTAACTTTAACCTATTATTCTAACCTAAAGATCTATAAAGTCATTGCTCTCCTCCATATGATACGTGTTTATATGTTTGAGGACATCTGGCAGGACTTGACAGTCTTCTTCCCTTTTGGGCACCATTTGTTTGTTCTGTTAACCGTACCACTTATGCAATAGCTTCACACAGAGTTTCTATCCTGGTTGCTGTTTTCTGAATGTGCTTCATTTTATTAACCCTTCTCAGGGAGTATGCTTAGAATCAAAGACTAGACTTGAGATAGAATCTGAAGGCACAGAAAGAAATACCAGTGTTTTCCCTAGTTCTGGATGTTAGACTTCAATTTATGTAATTTAAGATAACTTGTTTTGGCAGCCTTATAATAGCATTAATTTGTTTTGAATTTATACTTAACACCTAATTGCCAAAGCATTGTGTGATTCTGCACTCCGATTGTCTATTTAAGAAGTTTTTAATACAAATAGCTTGTCAGTGACTCCTTAATTATGACACTATAATATATTATGTACTAGAAACCATCTGAAGTCTTGAAAGTCATGGGTCACAAAAAGAGTGAGCATATTATTTAACATCTAAATTTCGACTCTTTTGAGAGTATAAGAGGCTACTATTATTAATATTATTCCAGCGTAGACAGAAAGTGACCCTGCCTAACAGGGATTATGGTTCCCTTAACTATGGAGGGATTCACAGTAATATCTATGCAAGCTTCAATCTAAAGGAGCTCATCAGCTTGAAAATTTTTGTTAGCCACTGAGTTACTTGACTGCGGTTCATTCATTTGGCAGGACCATTTTACTAATTTTCTCAATTATGCCTTTGTACTATGTAGACTTAAAGGATGCCTTCTTTGACCCAGATTTGCAGGTTGGCTAACCTCCTTCCTTTAGAAGAATGTGTACACCAAACCATCATCTCCAGTTTCCAGCAAACTTTTCCAGATATCCCTCTTTCCCAGTTACCTCATGGGGTATGTTTCCTCCTCTGTGAAATAGTATAGCCAGTTGAGGTCACTGGGCAAGCATTTAAGTAGCAACCATCAGCTGAATGCTGGATGTCTGGGCTCCACCCATGGCCTCCAAGCTAAAGATCTGAAGAATTCCAAATCCCCCTAAAATTCCCTTTGGGTGTAACGAGGAAGAGCATGCAGGCTGAAAGCCAGCTTGTCCTCACCTCAACTCAGTGCTCATCGTCCACTTGGAAACAGGCAGTTTTAAAACAAAACAAACAAAAAATACAATCCAACCCTTCCTTCAAATAAACTTTGTAAAGTATCAGATTAAAAAAATCTTTTGTGCTTGTTTTGTTTTTTTTGCTCTTCCTCCCTGGGTGCTGCATATGGGCTGTTTCCTGCCTTGTAGTGAGAACCAGACTCCAGGCTTGCATAAAATCGCAGAGGTTAAAAAGAGACAGGCTTTTGGGTGGAGCAGAGTGTTTGGGGAAGGCAAGTGGTGATGGCTTTGAAGTCAGAAATTCCTGTCTTCCTGATTGTGCTTGGTGTTTTGCAGGAGTGTCTTACTAATTGTAAATATCTTCCAAAAACTTGTTTATAAGAAGTTAGCTAGGTTTGTGTGTCATTTTTAAATTGTGATTTCTAAAAACGTTACATAAAAATGTAATTTATTCCACACCATGAAAGGGAATATCCTGTTCCTGTTTCTCTTCTTTGGCACACCAAAGAAGTTAAGGAAAGCATGAGATTTCCACAATCTCCTCAAATCCTCTTTTTGAGACTCTGGAGATGCATATCACAAAAGACTTAAATTTGAACCCTAATGTTTTTACTTTAAAAACCATAGACTTACCATTGAAGAACCTAAGTAACAGGACCATGAACTCAAATTATTTGCTTGTTGTTTTATTTGTTTTAAGTGCACCAAATGCTTAAGGGCTCCTGAGCTCATGTCCCAAGTGCAAATGCCACAGTAAAACTCAAGCCAGAAACTTGTCCACTCTGCATGGAGTAAGGCCTACGAGATTTAATCATATCTACATTTGCCAAAATGTGAACACACTGGAACTAAATCTGGGTTTTCGGGAACTCGCCAAAAAAATAAAAGAAAAGAGAGAGAGATATGAAAAATCATAACAACACACTCAGCATGCTAACACTACGTGTCAGGCTCAATCCTAGGTCACGTTTTCCTGGATGCCCGGTTGGCAGAAGGGCTCTGCTATATCTGCTGCATCATCCATATGTGACTCCTGTGATGCAAGCAAGGCCAAAAGCCCCCAGCCCCAAAGAGAGCATCACCATTATTCTATCACAGGCAAAGCAATCTCTAAGAGATGTCTTTTAGCTCCTAGAAAAGAAAAGCTAAATGAATTTTTAAAAATTCTGAACATAGAATGTCTTTGATGATCAGAAAAGAGGCAAGGAATGTTCCATGTCTCAGCTGAGGAAGCTATTGGGTCTATAGCCTCAAGTTCCAAACATTAATGGAATGAGGTATGCAGAGGCTTAGTATGCTCACCATCGCTACTCCCCGTATTCCACCCTCCCCAGCCCTGTTAATATATAAAAGGAATCTGCATACACTTGAAAAATGCCTGAATACTGTTGGGTAGATTCCATGATGCCCTTCATGAGTCAACAGATTTTAAGCAAACCACATCTCATAGATATTAATCAATACATTTTTCTGAAGTAGAACACTTGAGCTTGCTGAGTGATGACTATAATCCGGCAACATTTAACATATATTTTATTTTCTTGGTATTGGCACTTTTGCCATTTTTTTTATTACTACCCAGCATTCTTAGAATTATATAGTCATTTGGAATACAAAAATTCTTATTTCAGAATATAGAAGACTGGATAATTATCAAAAATAAATACACATTTTCAGTTCTATTTGCTTTAAAAAATTTAGGATGTTCATCTGCTCATTTATTACATTATTTCTAAAGAAAAGAATGTGAGGTTTAGCATACAGTGCAAGTATTTGCAAATAAAAATAGGAAAAACAATTTTTTCTATTGTTTGGAGTTATTGTGATTATCAACTACAATAGTGGATATGAAAGTGTTTTGTAAATATTAAGCTTTCCATTTTTAACATTTATTTCTTTCATTCATCAAACATTTATTTAATATTATATTATGTCTCAGGTATAGTGTTCCATGCTCCTATACAAATGCGTGCCAGGCACAGAGCTGCAGTGAAGAATCTCACATTCTGTTGAAGGAGATGTGTTCCACCAGCATCATTGCCATCACTGCCATCTACCGCATGCCCACCCGTGAATCAGGCTCTGCTCCTGCCCCGAGGAAAAGGTGGTGATGGAACCAAAGAGTCCCTGCCCTCTTTGTACTTAGAAAGACAGTAAATAAGAAAATAAATAGTCTTTCAAATGGCGATAAAAACTATGAAGAAAAGAAAGCAGGATGAAGGGATATAAAGTTATAAGTGAATATTTTCGATAGAGTGGTTAAAGAAAAACCCTTCAAAGAAGTTATATATGAGTTGGGACATGAATGGTTTTAAAGAAAACATGCAAAGATCTGGGGGCAGTAAAATGACCTCTCAGGCAGTGGGAAAACCACCAGAATGCGGTGAGTTGGAAGCAAGTGAAGAAAGGAGAGGTCAACTCTAAAGCTGTAGTGACAAGCTGATTAAAATTAGGAGAGAGAATTGAGTGCTATGTGGGTAAAGTGAATGTCATTAGTGGCCTTGTAAGAGTGGTTTGGGCAAATTCTTTGGGGAAAAAATTCCTGATTGAAGTAAGATATAAAAAAAGTTGGGTGGGTGGTAGGAGGTGAAGCCACTGAATACAGTCAAAATATTATAAATTTTGTTTGAAAGATTAGAAGTAGAAAACAGTGTAGTACAACACCTATGAAGGACATAGAATCAACTTAAAGTTCTCGAAGACTCTAGGTCAGTGGTTGTTAACTTTTTGGTTTTAGAATGCCTTTACATATAATAATACATGTTAGAGATAGTTATGGATAATTACTATCTTAGAAATTAAAATGTAAGAATCTTTAACATATAAATTGATTAAAATAATAATAGCAATCACATGTTAACTTAAATAACACATTTTTAATGGAAACAACTATATTTTCCAAAACAAAGAAACAGTGAACCAAGTTTTTACACAATTTTATAAATTCTTTTAATATTTGGCTTAACAGAAAAAACATGGATTCTCCTATCTGCCTCTGCATTCAATTAATATGTTGTTTCGGTTAAGTACATAAAAAAGATCAGTCTCATACAGATATGCATTTTAATAAGCTTTTCTGATCATTGGGAGTATATCATATAGCTTATCCTTAGATACTGAGAGTAAGGAATGCCAATGTTGTCTCTGGATCTATATACACATAATTTTGACCTTATGGACACCCTGAAAGGGTCATGGACCCCTCAGTGGTTTCTAGACCGCACTTAGAAAACCACTGGCTCTCTTTCATACCCCAAAACATCTGAGTTTTGTTGTGCATGAAATGTTAGGATAAAAAAAGCGAAATAACAATGATGGCAGAGAGCTTATGAAAAGCTGAAATTCCTTTTCTTCCAAAAGAACATTAGCTACGTTATTTAAACAGAGTCCTATAAGGTATACTAGCTGTGAGATTTGCTGTTTGGCAGTACTCCCAACACTGTCAACCAAAAGTAGTGTAAGTTAGGTGGTGTTTTTTTCAGTTTTATTGTGGTATAATTGAAAAATAAAGATTATATATATTTAAACTATACAACTTGATGTTTTCATATACCTATACATTGCAAAATGATCACTACAAACTGGCTAACATATTTATTATATCAAATAATCACCTTTTTTTCTCTTTTCGTGGTAAGAGCACAAGCCTCTTAGGAAATTTCAAGTATACAATACAGTATTGTTAATTATAGTCACTGCAGGTGGTGGCTGTTCTGAAAAGAGTATTTCCGATGACTAGTGCTTTCCTATGATTAGTAATGGATTTTAGAAATTGTTATTTGTCCTTTTCTTTCAGCTATGAATTATTTTGGGGTGATATATGGATATGTGCTGAAGTGCATTAATTTTAATGTGTTTCTTTATTTTTCATGTCATAAAATTAGAGATGGAAGAGACCTCATGAGTTGCGCAGTCCATCACTGTGGCATAATATCATGGTTCTTTCCAGAAAGGCTTTGTCTGGCTCAGTTTTAAATGAGAAAGGCAATTATACTCCCATTAGTTCCCCTGGGAGACTATTCTACTTACTGATAGATCTCCATTTTGAAACGTTGCCCAACATCGAGCCCATGTTGGTTGAATACTATTAATCCTTGACTGGCTAAGTCCCATGTGGTAACTTCTACAAGAGATCTTTACCACGTTACTCCTATGGTAAACGTTCTTTTAGCGTGCAAACCATCTGCAGTCTCTGAACTGTGCAACTCAACTGGTTATGAGTATATTCTGCATGCTGGCTTGTAAATTCTCTCCTATTGAATCACCTGATAAAGAATTTATTGTATAATTTAAGATTTCTGTAAGGACATTCATTAAGAGGGCATTAAGGATGATCACATATAGAAAATAGGTGAAGGGTGATCTTATTTGGTAAGAAAAGTTTTATACACCAAAGGAAATGGAGTGCTACTGAGTTATTCAATATGTTAATCCAAAAATAGTCACAAGTGATGTTTTTAGAGTCACCCAAGGAAAATGACTGCCCTCTGAATAAGTAAATAAGTATCTCAGGTATTTGCAGTAATGATGATAACATAATTTTATAAGGTTTTAAAAGGCAGTGAACACATTTTTTATTTCCATATCAGAAAGTCAAGATATAAATCTCTAGGGGCATACTTCTAAAAAGAATAAATTTCTTTTATGCCTTAAGGATATTCATTTGGCTTCTTTAAACTTTATTTTCTGAAAGCATAAGTTTGAAAGCTAAGCAGTTTTTACATGCTTAGCCAATTGGGTGATGGTTTCAGAGGCATGCTTCCCTCTTTCCTTGCATTTAAACATTTATTTCCATTTACTCATAAATCTAGATTATTTTGTCTTCACTTTTAAAGCAATTTCAACAAATCTCTTGATATAGTCCAGTAAACAGTCTCATGTAAAATGATCTCTAAGTTATTTCTTAACAGGCAGATTTCCCCTCATACTGCCATAACTTCATGATTTGTTCAAGTTAAGAAGAGGAAAAAGAAACAAACCAGAAATGAAATTATGCTTATTTTATTATTCCAGTGCTTAAGACTCAGACAGAATGTGGTTGTTTTTTATTAATATAGAAGACCTCCCACAGCTTCATTTGGTTTTGTTGTGCTTGTTGTTGTTTTGTCTTTAAAGGAGAATGTTTGGATAAGTCAGTTAAGAAATAATGAAAAGCAAGAAGTTGGAAATTCCCTCTCTTCTCTCCCAGACAACATCAGGCAAGGCAAGTGCTCCATATGATGTTTTGAAATGGAATCCAACTCTCCTCTGTCAAAAGCACAAAACTGGGGGGAAAACATGCCAAGGGCCATTCATTGTCTATTAAAAGGGATATTTTAAAATCTAGAAAGGCAAATAATCCATTAGTTTTTTTGAAATAGTGTTTTATCATCTTTAGAATTTGTTTTACAAAATGTATGGCAACACCAATGTCAATACCCAGTAACAGTTATACATCTGCAAACATTTATGTTCTTTACCAGGAAATGAATTAACAAAAATAGAAGGTAAGATTATAAACTCTTAGAGAAATACATAGATTCTCTTTGCTGTTTTAGATTGTTTTCAACTCTTGGGCATATCTTTAGCTCACAGGTGGCAAACATAAGGCCCGTGGGCTGAATCCAGCCCTCCACCTTGTTTCATCCAGTCCGGTACCTTGTTTCTACCTGGTGGCAGCACCGAACTCTTGCCTAACAGCTAAGGAGTAGTTCCATTTATACAGTCCTAAATTACATTTGGCCCTTTGAAGGCAACCTCGAGGCTTATGTGACCCCTGGTGAAAATGAGTGTGACACCCCTGCTTTAGCTCTATGAATTCATTTAGACAAAAATAAATTTAGCTGTCACCCCAAAGTGGTGTGTGTGTGTGTGTATGTATGTGTGTGTGTCTATACACTAACTGTTGTTATTCTCTAAACATGAAAGATAAAATAATTTCTCTCTGGCAAATGAAAAATAGATATTTTCCATTGATCGCTTAACATAGAAATATTAGTAATGGTTTCAGAGTAATGGTCTATAGTTGACCTTAGGTCAATGCTACAGAAGTTAGGCATACTCTTCACTTGAAATTTCTCACCAATTTACATAACACGATGGAAACTCACTGTGCCCAGTGTGATATTTTAGAAAACAGTTATTCTCTTACAGACTCTGACAATACCAAAAGAAATCCAAAACTCCTTCAGTGAACCTAGAAAGGTCAGCATGCCACATATTTAACATCATTCATTCATTCATCAAGTACTCACTTTTTATATACAAGGCATTGTGCTGGATATTGGAAAAGGGAGAATAAATATGGATTGTGACTTTCTTTTTTTCACCAATTATAAATAAACTTATCTAGTTCCTGTCTCCTGCATTCTTATGCCGAAGGTTGAAGAGGAACGAGAACCAGGTGATGATGATTCAAAGACCATCAGTACATTTTGAAAGTGTGTTTTTAAATACAGTGGTGAGGAGACAGACTGAAGGATGTTAAATAGACAGTTAAAATAAAGCTGAGGTTGAGGTTAGTAACATAGCTCAGAGACTTTTTTCAATACAAGTTAGAAGAGTATTTGGAAACAGAGAATATGACAAAGTCAAGAGAAATGCTTTTCTTTAGTAAATGAAAGAGACTTGATATGTGTTCAATCAAAGAGAGAAAAATAAAAATAATAGGGGAGAAAAATATCTGGAAGATGCTGTTTGTGGGGATGGTGGTAATGATACACACACGTGTGTGTGTGTGTGTGTGTGTGTGTGTGTGTGTAGTGAGATAATTTGACTAAACCTAATTCCTGGAGGAAAAAGGATGAAATGGATGCAAACCTTCCCCATACCTGGAGCATGCTCCTCTGTAAGCATGCTGCCATTAATAGGTAGATACCCCACTGGGACACGATCTGCAAAACACTAACCTCCATCAGAAGGGCTGTTATTTGTCTCTTGTTCTGTATAACCACTCTTTAGATTTCAGAATAGGCAACTGATTATCATATACTGCAGCCAGACTGAGGGACTTTGTTTCCAGATACTATGCCAACAAGTTACTTAAATTCTCTATTCCTTGAGGACATTCCATGTAAAATGGAGATATCAGTAACAGTCTTCATACGTTGCTGTGATGATGGCTAAATTCGGTAATGTACATAAAGCACTTAGAAAAATTCCTGACACACAGTAAGTGCTTATTATTATTATTGAAACTTTATGCTCTCTAATTATGTCATTGGTTCATTTCCTCAATCATTTCATCAACAGGTACATTTAAATGATTTGCCAGTACCCTGTGGCCTTTATATTCCTGAGAATGGGGCTTTCAGAAAAATTCTGGAGTGTCCACAGTACCACTCTAATGTAATAGTTTGTTAAACAGGGTTCATAAAACACTCAAATAATTCATGTACTTCCACAATCGGCACATGAATTCCCTTTTCTCCAAAAGGCTCTAGTTTCTCTAAAATGAGTAATTCAGCATTTATCATGGAATTTATTTTTTCTCATTAAAATTATTCCCATGATTGTATTAAAATGTTTTAAAGTGGTCTATGTTCAGAAGATCTTCTCTTGACCCCACATTCCCCTGTAGCTACTAACCCACTTTTCTCCTTTTTTTAATGGGAACTCCTTAAAATAATTATTTATACTTACTGTCCCAAATTCCTCTCCTTTTTTTCTTTCTTGAATTTGGTCCAACCAGACTTTTACCCCCATTGTCCACTGAAAGTGCACTTTTCAAGGTTACCTAAGACCTCCATGTAGCTCAACCCTCTGGAGAATCTCACCTTTGCCTTAGTTGACCCATTAGTAGCATAAGCCTTAGCAGAAGCTTGCTCCCTCCTCCTGGACCAGCTTTCTCCTTTTAGCTTGCACTTCCTCAAAAGCTTCTGGTTTTCCTCCTATTTCTCTAACCTTCCCTTCTCAATCTCTTTTGCTAACTTCTGCTTACCTTTCCAATATTTATTTACTTTTTCTTTATTTAAAATATATTTCACTGATTATGCTATTACAGTTGTCCTATTTTTTTCTTCCCTTTATACCTCCTCCCTGTAACCCCCTCCCACCAGTATTCTTCCCACCACCCTTGTTCATGTTCATGGGTCATATATATAAGTTCTTTGGCTCCTCCATTTCCCATACTATTCTTAACCTCCCCCTGTCTATTTTGTACCTACCATCTATGCTACTCATTCCCTGTAGCTTTCCCCCCATTCTCTCCCCCTCCCTCCTCACTGATAGGAGGGTTCCTTATGGTCTCCATTTCTGTGATTCTGTTCCTGTTCTTGTTGTTTGCTTAGTTTGATTTTGTTCTTATTTTTCTTAGGTTCAGTTACTGATGGTTGTGAGTATGTTGTCATTTTACTGTTCATATTTTTGATCATCTTCTTTTCCTTAGATAAATCCCTTTAACAGTTCATATAATAAGGTCTTGGTGATGATGAATTCCTTTAAGTTGACCTTATCTGGGAAGCACGTTATCTGCCCTTCCACTCGCAATTATAGCTTTGCTGGATAGAGTAATCTTGGATGTAGGTCCTTGACTTTCATGACTTGGAATACTTTTCCAGCCCCTTCTTGCCTGCAAGGTTTCTTTTGAGAAATCAGCTGACAGTCTGATGGGAACTCCTTTGTAGGTAACTGTCTCTTTTTTTCTTGCTGCTTTTTTACATTCTCTCCTTATCTTTAATCTTGGGTAATGTAATTATGATGAGCCATGGGTCCAACTTCTTTGGGACTCTCTGAGCTTCCTGGACTTCCTGGAAGTCTATTTCCTTTGCCAGCTTGGGGAAGTTCTCCTTCATTATGTTTTCAAATAAGTTTTCTGTTTCTTGTTCTTCCTCTTCTTCTGGCACCCCTATGATTTGGATATTGGAATGTTTAAAGTTGTCCTGGAAATTCTTAAGCCTCTCCTCAGTTTTTTGAATTCTCGATTCTTCATTTTGTTCTGGTTGAACGTCTACTTCTTCTTTCTGTTCCAAACCATTGATTTGCGGACTAGTTTCCTTCCCTTCACTGTTGGTTCCCTATACATTTTCTATTTCACTTTGCATAGTCTTCACTTTTTCCTCTATTTTGTGACCACACTCAACCATTTTTGTGAGCATCTTGATTACCAGTGTTTTGAACTCTGCATCTGATAGATTGGCTACCTCTTTATCACTTATTTCTTTTTTTTTATTTTTACAGAATATTAAGATTTTCACATTCAACTTTTTTTGCTTTATTGATTTTTTAAAATTTTTATTTTAATTGTTGTTCTTGTACAGTTTTCTGTCTTTTACTCCCATCCCAGCCCACTGTCCCCGCCCTCCCATCCTCCCTCCCATTTCCATCCCTCCTAGTTTTTGTCTATGTTTCCTTTATACTTGTTGCTCTAAACCTTTCCCCTTTTCCCCTGAAATTCCCTCCACTTTCCCCCCTGGTGACTGTCAGCCTATTCTCAATTTCAGTGTCTTTGGTAATATTATGCTTGTTTGTTTGTTTTGTTGATTAGGTTCCTGTTAAAGGTGAGATCATATAGTATATGTCTTTTTTGGAGTTTTGATCTGTTCTTTCATTTGGGCCATATTTTTAGGATCCAGTTCCCAGAATGCTTCTCTAATTGCACTCTTTTCATTGCCAACTTATCTTGTCTCATGGCTTTAAGTACTGTTTATATCCTCATGATTCTCAAGTGTGTATTTCGGTCCTGGCCTTGTCCCTGGAACTTTGGGCTTATCTGTCTGGCTGCCAGCTCAGTTTTTCTATTTAATTATGTAATAACAGTCTCATGACCTGAACCAAAATCCTAAACTTCCTTGTAAAAGTGGTTACTCCATGTGCTTCTATTACGTTAATTGAAAATCTTCTTTCTGGGTTCTCAGACCCAAAACTTTACGTTTATTCTTGAATCTCATACCCTCCCCAATCCATCAAAAAGTTACTGTCTCTACCTTCAAAATATTTCTGAGTTAGACAATTTAGCATCACTTCTACCATCAACACCTTGGTCCAAGCCACCATCTCTGCTCTAGATTAGTGCAATGCCTCCTAACTACTCCTTTGTCTGACATACTTGCCTCCTGTGGTATTCTCTGCCAGCAGTGCTGTTGCTTCTGTACTCACTGGTATCTCACGTTATCTCTAAGTAAAAATCAAAGTCCTCCAAATACTTAGTCCAGGCTTGAAATATTGAATGTCATGTAAGAAAGGGAAAAACAGGAAATCTGATGATGTACCTCTTCCCCTTCTCCTGTTCTTATGCCATGTCACTTCACCTCAGAGAGATGCTTCCTAGCTGTTACATACTCCTCAGCTATACCTCAGCCTTTGGCACTGATGATGGGGTGAGAGTGAAAGGAAGAGGGAAACACAACGTAAGTTTAGGCAATGGTACAATGTAAGTAGTGGTTAATGAGCAAACATCCTGTGCTTTTGCTCTTAGGACATAGCCTAAGACTTGCTAATTGCTGCCTAAGATCACTTAGGTTAACCTTCTTTTATGCTCTCCTACTTAGGCTTGGTAGTTAACATACTAGCCCTTACAAAGATTATCTGTTAAACATAATTATTGTTTTCAGGAATAATCAAAAGTATTAAGTTTATACCAACAAATCTGATTTATAAGTATCTTTTCAAATAGGAATTTCTGAGCCTTTTTCTGTCATGATGGAAGGAAGACAGGAGGCAGATGGCTGAGAACACACAAACCAAAGCAGGGCCATTGAGGGCACACTGATTCAAAACAGAAACAGACTACTTGTTAACATCCCATAAGAGTGCTGGGAAATGATTGCGATTGTTTTCTGTAAATATGGAAGGCCCTTTCTCCCATTTATCTTCTTAAAATAATTTTGTACAAACCATTTTCTTCTTCAATCTGGTATACGCTAAGCTTACACTGAGAGTAATTCAACACAGATTTTTTTTTTTTTTTTAAATTTGTTGCTGGGCTACTGTGTCTGAAAATGTGTATAATGTTATTGATGATAGCAACTTTTGTAGAAGAATTTCAGATAACAGAAGAGGCAAAAAAAAAAAAACTGTCTTTACTGGGCACACATGATATGCTAAGCATGAGGCTAGAGATTTGAAAATATTATCCCATTCTGTCCAGGTTTAGTAGATGTTCATATCTGCTAGCAGTCTGTCTGAGTTTCTCCTAGTCATTTCTCTTCCATTCTCGGAAGTGACTTCAGAACTTTTCTGCATGGCTTAGATTTCTAACCTGATCTTGTTTCCTTACTTTTAGGAAACAACTTTGCCTTGCACAGTACACAGACAACAAGAGTCATAAAAAGAAATTGTCTCATTTTCTTTCCATCAAACTAACTTGGATACACCCGACTTGCCTTTTCCTTATTCTATTCTTTTCTTTAAGACTTTATTTATTCATTTTTAGAGAGAGGGGAAGGAAAAGAGAAAGAAAGGGAGAGAAGCATCAGTGTGTGGTTGCCTCTCATGTGCCCCCTACTAGGGACCTGGCCTGCAACCCAAGCATGTGCCCTGACTGGGAATCAAACCAGTGACCCTTTAGTTCACAGGCTGGCCCTCAATCCACTGAGTCACACCAGCCAGGGCTCTTTGTTCTATTCTTTTCTAATACAAACACTATCTCCACTCTACTGATTCCGAGACATCAATATTAAAACATGCTGTGGGGGAAGGTTCTTCTACCTTAAAAAAACCAAATGGACAAGTGAATAGACAAACCCTACTTTTCCTCATTTCTATCTCTTTATTTCCCTTCAACACCAAACTTTTCTACTTATGGTCTCCACTTCTTCACCCCTCTTCTTGTGGTCACAACCCTGCTTTCCTCAAGGTCTTGCTCCTTTGACCTTCAATTTCTAAGTCCAGTGGACTCTTCCCTGTCTTTATCTCCCTTGACTTCTCAATGTCATTTGGCCCCTTCTTAAAGATTTCTCTAGTGTTGACTTCTGTAACTATATGTTCTCCCACTTTTCCTATAGATATTCCCTCTCATTCTCTTTGTGGAACTTTTCTTCTCTGGCCAGTTTGATGCCACATTAATATTTCTTGGGATTCTGACCTAGAGCTTCTCTTTTCACTGTGTGTATTCCCTGGCAGCCTCACTTCAGCAACTGAATTTATAATATTGTTTTTTTTTTCCTTCCCCCCTTGTTACTATAAAAATTTATGTTCAGGGAGCCTTTCCTATACACTTTGTGAATGTTTCTGATGCCTTCTGTGGAATATGTGGGATTAATATTCTTTTCTGATTATGAGAACAAAAGTAGCATTTTTTAGATGAGTTCTGGTTTGGAGGACTCTCCTCAATTCAAGTCACTTTTCTGTAGTCTTATTTCAACTTCATGATACATATCTCTTCTTTTCTTGGGGCAAGTTTTGCATCAATGATTTAGCATTTTTTCTCTCTCTTGCATTCAGTGTAGATTATTACAGAAACACGTAGGTTTCCAGCCACAGATCTACCATACAGAGTGACAGACAACTTGTCTTGATAAATTTTTAGAAGGATGAACTGAGGTTCTCTTTAAGGAGGATATATTAGTTGTTCGAAACAAAAGACATGAGGACCCTCTTTGGTCAACGGAGGTGGGATGTGGTGTATGGGTGGTGGGTCTATAGCTTGAAATGAGTTGTAACTTAACCTACAGGCACAGGCACATGAACTGGGTCTAAATTTTGAAAGCTGAACTTCCTAATTAGATCTTACATAAAGATAATAGCTTTGCAATATGAATACTAAATTAGCAAACTTTATTAGGGGTCCTCAACATATTGGCCTAGTATAAAGAATTTTGATAGTTTTCATGCCATATAGAACTCACTTGAGATTGACTTTCCCTTTTGCAACACCTTGTCACAAGGGGCACCTTGATATGGATTAAAAAGCTATGAAAATAGAAATAAATGACCTTTTGAGCACATCATAAACACATAGGTCAGCTTTTCTGTATATAGGCTTACTTTTTTCACACATTACCATATGTTCATCACACATTGTACACCTCATTCAGAATCCTGGCCACCACTTAGTTCCTCTCCCACCTGCCTTAAACTACACAAATATGTATTTTATATTTTTATGTATAGTGTATATATTTAGGCAAGCCAAAACCCCCTTTGTAAAAAGATTTATTCACTTGGGGGAGGTCTACCTTCCATTCACTCTGCATGCATAACTCAAATGAAAGCTAAGGTAGGTTGCATTTTCATGTCTTGGGAGGAATAAACTTCTTAAATGCTTTACAAGGCTTTCGTTTTGGCACTGGGACAGGACCACCTTGTGTTCTCCATGTTTCTGAAGTATGAAATTGTTGATTCATTTTGGTTTCTGAAAACAGTCTTTTTCTTTTTTTTAAACAGCAGCCAAATGCAATCTCAGCATTGTGATGTACTGCATGCCTCCGTGTACTCAAGGTAATGAGCGGATTGGAAATGGAGGTCACTAGTAACAAGAAGATTCTTAAATTGGGGAAAAATATGTCTAGTTTAGAGCCAAAAGCTGTCAACTTGTTAGGAGCCAACACCATCTATTGTTTCAAAAAATATGTTCACAATACTAATAAGTGAGGGAAGTAGCTGAGTTTTATAAATGATAAAGTTTAAAGTGCTTCTCTTGGGCAGCAAGTGAAACTTAGATGGAAAGCCCACTGGGGTGGAGAGAAAAGTAAGGTTTCCACATGGCTGTACATATTTTTCGTAAATAAACTAAGATCATTTATTCTTCCTTTGTCCCAATAGCCACCTTTCTGCCATCTCACAGTTCAATTCACAGAGACTCTGTGACATGTTATTTATATCTACATAGTGTGAACTTAGAGTAGAGCAAAAGCAGCATCAGCTATGCAAAATCACAGCTCTTCTAATCATGGTACTTACAAAGTGCCTGGGGCTTGCTATTGTCGGAGCCACACTGCATTTTTTTTGGCCAGCAGCAGGAGGCATTACTGTGTCAGAGCCAGGAGAGACTACAGGTCCCACTTCTCAGATGTCCCTTTTATCTAAGCCAAATAATCTCTCCCTTCTGAAGCTACCTCTCCCTTTGGCATCACATTTGTCTGCACAAGACAGTAGGGTGAATCTTACATTAGAAGGCAAATTAACTCTCCCTTTTTTAACAACTGCACTGAGAATAAACAGTCCCCAGGTTCTTCGTTGCTTTGAAACTGATATAAACTGGGTTTATAAGACATCAGCATGACCTATAAATTTGGTCAAATCAATAGAGTAGAGGGATAAAAAGCATACCAACCCCCGCAAAAGGATTGAATTTGCCATTCAATCCACTGTTTTCAATAACCAGAAAAATCAAATCTCAGCATCCAGCAATTCTGTGTAAACAGGTGCATTGTATCTCCAGTTTTGATCTGGAATCTGCCACTCTAAGGAGAAAGGGCTCATGTAACATTCTTATATATCAGCGAAGTCCAGCTCCACGTCACTCAGAGACAACCCTATGTGGGCTACATCATTCATGTCATCTTGCATGAATATAAAACAACATTTTTCATTGCCCAAATTTTACTACAACCTCAACCCAATTAGTCTTGTAAATGACACCATCTATGGCCTGCTTGTTACAGACTGCAGGAAGTGGGTACCCAGGGACAATAAGGAGAAATTAGTTTATTTTACTGATTGCAGAGATTGGAAAATACTGTTTTCTTTAATGATTTAAGTATGTGTGTGTCATGATTCCTGGCTACATTAACATTAAATTCCTCTATAATTATGCTTTTTAAATAATCATGTTGGGACACAGCTCAAAATATTTGGAGTCACACCTCATGTACAAAGGAGCGCCTTTTACATTGAAAAGTACTCCAATTATGTATGATACCTGTCTCAGGTGGCAGAAAGAAGCTATTGCTTGCTTTCTCAGGATTTATTGTACCCATTGGCCTATTTCATCATGAAACTTCATTGTGCCCAGATGATTAAGGTTAAAAAAACAAACAAACAAACAAAAAAACATATTTCAGAGCATGTATGCCAGCTGGTAAAAGGGCATCTTCCATCAGATAAATCTTGGATTAAAACCATCGTGCAGCCTGTTGTTGAGGCTGGGCTCCTAGAACTGTGCCTTTCATTTGAACAGAAGCGTATCTATTCCTCTAAAATAATTCTTGGCCCAAACTGCATGGCCTATGAGGACAATCTGGACTGCCAAGTTCCCACCCAGCACTTGACTGTGTCATTTTGCCCTCCTTTCGTTGACATTGACCTCACACTCAGCAAGGTACTTTAGATTCAAACTTACCCCTGCAAAGATTTGGAGACACAGTTTTATTACTCATATCTTTCCTTGGCCATACTCTGAAGCATTTTTTTGCTGCAGAAACTTGCCCATTCCAATTTCTGGGGTTTTTTTTGGTGGGGGGAGTGGGGTCTGGTATTTCAAATTATGGAAGACATATTTACTAAGCACCCATAATAAGCCAGGTAGGTGTTAATTGCTAAGCTACAATGATGGACAAGAAACACTCTCTACCTTAATAAAAATGATGGTTCTATCATGAATGTGGATATGTATATTTTTTGTATGTTTACTAATTTTTACTTTGTACATTTTGTGGCTAATTTATCAATCAAATATAATTTATATTTATAATACCTTTCTAGTGAATTCAAACTTTCATCTTGTATAGTCATCTTCTTTGTCCTCAAAATGCTATTGTCTTAAAATCTAGTTGTCTGGTATTACTACTATAGCTATCCCAGCTTTCTTTTGGTTATTATATATTTTTTTTTTCGAATTTTAACTTTGCCTCTATGTGTTCTTACACATTAGGTATATCTTTCATTTCCAACTAGTAGGTTGGTTATTTAAAAAATAAATTTTAAAATCCAAACTAATAATCTCTGCTTTTAAACTTATTTATTTTAAATTATTTCTACCATTTCAGTTCATATTTTTGTCTTTCCTTTTTTGTGTTCATTTTTATTTACAGATGAACTTTTTGTTTTATTCTGTTTCCTATTTACTGATTTTTGAAGTTATGTGTTCTATTTCTATTATTTGATAGCTAGTCTTCGAAGTTTTACCAAAAGGTTTCTTACAAGTTCACCAATTTTTTGACTTATGTTCTTCCTTACTTTAGATCTTTCTGGAGCCATATTCCTTCCACTTGAAGTACTATTAAAGCTTAAAGTTTCTTTTAATGATTTTATTTTTGAAAAAGTCTTAATTTTTGTTCATGAAAAATATCATTTCCATCTTTGTTCTTGAAAGATAATTTTGTTGTGTACAGTTGTAAGTTGACAGTTATTTCTCTGCACTTAGAGAATGTTATTATGCTGACATTTGCTTTCTATTATGACTTCGAGATATCAGTTGTCCATCATTTTTTTTTTTTCTTTTGTATAAATCTGCATTTCTTTCTGCTGGCTTTTGAGATCTTTTGGTTTGTAGTTGTAGTTTCACTAAGCAATGCTTAGCAATATGTGTCTCCTTTTATTCATTTGGCTGTATCAGTGGTTCGGTATCAATCTGGGTCTGTTTTATCTTCCCCGATTGTCCAGACTCAGTAGATGAGTTTCAGGTTCATTTTCTGTTTTATGCTGGTTGGCATTGTTTAAGAATAATACTAGGTTTTTTATTATTTATCACAGTCTAATTTCAGTTCACTTTTCTTGAGATTTTGAAAAAGATCCTTAATTCATTAATTTTGTGGTAGAAATTCTCCTTTCTCAGAATTCTAGCCACACATTAAGAAGCATGTTTGTTTTCAATGACCCATGATCTCCCTTCTTATATCAAGCGAGTCTTGGAAGAACAAAGGTTACTGTAGTTTGAAGCAGAATTCCTTATTAATTTGCTTTACAGATTTTTTATTTAGTAATTTTTTCAGCATCATTCAATTTCTTTTCTGGATCTACATACTGACTATAAAATAACCGTAATTCTCTCTCTCTGCTATCTCAGTGTTTTCTTCCTTTCTAGACTTTCATAGAAAGTCTAGGCTTTTCTATGGTTTTCATAGTTTCAGCCTATAAAGAAACAAAATATATCTATCTGTATATGTGTGCTCTGTCACAAGATTCTGTGTGATAGTTTTAATTATGTTTAACTAAAAGTAAGATAACGTAACATTATATGCCCTTAATAAGATGCAGAATTCGTTTCCTTCTGGTTGTAGAACTGCAACAGGGTATAGCCAAGAGGGGAGCCCCCAAAATAGGGATTTGGAATGGGGCCCAGAACTCAGGGTGTCCGGGAAATATTAGTAAGATATATAAGATGTCCTCACTCCTTCCCCCTCAGGTGTGAGTTGGGGGAAGGGACACATGGAGCAGGGCCATTGAGAGCTGTTTTGCATAGCAACAGCTTTGCAGCTAACCTCTGGCCTGGTCATTTAACATATCTATAACCTTTAACTGATTTCATAGCTATGTTGAATAACTGTGGCCATGCTTTGAGCCAGGGAGAAGGGAGTGACATCCACCCAAGATGTAATTGGGAGGTAACTCCCCCTGCGTGAGAGCTTGGAGATGATTGGGTCCACACCATGGGGCCACACCTGCCAAGACTCACTATGGCAGCCCAGTAAACTGGATACAGGAGTGCTGGCAAGTGTAGCTGATTGTGGGAGGAGTCAGAAATGGGGCTGCAGAGGAAGATTGTTATGGGGATTTAAACCCTGACACGGCAGCCATTAAGAAGAGAGAACCGTGTGATTTTGGAGTCAGGACCCCCAAAGCCATGTGAGGGAGAATCACCATGTGGCTTTAGCAGAGAACCGCCACTCGGCTTTGGCCAAGTGGTGACCCCCTCCCTGCAACTTTAGGTGAATGGGGAGCTATGCAGTTTCGTCAGAGTGCAGACCCCCGCAGCTTTAGTAGAAGAGGACCATGCAGCTTTGGGGTGCTCCCTTTGGCTGCGTGGCCTGGGAAGCAGGAGAGACTTTGCCTAGAAGAAGGGGGAAAGAACTCTTGCCAGTAGGCCATGAGAAGGTGCCACATGGCTTTGGATTAATCAGAGGTCCTGTCTGGACAGCGACACAGCTGACGGAGTCAGGAACCTGGATCCCGGACATTTGCATCTTTTCCTGAGTTGTGGTACCCTGAATTAGGGGCAGGGGGGAAGGAAGCACTGTGGGCATCTGTGGGTACCCAGAAGGACTTTGATATCTAATGAAGACATTAGGTCACTACTTTAAGTCTGTATAGCATTAAATAAACATTTCCTTTTCAAAAATCTCTGGTATTGGGAGACGTCTTTCCTAAGGCGGTGGACATAACGAACCTTGGCCTTGTGTTTGTTCTGTAACAGTTTTGCATCCCTGGGTGGGCCAATAATTGCCCCTGCCCCTTGGATCTGTGTTCTGTAACAGAACTAAGATCTCATGTTGCTATTGGCTGTGAGCTAGGGCTGTCCCCAGCTGCTAGAGGTCACTTGCATTCCTTGGCTCCTTGACCTCTTTCCTTCGCCTTCAATGTGAGCAACATGGGCCCAGCCCTTCCCATGTTTCCAATCTCTCCTTTTTCTTCCATTGCATCTCTCAAACTCTCCTTAGCTGGAAGAGTCTCTCTTCACTTTGAAAGACTCACAACTCATGTGATTAAATTTGGTCTACCTGGAATAATTTCTCTGTCTCAGGGTCTATACCTTGATTACATCTACAGAATCCCTTTTGCCACATAAGGTAGCATTCACAGGTTTAGGAACTGATAGTTTGGACATAATGAGGGTGATTGTTCTGCCATCCACACAGATTTTACCTGCCTCTGTCTCAGTTTCTTCATCTGTACAATGGGGCTAACAGCTCTCAGTTGCAGTGTTGGGAAGATCCACTCACTGATTTGTAGTAAGGATCAATTGACAAGGTATATGTACTTTGTATACCTGAAAGTAATAAATGAATATAGGATATGAATAAAATATTAATAAGTAATATGATTGCTAGTCTTATATAACTTTGAGTCTGCTGTAATTGGCAAAGTTCTTAATGTTCAATAAATGTTTACTGAGTGACAACAGGGATAACTTACTGTGGGGGGGCTCCGCTTGCAGGCCCCCCCCCCACCGCCCCCGCTGCCAGGGATGAGAATAAGTCTACCAAGACAATATCTGCTTGGGGAGGAGAGGTAGCCGATCTCTCAAAGGAGAAGGGCCAAGATCCTTTTCCTCAATGGGCTTTTATTGGGTCGTTTTGCATAGGAATACAGGCTCATTAATCATTGTCAGGCAGTAAGGATCAAACAATAGATAACAAAGAACTCTCAGGCACTATTTTGAGTCAGGGTCAGATAGTTAAAGAGCTATAAAACTTTGAGGAACAAACTCACTACTTGCTTGGACCCTTATTTAATTGAGAGCATTCTAAACAAAGCAGGTTTCACAGGATTTTACATATTCTTTCTTAGGCCTGATCACCCTAGGGAACCTGCCCTTTCCAGCACAGGGCTACACCCACCACCAGCATTGTTTCAGACTTAAGGCATTGTCTCAGGCTTAAGTCAGGCAAGGCATCCAAGAGATATGAGGCTTCTTGCAGACAGAATGAGGACTCAGGCTATGTCAAAGCTGAGGGTCCATCACCCCTTTTCTGTAGCCTCCAAGTCCTTCCCTGGGCCCCCCATGATCATGCTTGTCTTAGGTCATTCCCCACTTGGGGAATCTTACCCATCATTGGCTAACCGATCAAGCATTGGGGGCCAGTTATGGATGACGTAAAAGGAGCAGAAGCGGCGCCCCTGCCAGGGAGATCAGCCTTGTCTCCTTAGTGGCTTACGGTCCAAAGGTTGCTCACTCAACCTTAGCCATGGGGGGCGGTTACAGCTTCTGAAACTAGGCAGGGTGGTGCCCAACAACTTACTATTCTTATCTTTTATCAGGGGAGATCCTATTTTTGTGGGACTTCATAAAATTTGTAGCATCCTCTTTAAGGAATACAAAATAAAGTTATGGATGTAAAATTAGGTACAGGGCCTTAGAAGGGGCCTATGCAAATGAGGGGCTCTGACTTCAGTTGCATTAGCTTCCTCAAGAATCTACCTCTGCCTTTTATCTTTACTGTTTTTACCTTGTTCCTTTGTTGCTCCACACTGCCGCCTTGTTTTGCTCCTATACTTCATTTCTGGCCTCTGTTTGTTTGGTGTTGCTCATCCTGACTTAAAACCCTGTGTCACTGACTTCCTACTGTCTCAGGCTCAGTGTGACAGTAACTATGTAATAAAGGAACACACAATTAATGCAATTATGTATATTTACTGAGTGCCCTCAACATGCCAGACATCGGACACAAAGCCATGGACACTATGATGACACTGCAGGTTGCACTTCACAAATTGCCCCGTTCTACCTGAGCAAAGATAAATCCAGACCATGGAAGGTCCCGGGCAGAGCAGTTACCTAAAGTAGCCTGAGGAAAACAAGCTGGAACAGAATTAGATCTGCTGTGAGAAGATGTCTCAAAACCCAAATGGCAGATGAATAAACAAAAATGGGAAAGCGAAGTACAGTTAAAAACCAGGACAACTGGAAGCAAGGCAGGTTTTGTGCATGTGAGGAGAGGGTACAGGAGGGGTCCAAGTCAGAATTCAAGCCACGTAGGTGAATTAAGGCCACGTAGCATATCAGTGTGGTGTGTAAAAGGAACTTTACAGGGCAACACGCCAATTCTGCAGTTGCTCCTTAACAATTCACCTTGAAATCCTAATTTGGCATCAAAGTCTCTCTCCAGAGTTTTTTTTTTTTTCCATCAATCTTTTTTTTCCTCATGTCAAGACAAACTTAGGTTATTAATCTCTTGCAGACATTGCGATGTTTGACATATATTGTACTACCGGGATAAATGGAATTATTAATAGAAATTCCAGGGAAGCTGAAGACTCCTGGGAAACCTTTAAAATAAAGAAGACAGGATTATTTTATTTTCTAGCAACCTTTTTAACAAGGCACAGGGAGGCACATGCCATGTAACGGGGGCTGTATCTGATAGTGCATAGTTTGTGCTTAATATATGCTGGCACACAATATACACTTGCTTGTTAAATAATTGTGTGGGGTTCTGCATGTTCATGTCTTTTATATTATTATTTTTCCTATAAAAACTCTCAGAATTAGGGAAGGTGGCAATTTTTTTTTTTTTTTTTTTTTTTTTTTTTGCTTGGAGTTGGTTCTTAACCATCATTGATTGACTTAATCTGTAAACTCCCAAAGCATAGAATCTTCTCTTTGGATTCCTGTTTTTAGAGCTATGTTGTTCCAGAAACTGCGCTGAGGGTGCTAAGACAAAAACATCATAATGTGTCTTAGAAGTTTCTAGCTCAGGGTGGGAAAAGTCCATCAGACAGACCAGTGGCAGTCAACCTTTGTCATCTCATGGCACACATAAACTCATTATTAAAATTCTGTGGCAGATATGACAAAAAATAGGTATAATTTTGATTCATTTACACAGATGGCTATTGTGTTGACTGTTGTCATTTTTTAAATTTGACAGTCTAAGGGAAAAGAAGTCAGTGCCCCTGACTAAACAGTCAGGTACTGCATGTTTTTTAAATTCTTGCAGCGCCCAAGTGTGTCATGGCACACTAGTTGGAAACTGCTGATGAGAGGAATGTTACCTACCTGGTGAAACAGACAGCAGAGAAGGAAGGAGACACCCACAGCCTAGAAAGTCAGGAGAAAACTTCCCAAAAGCTATGTTTTTGAATTTCGTCCCAAAAGGTGAGTGGGAATTTATCAGGCTGATATTTATGAAAGGAAACAGTTATTTAATTAAGGTGAAATAGGGATTGGGGCATGTGAAATGGCATGTAGATGAGGATTTTTAAGTAGGTCAAGTGTTTGGAAGGGTAAGAAAGGGCGGCTATTTAACAGGTGTGGTGATGAGGGTACAACACCTAAGGACTTGCAGATTTCTCAGCTCTCTTGACACTAGGTTCAAGTCCTTCTCTTTTGCCACTGGATTGCTTCTCTACTGGTTTGTTTGGCTTATTGCCCTTGAACCTTAGTGTCTGATATATCATGAGCACTTAAATACTACTTTGGAAGGATAAGAAAGTGAGTGGATGGTTACCACACTGCTTCTTAACTTGCCTGCAGGGTTGTTTTTGTTTTGTTTTGTTTTGTTTTGTTTTGTTTTGTTTTTTACTTTTCGCCACTGTGGACAGATTCAGTCTACTTCTTGGTCTTATTTTTTCCTTCTGTTGTGTTGTCTCTTTGCTACCCTCTTTCATGTTCTCTCTTACACACACAGATACACACACATACCAATTACCTAACAGTGTCCATTCTTATTGGCAAATTGTTTACACTTCTCAAGCATAAGCACTTTCAGGAACTTGGAATCTGGTTAGTCAACACTCTCATAATGAGTTCTGGACATATGGGCCAGAGAATATTTGAACAGAAATTCCCAATTACAGCTTTTAACAATTTCGAGGCTTGTATAAACATTTTCCCTATATTTCACCAATCATTTCTTCTCTGATTCTTCTCAACTAAAATAGAAATGCTAAGGAAGAAGCATAATATCTCCTCTTTGGATTCCTCTTTTTAGAGCTATTTTCCACATGGCCAAAGTGAGAAAATGAAATATCTAAAAATTAGATATAATAATAGTCCCTTTGGTTCCAATGACTATAATTAAAACAAGAAATTTTCTAACTGTTTTTAAGAAAACATGAAATAACATTCTCTTTCTTTGTAATTTTTCTTGTTGTAACTCATTTAATGAAATATTTAATTGGCGAGCTATTTTTTCAGTAAGTTGTTTTGTTACTATGAGGAACGGCTAAGGTTTCCAATCTATATATCCTTTGTGTAGAAAGGAAACACTGATTAGCATTTGAGAAAATATTTTGAATGTAGATTTGAATAACTTTTGTAGCTATTTTCTCCCTTCACTCTTTTTCTACTCTACTTTTTGATCTGCTTTCTCCAGATAGTGTCCCTTTATTTGCAGTCATTATCCACCTTCCTGCAGTCAAACTTTATTGCCTTATACCCCACTCCCTCATATTTTCGATTTCAGTGAAGTGATGAGATTCAATCTGTAAACCAAAGCATGTTATTGACCTAGTGATGTGTGTACATGCTAGCTGTCCATCTGAAGAGCCAGACTCATGGCTTTCCCGGTGGGAGTTTTGTGCACTACTTGGACAGAGAGGAGTGCATTTTCTGTTCATCTGCAGAGGAAGTTCTTGTCTCCAGCTCATGCATGAATGAAAGGAGGAGAAGCTGACTTCCAGTTTTAGAGACAGATGATGCACGGACCACTTTCAGATTGTGAGTTTAAAATTAAATGCTTTCCTCTTTACCCTGATGAGTGCAAATTTCTTTTCCTTTCTCTGGAAGACATTTTAGATCTGAGAAAATGCCTGTGACCTTCAGACATTGCCATGTCTCTAATGACATTTTAGCTTCTATAGACAATCTGAAAAGAGTCCTTCAGGATGAGCTTTCCAGCTGCTTTAGCTGCACACACAAAAATAGATACATCACTTTACTAACAAGGATATTTCCTTAACAGCCTGGATTGAGTGGGAGGGATGGTGGCAATGAAAAAAGAAACTTGATTGCTTCTGCTTGAAATAACTATTTGATTAAAACAACAGCAACAATAACAGCACCAAAAAAAAGGAAAATGCTCTACCATGAAAAAAAACCCAACAATTTTCACTTTGGATGGACCATTTCCTTTGAAATAAAAAGAAAAAACTGAAGCAGTTACACCATGGGTGTCCCTAGCACAAGATGAATCCAACTCATGGCTTCTGATTACTCGGAAATTCACGAAAGTAAATCCAGATAGGATTAAGAAAGGCCCCAGGGACTAACAAGTGGGAGAATATTTATTGGTTTCTACTAAATAGTGAATAATAAATAACTATTAGCTTATATTGCAATAAACACAGTTATTTAATTGAGATTTAAGAGTTTGCATTTTTTTCTTTTTCTCCTGAGTAGGCCTCTGAACATGTGAACATCTTTAAAGTATCTTACAAAGAGGATGACTATGATCTCTAAATATCTGAGTAGATGTGTTGTTTTTCAGAAAATTTTTGATCTTTCCTTTTTGTTCTCCAAAATGATGCTTGTTAGACTATAAGAACAGACAGTCACAAAAATGTTTCTTCCTGTTTGGACACAAGTAAAAGTTTGCTTTATCTAGTAATATTTAAGTCTTTCATAACAAGGTGATGTTTATAGAAGCAGAAGACAAGTTCTAACTCAGAATCATAATTCTCAAACTCTGGGTATCTTTACCCTCCCCTCTATTCTTGTCATTTTGAAGTGAATGTAAGTACATTAAGGTTTATCAAGTTATATCAACTGACACATGCTAATTTTTTCTTATTTATATATTTTATGTGGATAGGCCACTAGAGAATACATTTGTAGCCAGAAAATCACCTTGGACCTTTAGGGAACAATTCCCTTTTAAAAAGGGGGATGGACAAGGCTTTCTAGAATCCTAAAATTTTTTTATGTGTAGTACAAGAGTAGGAGTATGACAAGAGGAATTACTTTGGAGGGAATAATGGAGTATAAAGGGGGTACTTGCATACAAGGGCTTAGGTTATTAGCTTTACGTGGAGTAAGAAGGACAGCTTATAGCTCCAATGTGATGAAGGGATTGTAATTATATCTTTATGTTTCTACATGTATCTAGGGTAATAATTTGCATTGTTAATCTGGAATCTTTTTCTTCCTTAATCACTCCTTCTCTTCCTTCTATCCAACTCAGGGAAGAGGTGTGAAAAGGCAGAAAGTAGAAATACCTTGCCATTCTTTTGGGCTTATTATTTGCTGGTTTATCTGCTTATTTTTTCAAAACATCCCAGATAGGAGAGAAAATTGGCAGGTGGGACAAAATATCTTGGCTTGAAGTAGCAGGTAGAGGTGGACTTAACTCCTTAAGACTAGAGAGATATGTCTTAGCTTAGAAGGTGAAAATAAGATAACATGTAGGAGCCTGTGTGTGGTAGGGACTGAGGCCTCAGCCATCAGTAGTGAGCAGTGGCAAAACTCTCAGAGGAAATGACTGTGTGGTGTATTGGAGAAATGGGGTCCATGGATGAATTATAAGTTGACTTATCTGTTTCAAGTGTTCCTGAAAGTATAAGTGGCCGTAGGGATTGGAGCTGAGGGTATGTCAGTTGCTTTCTGTATGAATGAATACTTGAAGATAGTAGAGCTTCCACTTCTGAATCCCAGGACATTCTCCAGTGCCCCACAAGGAGACAAAAAATCTCATTCATTATGAATGAGATTGAGTTCAAGATTCCTACCACCTCTGTGGGAAGGTGGATTTCAATATAAAAATCAGGTTTTATAAAGTAAAGGATTGTATATTTCTTGCTCAGATGAATTTGTAATCTGAGCTCTCCACCAGTTAATATCACTAAAAAGAACAAACACTCTAATATTAAATTGGTAATATATGTGATAGAGTTGAGAAGAGAAAACAGAAAAGAGAAAAGATTGTTATACATATTAACTAGCAGGTACCCAAACCATCCTGTCCTGGTGTTCTGGGGCCAGCAAACACCCTGAGTTTACTGTGTAGAAGACCGTAGGGATTGAAAACTAATTGCTTCAATAAATACTGGAAGCCCAAGTGTAGCTATGAGGGCACAAGATCAGTGAAATTTCTTAAGTCAGCTGGGTACCATTTAGGCCATGAGATAATCACAGCAGGAGACCACCTTGACTAGTTGCCTGGGTGGGGCCTCTTTCCAGTGTTTGCTGTGCTGTAGCAGGACTCCATGGAAGCAGTGCTTTGAGACACTGAGTCTCTGCATGCTTGGGTATGGAGTCTGTGATCTTTTTTTTTTTTGGAAACCACCATGAAAAATGAGGAGCACTTGGAGGGAGAAACTGGACTTCTTTTTTATAAAGCCTGTAATGCTTGAGCTATTGATTGAAAATATAGACATGTTCATATCTGCACTCAGATTTTGTGGAGCAATTCCTGTAGGAGTAATCCATATAAAGTGATTGTCCTTAGATGAATCTGTTCCTCACTGTGCTGCTGAGTCTCTGAATGTCAGAAGATTTATTTCAGCCAGTCGATCTTAAATTTTTTAATATTGCAGATACAAATTCAGTTTATGTCAGGGTGGTTGGGTTTTTGAGCCAAGTGGAGGATTCTGGGTAGAGAGTACTATGCTGAAGTCTAGGCTCCAACTTTTAGGAGTCAGACTATCTGGGGCATGACTTATCTGTTTTGTCATTCGTAAATGGAAATGACAGCACTTCATGATATTGCAGAGGAGAACCATGAGTATGGGTTTATATTCTAATCTCCAAGGAAGTATGATGAAAGTACAGGGGAGAAATCATTAATTATTCCTTAGGGATGTATTTAGAGTAAGTGACAACCTTGAGAATAAAAGTTAAGGAAAATTTCACTGCCAACAACAATAACATAGGCAGACCCTACACAAGCAGCAGTTCAAGCACAACCATAGAGGTACAATGCGCACTAAATTAGTCCTGCATCAGTGTCCACCCATGACGGCCTTGTCATTCACCATTCCGGTAACTTGCATTCTACTGGAAGCATTTTTAACTCTGCTGCAGGCTTTCTATCTGTTCGTGCATGGGCAGGCTAAAAACATGAGGGACTGAATGAACCCAGGAGCAATTCTTTGTCAATGGCAAATGGATTGGACAATAAATACCCTTTGGAAGCTAGTGGGTTGTGGCATAGAAAGAGAAAGGGGTGCTTCTCACTGTCTCCCAGGATTTCCCTGTGAGATTAAAGCTAAATTTCCCTAGTTCTAAACACTTTTTGATAATGTACATCTTACTGTTTTTCTTTTCTTTCCTGTGTCCATTTCCCAAATTATAAAGCAATTATATTCACAGCCTTGTCTCTGGATCTGCTTTCTGGAAAACTAACTTAAGATAGAGGCATTTGTTGGGAATACAGGGAACATGAAGAGTATAGGCAGGTGCTGATGGGGGAACTGTTGTTTGGAGGCAGACAGTGAAACCTAGTAGGACATGCTCCCTATTTGGATAATATAGGATGATATTGAAAGTCTAACCAGAAGGGAAGCAGCAAAGAAAACACAAGCAATATTTCATAGCTACTTAAAAAATATTATTTTCAAGAGCAGTTTTAATTTACAAAAAATATTGACAGAGATTTCCCATACATGTTCTGCAACCTCACAGATGGTACATTTATTACCAAGGATAAACCTACATTGACACATCATAGTCATGCAAAGTCCATAGATTGTATTAGAGTTCATTCTCGATCAGTACGCTATATGCATTTGGATAAATGTATAATGCCATATATTTATCATTATAGTATCATACAGAGTACTAGAAATGTCCTGAAAGTTCTCTGTGATCTGCATATTCATCCCTCCTCCCAACCCTTAACAGCCACTGATCTTTCTACTGTCTTCATAGTTTTGCTTTTTTTCCAGAACAGTCTATAGTTAAAATCGTATGGCATGCAGCCTTTTCAGATTGACCTCTTTCACTTACTAATATACATTTATGTTTCTGCCATGTTAGTTCTATTTCTTTTGAAGTCTCCAACTATAATATTGCAGTCATATACATGTTCTTGAAGTTCTATCTTCATTGAAGTTCTTTGCCTCATGCAGAGGGACATTTGTAGGGTGCTCATGTATTAAGAATTGTATTGTCTTCTTGAAGAATTGACCCATTTATCATTATGGAATACCCTTCATCCCTGATAACTTCCTTTATTGAATGTCTGGTCTGTCTGAAATTAATGTAACTACTGATTTCTTTTGATTAGTACTAGTGTGGTTTATTTTCTCCATCCTTTTGCTTTTAATTGATATGTGATTTTAGATTCAAGTGTATTTCTTATGAACAACATAGTGTTGGATCTTATTTTTTGATCCACTCTGATAATCTGTCTTTTAATAAGTGCATTTCAACCATTGATATTCAAAGTGATTATTAAATAGTTTTATTAATATATTTATTATATTTGTTAGTTTTCTACTTGTTGCCCTTATTCTTTGTTCCTATTTTTGTCTTTCACTCTTTTTTACCTTTTTGGTTTTAACTGAACATCTTATGATTCTATTTTCTTTTCTTTCTTATCAATTATACTTCTTTCTTCTACCTTTTAGAAAACAAATACTACCAACATTATAATGAAATGAGTTGCAAGAAGTATTATACTACACAAAATAAGTGAGTATAAAGTAATATTTTGGTAAGTAATAATGAAACCCAAATTTGTAGTCTAATAGAAAATTTATAAAAAGGTCTGTAGAAGTTGGTATTTAATTTATTATAAAGTTTAGAACAGGAGGGGCTACAGTCATTGAAACCAATATCTTTGGCCTTGGTAAATGAATGGGTGATAAAGCAGTCAATAAATATAGGTAACAATGGGAGAAGAAAATGCTGAATTTTGGGTGCTTGTTGAAGATTCAGATGGCAACATGTAACTTTGTAATTCAACAAATATTTGTTGAACTTATTTTGAACAAGGCAAATAAAGCTGAGAAGTCACAGCCTCTGTCCTTACACAGCTACACTTTATAGTAGAAAGGTTGTAAATATTATATGAATTGAAAAGAATTATATGTGGGAGCTAGATAAAACTTTTAGAGTTTCTTTCTTTTTCTAGTATTTAGAAAGAGTAACTATTTCTCTAAGATAATGTCTCACTTGGTGGAGTTTTAAAATATGCAAATGGTGATTTGGAATCAGAAAGAATGGATTCTAATAATGTATCCCCAAAAGCTCTATATTAATACTTTTTAAGGAGAAAAATTAGAGCTGAATAGTCAAAAGAATTGCAATTTTGCTGTTCAAGTTGATGTAGAATAACAATACTCATAGTGCATGAGACTGGTTATGTCTTAATGGATTCTCTATTGCTAAACGTTAGTAGAATTTCAATGGCAGAGAAAATAAAAATAAATATATTTTCTTCCCTTAATTTTTTTGACTGGATTGTAAATAGTAATATTTGTTTGACTTCCTGGATGAGAAACAATGACTGAACTGTGTTTTGAAACTTGGGGAAAATGCTCAAAAATACATTCCGTGTATCATTGTCTAATGTTTTTTTTTTCTTCCTTTCCCTTTCTTTTTTTTTTTTTTTTGGCTCCTTCCTTCCTTCCTTCCTTCCTTCCTTCCTTCCTTCCTTCCTTCCTTCCTTCCTTCTTTCTCTTTCCTTTCTTTCTTGCAATATGTTAATACGATTTAGCTATCAGCAATTTTTTCCTACAGCGTAGCATATTGCCAGGATAGTGTACCAAATGTTTCTGAGCTTGCTGTGTGGTTCTTGTAAGCCTTTATGGTGTAATTGAAATAATAATCTTTTTGAATCATTCACCTTTTTGGATAACTGAAGTTTCTGTGTCCTGTTTATATTATTCAAGAGATATGACATATCTACCAATGTGAATTATATAATCTTATATCTTATAATATCCATTGTAATGATAATTTTTTAAATTATTGGGGCTACAATTTATCTTAAATTATTCATTCCTAATATTGCTTATAGTTACAAACTTCACTCAAATGATCTCTTTCAGGACATTTGCATAGCTGTGACAATTTTATATATATTACTTCTCCTTGATTTATAATTTTTATTTCTTCAATCAGTCAATTAATCAATAAATATTAATCAATAAATATTTATAGCACTTCTATTTGGAGTGACAGACCTTTAGGCTTAACGCTCAGGACTATCAAGGGAATCATACACATGGGAACAAAAACTCTGATTTACCCACACTTTCAATAAATCCTTTAGCAGGTTTCTGTTTGAGTGTCTTTGGTGGGTAAGCACATATATAATAAAATCCCCAAGTCATTTACACTGGCAAAGAAATCTTTTTCAAAGAGCCCAATGGGGTCTTACTTTCACCAGCTGAGAACTTGTAGGACTTGAGACCCTGGAAGCTTTGTTTCACCTCCCTGTTCCTTTCTCTCTAAGAATAAAAATGTAAACCTCAGCCACATTAGAGAGATTTATATCTTTTGTTTATGGTGGCACCTGCTGGGAATCATATCCTCATCATCCATGTGACAAAAGTACAAGACCCACCTTTTGCCAAAACTCTGTGTAAGTGTTGGAAATACAATAAAATGGAAGGTGCTGGACTATGGAAAACTTGGGAGCATGCAGGATTAGGGTGCTTCTCCAACCTTTGGTATCATGACCTCTTCACAGTCCTAAAAAAATTGATGAAGACTCCAAAGAGCTCTGTTTAAAAATGTGGATCATAGCTATTTATATTTACTATATTAGGAATAAAAACTGAGAAATTTTTGAAATTTACTTCATTAATATTTTTAAAATAATAATAAGCTCATTATAAGTTATGTGTGGTACCCTAGAAACCAAAAGAAGTATATCATTTAGGAATGTCATGTCTGATCAAATATGAGAGGACTAAATGTGAGCCAGGAGATTTAGCCACCTGGAGGTTATTTGTGACTTTCATAAGAGTAGTTTTGGTGAAATAGTGGAAGTTAAGGCCCAGTTACAGTGGGTTTATGGGAGAATAGAAGGAAAGAAATTGGGTATATTGAATATAGGCCATCTTTTCCAGGTGTTTTGTTGCAAAGACTAGAAAAAAATAGAGTGAAAGCTGGTGGGGAGAGTGAGTCCAGTAAAAAATATGTTTTTTTCTGTTGTTGTTTAGTTTTTGTTTTTTTTTTAAGATGGGAGAATTAATACCAGCTTATGTGTTGATGTGGATAATTCAGTGAGGAGAAAAATGTTGCAACTGTAAGGGAGACAGGAAAAAAATACATAAACTAATTTCCATGAGTAGGCAACCAGGCTTGGGAACTAATACACATGTTGGGGGTGGAACTGGCTCCAGAAATACCACAGCAAATTTATCTTTCCAAACAGCCAGGAAGGCAGAGTGAGTACAGATGTCAGTGGGTGGGTGAGGAGATACAGTAGAGGGAGTCCGAGCAAGTTTTCTTCTAATTGTTTTACCTCTCTTGGTGCAGGAGGAAAAGAGATGATCGTGACCTAAGAGTGAAGATGGGAAAGCAGGCTTTGGAGGTTTAGAGAAAATAGCACATGTGGAACAGCCATCTAGGAGAGTGGACTGGAAATGAACTAGAATAGTAGTTCTCAGAAGAGCAGCATCAGAATCACCTGGGACCTTACCAGGTATGCAAATTCATAGTCCTTACTTCAGCTCTATTGAATGAGAAACTGAGGGGTGGGGGTGGGGTGAGCTCAGAAAGTCCTCCAGGGGTTCTGATGTACACTGAAGTTTGCAAGTCACTGGATGGGTAGTTATTGTATGATTGAGAGTCACCCCAATTGCCTTGAATGTCAAGAACATACAAAGTGAGACCAGTCAGTCAGTGCATCATAGGCTTTTCTCTAACTGCAATCAGGCTTTTTTTTAATGGCATGGACTAAGAGTTGAATTTACAGGTTATGGTCATTGTTTTCTTAAAAATTAAATGTGATGGGACTATAAAAGTTGCAATAATGAAGACCTTTATGGGCTCAGTTCTGTCTACTCAACATTCACATGCTAAATGTCCTAACTGCTGGTACCTCAAAAAGTGTCTATATTTGGACATAGGGCCTTCAAAGAGGTCATTAAGGTGGCCTTAATCTAATAAAACTAGTGTCTTTGAAAGAGGAGGACATCAGGACACAGAGACATAGGAAAAGAAAATATGTGAAAACACCAGGATTATACGGTCATCTGTAAACCAAGGAGAGAGGCCTCAGATGAAATCAACCCTGCCAATACCTTGGACTTCCAACCTCTAAAACTTGAAGAAAATAAATTTTTGTTGTTTAAACCACTGTGATACTTTGTTAGGGCTGTTCAAATACAAAGATACTAAGAAAAGGTTTAATTTCCTAAGCACTTAAGATAAAAGGGGATGACTTCATTTGCTAGTTCAGTACTTTGGCCAGCTGACACTGTGTCGTTATTCTGTTCTGTACAGGAGAATTATAAAAGCATCTACCTCATAGGGCTATTATGGAGATTAAATGAGATAATTTATGTAAAGGCTTAGCTCAGTACCTAACCCACCAAGTCCTCAAAAATGTCCACTTAAAAAAAAATGGCTCACTTCAAAAGAGCATGTACGCCTGACCAAGACGGTTCTTCCTCTCAAATCACACTTAGAGCTCAGGTTGCCGAGTCCTGGAGGAGTCGGGCTCTGAGACTGGTGATCTCAGGCCCATGTTCCCAAGCTTCCTGGTGCGCCCTTGCATTCTTCTGATTCCTGAAGCAGCCTTGAAGGCCATAAAGCAGGGTTGGGCCTCTGGGATTGATTTTCCATGTTGACAAAACAGGTGCCCTATCTGGTGTATAAACTGGTGCTATACTCTTATAAAAATGAGCCAGAAAGATCCTTCTTACAGGATTGTTGGATTTTCTTTTGTGTCTTTTTGTTTGGGGTCGGTGGAAGCAGAGATGGGGACCAGGGAGGTGACGGACAGAAATTCCTTTCCTCCTCCCAATTTTGTATTTACCCATTTTAAAGTGTCATTAGTCATTACACTGAGAAAATACTGTTTAATTGGCAGTGAATAGCATCTAGGTTCAGGATGCTATTTACTCTGATTATCATTTCCAAGTGCAATGCTTCGTTGTGTTTTCCCTCCACGAGCAGTTATTTGTTGGTAATGGATTTCTGTAAGCCAAATTACATCCTTCCTTTAAGGACCATTTTGACAGTGTGTCTACAACACCCCTTTCAGAAAGGCCTAATTATTATGGACAGGGATGATAGAAAACAGACTCTTCCAGTTCTGGGCAGTTAAATAACCTCTTGTCCCAGCGGACTTTGCACAGACCTGTTGCTGAATGAGCATTCTTGAATCATGTTTCAACTACCATAAAAATAAATGTGGGAAGTCTCAGTTTATGCAAAGACCAGCACTTCTATGATGCCCAAGCCCTTTTAAAATTCTGCAAGTACATGTTTGTGGATTCCAGACTACTCTTAGGGTCACTGAACATAAAATAATCATTTTTGCAAGTGTCTTATTTGTCCTTTCAGGCAGAGAAACAAACTGAGGACTTAGGGTTGAATCAGTCTTACATAGTTAAGAGCTTTAGTGCTCACTTACCAGAGTTGGACTGTGGGTGTGTGTGGAGAGGGGGGAGAGTTGTATGTGGGATAATCTAGTGCTATAATTCCATGGCAATTCCATGTCTAGGTTCTTTCTCCAGAAATAATTGCACAGTAGTATCAGGATATAAGTACAAGGTTTTCATGTAGTGCTTTGAATATAGAAAATGATTGAAAGCAAAATACATAACCATCAATAGAGAAGTGTTTAAACATATTATCATATAACAAAAAGAATAAAAAAGGTAAGTAACTTTCTATTGTAAAAGGCCAAATGACAACATCTTTGATCAAGAAAGGAGCCTTTCTCGGTGCTGACTATATAGTCAGGCTCCTATAAAGATCTTCTTAAAAATTAGGAATACAGCTACTATATGCATCTCTCTCCATTCTTTCTGCTGCATAGTATTCCGTTGTGTAAATGTATCACAGTTTTTTTGATCTACTCATTTACTGATGGGCGCTTAGGCTGTTTCCAGTACTTGCCTATTACAAATTGTGCTGCTATGAACATTGAGGTGCAAAGGATGTTTTGAATTAGTGTTTCAGAATTCTTAGGGTATACTCCCAGCAGTGGAATTGCTGGGTCAAAAGGCAGTTCCATTTTTAGTTTTCTGAGGAAACTCCATACTGTTTTCCACAGTGGCTGCACCAGTCTGTATTCCCACCAACAGTGAACTAGGGTTCCTTTTTCTCCACAACCTCTCTAGCACTTGTTTGTTGATTTGTTAATGATGGTCATTCTGACTGGTGTGAGGTGGTATCTCATTGTGGTTTTAATTTGCATCTCTCTGATGGCTAGTGATGTTGAGCATCTTTTCATGTCTATGCACCCTCTGTGTGGAACTTGTACCTTTTGAGATAGCATGGATGGGATTGGAGAATATTATGCTAAGTGAAATGACCCAGTTGGTGAAAGACAAATACCATATGATATCACCTGTAAGAGGAACCTAATGAACAAAACAAACTAATGAGCAAAACAGAACCATAGACATGGAAACAAGAAATAGACTGATAGTGACCAGAGGGGAGGGGGAGAAAGATAAAGGTGGAAAGAAGAGGAATGGACTATTTAAGAAACGTGTATGAATGACCCATGGACATGGGCAACAGAATGGAGAATGGACTGTGGGAGTGGGGATGAGTGGTGCGGAGGAAAGCAACAGGTGAAATATTGGACAACTGTAATAGAAAAACAATAAAATATTTAATAAAAAGAATGTCTTTTCACTTCACCCTAAATGCTTTCAATACCTGTGGCTGCCTTCTTCTAAGTGCCCCTCGTATTCTCTCTACCTTCTGACCCATCAAAACTCTGTCTTAAAAAAAAAAAACCTATGATACATTCATTTTCTTTACTGCATAAATGTCTCACAAGATATATTGGCTGATTTGGGGGGAGATTATTTGCTGTTTTAAGAGAGGGCAGCCTTTTAGCCAAAGAATAAATACATGACTGTAGAGTATCTGTGGCAGCTTGCCTAGAGATAAGCCAGTGAGTGGGAGGTTGGTGGTGGTATGAATGGAACCCTTTCCATTATTTCTCAAATCATACACTCAGCCTAATTATAATCCTGACCCTCTCCAGAAAAGGGATGTTTGCATACATTGCGAGAAAAATAGTTTTTCTGTTTTTGAAGGTCTGTGAGCTTATTCATCATCTCCCTTGGGTGCTTGTGCAGAGAGTATGTTTACTTGTTTGTTTTATGTCCTCTCTGCCACATTAATGTTTCACACCGAATTCAACAAATGGCTGGGGAATTCAATATAAGATCTTTTCAAATTCAATATTTTATGTGCAAATCATATATAAGCATTCTCCTGAGCATTATGATGAATATTGGAGGTTTTACCTGAGCTCTTTCCTTAGTTTAAGATTTACTGGAACCCTTCCCTTCATATCCACTCAAACTTTCTCTTTTGCTTTTTAATGTCTGTTTTTTAAAAGACCACCTAAGTTTTGCTTTCTGCACAAAGACTTCATCACTTCTTTGAAGGCAGGGATCTCTTTTCTGGACTCATATAGCCCATGCGGGATGGATCTACAATGAGATGCTCTACCAGGAAGTAGCATGTGTGTTATCTCTCTTTGGCCTTGCTGGCATGAAGTTTTGGGGCTCACAGTTTCATGGATGTGCTTCTCTGGTTCCAATGTGTTGAATTCAGGAATATTTATTTTTTTGAGCTAAGTGATGTTTCTTCTGGATACAAATGTTTTCTAAGCAACCATGGCACAAAATTATATTAACATTCTTAATTAATTTTTTTAGAAAATAGATGATCCACAGCTCAATGCTTGGTAATAGGAAGCTACCCCATCATATCATTATTGGGAAACTACTGGCTTTGGGAGAGTTTATCAAGTTGTTCAAGATAGATCAAAATGGGGATGTTTCACTTGGACTTCCTTGCTATGAAAGCAACCATTCCCGATTCCCAGAATAGAGTTGGTGCCATTTCTAACATGGGCTCCTTGGTCACTTCCTGCCTTCCTGTTGCCTTCAGCAGTAGATTGGCCTCATTCACTCATTTTCAAAATCAGGAATTGATGTTCAGAAAACTTCCAGTTTATAGGAGATGGAATAGACTGTATGTTTTGCTCTTACTGTTACCATTTCCATCTTTTTCTCCCCTTGCTTAGATATCTTTCTTCTGTGGTTTTGCTGCTAGACATAGTGCCTCTTCCATTCTCCTGTGACTGGATTTTTTTTACCAACCCCCAGAGCAGGTTTCCAGTGACACCTTCTAGAGTGCCATTTCCTGGTTATGTATTCAGGGCTTACTGTATTGCGTGGTGGCTCTCTAACCAGATTCTAAGCATTTCCATATGTAACAGCTAACACATCTCATCTGTGTATCCCTGGCACCTGTTCCCCTGCCACCCAAACCTACAGAACCTCCCGCAGAGTTGTTGGGCCATCAGTGTGTGTTGCTGAGGGGATGAGACACAGCCCACACTTTCACGGAAGGGTGGGCAGGATGGCTCAAGTTTTCTGGGGCAGATGACATTTTAGAGCCTTCTAGCCCTGATTTTCCACTGCCCCACACTTACGTTTTTAATGTAATGTTGTCAAATGTCAAAGCTGGGGGCTGCTCAGCTCACGGTGACTGTCTCTCTCCTACTACGAACACAAGCATTTCTGAGGGGAAAATACACCAGATGGCAGCCCAGTTTCTTCTGTCTTCTGTGCTCAGATGCCTGATGGATGGAGCAGAGTTGTTATTTTATTTAACCTGTTCTGGAGAGGAAAGTGATCCTTCAAATCTGTTTTTACAATGTCCCAAAGACCCCTGACCCAGACTCCTTATCGCTTTTATAAATCAAACTTGCTAATAATAGGTTATTCTCTTCTGACATATCAACTAGGGTGATTTCCAAATTCGCCATAGGCATATTTTATCAGATGGGATGTACACCTTGAAAGAGTTAAGTAGATCTATCTATATTTAGTAAAAACAAATATACAGAAATAACATTTTTGGAATATACGTTTTAAAATTATGTTTTCATTGTATAGATCAATAGGTCATGCATGTTGAGCCGATAGTTGCTTTGTAATAGCATTCAAGTATTTTTTACTGAAATTTAAACAAAATTAGTTTTTGGCCCTCATTCAGGTTGCAGAGATGCAGTGCTTTCAAAACTATTCTGAAGACTTTTTTTGGCTGTTGGATAACTTTGTATGAAACTCAGTTCAGCTCTCTGAGTCCCAGGCAAAGTAGAAATCTCATTGGATTTGGAACATGTATGAGTGTTTTTTTCAGCTAGTAGAAAATGTGGCAACATCAGATGAAAATAAGACACAGGAGTGAATTCTGTGCACAGTTCTGGAGCTTTTTTAATACTATGTGTATACAGTTCTTATTCTCAGAGGATATCTTAGAAATGTAAGGAAGTGAGACCTCCAAACCTCCTTTTGAAAGGATACTACACCCACCTTAGAATTGTATCCTCCTGGAGAAAGATTATGTACTGAAATCATTGTAGAAGTAGACTTGCTTTTGAGAGAGTTAGAAAAGTTTCCTTTGTGTTTTATTCATAGTAGAGACAGTTTGAGAAAAAAGTCTCCATTGACATAGATTCACTGTTTTCCTGTATGTCACTAGTTCAAAGATCCCAAATTTATGCATCTGACTCTGTTATTATAAGTAACAGTATTTGCATATATAGCTAGTACAGTGCTCTTCAAGAAGCTCAGATACTTTTGCATAGATTTAATCATTAAACCTTCAATGCTATTATCTCCAGATTTCAGGGATGTGAAACTAAAGATCGAGAGAAGTTGCATTACTTACCCAAAAACATGTACTGTGCTAAATAAAGAGCTTAGGAATGAATTCCCAGAGTGCTTTTTGTACTGATGGCTGTTCAGTTCTTTCCCATAGCATCTTTGGAATGTGTTCCTGAATAAAGTACCACATGCTTTCAATAACTGATGATATATTTTTAGGCAAATTAAACACCTCTCTAATTTTACAGTTGCTACAATGTCTCATTTGTGAGATCAATACTTCACCAATACTAAACCATGAAACATAAATTCTTTTGCTTAAGATAAAGCTGTCTGCCTTATCAATTTATGGAACTTGGCTGTTAGCATCAGGACAGTGCTATCTTTTCCATTGGCATAGACTTTGATCATTTATTTTGCTAAGGGCAAGATTTATACACATTAACCATTTTTATTCCAATAACGAATGCATTAGTTTCCTCAAATGTACAGTGAAAAATTACTCTGAAGTCATTACTCTGGCTCAGTTGATGGGGCTAAGGATGAGGAAATAGTCCTGTCAAGCCTTTTCTTAAAAAAAACTTTCTCAAACCCATCATTCTTCCACAGGTGTGGAAGATGTACATGCAAGCCATTCTGAGGAGAAGCCTCGTTCAATCTACTGAGGAGACACTTTACTTAATGTCCATTACAGCCTCCTATTTGGAGTGATTGTATGGTTATAAAGTATACTTCCCAGACTCCTTTGCAGCTAGATTCTACCACGTAGATGGACTTGAATGAGATCCAGAAACCAGAAGTGGAGCAGGGGCCATTTAATTGCAGTTGTAGCAGTTGACAGATAAGTTCTAAGGCTTGTCAGGGATCATAGTGGCTCGTTATGACCTGGTTGTGGGATAGTCATCCACTCCAGTGCCATTGGTGTGAGGAGGCTGTGCTTGCTGAAGTGATGTAAATCAGTAGCAGTAGCTGTTGCCTGTCTTTAGGGTTTCATAAATATTGGTATGGCCTTAAAACTGAAGGTTTAAAAGCAGTTCACTCACATGCATTCCTCCAACCATTCCAAAGATTTTGTAATCTCAACTTGCTTGCATAAAATCATTTTGTGTGTGATAGGCTTTTGCTGGTTTTGGAAGCTACAGAAGCTGCAGCTGTTCTTCCACTGTTAAGTGCTGAGTGATAGATAATTAAGGGTTTTGTCAATGCAGAGTGAAAGGTCAGGCATATTTGGGTCCATATCTTGGTCTCGACAATTAGTAACTATGAAACTTTGGTTCTATCTTTTCATCTTAAAAATGAGTCTAAAAATATCAATTTTTATCAGAGCTTATATAAGTAATATGCATAACATGCTAAGTCAATTAAGTTGATTTGATTTTACTAATAATATTTTTAAAAATCTTTTTACTAAAACCGGTCTAAATAAGGAAATTTATCCTCTCAAATAATTGTCAGTTAGTATGCACAATGAGCTCCAGAAATTATATAATCTGTGGCTCAATGGTGTCAAAAATGGTTTAATGATATGAACAGACCAATGGCTGTTACTGAAAATAAAATTTTACTGAACCGGGCTATTCCATTCTGGTAACTTTTGCAGTATGATGGTTGAGTCAAATAGTTACCACAGGAACCATGGAGCATCATGTTGGCAAAGCTAAAATATTTATTTACTATCTGGCCCTTTGCTGAAAATTTGTCAACCCCTAAAATAGACGGTGACAATTTATCATTAGGATGGGTCCCTCCATGCTCATAAAATGGTTGCCGGCAGCAGTCGAAGAGAAACAAAGAGAGACTGAGACAGAGAGATGGAGAGAAAAAGAGGTAGAGAATAAGAACCATCTCCTCCAGGCATGGTACCTTCCATCCCCTTCAGCTTTACTGGACCAAATTGTGCCACACAGTCACTCCTGGACATACAACAGTTTTTAGGAAAACTGCTAAGCACAAAGAATTCTACTTTGGAGCTAACGATGGGTAGCTTATCTGAAAAAAATTGGGGCTTTTATAAGGAAGGAAAATATTTGTTCAGCAACACACAAACACCCAACAGCGCGCCTGAAAACGTGACAGGTACTCAATGACTTCTCATTCCTTTGCCCAGCAGTGATGGTGCCCACTTGAGGAGAGTGAAATGAGCAAGGGGCTAGGAATTGAGGGGCCTGACACTTTGTATTTCCTTCAGTGAAGACTAGCTGATGACCTTGGAAAAAATCATTTCACTTTAATTTCTCCATTGATATATAAAGGGTTATGGATTACACAATATCTAAGGAACATTCTGGTTATTAAATAAAAGTATTCATTAGAGGACCTACATTTGTGTGGTGCATTAGAATTTTCAAATTGATTTTCATATACATTAATAGGAAGCCTGTTGGCAGGAGTCGAAGAGAGATTGTCCCCAAGTTGTAAGATTAGAGTGTATGTTTACTTCTTGATGGATGCAAATCCTTGCTGGGGCTGAATGTCAAGCAGAGGTGAGAGAAGGCCACTGCCACAGAAAATATTCATTCATCTATTTATTCATTCAACTCCTATGATCCAGTGTCTACCACGTATCAGACACTGAGCTAAATGGAGGAAGGGCCCTGATCTCATAGAGTCTGCATTCAGAGGGCAGACGGAAAATAGTCAGTAACCACATGAATGACAACATGATTTCATATAGTGACAATGTTTTATGAAGATAAGAAAGCAGGTGACTCTGATAAGAAATGACTGTAGTGGGCACATGACATTATGGGATCAGGATAGACTTCTGTGAGAGAGTCTCTCATCTGTGAATGTGTAATGTAAATCTTGAGGAAGGCATCCCTTTCCTTTTAACATATTTTGTCTGATTTTTAGGTTCCATTGATATAGCTATAATTTTCCATTTCTCTCCTAAAAGTTTTCTCTGTTGAGAAGCTGTTACAGGTCTTCCCTTGGGAAAATGGTATGTGTTAGAAGAAGGAAAGTTTGGGAAAGGGAAATTTTTCAATCGTTTTTTAGTGATTTAAAAATTGTAGAGCTTCAGCTGTTATAAAAGTTAAGCTCATGTTTTCTAATTTTGGAAGCATATTTTAGGCAATGGAAACTAAAGCACCCAGACACCTATAGCAATATCTTTAGATGCCAATCAAATCACGTGAAGAGGTACAGAAACAGCACCCCAGTTTCATCCATTTCTGAGAAACTTGATTTCTTAAGCTTCAGGTAAAAGGAAAGAGATACTTCAAGAGGGAGCAGTTGTATCTTCCTGCTTGGAGTCTAAACTGAAAATGGATTCACTGTTCGTGCAGGGGTACGGCACACACTGTTATTGCCACCTCTTCGTACAGCAAGAGTTGAGGTTCCTGCTGAATTAATCCTGTCGCCACTACAGCAAGTGTCCGATGTTACATTTAGTGAACCTCATTCATGCTGCCTACTCGTGAATCTCTAGAACTTTGGCTCTAATTTTGAATGTGTTTTTCCAAAGAAGCTTATACAAGCACTTGGACATTTGAATATATTGTTAATGTGAGACTTGCAGGAAAAAAATGGAGTTAATCTGGGAAATACAAAAGCAGTGGGGGAAGAATAAGTCTGCCTCCAGGCAAAATTGACACAAGTAATGTTCGTAATGATTGGTTTGTAGAGATTTTGTAAAAGTCAGTTTGTCTTCTCTGTGGCTGAGTCTACATGGTGCAGAAGCAAATGATGAATTCAGTTAACTTGGTGCCTCCCTCCCCAGCCCCAGGAGAAGTCAGCCTGTTTTGCACCAATGCTCCCCAAACCAAAACTCCGAAAATGTCACTTAATCCTACTGTATAAATGATTAAAGTTGTGAGGTCATAGAAGTCAACATATTTCGAGGATAAAAATGCAAAAGATTAAGTTGTTTAGGAAATCATATAAATATATGCATATATAAATAATACAAGTAAAAATGATAATACTAAGATAGCATGCCTGCTTACAATATTTCAGGCTCCACCTGATGCTGCAAAGCATCATTCAGGTACATTGAGTCTTTAGAAATTCTAAACCCAGACCCTAAACAGTGCCCTCCCTCCTTGGTGGCTACAGCAATTTCCATACTGGCCTGGGTAAAGGAAAAGAAATATTGGTTATATATGCATACAGAGAATGGTCACGATTATCCCATTTTAAAGGTCAGAAAATTGAAGTTTAAAGAAATTTTAAGTAACTCTCCCAAAGTTACATAATTCAAAAAAGGTGGGCTTCAAGTTCAAGTCTTGAATAATACTGAGCTCTCTCTGTGACAGCAGGACATCTGCTACTCCAGGATGTCTTAAGTCTGCCATTACTTTACAGGCCATATAATCTCATCACAACCCCTCAACCCTGTTCTTACAGTGCAGAGGCAGCCACAGATGATAGTAAACACATGAGCACAGTTGTATTATGATAAAACTGCATTTATAAATACAGAGCCAGCCTGTAGTTTGCTGACCCCTGGTCTAGATAATAAAGCTATTCCATTTCTATTAATAATGAATATGTTTCCCCTGTATTACACTTTGACTTACAGCATTGGCTTCCTCTACCCACGTAGACAGAGCTCACTTTAATTTTTTAATTTTATTGTTTATGCTATTACAGTTGTCCTAATTTCTCCTCTTTGCCCACCCCCGCCCGCATTTGATTTGAATTGTACTTGTATGCATACCCTCTTTGGTATTTGTGATTGTCCCTCTCATGGCTTGTTAACTGAAATTATGGGCAGCAATTACAAATGAAGAACAAGAAAGGATTTTAGGTTGCTTTTAGGACAATATCCTCTGTGTTATTCTTCTGAACAAAGCATGGATTAGGGAAAGACTCTCCTCTCATTTTAAAATAATGAACTTTTATTAAAATTTTTGTTTTCCTAGCAGTTCTAAGTTCATTCGTCTCTCTAGACTTTCTTCATCAGAGTCCCCTCTGCTACATCCAGCATCCAAGCCAGGATGATTTTTATTACAGCACTTTTATGTTTCTCTGTACGACTCCCTGAAAGCAATACCCAGCTAAGTGCCAGCCAGGCAACCAGTCCATTTACGTTACCTTCCTTCTTGCCCTGAGATATTAACCTCTCTTTCCCCGAGCCTCTCCTCAGAAGAAAAGATGCATAGCCATAAACCTTAAAACTTTCCGACAGGAAGCCAGGCATTTGAAGAATTGCTATGGACTCTTCGAAGAGCTTTAAACACAAGCATGAGAAAGTGGTATTAGTAGGAGCAAGAAAGGGAAGGGAAGATACTGATGGGGATACCTTGCTTCTGAGAGCACATTTATAGTCCACAAAAACACATGTAATATCTTATTTAATTTGTTCCATGCAGCTTTTTGAAGTTTGAGACCTTTGATATTTTGAAAACAGACTCAGAGAAGAAAAGTGAGATGTCAGCATTTTGGTAAAAGGCAGAGTTGCAACTTCTTTCACATCAAAATCCATTGTTTTCTACATTTTTTCATTGGAGTTTTAATGTAAAACCTGAAACCATCACAAAGCTTATTACTAAAATTACATATATATATTATAATTTAAATATAAAATATAGTTATGTGTATATATAATCTTAAATAGAGTACATTGTCTCAATATTTGTTGAGCAAATACAGGGGTGGGCAAAGGTAGGGTTTCCAGTTGTGAGCAAAGCACAGCATTTATTCTTGTATTACTATTTACTTGTATTATACCTATAAACCCACCTTTGCCCACCCCTGTATGCTTAGATATACTCACATACATTTGTCATGCGCGATCTCATAGTTCTACAGAAACGTGACTTTCATTCTTGCCCTAGGTACAAAATATGTCTTGCTGTATCAGTGGTAGCGGCACCTTCCCGCGTGAAATTGGAGCAGAACCCCACAGGGCAGGAGATAGAGGGCTGCAGGCAGCATGAACACGGCAACTCGTAAGGACAGAACCTCTGTACTTCTGCATAACACAAAACATCTTTCAAAATCTCCGTGTAACATGGTACTCACGATCCATCCTCCCCTTCTCTGCGCATGGCAGGGATTACACCTGCAACCAGCTGTGGGCAGAACCGGAGATGGTGCAACATGAGCATCACGTATTTGCCATCATAGGTTTTAATATTAAATAAATCTTGGATAAGCCATTTACCAAGTGGATTGACAATGTTCTTTGTCATTTATCACACAAGTTACCTCCAAATCTTTAACATAGCACCCTGGGTCTCCAAAGCCAATTAGTAGGATTTTGCACCCAAGTTGAAACCTCTTGCTGTAGATATTATGAATTGGATACTAAAGATTAATTGTGTCGATTTTGGGATAGACTCTGCAAGTGATTCATTCTTGCAAACATGTGAGTTGCTGCCTATCTCTATGGTGAAAGTTTTTGTTATATAAAGAGGGTGTTCAATTTATGTTAACTGTAAGTTAATGTAGGAACTATACTTAATTCATTCAGACTTCATTTGGTCATATGCTTTCTATATTTCACTTCAGCCTTTTGACCAGAATGAAATAAAAACAACAACAGTGAACTTCAGTCTAATTTATTATGTTGGACAAGGCATTTAAAGATAGAGTAAGAGTAAAATTTTTCTGTTAATCTTATTAATGATTCTTTCAAATTATTCTCTTATTTTTTGCAACCGTTTTAACTTCGTAAGCAGTATTTCTGGTAATCGTATGTCTACATTTACTTTAGAATCATCAGGTACTTCTCCATGATATTTTCTATTTGTTGTTACGTATTCCATGTTTGGGGTTTAATTTTTGTTTTTACTTTCAGAAGTGTTCTATTTTGATGTAGTCATTAGAGATAACTTAAATATGGAGAGTAATCCAGAACAAATAGGAAGTATCTTGATACTGGAGTCAAACAATTTAAAAACTGGATTTGAGATTTGTGATTTAATACAGTTACACAATAAATGCTAAACTCATAAATTAGTCATTTTTCTAAATTTTCCTAATGAGTCAATTGTTTTACCATCATAGTTAGATTCTCAGACTAACTTCCAAAATCAAATTAACACATAGTAGAGCTTAAGGCTTTATATGTAATAAGTAAAAATGCAATGGTATGGCAATATGAATAACACAACTGGATACAATAATGTTGAATTTATTTTGAATATGTATAGCTTAATAAAAAAACTTATTCATTTAAAGGAGAAGGAAGGTACAGATGAAATATTCATAGGACTTATGAAATGGAATTCAGAACATTTTTAGAAGGCATTCAAGAAAGAAGACATTGTTTTTTTTTAATTACATAATTACTCTTGAAAACATGGTTTTTTATTTGCATTATTCTTGTATTTTTGGCTCAAATTGCATCTGTTTTTGGAATCTGTAGAAGAAAGAAAAATAGAACAAGATTGTAATCAGGTAAGTGGGGAAGAATTGAAAAAGAGAAGGAATGGGAAAGATGGGTAAGTATATTTGTGAGTTTGCCTCCCGTGAAATCAGCAAAGTTTTAGGTGATGAGAGTAAGAGAGAAAAGCAGACCCGTTACGGGTCCAGACTTGAATCAGGAGGAAAGGGCATGCTGAGAGACAGGTGCTATCATGGCTGATGCCACTGGCCGAGGGTAAGCTGCTGCATGTCTCCGATGAGCCATGAAGATGGCAGAGATGGCACATTTACTTTGAAGGAGCATTTGGGAGTTTCTTATAAAACTAAACATGCTTTTATCATATTACTCAACATTCATATTTTTTGGTATTTACCCAAAGGAACTGAAAACATGTTCACACAACAGCCTGCACACAAATATTTATAGCAGCTTTATTTATAATTAGCAAAACTTGGAAGTAACCTAATGTCTTCCAGTAGGTGAATGGATAAATACACTGTTGTCCATTGAGGCAATGGAGTATTATTGAGTAAAAAAATAATCAAGTCATGAAAAGACATGAAGGGACCTTAAATGCAGTGTACTAAGAGGAAAAAAAAGCCAATGTGAAAAGGCTACAGAGTTTATGATTCCACCTTTAGGATATTCTGAAAAAAGCAAAACTGTGCAGACTGTAAAAAGATCAGTAGTTGCCAGCGATTGGAGGAGGGGGATGGATGAATAGGGAGAGCACAGAGTATTTTTAGGGCAGTGAAAATAATCTGTATGATATCACAATGGTGATGCGTGTCATTATACATTTGTTTAAAGCCATAGAATGAACACGAGGAGTGAACCCTAGTGTAATCCATGGACTCTGGGTGATATTGATGTCTAGGCAGGTTTTCCAATGGTAGTAAATGTACCACCCTGGTGAGTGATGTTGAGAATGCTAGAGGCTGGGCATGTGAGGGGACAGGAATGTAGGAAATCTCTGCATGTTTCTCTCACTTTTGCTGTAAAACTTAAACTACTCTAATTTTTTTTTTAAGATGGTGTAGTGGCTAAAGGAAATAATTCATTTACTAGTTCTTCACAGCTAAGGAATGTTTAGCAATTAAGTTTTCATAACCCACTAACTGTCTGTATTTGTAAAAAAACAAAAACGTGACAAATGGGTCAGTCAGTACTTTTGTGCAAGTTTGGTACAGTTGGAGAATAGATCATTTCATCCCTACTAGGGTCTCACAACAGGAAGTTTGTGGCAGATCGAGAAATTCAGTCAGTACAAAACATGTTTCCAGGTTAGGATGATTTGCTGGAACATCCTCTGTGTTGCTGTCTTCTTAAAAACATGTTACTTGCATTGACTGGCGTGGCTCAGTTGGTTGAGCATCATCCCGCAGAGCTAAAGGTCACCAGTTCAATTCCTGATGAGGGTGCATGCCTAGGTTGCCAGTTCGACCCGGTCAGGGTGTGTGCAAGAGGCAAATGATCGATGTTTGTCTCTCACATTGGTGATTCTCTCCCTCTCTCTTTCTCCCTCCCTTCTCTCTCCCTTTCCCTTTTCCTAAAAGTAAATAAATAAAATCTTTTAAAAAATATTATTCAACCACAATTTTCTTGGTGGTGACCACAGTCTCCCCAAAGTTTTTTCTTGTCCTACAGATTGAAAATCAGGTTTTTGTTCATGAATTTGTAATCCTTGGTCCAGTGCAACTCACTCAGTTATGCCTGTTTCTTAGGGGAACCAGACAGTTGTTCACTGTGAGTAGCTGCACCTTTCCTGTGTGATGAATAAAACGGCTCTGCTGAAATATAAGAAATTTTTACACAGGCCCATTCTGAGATCAGTCCCCATAGATCTTTACTGCCTCTGATGAGCTATTGTGAATAATCAGATCATTCAGGTAAATACATTATTAAATTGCTCTTGATTGCATTCAATTTGTTTTATATACTCTATGTTTTTTAACAATATGTAGAGAGAGCTAGATGATAATTGTAAGAGATTCTAAGATGATATTACCTATTTCTGAGTTAATTTTTAAAAGAATTTATACCCATTGTTTGCACACTTATGGCTCTTCTTATAATACCTACTTCCTTATTAGAGAAGGAAAATAACTAAAATGATCTTGTTCAAATTATTGTATCTAATTATTTTGTATCTAATTGTTTTGAGTTTGTTTTCTGGTTCTGAAGGCTCCATAGTAGAACAGTCTTGACATACAGAACACAACTTCCATATTATATTTTATTTAAAGAATTTCAGAATAGTCAAAAACACCAAGGTCTGGAGATAGATAATATCTTCCACATTTTTAGAGTGGAGGCTTCCTTTAAAAAATGACAAACATAGCTGTAACAAAATAAACTTAAGAGAAGTATGCCTTCTTATATCAATTAAAAGTTGCTAATTTAGAGACATGATTGTATCTTCAATACATTATAAACAAATGTTCTAAAATAGCGCGACAAAGGAGAAATTTTCCTGGACATAATTGGAAGACATAGGAATTGTTTATTGTTAATTAAATAAATATTATTGTATTTAAATAGAGTCTGTATGTGCAAACTAAAACATGGATCGACCTAATTGTCAAGCAGCGATGTACTAGTACTAAAGAGACACCGGTGCTTCCAGAATTTCTGTGGATCAGCAGGAGAATGCGTTTGCTGCATGCCTGATGTTTGTATCATAAAAAGTGATAGAATTCTCTTTGCAAACTATTTGGATGGAGAAGTGTTACAGAAAGGAGATGATGAGACACTTGGATCAGAGGCCAGTGCTGGACACTGAAGCTGGTACAGCAGTCGGATGGGGCCACCAGTGTGGTGAAGACTAGCATGCCTTCTCCTCGTTCCTCCGGCCAGGTGCATTCCAGGGGTGACAAACCAGAGCGAGGGCTTGACAGCACCCCACAGGGCCTCAGAAAACTTCTGACATTCCCCTCCTTTTCATTCAGCAGATGAGTGGAAAAAATTGACACATATTTCAAAAGTACTTGGTAAAACTTGGTGTAATATCTCTTAAAGGATACTGAGTAAATAAGATAGGGGGTTTGTCAAAATAAACTGACAAGCAAAATAGAAAGAGAGGCATGGCTACATGGAACAGGCTGATGGATTTCACAGGTGGGGGACTGAATGAAAGGAGGTGAAGGGAGTAGCCAAAGAACATGTACGTGTAACCCATGGACACAGACAACAGTGTGGTGATGGCCACTCTGTGGGGGGAAGTCAGGCTTGGAGGAGGATGGCAAATGGGAAGAAAATGGGACAATAAAATTTGTGAACAATAAAATTTTAAAAAGAGAGTTTTTGTCTCCATATTCTATACTTTAGCTAACAAGCCAAAGAGCCATATTGATATCTCAGGGAATAATAATTTTAAAGCTCCATGACCCAAATCTTATACAGATGGAATGCCCTAGACATCAACATAATGTCTGGAGTCTGCGGACCTCCTTTGTGGCTACGTGAGTGTCAGTGAGTGAGTAATGCAGCCTTTGGAATGTGTAGCTCACTGCATCCTGTGATATGAAGGACGCTAGCATGCTCTTCTTTTTATTTCTCCTAAATCCTTTTCCCAACAGATAGCTGAGTTTAAATTTTATTCAAGATAAATATTTTTAATTTAAAATTTGGATGTATATCTAAATTTTCTCTTCTTGATTTTGAGAAGAAGTAATTATTTTATAAATTCCAAATAATTATTATTGGTAGAAGTAATAATACTAATTAAAACACATTATACTCACTTATTGAGTGTTTATTATGTGTTGGTCACTGGAGGAATGTTGCTAAAGGAAAATTAGGCACTTAACTTTTTATAAAAGTAAGTATAAAGAATGCACTAATAGAGGAAGTGTTCTTATCCTTACTGCAGAGCTGGTGGTTTTACAGGACAGAGTAATCCTTCAGTCCACAGAGCACTGTTAGTGACCGAAGGCAGAACATTCACTCCCAGAATGCTTTCTCTTGATCGCCATGTACTCTGTCCCATCCTGAGACTGCACATTTGCTCAGGAGCGTGAACCATGTTTGAGAGATGTCTGAATCTCCAGCCCCTTGCTCTCTTACCCCGTGGTAGGTACACAATGAGCAACTGTTGCAGATTTGAAGTTATTCCACAACACTGGGTGTAGGAAATGCAATGTTTCTTTACTTTCTTTGAGTCATACCCACCTATAAGTAGAAAATTAGTCAAGAGTGCAGGGGAGGAAGAAACCAGAAAAGGAAGTTGGCAACAGGTACACTCTTTTCTGAGTACTTTACATCTTTGTTAAGGGATAGACCAATCAGAGATCAAAACTTGTTATTTTTGTTCTGGTGACAAGTGGCATGTAAGAGATTAAATGACCACATCCAGAGTAACTTTGGGCAGGATATAGGATCTCTCTCCCTCTTTTTATAATTTAATCTTCATTATATTTTTTCCATTACCATTGAGTCCCTCATATCCCTCTCCCCTTGTAATCGCCACACTTTAGTCCATGTTCATGAGTCCTTTTGTCTTTTTGCTCAATGCCTCTTTCCCCTAATCTACCCGCCCCCAGTTGTCATCCTGCACCCCATCTATGAGTCTGTCCCCATGTTCCTTGTTAGCTCAGTTTGTTCCTTAGATTCCACATATGAGTGAAATCATACGGTATTTATCTTTCTCTACTAGCTTATTTCACTTAACGTAATGTTCCCCAAGTCCATCCGTACTGTCGCAAAAGGTAAAGATTCTCTTCCCTTTTTTTTTTAATTTTTATTTTCATTGTTGATCTTGTACAGTTTTCTGTCTTTTATTCTCACCCGAACCCGCCACCCCAGCCCTCCCCACCTCCCTCCCATTTCCACCCCCCCATAGTTTTTGTCCATGTGTCCTTTATACTTGTTCCTGTCTCTTCCCTTTTTATGTCTGAGTAGTATTCCACTGTGTAAATGTCCCACAGTTGTTTTATCCACTTATCTATTGATGGACACTTGAGCAGCTTCCATGTCTTGCAAGTTGTAAATAATGCTGCAATGAACATAGCAGTGCTTATGTTCTATTGAATTAGTGTTTTGGGTTCCTTTGGATATATTCCCAGAAGTGGGATTGCTGAGACAAAAGGTAGATCCATTTTTAATTTTTTGAGGTATCTCCGTACTGCTTTCCACAGTGGTTGCACGAATTTGCATTCCCACCAACAGTACAAAAGGGTTCCTGTTTCTCCACATCCTCGCTAGCACTTGTTTGTTGATTTATTGATGATAGCCATTCTGACAGGTGTGAGATGGTATCTCATTGTGGTTTTAATTTGCATTTCTCTGATGATTAGTGACATCAAACATCTTTTCATACATCTATTGGATATCTGTATGTCCTCTTTGGAGAAGTGTCTATTCAGGTCCTTTGTCCATTTTTTAACTGTTTTTTTTTTTGGTTTTTTTTTTGGCATTGAGTTTTGTAAGTACTGTATGTAAAGTTCTCTTATTTTTTCTAATAGTTGGAAAAACAAATACCTGGTATTTAATAAGAAATTTTAGCTGTAATAGTCACTAGTGTATTTTGACTGCATAAATGACTATAGACAATATTCTTAGCTTGAGCCTGATTCTGCATATCTAATGTCTAATCTCTTCTTTAAGATTTTAGTACTTTATGTTTGGAGACACTGGATGTAACTGTCACAAAATATTTATTTGATGAGTGGTTTTTTGCCTCCTCTTTCTGTTGTTACACTGAATGTCTCTCAAAGACTATTCTGAGCAGAGATCAAACCAGGTATCTCAGTAAAGCATCTTCCTTTTTTACATAGAAACATTTTACCATGTACTAGATTTACAGCCCAAGGTTTGACCTCCTAATTTGTTAAACTTTATTTCTAATTCTCTATTTTTAAATGGTAGCTAAACTCATTGTAGTCTACACAAAAGAGATACACAGTTTCTGTAACACTGTTTCTATGGCCAAGGAATACATACACCAACCTGACTTGACTGGGTTACACACTGGAGCCCACCTTTAGCCACCACGTGCTTCCATTACTGCAGCTACCACCTCTAGCCTTTTCTCCCCCAAAATTTAACTTTTATTGAGCAAGTCTCCCAACCACTAAACTGTAAGTTTCACAGACAACTCATGAAGTGAAGACATGATCCAATGTGGTCATTTTCTTTAGTAAATAATGGCAAAAGTAAAAAAATAAAACAAAACAAACAAACAAACAAACAAACAAAACCCCAAAACCCAGAGAGTTCATCAGGTCAAGCAAGCTTATTTACAAATTGTTGTAAATGTGTTTGTGAACTTGCTTTTCGGTGGTCTTTTCATTAAGAAAAATAAAGTGATTTTGGTTCGACATATCATGAAGATTATATATAGGTGTACATGGATTTGCTCACCAAATCTCAGAGTATATGACAGTTTATATAAGTTTATGGCTTCCTAACACATATAATGGGAACAAATGAGGGTGGTGGGACATACCTGACTCTTTGAAGTTACCATGAAGACAAATCTTGTGCTCCCACAAACCATTCCAGAATGTACAGAGGAGCCCATCTGCGTTTGAAAAGAAACACATTTCTTTTTCTTAAACTCTTACACATTAGACTCTACACCATAAAAAGCTTAGAAGAAAACATAAGCAGAAAAACCTTGGACATTAGTCATAGCACTATTTTTTTTCTGATATGTCTCCTCAAGCAAGAGAAACAAAAGAAAAATATAAGCAAATGGGACTACATCAAAGTAAAAAGTTTTTGAACAACAAAGGAAATCATTAACAAAATGAAAAGACAACCCACTGAATGGGAGAACATATTTGTAGATACATCTAATAAGGAGTTAATATTCAAAATTTATAAAGAACTTATGAGACTCAACACCAAAGAAACAAACAAACAAATAATCCAATTAAGAATGAACAGATCCTTCATCAAAGGAGGACATACACATGGCCAATAGACATATGAAAAGATGCTCAGCATTGCTAATCATCAGGGAAATGCAAATTAAAAGCACAATGAGATATCACCCGCACCAGTCAGAATGGCCATCAGCAGTAAATCAATAACAAAGAAGTGATGGTGAGGATGTGGAGAAAAGGGAACCCTCATGCACTGTTGGTGGGAGTGCAGACTGGTGCAGCCACTGTGGAAGATGGCATGGAGTTACCTCAAAAAATTAAAAATAAAACCCTTTATGACTCAGTGATTCCACTTCTGGGAATTTATATGAAGAGACCCAAAACACGAATTTGAAAGAATATATGCACCTCTATGTTCATTGCAACATTATTTACAATAGTCAAAATTTGGAAGCAGCCCAAGTATCCATCAATAGATGAGTGGATAAAAAAGCTGTGGTACATTTATACAATGAAATACTACTTGGCCATGAAAAAATGAAATCTTAACCTTTTGCGACATGGGTAGACCTGGAGAACATTGTGCTAAGTGAAATAAGGCAGCCCGGGGAAAGACAACTACCATTTATTTTCACTCATATGTGGATTCTAATGAACAAACTGAAGTAACAAACAAAATAGAGACAGACTCATAGATAGAGAGCAAGCTGACAGCTACTTGGGAGGGGGTGGAAAGAAGGATTGAACAAAAAAAGAGAGAGAAATTATGGTTACAGACAGCAGTGTGGTGATTGCTGGGTGGGGAGAGTGAGTGAGGGGAGGTAGGAGAGGTTACGAGGGGAGAAAAGGTGATGGACATGGGCAGTTAAACACACAATATAGTGTTGTAGAATTGTGCACTTGAAACCTCTATAATTTTGTTAGCCAGTGTCAATGAAAAGGAGAAAAGAAATAAAACACTTCTTAAAAAATCAACACAAATTACAATGATTTTTTCCCCCAAATTGATCTCTTAAATGTAGAATTCTTAATTCTTAAGCGGGGGACTCAGATTCTGAATCAAAGATGATGTGTGATTGAGGCTTGTTGACTGAATGGGTGGACCAGTTGAAGGGAACTTCAGAGACAGGAAAGCAAGGTGGTCTGGTGGATGACTGTGCAGTATTCCTATTCATGAATTTTAAACAGTGACTGCAGCTCCAGTTTCAATATCTATAACTTCCATGTCAGTGGAAACTAGTATGAAAGTGCGACTAATGTAATTTGGATGGGAGATGGATGCTTTATTACCTTTTGCTCTCACTACTTTTATTAATTTATTTCATTTACAGTTGCCATCATTTACATTGTTTACTTCATTGACCATTGTGTTTACTCATGTTTTCTTCATTTGCCTTCTGACTGTGTCTGCTGACTTCAGACCAAGTGCACTGCCTGCTGCGTGACTAATTCATCAGCTACTGCGGCAGGTCGTGGTGCTGCAGTGAGGCCGCTGGTGGCAGCTGCCCCTGGAATGGCACTGGCTGGGTCCTCTTCTGGGTCAGAGGCTATTTTTATGTTCAGATGAACACTGCCTGTATTTCACTGTCTTTTTATCTAAAAAATGTTAAGTCACCATAACTCCTGAGATTTTAGGTTAAAATATTTTTAAACAATGCTATAAGATACATAACTGTAGAGGGGGGCTATGGGATGTATCCAAAGGCCTGCTTAATTATGAAGTAATTCCAAAAAATCAGTTGGGCCATTTCCCCTGAAAGGAAATTAGAAATAAATGTCAAAAGTCATCAATTGTTGAATGTAAATTCCGTGAATTCATCTCTGTGTGTGCTATTCTTTTTAAGGAATACGATTCAAAAAAGATGTTCATCTTAGAGGAAGAGGGCTTTAAAGGTCTACATTTGCTTTGTGTCTTTTGAGTTCATTCCTAAGTTCTCTTCGCTACATTTTTCTCTGCAGCATTACCATAGATCCAATCCAGATTGGGGCATGAAGTCTACATTTAAAAAGTACTAATGTCTTTATTTGGACCCCCAATATTTCTTTCTGACCTTCATGCCCGCTGCTGTAGAAAGAGCCCAGCTCTTTAAACCAGAGTCTGAGACAAACATCTGGCTCCCTTCAGAAGCACTTCTTTACAGGCTAGACAGCCAAGGAGACAGTAAATACCAAATCCAGGGGTGCTTTTCGGGACAAAATATAGAGCCAGAATCACAAACCTACAGTTTGTTCACATTCTCAAACAAATAGGGTTAACTTTGGAGGAGAGGTTAGTGACTCCTAAAAACTTCAGTTAAGAAGTAATTGTACCTATGAATAAAAAACAGACTAATCAAAAAGTACATGTTTAATTTTTCATAAGCTCTAGGCAATCGTTATCATAATGGACATTAAAAGACAAATACATCTATCAGCCTATTAAGATCAACGTTATTATCCAAATGGATTTACAAATATTAAATACATTGTCCCATAAAATGTAAATAATGTTCCCTGGTTCTGACCTTTTTGAAGCAGAAGAAATGTTCATTAAATGTTTCTGGCTTATATCCAGATCTGAGACAAGAGAAGTTGACTTATTTATAAACAAAAGTCCCAATAATTTGCTTTCGCAAGATCATAAATTCCTCTCATGAATCATTCTATATTGTCTGATATATTTTCTAAATTTAGGATGCAATTAATTATCTAAATCCTTGTATGTTTCAAGACTTTTGCCCTTTGTTCTTCAATGTGAAAAAATAAAATAAGAATTCCCTAAATCCATAACACAATATAACATGATAAAAAAAAAAAAACCTCTTTGTTTTAGAAAATTACATGTCAGTACTGTGTAATCTATGGCACCAATTAACCAACAATGATAATTATAAGTTTTAAAAGCCATGAAATTTGTTGCTATATTTTAAAGATGATGTTGATTTTTTTCATACTCTTTTGCAAGTTTTTCCTCACCTCATTCTATAAACCCTCCTATTTAAGGGTATAAAGCTATTTATAATGATAGATATTGTAAGAATTGGCAAACTGTGAAATCCTAGATAAAATGGCAGAATAGCCCCTTAAGGAGAGAGTGGACTTTATTCTTGGTGAATTCCAAATATATAAAAATAAAAGGTTTGCCAGTTGCCAGTGGGATGTGAACATAATTATGACTTCACAGCTGCTTCTCCTAAAGGAAAAGGCAAAAGAGGGAAAAGAAAGGAAGTCATGCTTTTTCTTGTACTGCACCTAAAAAGAATATGCACAAAGGGAATATATTTATGCCAGATATAAGAAGCCATAATCAAAGTAATACTGTAGGACCAAACTCATGCCAAGAAATTCAGAAATCTCACGTGGCAGACTATAAATCAGAGATATGCATCTATAGTGCTCTAGTAATTAGAGCAAAGCATGGAAAATCGAGATCCTCCAATACGTCCCCATCAGTTTCCCCTGACACTCACAGAATGGCCTTTCAGCAAAATTGTCATCCTCTGCACTGCTAGTTTGAAATGTGCAAAGTGACCCTGTTTAGAGAAGAATTCAAAATCTGTCATGTCTGGTTCCAAAGTGTGTGGTCTTAAGGAAAGACATTTGGAAGGTTTTGCTTGGAACCTTGGGAATTTAACTTTTATGAGATCTATGAGATAGTCCAGGTTACTATTCATACCTGCCATGACTTATATATTGTTTAAAATACAATAGTTGTTGGCAACCTTTTCTGTAAATAATTAGATTGTAAATATTTTAGACTTTGTAGTCCATGATCTCTGTCCCAACTATTCAATTCTGCTATTGTCTTATGAGAACAGCCACAGATAATATGCAAATGAACGGTCAATGGGGCTGTATTCCAATAAAACTTTATTTACACAAACCGAAGTTGGATTTGGTCTTAGGGCCATAGTTTGCAGATCTCTGATCTGGAGAAGTCCAGTCTAACACTGGAATTGTAGTAGAAAAATGACTATGTGACTCTTTATCAAAAGTGAGACCTATTTGATGCCATTAGGATTTTATGACTAATTTTTTAAATGGATATTTTTTGTCAGTTAGTGGTGGAGACATGGGTATCAGTAAAGAGCATTCCTTTATCAAAAACACTGCAAAAATACTTTGGTTATTTGCTACGTTACAAAATCACTCAATCAAGAAATTGAACATAGAAACTTATATTGAAACAAAAACTTCAATATTTTTATCTTCACATTCTTAGCATCTGTAACTAATAGGAAGAAAAGATAAGCAGTCAATCTGATTTTAATATAGATATATTGGGGCAGGGAGAAAGGAGATGTCGGTTGAATCGGAGTTAATTGTGAATCCTCTTGAGAAAGCCTCACGAAAAAATAATCTTTTAAATCTGCCTCCTCCGTTCATAGGCCATCTCTACCTTCTGAAGAAATGTCACATCATCTGAGTGATAATGGTAGGTGAGTCCAGGGTGATGTCTTCCCTGGTTCTTCCAGTAATCTGCTATTGACCTCTATCTGCCACTTAACTTCTATTGGATCTATTTCCCAATTTATAAAACAAAGGCGGATAAAGAGATGTCTGTAAAGTGGTTGGAAAGCCCGAGCAAAAGGCCCTCTGAAACAGGATAGCTGAGCTTCAAAGAGTGAGAAGGACACTTTAGCTATTGAGAATACATTTTAAATCCTGTAAGTGGACACAGTGGTAACTGAGTAAATGTCGTATTACTCAGCACTATTCCAGAGGGTCAAATAGGTAAGGGTTACATAAAAGTTTCATACATGCAAGTTAAACCATTTAATTAAAATAATATTAGAAAAATATATAAAAGAATGATTTCAAATTGAAAGTTGAGATGTCAACACAGACATAAATTCACCTAGGCATTTTTTCAAAGGTGATTATATCCATCCATCTATCTATCTATCTATCTATCTATCTATCTATCTATCTATCTATCTCTATACATCTATACATCTATATATCTCGCTCTATACTGCACCTAAAAAGAAGATGCACAAAGGGAATATATTTATGCCAGATATAAGGCCATAATCAAAGTAATACTGTAGGATCAAACTATATATATCTATAGATATAGATGTGTGTGTGTGTGTGTGTTTTATTTTTTTATTGTGGCTTCCTTACTTTTCTTCCTTACTCCATTTTCTTCATATTGTTCTCTTTTGTTTGGGAGACCAAACCTTGAATATTTTTAGTAACCCTGGTAATGCTATAAACTAATGTGATTGCAGCAGCAGAAGGTAATGGAATTGTGCTGACTCAGTATCAGAATATGGGTCTATATCATCTGCTTTCTCTAACCCGTAGGTGCCCCAGAAATAAAGGAGATGCCAAAAGCTTGCAAGAGTTCTTTAGGAGGTTAAATGTGATATTGAATGAGAAAGTGTTAAATAGTTACAGGTGTTCAGTAGATGACAAAGAATCCACCCTGGGTTTAAATGAAGAATGCTGATTTTGATACTCAGACTTGGTAATTTCTTTAATAGGAAAAAGAGAAGAAACAAATAATTTTACTTTTATCAACAAAAGGAGTGTTAGCCTTGGGACATGACGTATTTATTGTCTTAATGTTCTCACTGCAAGATATTTAACTCCCTTGTCTCCATCCAAAAATGCACTCTGCCATGGTCAAGGTGAAGATTAAGTACGTCCCAAAGGGTTGATATCAAATCTGGATGTTAATTTGAAGCATCTGTGAACTTAAAAGGCCTTGAATTATATTGGTTTTAAAAAAGTTGTAGATACACTTGTAAATATACCAGCATATCCGAACTCTTTCTAAGCATCTGCTTAGAAGTGGGGAAATGGGGAGAATGGGGAGTTCTATAAATTAAAATATTCAAAAAGAACTGTAATGACTAAAAGAACATACAACGTGCACAAATGCACCGTAGTCCAGTCATGTGGAGCCACCCCAAAACCACCACGAGGGGCTTCCTGTGCCTCCACAGTGAGAGAGACATGAAGGTGGTGTGGCTCGGGGCAGTTTAGGACAGTCAGGCCCAGAGACAGGCTGGCAGCAGAGCCTCGTCCTTGTTTGGCTTTAGGTGAGTTTCTGTAGGTATGAGGCGTACACAGGACGTTAGGGGGCAGAGTCAAACGGGAGTTCCTTTGCTCCGTGCTGGGAGGGGAGTGTTGTTTATGAATGTAAAAAGGGAAAAGGAGAGAATAATACTTAAAAGATTGTTTAAGCATGTGATACAACTGTGGGAGAAGTACTAAGGTTTTGTTCCCATTAAATAGATGGTAAAAATGGGAAAGTGAGGAAAGGTGATTTCAGGGCTCATAACTGATTCAGGGTGAACACAAGGGAAAGCTTAAACTAAAGATTTCATGAATGATGTTTCCCCTGCTTATTTTGACCCTATTATGACTAAAATGAGATTACTTCTGAAAGTCTATCCTTACTGCTTTCAAACAGAAATTCAGAATTGATAGTCTGGGGAAAATGACCCAGCTACTTGCATTAATAGCACCCATTTATTGGGGTCTTAGTGGGTGCACAGTTATTAACCAAAGAATTTCATGTATGAAGTTTTTCTCTTTACAATAAATGCATGAGTTTAGCAATATCATTGTCTCCATTTTCAGTTGAAGACATAAATAAAACTTGGAAAGTCAAATATCACATAATCAATAAGAGAAAGAACCTGGATTGAGAGCCAGGGCTGCCTGACTCAGGCCTCACACTGTCTGGTAGGAATGCTCAGGCAGGAGTGAGGAATGGCAATTCTGGTGAAAGCAGAGGGGAGTGATTACAAGATGGATCTCCTGGTGCCCACAGTAGCCTTTGGGACATGGGATGTGTGGTTCCTAGACTGGGAAATGCCCAGACCCAGGAGTTATCTAAACCCAGTGTAATTAAAACCCTCAGTACTGCAAGAGAATGTGGGTCTGTACTACCCACAAAGTGGAAGATGAGAGGATTATCTCCACCGTCCATTAAAGCGCTGCTCCACCCCTACTCTGTCAAGCTCTGTCTGCAGAAAGAGACTTTCAAAGGAAGAATTCAAAGCATAGAGGATGGGCATGAATTTCCCCTCGACTCACAGAAAGGTAAAAGAAACTTGACTTAAGTCACAGGAAACAGGAAGTCTCCTCCATGGTCTTTTGATTTTTTTGTTGCTCCGAGGAGGCCCACATATCATTGCTTTGCCACTTCAGGCCATTAAACCCATTTGCTCCTTTATATATCTACTAAACATAGACACTGAAATGAAGAAAAACAGCCTAAATAAGACTCCAATAACGGCTTGCAGGAAATATTAAAAAACAATTCTGTAGGAGGTTAGGAGCCATGCCTTTTCCACTGTGAGCTTTAAAGGTGCTCTCTTTGATCAGCCACAAGGTCACTTCACAACAGGTATGAAATCAGAAATTTTGAGGACTATTGAGCACTAAATTTTCACAATGGATCAGCTAGAGGTTATTACACACAGAGAATGCTGAAGTCTCAGTATACTGAGAAGGCAGAGGAAGTTCATGAGTGTTCCTACTCCATGCCCTGGCAGGCCACACACAACGTATTTTTGTGTCTTTTCTATCTCTTAGTTCTGTGCCTGAGCTTCTAAAAGGAAGGTCCTACAGAAATACTGTGAACTTGGAGGTTTACTGAGCCAAGTCTTCCAAACAGACCAGAACCACAAGTGCAGGAAGTTCCTTTCCAAAGCCAGGTAATGATGGGCCCTGACATTGTCAAATTGCTCATCAGTTAAAGTTTCAGGGAGTCAGTATGCATGGTGGTTAAGCCCAAGAGTTTTGGAGATAAATAGAGATGGATTTCATTCCTGATTCTGCATGGGTTAATTATGTGACCATTGGAGAACCACTTCATCTTTGTATAAGGCACAGTCCTATTTTGTAAACTGAAATTTATATTAGTATTTCCTATGTAGGATTACTAGGAAGATCACATACTTAATGCAATGTCTGGGCCATAGTGAGTGCCTCATTCATGAAGGTTATAGCTGTTGAGCAGCTCATTACGTGCACAGCACTGTTCAGAGCACTGGGGTAAATGGAGAAGTGAAAAGCAGGTGGTTTGCTCTCAGAATGCATCCTATCTAGATTGACTGACAAGGAAAGTATGTACGCAGAAAAATTAAATACTGTAAGGTAGTATACAACAAAATGCTAATGGTTCCGCATTGATGATAATTGTTTTACTCATTTATTCACTCGTTCGTAAAACATTCACAGAATACTTCCTATGTTGAAGCACTGTACTGAGCACAAAGAAGGGTAATGGAGCTTAATTTTCGTAGTTTTCATTACATGGAAAGTACTAGTGTTATCTCTGCTTTTGCTCATGGAAAATTGAGACTCAGAGACAAAAAAATATACACAAGTTTTCCAAGTTGCAACAAAAAGGATGGGGGTGGGCAAAATGGGTAAAAGGAATCAAAAGGTGCAAACTTCCCCTTATTAAATAATTTAGTCACGGGGATGTGATGTACAGCATACTAACTATAGTTAATGCTATAATTGTATATTTGAAAGTTGCTAAGAAAGTAGAACTTAAAAGTTCTCATCATAAGAAAGAAACATTTTTAACTATATGGGGTGAGAGATGTTAACTAGACTTACTGTAGTGATCATTTCACATTATATGTATATTTTGAATCATTATTTTGTACACCTGAAAATAATATAGTGTTATGTGTCATTTACATCTCAAAAATATCTTTTGTTTTGAACCCAGGCTTATGTGACCCCCATGTTCCTGATGTTGGAGAGCTGTTGTTAAAAGCATGGACCTAGAGCTAGAGAAACCAGGTTCAGATCTGGACTCTGCTCTTCATGAGTTCTGTGATAGTGTGCGTTACCTCACGTCTAGGGGCCAGAGTTTCCTCCTCTGTAAATTAAAGATTAAATGTTAGTATCTACTTCATGTGGTGGTGTGAGGACTAAATTAGTTCGTACAATACAATTAAAAATTTATCTTAGTGCCTTGCACACTATAAGCACAGTATATATAAGCTCTATTATTTTAATAGTCAACACTATAATTATTATTATCATAACTGAGTCATAGCATTTATGTAGAACATTTGTTGGTACATAGTAAGTAAGCACTCAACAATTACCTATTATATCATTATTATTTGTCTGATAGGTTATACTATACTTGAATAGTGTACCTGTCTTTAATCAAAATTGTCATTCTTTGCTCCTAATCCTCCATACTACCTCACGTGCTCATGGTATCACAATGTACCCATTACAACTATTTTCTAAATTAATGTCTTTGTTAACTTCAAGAGATAATCACAGGAATTCTAGGATTAGAACAGACTTATGTTTAATTCTAAATCATGGTTCTTTTATGAAAATTAATGCATGGTTCCATATAAACTACTGTAGCATATAGTATATATTCAATAAATGTTGGTTATTGTTAGTGTGAGTTCATTTACCTTCTTTTAATATATCGGTCAGTAAGTCTTACAAATCTTTGCACTCTAAGCTTTCCTATAGATAGGCTCAACCTCTTTTGCATCTTGTTGTTGGTGCCTTTGACACTTTTGCTAGACTAAAATCATCATCAGAGTTTTCTACTTTTGCCACATCAGAAAGTTCTGCTTGGTGGGCAAGGTCTTCCTTAAACCAGCTCTGTTTTGTCTGATTCATTTTATTTCCCATAGAGCCTCCATTCTAATCAAGGTATTCTCCCTGTTTTCTTATAATAACTCCTATACAACGTTGATTTTGCACTGCATTTGTGTGCTTTCCCATTCCTCACCTGGGAGCATTCCATTCAACCCTCTGCTGACTCAAGTCTGCCTATGTTTCAAGGATAAAGTCATGTCCCATCCCTCACTTGCACCCTGCTGTGATTACAGGCATCCTCATGAAACATTCTGTTCTCGGAAACCCTGGAGCCTCGAACCATCTTGCCTAATACAGTGCATGATGCAGAGTAACATTATAGAGAAGATAAGTAATGAGCACTTATAATTTGAATTCTAAACTTGACTCGCTTCATTTTACCTATGAGATCTTAGGGCTCGTATTTTTCACCTGTAAAGTGAACACAACATGAGCAACTTATCCATTTATTTTTGAGGACTAAATGACATAAGCTACACAAGGCACTTAGCATAGGTGTGTGATAATTATTTCTGTTAGGATGTAGTTGTTATGGTAAGAACTCAGCACATGTTTATTAAATCAAGCAAACTATTATATTTGTTTCCACTTAACGTTATAGTGTGTGTGTTTAGACCACATATTCAAACAGACAACACTTGATAATCCAATGAGGTCGTGCATCTATATTTTTTTGTTAGGATGTTGTCAGAGTCCTCAGTGTCCTAACATGTGCATCGGGCGGCGTAAAGGCCTTTCTCACCTTTTTCGGGGTTTGTACCTCCCCCGATGATCCTGGTTGCTGACCACCACTTACTTAACAGTGGAGAATGAGAAAGAGCGATGGAAGGTTTCAGGTCACTGCAGATTAAACACACAAAGACTCAGGCTTCTCCATACTGAGGATAGAGAATACTTTGGGGGAAAGTTTTTAAGAAAGTTGAAGCAATTTTCTTTTTAGAAATCATAAAGCAGCCGGTGATTTATAATCCAGAGGCATAATAGTCAGAAAAGTTTCTCTCCCTGCCTGTGAAAGCAAGGGCTGCCTTGTAAGGCCTTCTAATGTAGTCAGAGCTTCAAAGGGGTTAACATCCCTTCCTCCCGAACTACCTGCTATGCTTTCTTCCAGAGGCACTTCTGCTCTTTTCTGATTCTTTTGGGCTTGAAAATTATTTTTTTCCACCGTTCTTATTTTCCTCTCCAGCCTTCTCTTTATTTCTTTTCCTCTCTAGTGGTCTGGCTTTGCTGCTGACCCCGATAGACACTCTCAAGGGCACTTAGCTGAGCTGTTGTCTCAGGCTCAGGTTTTGTCCCTGTCCTCTGACTGGTAACAGAACAAAGGACAAAAGGCTATCTCTCCAAGTAACAATATCTCTTTATTGAAGCTTTGTTCTGCTGCTTTGGGTCTTTTTATCTCTGATTCACTGGCCTTGCACTTGAACAACTTTCCTATTTCTCTTCTTCCTCTTACCTCCCTACTTCTAGAATGAGTAGGTTAGAGGTATTATTTCTGGTTTCTCACTTTCAATAAATCCTTCAACACAATTTACTAAGAAATTGGGGGAATATGGGAAGATGGAAGAATCAGACCTATACCAATTTTCATATCTAGGTTCCTGCTTGGTGGCCAGAGATCCGGGTCCTGCACTGTGCCTCTTAAAGCTCCCAAGACTGGCCAGACCTCCAGAGCTTTTAGTGCTGGACTAGCTGGTGAAGAAACTGGGACTGCCAAAGGTCCTTCCTTCTTACCAGCCCCTTCCTAATGGAACATAGAAGCAGTTTGGGAGTGCCACAGAAAGGGGTGATTGAAATGCAAGTTTTCACTCCATTACCATTTATGGGATTCTTTGTGGCTGTAGCATTCTGTTTCTACTACTTACTGCTTCGTTAGCCTTAGCGCATGCCTAACACAGGCTCACCATGCAACTCCTACTCTCCGTTTTTTTGTGGTCACTACCTTAATTTAAGTGATCACCATTTCTTGACTGAAGTATTCTAATACAAGTGTTAGTTTCCAAGGGTGGTCATTAAAAAAAAAAAAAAAAAATACCATGAGCTGGGTGGCTTAAAACAACAGATATTTGTTCTCTCATAGTTATGGAAGTTAGAGGTTAGAAATCAAGGCATTGGCAAGGCCCTGCTTCCTCTAGAGGATCTAGGAGAGAATGTATTTCATGCCTTTCTGTTATTTTCTGATGCTAGCGACAATCCTTGTATTTCCTTGGCTTGCATCTGCAGAACTCCAATGTCTGCCTCTGTTTTCACATGGCATTCTTCTCCCTGTGTCTCTACCTTCAACTTTTTGTGTAAGAACAATAGTCATATTGAATTAGGGTCCACCTTAATGATCTCATCTTAATTACATCCAGAAAATCAGCTCACATTTTAGGTACTGGAGTTTAGGGCTTCAACGCACCTCTCTGGAGGACATGATTCAACTCATAAGCATCAACATCCCAATGGATCTCTCTGTCACCAGTGTTTCCCTTCTCTAAGCCATCCTCCTTGTAGCACTAGTCAGCTGTCTAAAACACATATCAGATCATTCAAAGTTGAATTTTAAAAAATCTGCCAGTTCAACATTTATTTTAAATAAAATCTTTAAAACTGCGTTTCAGGCCCTTCTCACTTTAGATTCCAGTTCCTTTTCAATTTTTCTTCACTTTCTCTTTCATGGACCCTATGGACATATTGTTATGACTGTTAGAACATCCAAGCCCTTGTATATTTTCTTGTTTTTTTTTCTCATCCAAGCCCCATTTTCTCCTAAGAATGAACCAATACATTCTAGGTTTTTTTCAGAACCCTTTGTTTAAGATGCTCATTCCTTAGCTTTTTGGCTTCTATGGAAGTTGTTACATTGGGTCATTATCTTACTTATTCCAAATTTCCCAATACCTGGTACCTATTACCTGTAAATAGATATTGTTGAAAAACTATTCCAGAGGAGAATATACTAGTGCTAATTTTGCAAATCTTTTTTTAAATTGTGCTTTTCATGAGTTTCAGAAACTTGGCAGAAATTTGTTAATGTAGCTATCTCATGCAGATGTTTTTAGCATAGTAGTTAAGAAACACTTGCTTCAAATAAAAGTCATATGATGTTAAGTACTTTATTTAAATTCATTGTTTTTCAGTATCTTTGAGTTTCTAATTTATAAAGTTATTATTAAAATAACATTTTAAAATTGGTTAGAATAGTGACTGATAAAAATTATATGGTTAGTATTTATTGACTGTTATCTTCATAACTATTATTACTTTTATTCTTATTAGTCATATGTTAAACCAGAACTGTATAATGTGTGGTTCTGATATTTTGTAAAATGACCCTTTTTCCCACCAGAGATTGAACCAAAGATAAATATCGTGATCAGATAGACAAAAGTTAAACATTAAGCTTTATTTCTGATAAAATTGTCAGAGAATATGGCTGAAGTGTTGGGCTGATAGAGCCTCTTATCACTTTAGCCCAGAACTGAGCATTTGAACCCAGTCCCTGACACAGTCGAGAGCATGACCTCTCTGCAGACATCTAGTTCCAAAGAAGAACGCCATGTGTGCAGAATCCCTCCTGAACTCTTTAGTAAGATATGTCACCTCTCCCTTCTGCCCTGTGCTCTTCCCACCATTGTCTCAAAGCATGAGTGAGACTGAAGAGAGAGACCCAGGGAGCTATTCTACATTAAAGTAATAGGAAAGAGGGAGAATGAATAGATCCCAATGTATAACCGACCTCTTCATTCCATATGTTTTGCATATGTTATTCTAATCTTCAAAACAAATCTGTGACATAGGTGCAATTATCATCCTCATTTTAAACATGAGATGGAGGTGTAGGTAGATATACTTTGCCCCCTTGCACAACCAAAAGGACAACAACAAATTTAAAACAAAAAATAACCAGAACTTTCCGAAAATCGAACTATATGGAAGTCTGACAACCAAGGAGTTAAAGAAGAACATTTGTCCAGACTGTTAGGATAGGCTGAGACGATCAACCAGGGTGGAGAGGGCTCATAGCAAGGCAGAGGCTGGTGGAAGAGGCAGTCCCACATTTGCATGCAGGTAACCTGGGAGGAACAACTGAAGAGCAAGACAGACCATGCAACTCAGGGTTCCAGCTCAGGGAAATAAAGCCTCAAAAACCTCTGACTGAAAAAACCTGTGGGGGTTGAGGTGGTGGGAGAAACTACCAGCCTCATAGAAAAGCTAGTTGGAGAGACCCACAGGGTCCTGGAATGTATACAAATCTACCCACCCGGGGAATCAGCACCAGAGGGCCCTAATTTGCTTATGAGTAGCAGGGGAAAGTGACTGAAATCTGGCTAAGAACTGAGCAAGCAGCATTGTTACCTCCCCCACATACAACACCACATACAATACCCTCCCCCACATACAACACCGCAATGCAGCGATGTGGGTTGCCCTGCCCTAGTGAATACCTAAGGGTCTTCCTTTTACAATGTAAAAATATGGCCAAAACGAAAGAACGGATCAAAGTTCCAGAAAAAACACAACTAAGCGATGAAGAGATAGCCTACCTATCCAATGAACAGTTCAAACACTGGTAATCCAGACACTCACAGAAATGGTTGAGTATAGTTGCAAACTAGAGGAAAAAGTGAAGGCTATGAAAAGTGAAATAAAGGGAATCAACAGTGAAGGGAAGGAAACTGGGACTCAAACCAATGGTTTGGAGCAGAAGGAAGAAATAAACATTCAACCAGAACAGAATGAAGAAGCAAGCATTCAAAAAAATGAGGAGAGGCCTAGGAACCTCCAGAACAACTTTAAACATTCCAACATCTGAATCATAAGGGTGCCAGAAGGAGAAGAGGAAGTGCAAGAAATTAAAAATTTGTTTGAAAAAATAGTTAAAGAAAACTTCCCTAATCTAGCAAAGGAAATAGACTTCAAGGAAGTCCAGGAAGCTCAGAGAGTCCCAAAGAAGTTGGACCCAAGGAAGCACACACCAAGGCACATCATAATTATATTACCCAAGATGAAAGATAAGGACAGAATCTTAAAAGCAGCAAGAGAAAAGGAGATAGTTACCTACAAAGGAGTGTCCATAAGACTGTCAGCTGATTTCTCAAAAGAGACCTTACAGGCAAGAAGGGGCTGGAAAGAAGTATTCAAAGTCATGAAAGGCAAGACCTATGTCCAAGATTACTCTATTCAGCAAAGCTATCGTTTAGAATGGGAGGGCAGATGAAGTACTTCCCAGATAAGGTCAGGTTAAAGGAGTTCATCATCATCAAGCACTTATTATATGAAATGTTAAAAGGACTCATCTAAGAAACAGAAGAAGATAAAAAATACAAACAGTAAAATGACAATGAACATAACTATCAACAACTGAACCTAAAAAAACAAAAACAAAAACAAAATAAACCCAGCAAAAAACTAAAACAGGAACAGATTTACAGAAATAGTGATCTGTAAATGGAGGATTATCAATGAGGAAGGGGGAGGGGGACAATGGGGGAAAGGTACAGGGAATAAAAAACATGAATGATAGGTACAAAATAGACAGGGGGAGGCTAAGAATGGTACAGGAAATGGAGAAGCCAAAGAACTTGTATGTATGGACATGAACAAAGGTGGAGGAATGATGGTGTGGGGGTGTACAGGGCAGAGGGGAATAAAGGGGAGGAAAAATGGGACAACTGTGATAGCATAATCAATAAAATATATTAAAAAATTAAATATGAAGAATATATGGCCCTAAAAAGTTAATTAACTTACCTAAAATAACCTCACCGTAAATAAGAGAGTCATAAATTGAATCCAAGTTCCTCTATAATGGCATGTCACCTCTTTTCCCTCCAAAAAAATTAATAATATTAAATTATATCTATATATCTGTAAATGAAAAGATTTTATTTCTCTTAATTTTTAAGTTTGCTTCTTTATAATGACAAGAAAAAATATTCCTTAAAAATGATTACCTCCCCTCAAGTCCTATATAGGATATTAGTAGGTCCATACAAATGCATACTAAAATATACAATGGACCACAGGTAATATCCAATGTGATATTTTTAGCTTGCATGTCATGGTAGCAAATTAGAAAAAGCATGGCCCTTTGTGGCTAAGGGAAGTGTTTTTCTCCTGAATTCTCTTTCAGCGTCCTGTTTTATATTACTTATTGGTCCTCAACTGTATTTCATGACATTCTCTATTGTATGGCATACCTCTTGGGTCATTTCCTTGCAGAATATGTTACAATTAGATAATTTGCTCAGTGCTCATCTAAGAAAAAAGTATCCATGGCTGCCCTGGCTGGTGTAGCTCAGAGGATTGAGCACGGGCCTGCGAACCAAAGTGTTGCGGTTCGATTCCCAGTCAGGGCACATGCCTGGTTTGCAAGACAGTTCCCAGCACAGAGGCACCGTACATTGATATTTCTCTCCTTCTCTCCTTCCATTTCCCTCTAAAGATAAATAAATTTAAAAAAATAAAAAAAGAAAGTTTTCAAAAAAAAAGTATTCATTGTTGTGTTTCTAGCCCTAGTTTACTCTTTTTCTAGGTCTTCTGGAGTCTGTTAGCCAACTGCTCCCCTGTGAATAACTTTGGATCCCTTACTCTGTGCTTTTTGTACCCTAGCTACCCTGTTTTCTTTTCATTTTCTTTCTTGGCTCAACTGTAAGTAACATAGACATTAGAATTTTATCTGTCTTGTTCACTGCTCTATCCCTTGTGCCTAAACCAAGTGCTTGGCCTAAATTATTTATCAATAAAGATGTGATGAATGAAGAGGAAGTGAGGTTGATGATAATGAAACCATCCCTTAGCTTTTAGATAAGATTAAGATAACTTCCAGTCTGAAGAAAATCTTGTGGAAGCTATTAATATAATTGTCATTTTGTATCATGTGATCAGATTTCTGTCACAGCTCTTGTAGCCAAAATGTTTGCTTTTTAACTATTCTTCTACTTAATTTTCTATTGGCTAGAGATACATTGTATATCATTATACTCAATTACTTTTGGGAATGTAATATATCCTTGCCTCTCTCAAACCACCCCTAAAATTAAAGTGTTGAATTTATTTTACAATTCAGGCCCTGTGAGACAGAATCAGAGACTGGTGGCCGTTAAGTGTGGTGCTGGGTTTTGGTGTCATAGCTGAAACTTGCCCCTTTTAACAGTGCTGTGTGGTAGTTGCTCTTTCATGACAAGATATTAGTAATAGCTACCCACATTACATTATTTCACATGACTCTGAAAGACATTATGCATGCACCAGTAGAACACAATCTTGACATCTGTGTTTATGAGATAGTGACTGTAAACGTTCATTCATAGTTCCATTTGAGTGCTTGGTATAGACCAGGTTCTCGACAAATGGTAAATCTATATAATAATAAAAATTATGAAAACAACTTTATAGCAATAATAATAATGGATGATGATGATCCTCCTCCTGAACAGGTTAATGTGCCTTCTCAGGCTCTGAATATAATTTATAAATATTACAAGAAAAATCTTTGAAAAAATTTTGCATATCCATGTGCATGATCCCAAAGAGTAGATTTTCAAGAGAAAAAGTGACATTCACATTGAAAATAAGATTCAGAGTCTCATTTAATCAGCACTTAACACGGGGCTCATTTTGGTTTTCTCCAAAGAAAGAAGAGGCAGGGACTGAAAATTTTGTCTTACAGTGTCTTTCTCTCTCTTTCTCCTTTGATGTACATTAGTTCCCATGGAAACCACACTGGGATGGCTTAAGAGTGACATCCACAAATATAGTGTAAGGCCATTTTTATCTAATGCTTTAAACCATGGTTTGTGATATATAGTGAGCCATCCTTAACATATTCTGAAGGACTATGAAAAGACAATATTCTGAAAGCAAAAACAACACACCTGACTACATTATGTCAGTTCAACATTGTTCTGTTCATAGAAAAACAGAAGGGGTTTCGTTTCCCCAGTTTGCCTTTAGGAATCCCAGCAATGCAGCTGGTTTCCTTAACATGGAGAGGAGAGAAGCCCCTCTTTCTGGCCCTTTCCTTATTATTGCCAGTAGCTAGCTGGTCACCAGGTAAGGGACAAGTGTTCAAGGCTCTGAATGATGCAATAAGTAATTGCATTGTGATAAAGCTGAAGGGATTTTCTTGCTTTGCACTCTTTCCACCATGATACTTGGCCTGCCATTAGTAGGGCACTGTGTGTGGTTTCCTTTATTAATTGTCAGTACTTCACCTATACATTCCCAATGCATTTAAAGGGAGATATGTTTCTAAGGAGGAAAACTAGAGTCCTGGGATAAAAATGAGGTTTAGTGGACTATGATCATTTTAGGCTTTTAAGGCATTTTTCAGAGAAGAAAAGTTGAGATATTGAGTTAGGAGGCCCTGATTCAGAATACAGTGAAATTTTAGAAGGAGTAAACATGAAAAGAAGACAATGAAGAAGAAAGTGTTTAGCACTTAATTACATGTTTGGAACTCAATATATTTGCGTTGCATACATGAATTAGTTATCCCATAAAACTAGGTTTATAATGATCTTTGTTCTCCTTATAGTCTTTTATGTAGAAAGTTGTAAAAGTGTCCATCTCTTGTCTAATGTAATAGATAAATGTGAGTCAAATGTCTATCTCCATTTTACAGTCACCATCTGGAATATTTGGCAGTGAGAGAGGGGGCCGGAGGCCGCACAAGGGCTCCTGGGCGTGCCTCAACTTGGAAATGACATGTATCACCTCTACTCGGGCTACCTGGGCCCTAACCTAACTGCAAGGTTGGTCTAGGAGGTGTCAGCAAGCATTCAATAACTGGTGCACACTAACTCTTCCACATTAAAAATATGTTTAATAAATCTCACTGCTCAAAACTGACCATTGTAATAAAAAAGAGAATTATAAAATAAGCACATTTCTAAGAAATGGCAAATGCTGTATTTCTGATGATATTCTTGTTTGATCTGCTGTTCTAACACTGTTAATTTTATCCCCGTGGAGAAAAAGAACAATACATTCTCCGTTGATATAATAAGTCACATTGCCTCATGTCTTCTGCCCACAGAGTTAAACTTTAAGAGGTGTATAAACAAGCAACTTAGCATATGTGACCTCCTGACTGCAAAGTGTTAAATTCCAGGAACTATATTACTCTACCACTTTTATTTGTCTGTGAGAAATCACTTGATTTATGCCTGATCCCAGAAACAATAAAAATGTGCAGGTATGCCAACGAGAGTGATTGGAACCCGTCACATAAAAATTTTAGTTGCCCTTAAAAACTACAAATAAAAGTAACCTTTGATTAAGGGTAATACAGTCTACATTGTACTTATATCAGTATTCAGACACCAAACATATCCAAATAAATTAATTGTAATGCAATACAATGCAACACAGCTTTCCGAGAGAAGGATCTTCTGCAAGGTGAAAAAGAAAATTTTGTATTTGCAGAGGAGTTATAACAGAAAATCAGTCTAGACAGAAAGGAGCTAAACCAGCTTAGACAATGTAGGTTAACAGAAATATTCTCTGGAGCAAGGTCTGAAGTTTCTTAAGGTTGGCTTGTTTACACTGATCATTCATTCTTCTTATAGGCTTTAGAACTTCAGATGGGGTCCAGCTAGGATTATAAACCAAAATGCCAAAATAACCCACAGGATTGTTGGAAGGGAATTCCCAGTTAAGTTTTCAGACTCTAGAGGTTGGGATCGTTCCAAAATGATTCTCAGCTCTTAGATATTTTAGGCAGGTCCACACTGAGGCAGTGTGACTCGAAAGCAACCTGGAGAATTTCCATCTCATTAGCACCTCATTTATAGTGTATCTATGTCAAGTCTCAGCCTTGGGTTTCTGGAATTAGCTTAAACAGAAGGGAAATAAAATCTAGTCTAGTTAATATAAAACCGAGTGCAGATCCTGTTGTGCATAGTCACAGCTGAAGAGTGCTCACATTACCTTTGAACTTAGACCACTCCGAGTATTCAGAGGATGTAATATTTCTTTTAAAATTTTATGCATTTATTATTTCTTTGTCATTAAACATCATATATTTGTATTCTGGTTCATTTTTCAAATTGGATTTTTTGAGATAAAACTGACATACAGCATTTTAGTTTTAGTGTAAAAATAATATGTATGAGGCTTGTCCGAAAAAAGTACAGTCATTATTAATACAATGAGAACAGTTTGTGCAACATTGATGGAATCTGGTGACCAAGGAGAGTGGACTAGAATGCGCATGTGGTAACAATGATGACTCCACTGTGCTAGTCAGTGGGGGCTGTAGACCACGTTGAATGAGCATGTGTACTGTGTAGCTGCTACATTCAAAATGACTGAGCAAGCAGAGCAATGAATCTGTATCAAATTTTGTGTTAAGCTTGAACATTCCTCTACAGAAACTATTCAGGTGATTAAGAAGGCCACAGCTATGGGCAACTGGTGATTGGCAGCTTCATCATGACAACATGCCTGTTCAGGCATCACATCTCGTTCAGAGTAGAAACATCAAATCATCCAGGCGACTCAGACCCCCTACAGCCCAGAGTTGGTGCTCTGCAACTTCTTGCTTTTCCCAAAACTAAAATCTCTTTTGACAGGGAAGAGATTTCAGACCATCGATGAGATTCAGGAAAATATGATGGGGCAGCTGATGGTGATGGGGAGAACTGTGTGAGGTCCCAAAGTTTCAAATCTTGAAGGGGACAGAGGTGTCATTGTCCTAACCTATGTACAATGTTTCTTGTATCTTCTTCAATAAATGTCTCTGGTTTTCATATTTCATGGCTGGATACCTTCTGGACAGACCATACCTATCTACCTATCTATCTATATAAAAATAGGTGATCACCATGATAAGTTTGTTACTGAACAAAAAAGGGAGTTTGGTTGCCTGCCACCGCAAAATCCAAATTCACGAGGCAGGTGCTGGTGAAAAAAAAGGAGGAGGTTTTATTCAGGAGCTGCAGTGCTGCTCGATCTGGAAGAATGGCGGACTTCCCATCCTAAATCCCATCTCCTCAGCAAAGCCAGTGTCCAAAGTTCCTGCTCCCAGTGAAAGCATAGTCCTTCAAATCCTGCAGGGGACTGCTAAGCAGTCATCCAGGTAGCTTATCTTGTTCCCAGTTGCTGTCCATTTCAGGATCCCTACTGGAGCCTGCATGTGGAGTCTGTGGGGCCATGGGCCATGCAGCTGCTAGGGCCACAAGGTCGAGTACTCCTGGGCTAGACAGTGTGTGAATGTAATGATGAATGCATAACCAGGTGGGCAAGAAAGCAAGAGAGGCTTCCTCCAGGAAGCCACATGGCTGCTAAGGCTATGTGGCCCATGGAGAAAACAAGAGTCCATGGGAGGTCCAAGTGTAGGTCAGGAGCCCGTGAGCCACAAGCAAGAAGAGAGCTTTCTTTGTTCCCCTGGGTTTACATTAGCTTGGGTGTGGGATGGACCTGCTGCTTTCTCCAAATGACCAATCAACTTCCCAAACTTTTGTGCATTTCTGGTGGGTCCAGCTCCCATCCAATCCCTTCTTACCCCAGGCTAGACTGACAGGCCTCTTTAGTCACACCTCCTGCTGCTGCCTTTTGACTTCTGTGGTGCATGTGCCTGCCTTCTGTTGATCCCAACCCCAATCTGATACCCGAGGAGGCTTTTCTCATGCTCAGTGTAAGAACCTGCCCCTGCTGCCATTGTGGCCAAAGAGGAGAATCTCTGGGCTCCTACCAACCAACCACCAGTAACAAGTCTAGTTAAGATCCATCGTCATACACAATAAACATAATGATAACTGATTTTCTAGTGATGAGAACTTTTAAGATCTACTTACTCTCTTAGCACCTTTCAAATATCCAATATAATATTAATAGCTATCATCACCATACTATACATTACATTCCCATGACTTAATTATTGTATAACTAAAAATTTGTGTCTTTTGACCCCTTTCATCCATTTCATCCACACTCAAACCCCTGCTTCTGGCAACTACCTATCTGTCCTCTGTATTTTTGGAGTTCAGTGTTTTATTTTTTTGGAGGGGATAGATTCCACATATAAGTGAGATCATATGGTATTTCTATTTCTGTCAGACTTATTTCATTTAACAGAATGTCCTCAAGGTCAATCCATGTTGTAGTAAGATCTCATTCTTCTCCATGGCTGAATACTGTTCCATTGTATATGTGTGCATGTGTGCCTCATGCATGCTTAGATTATTTTCATGTCTTTACTATTGTAAATAACGCTGCAGTAAATATAGTGGTGCTGATATCATTGTAAGAAAGTGATTTCCTTTCCTCTGGATGTATACCCAAAGTAGAATTTTGAGATCACACAGCAATTCTATTTTTAAACTATTTTTTGAGAACATCCATATTGTTTTACATATTTGTTGCACCAATTGTTATTCCACCAACAGTGCACAAGAGTTCCCTTTTTTCCACTTCTTTGCCAACACTTGTTATTTCTTGCCTTTTTGACAGTAGCCATTCTAAGTGTGATTTTGATTTGCATTTTCCTAATTATTAATAATATTGAGCATCTTTTCATGTACCTGTCAACCACCTGTACGTCTTCTTTGGAAATATGTCTGCTCAGATACTCCTTCCATTTTTAAATTAGAATTTTTTCCTTTTTCACCATTGAGTTGTATGAGTTCTTTGTATATTTTGCATATTAACCCTCTATTAAATATATAATTTGCAAATGTTCTCTGTCATTTGGTAGGTTGCCTTTTCATTTTATTAGTGGTTTTCTTTGCCAGGCAGAGCTTTTTAATTTGATGTATGAACTGGATTTTTCATGGTCAAAATTATTAAACCAAACCACTTGGGCTTCAGGTCATTATACCATCTTTTCAGAACATTTACAACCCCACTCTGAAAGTACGCTATACAACTTAGAGTTCAAAAAAGTGCCACCATGAAAACCTCGGCAGCAGTCAGAGACTGCGCTTATTCACGTGTGTGCCCCCAGGGATTAATGCGGTGCCTGTCCAGTGCAGATACTCAGTGTCTGAGGATGAGGAAATGAATGACTGAATGAGAAGGAAACTGCATGCACACTTCGCTCCAGACAAACCTCATTGCCCACTCCCCTGGGAATCGGAACAAGACCTCAGTCCAGCCACAGAGTACATGAGTTGGCTCAAGTAAACCATCACTTGGGTAGTGTCTGGCTGCAGGGAAGCAGGGAGATCAGCCAGGGACACTGTGCCCAGTATATCAGAAAGTGATTTTAGCCGATTGTCAGCTTGGAATTCTTGTAGTATCAGGAGTGCGTAGCTTAATGATACATTTCAAATAATTTTCAGTCACTTGCGATTCCAGGAATGATTAGGCAATGCAAAGCAGCAAGCACTTGCAAAGCCATTTCAGGTGACTTTGACTCTCATAAGCTAAGAGTAACATCAGTTATTCTCACTTTTGCAACTCACTTTGACTAAAACTTACATGATTTTAAAAACATGGAGAAAACACACTTATGTAAGAGTGCACATGTATATACTCATAATAGCAACACTTAATTCCATATTACCTATACTATATATTTCATAATATATGGAGAAATGGGTATGTGTATACACAAATACATTGGAATCATATATATGAAATTTTATATATATGTGGAATTGCACCAATAATGTTAATATGTGAATATATGTTTGTAGATACACATATGCATATGTATATCCATAAAAGGTCTGTCCAGAAAGTATCCAGCCACACACTATTAAAAAATAGAGACGTTTATTGAAGAAGATACAAGAGACAGTGTACATAGGATGATGATGCCTCAGTCCCCTTCAAAGTAGGTACCTTGGAACCTCACAGTTCTCCCAGCATCTCTTCCACTGTTCAAAACACTGCAAAATCCTTTGTTGGAATAACCATCAGCTGCCCTGTTGTATTTTCCTGAATCTCAACAATGATGTGAAATCTTTCCCTTTCAAAGGTGGTTTTAGTTTTGGAAAAAGTGAAAACTAAAAGCCCATACACAATCGTTCAACATTCTTAGGTGTTCTGCTTGTTGCTGACCTTCCAGAACATGGATCACTTTCAACAGGTTGTCAGCCATCGTTGAAGCATTTGCGCCACACATTTATTTGTGCGTAGTTATTGCATCACCCCTGAAAGCCTTCTGAATCATCTGAATAGCTTTCACGGAGGAATGTTCAAGCTTCATGCAAAAATTGATGCATATTTGTTGTTCTACTTACTCAGCCATTTTGAATGTGACGGCCACACAGTACACATGCTCACTCAAGGGCGTCTACCGCCCCCCACTGACTAGTGCAGTGAAGTTGTCATTGTTCACACATGTGCATTCCCATCCACTCTCCTTGGCTGCCAGGTTACAGGATGTCACACAAACTGTTCTCCTTGTATTAACAATGGCTGGAATTTTTCCAGGTAGACTTTGTATATTATACATATATAAAAAATACTGACATCATTTGCTTATTCACCAAATGTTATTGAGTACTTACTGTATCTAGGAACTTTGCTAGACATTTAGGATGTAAAAATCACATCTTTCCCAGTGTCTGCCTTCATGAAAATCACAATTTATTAGGGAACACAGATTCACAAACCTACAAATGCAATTTAATAAGCAATCCAGGTAAATTCTTAAGTGCTTACGAAAAATGTTCCAGGCATTCACCAATGCTTTTTACTTGTCACATGCGGGTCTTTCCTCATTTATCTAATCCTATCAATCTTCTTAGTAATGAGTTTGCAGATAATTTGTACCTTAATAAAACCTGAAATAGGTTGCAAATGTTGGTGGGAAGGTTTTGATTTATGCTTCTAAGAGCTGTAACACCTTTTGCTTTTACCAGCAACACATGGAAATTTGTTGCCTGAACTTTGGGGAGGATTCTTCCCTTTTGATTTTTTTCCCTTTGATCGTATTGCAATTTGTGAACTGACATGACTTTTTATTCTTGTGATTTTTCTTACTCATCCCATTTATAAATATCTTAGCAATATTCAGGGAATGTCTATAACAGCATATACTTTGGAAATAAATATACACGCATATGCATGTTCATATGATAAAAATTATAACATAGCTGTCTGTATCATGATCTATGACTCATATCATTGTAAAATCTGAAATATTCTGAATATTCTGTATCAGGGTTTTCATCTGTTACATAGAATTGCCATGAATTTCAAATGAGGTAGCATGTGTAAGTGGTTTATGAAGTAAGGCATACTATACAAATACATGTTGCCAAGATGTGAGGGACATTTGGTTCCATGTCAGACTTCACAGGTTTCTAAGCTATAAGAATGGCATCTACAGGTGACCACAAGAAAACCACAAGTACATATTTGATATTCATAGTTCTTTACCAAATGACATTTCCATGTCTTTCAAAAGCCTAATTCCATTACCTTTCCTGAATCATTGTATGTTGCTTAGTTTTTATTTTTGGTCCAGTCTATGAATTTGATACTTTTTCTGGTAATACTATTGGTTCCCCTTAAGCAACTAGTGTAGGCAAATTAGATTGGGTTGCTAATGCTAGCTAATGTTAATGCTAATGCTAGCAACCCAATCTAAGTTGCCTCTTGATCGCTTTTCCCAATTTATTTTTAATTTTTTTAAATTAATTTTTGGGAGGTGACATTGGTTAATAGGATCATACAGGTCTCAAGTGTGCACTTCTATGATCCTAGATCTGTATATTGCATTGTGTGTCCACCACCTGCAGTTGAACCATCTTAATTTGATGCAGAATCCTTCTGCTATGAAGCTACCCTCTACTGCTCCTTTCAAGACTAAACTCATGTGGTCAGATGGTGTTTTCATTGGGCTTGCCCAAGCATTTCTATAAAGTAGCAAATAGTATACATTTTTAGGATTATCCAACATTATTTAATAATGGTAGACATGCTGAACATTTACTTTTCAAAATGGATCAGGCCTCTAAAATTAGGTAGAGATTTTGTAGATGTACTCACTTAAAAACATTTTTTTAAGCTCTAGAACCTTGTGGGTTAGAAGCCTTGATGACTCATCAGATAATTATGTAGTATTATTTCCAATTCTCCATTATAATAAAAAAAGAAAATATTTGGGTCTGACTAGAATCATGTAGACAGCTAAACATGTTTGTTTGTTTGTTTGTTTGTTTTTGTAAAAACAATCCTTCGGAATGCATTTTAGTGTGATGTTAAACACAATAGACTTTTATTTCAGAAAAACTTGAGTTTGAGTTTTGGCCATGATAGTTAATAGATCTATAATATCAGGCAAGTTCCTTGGGCTCCCCAAGGTTCAGTTTTCTTATACAAAATGGTCTTTGTTGGGGGACTTCCAGCCAAGTGGAGGCGTAGGTGGACACACTGTGCCTCCTCACACAACCAAAATTAAGGACAACAAGGATTAAGAAATAAGAAAACAACCAGAACCGAGAGAAAAAATTGAACTGTACAGAGGTCCGACAACCATTCATCCAGACCAGTAAGAGGGGTGGAGTCGCAGAAGGAGGAAGCGGAGGTTGTTGGACCTGGGTGTGAAGGCGGCTGCTGGTGGACCTGGGCCTGCAGGTGGTGGCTAGCTGACCCCAGGCACAAGGCGGCTGGCTGACCAGGTGGCCCCACATTCACGTGCAGATAATCTGGGCGAAAACAGGGAACAAGACAGAATTTGCAACCCAGGGCCCCAGCGTCAGGAAATAAAACCTAAAAACACCGAGACCCTACCCCCACATACAGTGTCACAACCCAGCGACCGGCTGCCTTGTCCTGGGGAACACCTAAGGTTCCGCCCCTCATATGTAACAGCCACGACCAGACACCCCCCCCCCCCAGAAAAAATAGCTCAAACAGGAGAACACATCAAAGCCTCAGAGCCAATTCATCTAAGCGACCAACAGATAGCCAACTTATCAGATGCATAGTTCAAAGCACTGGTGATCAGGATGCTCACAGAATCAGTTAATTTTGGTTGAAAATTAGATGAACAAATGAAGGCTACAATAAGTGAAAGGAAGGAAAACACACAAGGAACCAATAGAGATGGGAGGAAAACTGGGACTCAAATCAATGGAGTGGACTGGAAGGAAGAAACAAACATCCAATCAGAAAAGAATGAAGAAACAAGAATTCCAAAAAATGAGGAGAGGCTTAGGAACCTCCAGGACATCTTTAAACATCCCAACATCTGAATTATAGGGGCACCAGAGGGGGAAGAGGAAGAGCAAGAAGTGGAAAACTCATTTGAACAAATAATAAAGGGGAACTTCCCCAATCTGGCAAAGGAAATAGACTTCCAGGAAGTCCAAGAAGCTCTGAGAATCCCAAAGAAGTTGGACCCAAGGAGGAACACACCAAGGCACATCATAATTATATTAGCCAAGATTCAAATGAAGGAGAGAATTCTAGAAGCAGCAAGGGATAAAGGAACAGTCACCTACAAAGGAGTTCCCATCAGACTGTCAGCTGATTTCTCCAAAGAGACCTTATAGGCAAGAAGGGGCTGGAAAGAAGTATTCCAAGTCATGAAAGTCAAGGACCTACATCCAAGATTGCTCTATCCAGCAAAGCTGTCATTTAGAATGGAAGGGAAGATAAAGTGCTTCTCAGATAAGGTCAAGTTAAAGGAGTTCATTATCACTAAGCCCTTATTATATGAAGTGTTAAAGGGACTTATCTAAGAAAAAAAAGATAAAAAATAGGACAGTAAAAAGACAGCAAACTCAGATATTAACAACCACACCTAAAACAAAAGCAAACTAAGCCAACAGCTAGAACAGGAGCAGAAACACAGAAATGGAGATCACATGGAGGGTTAGCAACAGGGGAGTGGGAGGAGGAGAGAGGGGGAAAAGGTACAGAGAATAAGTAGCATAGACAGTGGGTAGAAAATAGACAGGGGGAGGGCAAGAATAGTGTGGGAAATGTAGAAGCTAAAGAACTTATGACACATGGACATGAACTAAAGGAGGAGTATGTGGGTAGGAGGGGGTGTGCAGGGTGGAGGGGAATGATGGGGGAGAAATGGGACAACTGTAATAGCATAATCAATAAAATATAATTTAAAAAAATAAAATAAAATGGTCTTTGTTGGCTAGTCTTTTGCTTAAAAGGTAGAAAGATGTAAGAGAAAGTCACTCCACCAAGAATAAGATTTAAAAAATCTGTGAAAGCATTATTTTTCTTAAGATCATTAGGCAGATGAGATGTCTATTCACACGAACTGATTTCCAAAGGCTGGGAAACCCTCTCTGAAAAGAAATGAAGCAAATAAACTGTTTCACCTTTGGAAGAACATGGAAGAAAGAGGTGACTGCCAATAACAGCAGGTAAGGAGAAAATAGCTAAAATTTTAACACATTTTTAAAGGCCAAGTATGAGTTAGTATGACAGTAAAATCCCCAGGAGTTCCAGTACAAGTGGAGTCTGTTCTTTCTCAAAAGTGTTTTTCCAAGGCTCCCACTGGTGCTCACAGAAAATAGTCAGGAAAGGGAGAAGAACTAAGTCAATTCTCCTCAACAGGGCATCTTTACATTTCTCTCTAATACAGTAAAAGTCATGAGCTCCCTGGAAAACGACAGGTTACACCCCTGATACCTCTTTTTTCAAAAACACAAACTACTTAGGGATATATTTAAGAATATAACTGGAAAATGTTTATGCTAAAAATGACAAAATGTTGCTGAGAGAAATTAAAGAAGATCCAAATAAACAGAGATACAGAATACGTTCATGCTTCAGAAGTTTCAATGTTTTAAAAATATTAATATTCCCCAAATTCACTTATAAAATCAATGCGACCCCAATCAAAATCTCAGAAGGCTTTTTACTAGAACTTTTCAGGCTGATTTAAATTTTTATAAAGCAAAGCAAAGGTCCAAGACTAGCCAAACAATTTTGTAAAAGAGGTACCAAGTTGGACACATGTGATTTGATTTCAAGGTTTTATTCACTAGAAGGGTAAATAAATTAAACTTTAATAAATCTGACTTTAAAAAATGGACATAATGAAGTTCTTACTTCAAAGAGTTGTTTCACGAATTGAATGAGGTGGCAGCACCGGCACAGGGGAAGAGCTCAATAAGCACTAACTGTCGCCACTGGCATTTGTTATTTGTTAGAGAGTCATAAAGGATAATTCCTCTTCCCCACCCTACCCCCACCCCACCATCAGATGTTCTGGAATTAAAATGTTTTTTTTTTTTTTTAATGTGGGACATTAAGAGATTTTTCTTTTCCTGGGCACTCTAAAGAGTCAAATCATTACTAAGTTTTGGATGTGTATTCTGATATATCAGCCTCAAAACTGGGCATCTTTGATTGTACCTGGCGAGCATCACCAAGGAGGCTTGGCTGGAAGCACTGTGTCCTTGTACCATCATATGGCAGCTCCCCTGTTTCTCCCTGTCCAACACACAGGTAGTGTAAGACCTGAAGCAGATCTACTGTAAAGCAGCCTAAGGTTCAGGACCCCTTGCTTGCACTAGCCTCTTTTAAGGTGTCTAGAAGGGCCCTGGCAATGTACTGACTGTACAGGTTGTTGTGAATTTTGTAAAAGTAAAAGACAACATTTTAACCAGAGTTATGTAAAATCACTGCTTCTTTCCACTATGTCCTCCCCTCTGTCCTCCTTTCTTTCATGTTAGATAGGAATAGAGTGCAGCAGTTTTTTTTCTTTTTCTTTTTCTCTTTCTTCCCTTCTTTTTTTTCTTTCTTTTTATTTTATTCTTTTTCATTATGTTAAGGGAAGATGAAGTTAGGGACACAATTTTATTTTTTTAGTCACTTAACTATAATTAATGTGTTGTTAGTCCGGGTTTGGATGCCTTCAGGGAATATTCCTGTGGCCCACGATGGTGACTTACCCAGCATCCCAACAGAAAGGTGCTAGGGTGTAGATCACGTGATAGGAACATGAACTACAGAGCGCAACAACAACAAAATATTTGGTAATGGTAGAGAAACAAAGTTTGAAATGTGTGGAGATAAAAGGTGGTTTGAAAATTTTTCTAAACATTAGGCATGCAAAATTTTAAGAGGGGAACAGAGTTTTTGTAGATAGCTAGTCAAAACGGGCATATTACACATATACACTGCGGTTATATAAATAGATATATATGTATTTTAAAGGAAATTGTGTAAAATAGAATTTATCGGAATTCTTGTATTTCTAGGCACAATCCTGGAGCAACATTAAAAAGAGCAGGTACACCTGGGTGAGTGCATCCTGCTGTATCTGATCATATCGAGTGTCTCTGACACATCTCACCTTCACAGAGCCTGGCAGTTGCTGAAAAAACAATATGCGCAATCACCACACACATGGTTATGCAGCTTGAAGAAACAAGTGTCCCAGTGACAAAGCATCTACACACATTAATCAGTAATTCAATATAGGTAGTAGGTAGTCTATAAAAGCGATTTGATTACATAGTTATTTAGCTCAATGCAATATAGAAGACATTTAAAAATACATTTGAATTTCTCCTATGTGTGCCGTCATGTCAGTTTATTTTACATATTTTCAAAATTAGCAGCCATATCATTAAGCAATCTAAAGATTAAAGGTGATGTATGTATACTGCACAGCATGCTCTGGGCATATGATGCTTCATCACAGCAACTAGTAATTATTTCAATACTGTAAGTTTGGTAACATATTGGGTCATTAATATGTAATGACTGCTTATTCTTGGTCATGCTGCCTAATGGATTGCTAAAGATGCCCCCAGGGTGTTTCCTGCGGCAGATGGAGTACACCTACAAAGGCCTTGGGGCAGCAGACCTTTGTTTTTGTCAAACACTTCTTTCATAACGGCACCTTCTCAGACTTGCCTTCCTCCAGGTTTAGTCCACAGACAGCCCTTTCTCATCGCTGCAGGCCAGGTCAGTCTACTTGCTCTTGTCAAATCCCTGAGAGCACTTCCAATTTCTTATATATCTATATCTGCAAAGGTGTTTTCATTATTTATTTGTCAAATAGAAGTAATGCCAGGTGCCACTGTCATTGGTGTAAAGAAACACAAGAACAGAATCTCCCTTCCTGCTCTTCTTTACTGGCAAGATACCTCGCAAATGAATACTACTTCACTTTGCAATCTTAGAACACTGAATACTTAGGCATGACAATATAGTGTAATTATTGTGGAATTAATAAGCTACCAGATGTATTACTTAAAAATGGAAAATATTTTATATTCAATAACTTTTCCATGTCCTTTATAGTTTGGCTTTGAAATACCTGCACCTAGCACTTCCTACCCTCCACATTTCCTCTTCTGTCAGTAAATAGTTTGTTAAAGCACACCAGTCATACAGATGATGATGAAGATATTAAAGTGCAATTTATCTTATCTCAGTTTTGTGGCACTTCACATATAGTAATTCTGCATTTGCTACAAGCAGCCATGTAGCCATGTAGAGAACTTTACAAAAATTTAAATATGTGGGGGTTTATTTTCTTCAAGACGAGGTCAGAAGGGTGTCCAAGTCTCATATTCTAGCTCCATGATGGCATTAGTGACTCAGGCTCCTATAAGATTTCTGCTCAACTATCCTAAATATGTGCCTTTATTCTCATAGTTACCTGAGAGTCACAAGATGGCTGCTTCACTCCCAGCCATCTTATTGTGAGGGGAGGTATAGCATGCAGCTTTCTAGCAGCAAGGGAAGCTGAGAGTGGAGTTGTACGTGTGTATGTATGTATGTACGCATGCATGCATGCTTATATTTTTAAGGAGAACATGTTACTGCCACAAAAAAATCATGATTGAAGGAAGGGGAGACTGGTCCTTGAGTAGGAAGGTCTGCCATACATTGTAGATTCATAGAAGTTCTATAGGATGGGTGTTATTATTCCTGTGAAGAACAGTAAAAGTTAAACAACCTTTCAAATAAATTGCAAAACTTAAGTTTGCACCCACAAAGTCTCATTAGGTGGGGAATTTTCACAAAGAACTCATCATTAATATGCTTAAAGGAAATATGGAAGAATCATAAGGAACTTTCACAGGCTTAGAATGGTTTGTGCTTCACAGTTTTCTCCAACTTATGAGCGTTTTTATGTTTCCAATCTACTGATGTCTTCTGTGTTGCTCTAACACTCCTTGGGGCTTTGTTATTATTTCCTCTTCTGAAACCTTTTCACCTGGTATCAAGGCTATCCAGAATCTTCTTTTCCTTCATGTTTCAGATACAATGCCATCGGCCCAGAAAGACCCTCCATGAGCTCCGCATGTGGTTCACCTCTCCCCAGGTCACTCCCCATGACATTATCCTAGGGTTTCTTTCTTACCTTACTGGTATCTAAAATTATCATCTTTATTTACTTATTTATCTCTGCATTTGTCCCCACTGGAAAGGAAGTTCCTTGGAAGCATATATTTTCGTCTCTCTTGTTGTTTACTGATATTTTCTGGTATCAACTCCACTGCCTGATAAATGGTAGACTCTGAAGATTTGTTTGTTTGATTTCCGAATGTGTACACTGCAAAGGGAAGGGGGCTGTGAAGTAAGGGAAAGAGATGGGGTGACATGCATGCTTCTTCTAGGCTCTGGTCAGCGTCTGTGCTCCTGTAGAAGCACACGTGGGAGCAAGTGGTTGGATCTGGCCCCGGATAGATGGTTCTACCGAGCACAATACAGGCAGAGAGTGAGTGCAAACAATTAGCAGTCAAAAGTCAAGCTATCAGAGCCTTTTGGCATAAGAGTGGTCTGGTTATTAATGGTGTTTACATGGAATGGTGGGAAGAGAAAGCACAGAATGTGCTGTGTCTCTTTGAACTCTCCGAGTGCTTATTGCATAGACATCCGGCATGTCTGGGAAAAAAATGCACAGCTGAGCAGAAGGCACCAGTTCTTAAGACATGTGGGTGACATAAAGTGTAGTTCTGAGAAAAACCTAATTCAACCCAGAAAGCTCAGGAATGACCTCTTCAGAAATATTTAATTCCATGGTTATGAAGCATTTACTTGAGTTGAATAATAACTAAAATGTTTTCTCCTTGCGTAAGAAAGGGAACACCCTTTATGTTCCTAGCAGCATTTTCTTGCCAAGCTGAAATTGTGACCCCGCACTCTGCATTTCGCCTGCAGATGTTATAAGGAGTGGCAGAAACCAGTGAAGCTTCTGAAGCAATTTAAAAAGTTAAAATTTGGAGTTGAAAATCAAGTTGGCCAGTTGTACTTTTGTCAACCAATAAACGTTTTAGTTTTCTCAAATTTTGGACCAAAGTACTGTTGAAAAACTGTTTGTTCTTAAAGTTCAGGAGCCTACTTCAATGACATATATGATACTATATTGTTCAGAGTGAGTTTTTTAGAAGGCAAAACCACTTGCTCTTTTCTGTATGGAGACTTTTCTCCAGTTTGTGTTGACAGTAATCTCAAGGTAATTCTTTGAAATAAAAACCTATAAAAAATGTTGTGACAGGACAAAGAGAGAACATGTGTGGCAGAGGAAATAAAACTAAAGTGTTTATTTTTCCGATAAAATAGGAGTGCCTCTTCTTTCCCAGTTGTAACACAATGACTCAGTTCAGTGAACTATATAATCCTCTCTGGAGCTTAATTAGAAACCTTGTAAACTGAGTGCAAGAGGCCAGAATATATGTTGGATGAACACACAAAAAAGGCTTTTGATAAAAACAGAAACTCCCCCTGAATTTTCTTAGAACAAGGTCTAATGACTTTGTAATTGAATTACCTAATTTGGGTTCAGAAAATGGGACTTTCTGTTCCTACAGGACGATGGGAAATGTGGACTTCACATGTTTATAACAAAAGCACTCTTCTAATTCTCCCCAAATTTCAAAGGCATAATATACATAGACCCCGATTCTCCCTGTAGCTGACTTGTAGGCTGTGAACTAAAGCATCGCAGTGATTTCCTAAATGGTACCTTAATGAGCTAAAAAAGTGAATGTCCACCTTCTCCCAGGCTGTAGAGAGACTCTGGTACATTAAAAAAGAAAAGAAAAGAAAAAAGAAAAAAAGAAAGAAGATAAGAAATATCAGGAAGAAATCTAAACTCACTGTTTCTTTGAGTAATTGCATGCAGGAGCCCCTCCATTGGTGGTGGGGCATTAAAAGGTGGGGGACTCTCTTCAAAGGGGTCAGTTGATTTCCCTTATCTTGAAAAGCAAGAATCCATTTTTGTGCACTCAGCTGACAAACTGTGGGTCCCTTGCAAATACCTTTTCCACTTCCTTTTTCATTCCCTTCCATTTTGGTTTCCCTGTTTGCTCTGTCCTAACATGAACTTCTAGTGCTTTCGCTGTTAGTTTATAAGTTTCCATTTGGAGGTTATTAAGATTTAATAAAGGCTGGTCTCCATTTTCAAACCCAGTTTGACTTATTAAAAAAACCTGTTTTTTGCTCAACTTTGGTTGAGCGAAACAACCATGGCCTTTGCCCTGGAGTTTATAGTCTAGGGTACGTAATGGTATTATTGAAGGACTAGAATTATTGTTCTATAATTTTAGATATTCTAAGTACCAGTAACAGAAAATTATTCACTATAGTTAAAGTGCATTTTGTTATTCATATGACTGTTTTTTTATCAATGACATCCACTTACACACTAACATTTATGTTCAACTTATATGATATAAATAATAGTGAATAAATGGATGTATATTTCTAAAGTGGCAGTTTGTGACCACAAAAATACACCTAGGGCTGATACTTAATCAAATTCCTTCAGTAAATTCATTTGTTCAACTCCCATTTTCTCACATCTCCCATTTTCTGAAATATTTTGCAAGACACATTCATTCAAACAAATGCACTTGGAAAATATTTTTCTACTTTTAAGCTTTTTACATCATCACATGATGACAATGCAAATAATTTTGTATGTTTTTTCAGTGCTGGTTTGTTGGATTTTGCCTGATATATTTTAAGGCATTCAATCAGCATTTTCTCTCTAGTACCTTCTCCTTGTAAAGCTACTATACTGGAGATTAACACATAATTCCTACCCTGAATAAACAATAATTGAGGCAAAATGAAAGGTGAGTTGTGGACTGATGTGCAAGGCCTTGCATGTGAGGGAAGAGATTTTAACTTAATTTGATTGATGATAGGAATTGAGGGTTTCAAAGTGAAGAGAATCATACTATGACTTATGCTTTAGAAAGTCTTCTGAAAACTGTGTGAGGAATAAATCACAGAGAAAAGGCCGGAGAGGTGATACAGGTTAGTCATATGAAAATACTAATAATTATAATCTTTACCATTTTATTTAATGCTTTTTTGGGTCAGAATTTTAACATATGTAATTTTAAATTTTCTGAACCATCTTGGAAGATAGGTATAGCCATTTGTAATGATGAAGAATTTGAACTTCAGTGACTTACTCATGCCTAGCTAAGCAGTACATGTACTTTGACTTACAAAGGGTGCAGCTACTAAGTCAGTGTGCCGTGTTTCACTTCACATTTTTCTGACCCCAGTTTCTAACAGAAAGTAGGGCCTGTGCTGCTCTAAAAGAAGTGTGTGACTTTGATTAGGGGCCTCAGTGTGCCTAGGACTCAGTTTCTCTGTATGAGGAGACAAACTAAACTTTTGAATTCCACAATCTGCCTGCACTCAAACATCCAGTTCTCACTATGGCCAATGCTGTGCATCACATCCTGCGTGAAAAGGGGGTCAAATAGAAACCGATGTGAGATTTTATCAGAACTTATTTTCTAACTAACTGAGCTAACTCTTCAGGCTGAATTATAATGAATTTGAGTAATTTCTAATATTGCAATTTTTGACTAAAATTATATTACGGGGAATTTATATTTATAAGTGATGCACATTCCGTTGTGGTAAAATGAAATTTAACCATAACTTTATAAGAGGTACATTTAAAAAAATCCACTTAATGATATTTCCCTTGAAGATATTCTGAAGTTAAAAAGACAAAGTTTGAGGAAATATATAAAGGTCCTAAACCCCTTATTACTTCAGTTCAGCAAGGAATCAAGAACATCAAAGAAATAATTGAAGACACCCTGGGAAGAAGGGATTGAGGTTTTCAAGTTTACCATAAATCGTTCAGTGCCTTTGGCAAAGCCTTGTTGGAAATTATGAAGCTGATTATTGTAATGTATTTTAAGTGCTCACTAAAGACTTAATTTTGATTCTGATGGGGACTGTACCCAAGAAAGGATTGCAGAACTGAATCCCAAGAGACAGATTCTGTTGATCACGATAAGGTTTTGTCATCAGTAAGAAGGTGAGCTGCTGTTTTGAACCCAAATGAGAAGCTTTTTTAGAAGCACTAACTCTATTCATTTTATACTGAACAGGAGTAAACCATGGAGAGGACCCGAAATCTGTTTCTCTTCTGGAGAAAGGATAAATGAGAGTACCTTTATTTGTATAGGATTGAACTTAGAAATTGCCTCCGGAATCAGTATCAAGTGTTTCTGAACGGTAGACTGTGCATCAATGATGGCTCAGTAGATGTGAACCTGTCTGAAAAATCAGAGCAATTGGAAAATGTTTGTGCTCACTCACCTCTTGACAAAGGAAACAATAACTAACACAGTAGGAAGCTACGGCTATCTTCTGACACATTATGTTTCCAGCCCCAAAATGTCACCTGAAACCCATGAATGGAGATGAATGAAAAACAGCACGGGCCCTGAAACACGCAAAAAGAGAAAAAGCTGCAGCTACAGAAAAGGCTGAGGCTCTTCAAAGCCCAGTACGCTGTTGACTCAGACCTTTTCTAAGTCAAGAGCATGTGTTCTCTGGTAAGGCTAAGAATCTTATAATTGACCAGGCAGGGAAACTTAAAATCTCTAATTTGAGGTATTACTGTGACATGTGAATTCTTTGCAAGAAGGCCCCCAAAAAGAGCTACAGTGAACCTTAGAATAATGTTCCATTTCTCTGTCACTTGAAAATGTAAAGAAAGACTCTAAGCGTATAAAGTTTAAAGAAAAAGGGACCCAGAAGCTTCTATAATTCAAATTTACTAGGGCTGATTCTATACATTTTTCATCAAGTAACCTGTGACATCTATGAAATAATATTTTAGAACTTGTGAGAGTTGAAGACAGCTGATCATTGAAGATGAGTTATTAACTTTATAATAACATCCATCTGAGTGTTCCCATATCACTATTTTTGGAGTAAATATGAACTTTTTAAAGCACAGACATTTCTTAACTAGTGAAGTTAGAAAATCATGCTCATTTGGAACTGAAGGAGAAAATTTTTAAAAATGGGAGTTATCTTCCATAACTTTTAAAATTCTTTGGTTATTTGAATCAATAGCACATTTTGGGACTCTACTGAGCAAAATCACTTTGATGAAGCGAAGAAATAGAATTGAGTTTAATGTATGTGCTGGACCTCAGAATTTTTCCCTAGTTTCCTACCTTCATTGATTATTTGCTGTGAAGCAATCTGTATGAGGAACTTGGTTATCTTTCAAATAGCTGAACACAATAACACTAGTGTCTTGCAAAAGCCAAGAAAAATTAATCTTAACCATTTTCATTAGATTAGTGTGGCCCTGAGTTAATATAAAGCACCAAGTTTTGTAACTCTTTTCCTGTTTCAGAAGGGGAGTGTTAGTGCCTTAAATTATTATTTAATTATTGTCGTTATTAGTTTTTTAAATTATCTTTTCAATATTAACACACTCATAGTCAAACTGAAGTCATATTTTGGAAATTGTGTGGATAACTTCATTAATTGGACAGACAGCACTCTTAAGTTAGATAATTGGTTTCAAAGGTGGAAAACTGGCAGGAGAGAAGGAAACAGGAGAGAAGAAAACAAAATGAGCATTCTAGGGATTTGCATTTTGACCTTTAGAAAGAATAGAAAAAATTGAAACAAGTTTTAGGAATTTATTATATTTGTGATGGATATAACGAGGTATGTCTACAAAGAAATCCAACTACTTTTAATATAATGAGAATGGTTTGCACGACATCTATGTAACCTGGCAGTCAAGGAGAGTGGACTGGATTGCACATGCATGAACAATGATGACTTCACTGTACTAGTCAGTGGGGATGATACACCCCATTGAGTGACTATGTGTGCTGTGTGGCCATCATATTCAAAATGACTGAATGAGTGGAGTAACAAATCTGCATCATATTTTGTGTGTAGCTCAAACATTCCTCTGTGGAAACTAATCAGATGATTTAGAAGGCTTTCAAAGAAGGTGAAATGAGTGAAGTACAAATAAAAGAGTAACAAAAATGTTTTAAAGATGGTCGAGAATCAGTTGAAAGTGATCCATGTTCTGGAAGGCCGGCAACAAGCAGGACACCTAAGAATGTTGAATGTGTACGGGCTGCAATCAAGAAAGGTCTGCAACTTACAGTGTGAGAACTAGAAGCTGATCTGGGGATTCCAAAAACTAGTGTGTCCAAGATGTTGATGCAGGATCTTGGCATAAAATTAAAATCACCTTTGAGAAGGAAGAGATTTCAGACCATTGATGAGATTCGGAAACTATGACACAGCAGCTGATGGCAATTCCAACAAAGGATTTCACAGAGTGTTTTTGAAGAGTGGAAGACGCTAGAAGAACCGAGTGAGGTCCCAAGGCGCCTACTTTGAAGGGAACTGAGGTGTCATTGTCCTACGCACAATGTTTCTTGGATCTTCTTCAATCAGTGTCTCTACTTTTCATTGTACATGGCTGGATACTTTCTGGACAGATCTTCGTATTTTAGAATAGACTATTTCTACATTTGTATAAAAACCTTAGATCTTTCTCTTGCAAGGATCTAACTCAGATTTCAAACAAATTGTTTCAACCCGATAGAATTTGGATGCTGAGACTAATATATATCTACATTCTAAATAAAATGAAGCTTTAATGTTAGGGTAGATAAAGAGGTTCCATTGTTCCTCATCACCAATTCATAATTCATAAATGCACAAAAATGGATCTTCCCTGATATTTTCAACACTTAGCTCAATGACTGACCCATAATTAATAATCAAGTGACTTCCTTTAAAAATGAGATTATACTGACTGTTTTCTCAAACACTTGAAATACCTCTGGCAGTAAACCCAATAAAATATATCATGTGCTAAACTAAAATTAGTATAAAACATTACTTATTTACAGCTTCCCCTATAACTCTGAAAAGCTTCATTTTAGTTGTGCAGGTATAGTTATCTGACATTTTAGCAGTTGTAGGTAAAACAGAAGGGTAGGCAAAAGTAGATTTATAGTTGTGGATATGCAAAACACAGACTTTATTCTTGTATTATTTATTAATTGCTGTATTATTTATTTGTGTTACAAATGTAAACCTACTTTTGCACAACCCTGTATATTATTGGAGAAATATGCTATGAAAGTAAAGAGAACAAGGTTTGGGGCTATTACATTATATTACAGCTTTCTTCAACTTTATTTAGAAAAATTGATGCAATAAATGTCATTTTAAATATTTTATCATACATTTAATCTGGTAGACTAGGACTTCGGCAATTTGCTTTTGAACATAATGTTTCTTAATAATGTTTCATAATGTTTCTTAATTTGTCATAAATGAAATTCATTAGTATTTAGGAGAAAGAAAAATAAGTGCATCTGTACTCCTGTATTATCTTTTCTGATTTGTTCATAAAGTAAATAAATATGGTATTTACACTAATAGATTAATTTCACATACAAAAGTGTGAATTGTTTAGTTTTTCAAATTTTATTTTTAACAGCATTTGTACTAATTATATAAGTATCCAAGAGATCATTACTCATATTTTAATTATATGAGGCACTAGTTTACGATGATTTCATTCTCTTTGTTTTGTGATTTTGAATGTTCCAAGAGATTGGTTTATTGATTCATTCATTTATTTATTCAGAGACGTGTACTACATGCCTATTATGTGCCAGGTACTAATGTTCGTTCTGGAAATACAGTGGTGAAAAGGCACAGTTTTTTTTTTTAACAACTATTTTTAGAGAGAGAAGGAAGGCAGGAGAGAGAGAGAGAAACAGATGTGAGAAAGAAACATCGATTAGTTGCCTCTACTACTCACCTACAATCTAGGATGAAACCTGTAACCCAGGCATGTGCCCTGACTGGGAATTGAACCACCATCCTTTCGCTATGTGGGACAATGCCCAACCAAATGAGTTTTTACCCTCCAGTAGTGCGGCTGCCTCAGAGAATGAAGGAAAGGTATATTAAAGGCTTAGTTAATGCCTAAATTCAGGGACATCACCCTATAAGATTGGAATGTACTCCTTCTGGATGTGTATATAAACCAAATTCATGGTCAATGTATGGTGCCATGACTCCAAAAGCCAGCATATTTGGGTCCAGGAACCGAGAAATACAATGGCCCCTTTGTTATCAACAGAGTGACTCACTTGTGGAGTATGTGCTTTCCATGCCCATAGTTCAGGCTCTGCTGGATTAGGAGTGTGGTTTCCCTGGCAACAGAAAGACACTTTCACTAGGCACCTCACCTAGGAAGTGTTTCACAGCCTTGAAACTATGATTACTGCTCGGTCACTGTGGGCTCTTCATGCAAGCGGCCCCAAAGGCAGAGAAGAAAGTCTTTACATTGGTGATGATAATTGAACCTGATTACCTGGAGCAGCTGCCGCTGTTGCTGCTGCACACCGAAGGTGTCCTGGGAGACAGTGATGAGAACCCAGGTGCTTCCCTGGAGTCTTCTTGGTAATAACAGGAAGAGGAGCATTGTAAAGGTAATGACTTGCCCGAGAACAGTAATTGAAGACTCGCCTCCTGGGGTTGAAAACCTGGGTCACCCCACCTGAAAAACAAATTTAGACCAACTGGAGTGGTAAGAAGGAGGGAAACCTTGAATGGGGTGGAGGATGAAAGGTGGTTAAATCGGCTATTGCCCAGAGACCAGTTGCCACAACAGGGGCTCTAGCTTTTTCCACTAAATTGTCTGTATTGAATCCTGATCACTACTTGGAAATCTCTGTGATATGTCTGAATGGTGTAAGAGGTAGGCTCCATCAGAAACTTCTGACGTCCTACTACACATTTGCTCATTCAAACTTTTTATTACCTCTATTGATAACAGCGACTAGTTGATCGCAGGTGGAACCAGTTAGTACCTAACCCCAACTTCTGCCCTAGGGCTACTTTGTGTGGCCAGCCCATGGGACTAATTAACCACACTCCAACGAGAGCCTATCTATCACCGAGGTAGACAATCTGAACAGTATTATACAGGTCAACTGCATTATACAAGGCTCTCAGAGGGTTCCTAACGATACTGAGCCCTAATTACCCATGCTAGTCACCAACCTGATGATGCACTGATATATATTAGCTTTCCTTTCTTTCCCATTTCACTCTTCTCGTCTTCCCACTTTTGATTCTTGTTTTACTTCCAAAAATAAATTACCTACATGCAAGCTCTTACCTTAGGCTCTTTTAGTTTTCCCCCGGGGAAGAAGAGTGATATGGAAAATGATGGTAAAAAAGACTTTTAAAGAAAAGTAAAGTAGGGAACCGGACCTAGGAGTATCAAGAATGAAGTGTTGATATTTGAAGAGGGACATGAGGAAAAAGAATGGCCCCGTGGGTAGTCAATGGGAGAACATTAAAGGCGATGGGAATATAAGTGCAAAAACCCTGTGGAAGTTTATCTGACATATTTGAGGAGCAACAGGATGGCCAGTGTGGCTGGAGAAAAATGAATGGGGAAGAGTATTATAGGAAGTAAGTTGATAGGGGCAATAGGACCAGATGCAACAGAGGCTTTTAGTGTACATCTCAGCATATTTGGCATCTCTGGGCTCTCAGTGTCTAGGAGAAATTAGTCTGCTTGTCTATATATCTCCCTAACACTCTATCACTCTATCTATCTATCCATCTATCTAATCTTCTGTCCATTTCATTGATCTACATTTCATTTCTTAATTCTCTCATTCTCTTCCATCTCCCACTCTACCTAGATAGCACAGCACCCACTGACATAGTGTACAATGGACTTTGGCCACGTAGGCAGCAATGGAAAGGCCCTGGATAGCTGAGAGCTTCAGGGAATAGGACTCATACCTGTGTATTTGTCACACCACACCATTTGCCTTCTTTTCTCATTCTGTGTCTTTCTTCAGCTTCAGGAACTGTGTCATCTGTCAGCTTAAATCGTTGTACTGCAAGGAAAACTTGAGTGCTGATCACTTAGAGGGGCATAACCTTAATGATATACTTTCTTGAAAATATCCTGTAAAACTTGTGGGAACATTGACCCAATCATGTATTATTAGCAGCAGGAAGTTTCTTACTTTGTTGAATATTGTTTCATATTATCCTTTTCACTCAGGCTATGAAAAAGATGTGAGTCACCATTATTGGATAAAATAAGGTAAAGGTGAGTAAGCTGACTCTCATCAGAACGTGTGTAAATTATATGACACTTCCTAGAGCACCTGACTTTATAATCTCTTACAAAACTAATTCCTGGTCCACACTTTGGCTACTCAAACATCTGTTCACTTTCTATCTGGCAACTTCACTTCCAATGAGCACTGAGAATTCTACTTCTTACAGACTATATGAGATCAATTCATTAATTTATTTGCCAGGAAATGTTTAATTTTACAGTGTTGTAGAAATTGTTATAACTGTAACTTGGGAAATATTTATACTATGCCATCCTTCTCCACAAAATTTTTTCTGATACTTTTTACCCAAGTAGCTTGGGCCTCTGACTTTTCAAGCATCTGAGGCTGACTGATGTGGTGTTAGGTATTGAGAATATACTGGTATGCAAGACTTGAGCTTTCCTGGAGCTTAGAGTCTTGGGGTGGGACTATTGAATATAGCTGAGGCAAAGAAGTAGTACCAGAGTCAGAGGACCTGATAAAAGAGGGATTGACCATAGGCAGTTCTGGGAGTCTCTGTTGTGCAATGTTTTTCATTTGTCCACTCATCTTGCCACTTAGAGGCTGCTGCAAATAATTGGAATAAGTTAGTGACTCAAACTGAAAGAAGACATAATTTGCCTTGTGAAACAAGGCAACATGTCCTTGGGGAACTTGGAGAGAAAGTTCAGCAGAGGACTTCTGTAATGGGAGAAGTACCTTAAAGGGGCTCCTCAGAGACTCAACTTGGTTTCTGAATTATGCCATTGGTTTTAATCTGGAATTAAGCTAATAGGATAGTTGCCAAATTGTTTCCTCTTACTATATCCTCCTACTCACTTCTATGTCCTCAGTAAAACCAAAACCAGATGAAATACAAATACTCCCTTAGATAAAATTGGCTCCTATTTGGTGGTACTTTGAATTATAAGGGTACTGACATAACTCCAAAATTGATGCCTAAAATTATAGGCAGTAAATAAAGCCAAAATCACAAAAGGTTTCTTGTGGCCTAAATATTGCAAAGTTCAGGCTCCCCAAAACCACGCCAGGAATAGGAATTCCAAAGATGAGAACTTAAGCATGAGGGAATCTAAACTAAGAACAAACAAAAAGCAAGGAGTTAACAGGAATTCTAAAACCAGAGAAATTTAATAATGGCAAGCATTAAAAAATGTACCTGAGTACTCCAAAGCAAGCATACACATATGTGCTTATATTTGATTGATGTTCATATTCATAACACTATAAAAAGATAAAAGGAATTTGAAAATAGATTTTTGGAATGTCAACAGAATTGACACAAACTTTTGAATATCCATGACACTATCATAAATAAAGATATTTCACTACCATTTCTTTGAATGTTTTATTTAATGATTATACAACTCATATTTTCCAAAGTAGAATTTTTGTTTAAATACATTTAAATATATTTACTGATTTGTTAAAATGCCATGTTTGGGGGAATGAATGAATTTTTTTATTCATTCATTATTACCTTTTATTTTATTATTGCCCTTCATTTTAAATTACTTTCTTCTTGTAGGACACTTTGCTCTGCTGAATTCTTACCTTTCTAACTAACCACCTGTTCTCAATTCCATTTGTTGGATTCTTTTTACCTCCTTGAACTCTAAATGCTTAGTGCCCAACAACTCAGTCTTTGGACTTCTCTGTCTGCATTCATGACCTCAGATTCTCAAGGCTTAAGGTATCTCCAGTGAGGACCCGCCTGACCTACAGACTCCAATATACAATTGCTTACTCCACCCCTCCCCCTACATGTCTAATGTCCAAACTCCGGACCACCTGCCCCCACCAAACCTGCTTCTCCCAATTTTGTCTCCATTTAGTCAATGGTAACTCTATCCTTTCTTTTGCTCAAGTGAAAAACTTGAATCATCTTTGCTTTCTTTAACATTTTTAAATGCAGTTTATCAACAGATCCTGTCTACGCCATCTTCTAAATCTATCCAGAATCCAACTGCTTTGTTCTACCTCTACAAATGGTATACCCCTGCATTATCTTTTATCTGGATTATTTTAAAAGCTTTTTAACCAGTATCTTTACTTTCAGTCTCACTCCCAGTAGTCTATTCTCAAGGTAGCTAGGGTGCTCCTTTCTAAGTCATTAGGCTGATCATGTCACTCTTCTACCTATACTCATTTGGCAGCCCCCTAGCTAAACCAGGTGAAAGCCATTCAATGGCCCCACCTCCCTTGCCCTGCGCGCGCGCGCGCGCGCACACACACACACACACACACACACACACACACACACACACACACCTTACCATCACCACATCGTTGACCTCACCAACTGCAGCTCTCCCTTCCTTTCTCATTCTGTATCAGCCTCACTAACCTCCCTACTGATCTCCAAAATCCCCAAGGTGGCTCCTGTCTGGCCCTTTTGCATTTGCTTTTCTGCCTAGAACATTCTCAACCACCAGCGAACTGCAGACTTGCCTCCTTCCTCCTCCAGAACCCTTTGCTCACATGTCCACATGCCACTTTCTCAGAGAGGCTCTCTCTGACCACTCCTTCGTTTCCACTTTGTTTTTCTCCACAACACTTATCATCAGTCGACATACTACATGCCCTATGGTATCTCCTTGCTGCAATGTAAACTCCTCTGGGAGTTTTGGCCAGATATTTGGTCACTTTTCCTCACTGCCATTTCTCCATGGCGTAACTATGGTCTTAGAGAGAAGTTACTAATATGCACAAACCAACGAAGCATGCCTATTACACATTGAATAATTGAATGAGCCTTGTGGAATAGTGAGGACTCCATGTGTCCTTGACTTTGGAACAAATCAAGAATAGTTAAGATTCAGAAAATGACTTAAAGATCAAGACTTCTTAAAGTTTTAAAAGGGTTAAAGTGTAAAGTTTCAACAATCATGAAAAAAGTCACAAAAGTTATTCTTCTGAAAATATCATTGCATTTGAAATGTTTGCTATTATGTCAACATGTGATTATAAAGATAATTCAATGTGTTAATAAATCATCAAAAATAAGCAAGGATAGTGAAAGAACTTCCAGAGCTAAATCTAGTTTATGTAGAGTAGATAGCTGACTATCATAGATGACAAATATATAATTCACAGTATGAGACAGTTTCTCACAACCATTAAAAATGTCTACAGGTCCCAAGGGGCTGCAAATTGAAGCAAACCAGACATCATGGCACCCATGCAAAATTAGGTGTGAATTCATTAAAGGTATCTTTGGGAGGAACTGATGGTTCTCTTAAATATGTGGCTGCAAAACAAACAAAAAAAAAAGTGAAATCCTAATATCATATTTAACTGGCTGGCATCCTGTGTGTTTATTTTAATAAAAGAAGGATTTCCAGTGCCACAACACCACGTTCACTGTCAAACATGAGCATGGAGTGTGTGGACAGCAGATAAATGGAGGTGAGAAGAGGGTGCAGCGTTGTCCATGCGGATCTTCTGAATTTGGGCATACTTACAAATTCTCATGGCCCTGCACTTTCCGTTTCTGGTATTAATAATCTCTGGAATTTTCGACTGTTTGTTTACAATTTAGAAATATAGTGTTTCATTTTTCCTGATACTAATGGGGCTTACTAGCAATGGCATCATCTTATTGTGAACACAAACATTTCTCAATAAATTAGCAGCTTGATGCTTTGGCAAAAGGAAATGCCATTTAAAGGACGGAGCCTGCAAACTGAAATACGATGCAGAGGAATAGTAGTGAGGGAATTATTGGAAATGAAACCCATCTCCCCATTAGTTTAACAATCAAGACTCCTCACTAGTTTAACTTTAGCTTAGCAGTTTGGGGGCTAATTTTACCTGCCAACAAGAAAGTCATTCACAACTGCTGAGGTTTTGAATTCAGATTCTGTATGTTTTGAGCACTTCAAGACTGAGCAGGGATTTGACTGCTTTTCCCTCTTCTAAGTTGCATCCTTACTTTTGTGAGGAAAGCTGGCTACAATCTTAATTATTTTAGCTCTCCATTCCTAGAAAAAGCCAAATAGCCATGGAGTGATAATTGCTCAGAAACTGAGTGATAGGCAGCTCCATCTATACAGTGTATCATCAGGCAAACATTTCAAAAGGCTGTGGATGTCTTAGGGGTTCAACTCCAATCAAATGGACTAGGAGCTGCTTAAAAACAGTCACCTCCCCACACACTGCAAGCTGAAGTTAGACCTGCATAATCACTGGCAGTCCCTGCCCAGTCAAAGCAAGGTGCCCCTTAAAGCAGGAATGCACAAGGCCCATAAGGCTACACAAGGATAATTTGTGACACAGGGTGAGAAATCGCTTCCACTTGTTTGAAGAGAAAAGAGCCACATACTTTTTTTTTTTTTTAAAGAACACAAAATTCCATTTGATGTTGATTCTTGGAAACACCTATTTTCTTTGTAAATGTAAAGCATAGAGGAGTGCATCTTGTACTACTTATTCCCGGCCTGGATGTGCATGTCAGAATGGAAGGGCTGTTCTGTGTGTTGGCATACAGGGTTGGAGTGAGACAAGCAGGGCAACACAAATATTGCGTTGTCTGCCTCTGTAGACGGAGGGGCTAGAGACAAATGTCCTAGAGTGTTGGAGAAGCACTTTTGGGGGAATGCTGGTGCGGGCCAACGGATGCTATCTTCCTCTTCTGACCAGCTTGCTTCTGTTTTTCTAGAGCTGAAGCAAAAGATAAAAGCATAATAATAATAATAATAATAATAATAATAGAAAGGTGATTTGCCAAGTCACAGTCTGAAATGAGCAGAGCATTCTTAAAGAACTTTTAAAAATGAAAACCTACTCAGGGTCCCCCTCATCACCACACATACACCCTCAATTAAAACCATGCCCCTGATAGAAGCCAGTATAATCTGCATTTTATTTCACTCATGAGCAAAATAACAAGTTACTCAGGCCTGAGGCACTCGTGAGTGATATGGGGCGTGTAATATCCTTTCCATTGAGTTTCCTATTATTAAGCTTGAAATAAAGAGTTCAGAATTAACTGTGACAATGATTTTATCTAGTGTTGGCATCACCATTAGCTTTTGCAGTTTACTGCTAATAAAACTTTAAATTTGCTATTACTTCTAATAACCTTCTTGCCACCTTAGCTGTAGAAATTAGACAAAGAACCCTGCTGATATGTGGCTAGTGACATTTTCTGGAAGTGGAGAAAACTCCGATGACAACAGTGACTGTTATTTACCAAAGTATAATAAAGCCAGGCCCTGCTGGCCTTCAGCAGCCTAATCTAAAGCACCTGTTCCCGGGTCTCAACGAGGCCCGTAAAAGAACAAAGCATCAAGTTTGGGTTTCTGTTATTATTGCTCCAATCATCAGAGTTTTCCTTCATAGCGATCCAGTAGATACTATAGTGGGAGGAGTAACTTGTGCCTAGGCCTACATGAATGCAATGAAATATTAAAATAAGCCATTATCTGCTTAATTGAGAAGCCAAAACGTATTCACCTGAACCATTAAAAAATCTGATGCAGTAATAGACACATACGTAGGTCTGATCACTTTTTATCAAATCTCTATCTCACATTCAGCCCTCCTTCTTGGATATTAGACATTACCCTTATCCAACAATTAGGGTTATGAATGCTCTGGTGTTTTCATACCATCAGCAGAATTCATACACATTTGGATGTTATGACTTTGGTCATAGTTTACTATCTGGCAACCCCCTCCCAGCGAAAGGCCCCTAAACAAACAAATAATATATAAATAAGACAATGGAGTTAAGCATATAGAGAAAAATAGTTATGAGTATTAAAAAACATTTTAAGGTGTCTGCTTTTAATAACAAACAAAAGAATTAGTCACTAGACTTCTATTTGGGAATCTGTGTTCTATCCAGTCAGAGTAAGCTCAGCATGTAAATTTTGTCTCCCACACATTTCATCTCTGAGCATGCTGTGTTGCTGGAAAGTTTACTATTCACCCTCATCGGGCCATGTGGTGGTTTTATGAAAAAGTCTGCATTCCAGAAAATTGGGGAATTGCAGTGAAGCCTGTTGGTCAGTTAAAAAACATTCTTTTTGGAATGATTCCTTTTTATTATGCCTTGTTAGGTGTTTTCTCAATATTTAAATAATTGATTTTTATTAAGAAATGAGAGGTAAAGAAGTAAACAAAAAGTGTTTCGCCCAAGATGCTGCATTGAGGATGTTCATTTAGCTAGCAAGTGAGAAGTAAGCAGTTCAGCAACACTCTGAGCAAGACCAGCTGCACGATCCAATACAATGCAAGAGACAATACAGCAGCTAGCAAGCTCCTGAGATTTCCTGAGCTGGGAATGAATTGTTTATAGTTGGAGAAACAAGCTCAGACCATTCTCAGCTGTTACAAAGTTGATAATGGCTGCAGCACGTGGTAGCAATTCTTCCTCAAGTAACTTCAGGGTTAATCTCCTCCCCTGGAGTACTGTATCCATGCCCTGAGTGAATGTTAAGCACGCACCCATTTTGCCTTCCTCTTCATCCTGAATGTTTCTCAGACCAATGCTCATGAAAGATGCAGAGGTCCGCTGCTGCTTTTTCTGTGACAGCCTCTTTGAACTAGATAAGGGAGTATATGGGTGCAAATAGTAGGTCTAAGTCTTGAAATAGGCAATATGGGAGATTACTAGGAGGAGAGCAAGTTCTAAAGAAAGCACTTGGAACTGGGAAGGATATTACATGATGTTCTCTTGTTATGACTTTTCTGATGACCCAGGAAGTTTCCTTATGGCTTTTGTTAAAGCTCCCAATTCCCTCTCAACTCTAGAAAATGCTATCTTGGCATTCTGAGCCAGGAAGAAACAGTATCTTTCTTTTAATGAGCCAGGACTTCATTCTCCGTGAATGTGAACTATTCTTCTCACATCTGGGATTCATCTGTTCAACCACAAAATGTCGGTTAAGAAAGAAAGAATTTAGTAGAGAAAGTAATATTCAAGGCCAGCCTATTCTGAATTGGCAGGGAATTTGGTTATAAGAGATAGAAAAATGGCTGAGAATCAGGTGAAAACGACTGATAGCTACATAGCGGAAAAAGGAAGCACATAGCTTCCCACCCTCGTTGCTAACCCCTTAACTTCATTTGATTCCTTCTCAGTTCAGAGCCCCATCCCAGGATCTAGTGTTCAATCCAAGCACCCTGCCCTTGAAAATTCCCCTGTGTTCCTCCAAGTTACAGACGCGAAGGAAGCTGGGGGTGGGGGAGGGTGGAGGAGACAAGAGGATATTCTGTTTCCACCTAGGGTTATTTGTTTCTGCCATGCTCTTTCTCAGGGGTGATTGCAAGGTCCTGAAGTATCCTGGCTTGAAAACTGTGTTTTAGGCTCCAGTCAGAGCTTTTAGAAATTAAATTGTCACTACGTGTGACAGTACTCATGTGAAATAATGCATTTTGGATTTTCAAAGTACCTCCTTCCAACAGACCTTTGAAAAATTCCTAAATTGTTTTTGTAAAAATCTGCTAGTCATGCTAATTGCTCTAAATTGCCTTGGGTTTTATTACCTTTTGATAGCTATGAGTAATACATGTTTGTTGAATTCTTTTTTTCCTTATTATACAACTGGTAAAAAATTTTTTTCTAAACTCATTATTGGCCCCATAAAACAGGACTGAAATTATGCGTACTTGTCCCCAAGTTGATGTCTACTCTAAGTAGCTACTATGCACTTGGACTATTCATCTCAACTGCTAAACCACACAAATAGGTATCTATAGCTACACACAAACACCTTTTAAGCTGCTAATTAGGGCTAATTAGAGGGCATTTGAACTTTACTCTCCCAGTGTCTTTCTCTCTTTAAACTGTAGGCTGATGGTATTTTACAAACTAATAGAAGGAGCAGCCTTCCTGCGCCTCATACTCTTCTCATCACACTACTGCTACTATCCATTTTCTTGTCAATGTTGTTATATAGAAACGCAAAGAGTGCAACTGTGCTTATTACACATGATAAGAGAGACTAATTTAACATGACTAGACAGAGCTTAGCTGGTTCTAAAGAAAATATTCAGTGCAGGGTGAAAGGAGACATTAGAATTTGTGTATTGTCTGTGTTAGAGATAGATTCCTCCCTAATGTAAAGGTGCTAGACTTTTCTGTTTCTCTGTTCCATATTATTTACTGATATGATTTCCCTTGTTCCTTTTATCAACCCTAGGAGTAGAGAGTTTTCTTTGCCTCTTTTTTTTTTCTTTTCTTTTTTTTAAGAAACAGAGGCGTGAACAATTTCTGATGGGGAAAATGGCACAGTAGGAAAACACAGAGTTTGGAGTCAGATAGTCTAGCATTCAGTTTCTGCTGCAACTTTTATATTTCTTACTTTGACATGTTGTGGGAAATAATGGAATTTATTTTCCCTCATTTATTTATGGGGCGACACTAACCAAAGGTGTGGCCAGACTAAGTCAAGAGCTAAACGGAGTGAGCTCGACTCATTCATTCACCAAACTCTCGTTGAAATTCTACGACATGCCATATATTATTAGGGTCTTGTACATACAAAGGTAAATAAGATGCTATCCTGTCTTTCAAGGGGTTTTAACCCAATTTAAGAAGACAGCAAGGTAATAGAAAATCACAAGGTAATGGGATAAGCACTATGGTATGTAGGGTAACTGTAATAGGACAGAGGTGGTGTCACCTGGCTCAGCTAGTAGAAGTTCAGGGAGACATCCTGGAGCAAGTAAAAATTAAGCTGAGTCTTGAAAGAAGGGACACATTACTCAAATCAAATGACAAGTGAGGTTAGGGCAACAATACTGAGGAAGCAACCAGGTAATGGTAGATGGTCACAAAGAGAACTCATGGACTTATAAACATGGAAATCATGGATGAGATCTCAGGGTTCGGTGGAGTGGCTAGAGAAGTGGTTGATGGAGTAAGGGATAGAAGAGGTTTAAGAGGCTAATTCAGGATTTGAACTTAGATTTTCTCATTTCTAATCTTATCCCTTTTCATCAAAATCCCCTCCCAGCTTAGTATGTGTGTGTGTGTGGGGGGGGTAGTCATATGTCGAAATGAATCCTTCACATGTATTTTTACTACTCCAGAGATAGTGTTTTTCTTTACAGCTAACATGTGGGTACTGTTCTAATGGAACCCAAATGTCAACAGACTTTGAGAGAAGACTTTAGCTTTATTTTTACATTATCTTTACTAAAAAAAGAACAACTCAAGCCATTAGAAGCTGTGTGTAAGATATTCAAGCTTTAAAAAGTTGTTTTTGATGAGATAGAGTACAAGCACAGAAAGCAAGCAAAGCAAACTTGGGCAGCATAAACTTATCGCTTTATCTGAAGTGAGAACCAACCATCCTAATGGACTTAAGAACTGTAAATATTTTTTCCAGAGACTGGCAATTTGTAGATAGAATTCTTCAAGTAGGCTACTTTTTGCAGTTGAATTTTTATAAATTTAGATTCCTAGATAGGTGGATAATGGATAAATAGATAATTTATCTACATAAGGAAATAACTATTATGTTTGTCTTTTAAAACACAACCAGTATGTGTAAACATAAGAACTGGATTCTGTATAAAATGTAAATTTCCTGGCCCCAAATGGCACTTTCTTAATGAAAATAAATAACGTTGTGTATTTTAAGTGGGATCATGCTTTTGTAATCTCCCAGCCCTGACCATTTGATTGCAGAAGGCACAATGAAAACATCTAAGGAAAATAAATAAATAAATAAATACACAAAACAAAAATAACCTCGCCCATAACTAATAGCTAACAGATTTAAATATTTATAATAAATGGCCTCCTTACAAGAGTATGATTTAGAAAAAATAGCCTAGAGTTCATATACATTTTAACCTTGTTCTGGCAAACATATGACACTGATATTTCTCCTTTTACGGATAGAATCAGTTTTTATGAAATATAGTCTACGGTTAAATGTTTTTAAAGCAAAATTCTGTTTCCTGTTGTTTTTCTTGTAAACTAGGGGAATATTTCCATAGTCTGAATTAAATTTTTTAATGGGGATATGAGGGGAGGTGAGGAAGAGGTTAGTCATCCCTGTGGCTCCTGGGAACGTTATCACAGTGTTCTTACTCGGTAACGTTGGGTTTGCTAAGAGGTAGAAGGCAGAAGTTAATGGATTCCCATCTCTTTTGTACTCCTTTGTTTAACTTTGTTAAACTTCTGTTCCTCAAGATCTTAACAGTTTCTCCTATGCTTATAGATATTATGTTGTACTCATAACTCCTAAAGCCAAATAGCCCTCTTAACTTGGTCAGGATGTCGTAGGGAACAGTTACAAGGGTTGCACTTTCCATTTCTACTGCAGCTGAAGAACTGCCAATTATGTGGACAACTCTGTAAGCATAAACCATATATCTAAACTAAAATATGACTCTGAATACCCCTGTGATGAGCATTTACCATGTGCCACTCCTGATCATTTTCCTTGCCACCCCCTTTTTGAAAAATCTCTCAGTAGGCTCATGGGGAGGGACCATGAAACTAAGTCTCTTTTCCTCTGGCTTCCAGTGAGGCTCAGCCAGTGGTAGACCCTGGTAGGAAGCCAGAGCACACGAGGAAAGAAAAACTTGAGTATTTGTTCCCTTGGCCCCCTCTCACTGGTTCACCGGATGGCGGTGTCCCGGCTCCTCTCTCACTGGCCACAGCTTCTTCTGGGCGACCCTGCCTTCAGACACAGGACTTGCCATTCCCCTTTCCTGTCACTTCAACCCTGGTGGTGGTTGGGAGGCTCGGAAATGCCTGCTCCACCCTTCCGGACTGATTTTTCTCCACCTCGCCCTCCCTTTATCTCTTCATTGAAACTCTTTAATCATGCCTTTTGAATGTGTCATCTGTTTCTTGCCAGAATTCTGACTGATACGACTTCCTAAAGCCAAGAAAAAAGAAAACAGTGGGAAAATATCAAATTTGAGCACTGAGTAAGCTCAAATTTGTTTCTCTGTCTCTCACTATTACCTCATAGTGCAAATGCATGTGAATATAAAGTGCGTGATCTCTGCAAGAAAAGAGGTCGAGTTAGGAACTGTGCAGTATTAGTATTACACCATGGTTAGCGTTTCTGCACATTAATAAGATGCAAGTGGTGCCAGTTTGCACTAAAACGTGAACTGGTTTCTTCTGTCCTAGAAGGTCAGCTTTTTAAAAAATATGCTAATGTCTTCATGCAGAGAGTATAGAAAAGTTGGACCATCAGAAGCCAACACCAGCTGACTCCGAAGCCACAGTATTGATCATTTCAGAGGCTGTTCAATATCTTCTTCAGATCACTCTGATTATGGTAAAACTGCCCTCTCATCAATGGCCCTGTATTTAAAGGACAAGCTTCACTTACCGCGAACTCCATTAATGCAATTTGGGGGGTTTGTTTGTTTCATTTCGTGGCTCATTTCTTGCTCCACTCTGCCTTGGTCTCTGGTGCTGCTTTCTACCATAAGTTAGAAATGAATTTTTAAAAATAAGCACTTGTACTTTGAACCATAAAACAAAATCTGAAGCTGAAATCAAAGAAAGAAGGTAAATTACTTTCAGTGCTCTGCAAAGAAACTTTCACTTGGTCATTTCCTGTTGTTTTGAAACTCCAAAAATCAATACAGAAACATATCATATTCTGAAGGCAGGTCATCTGTGCACTAGGTGTTTTTAACAGTTGGCTTTGAAGGGGATACTCATGCCCCCTTGACATGAATCTACAGTTCTTTGCTCTAAGTGTCCCCTTGAAACTGCATTTTTGCTCGGGCTATCCATCTCAATGGCTATTACTTTTTACTGTTCCAGGCTCCCATCTTCTATTATAGATTCACTGATAGATCAATATGACAGAGGCAAGATAAAAGTCAGTTAGCTGCACATGTCTATTACGAGCCTGAAAATTCAGACATGTTTCTCCTGACAGAAGCTAGGCACATAACTGAGTCATAACATGTCTGGGTGGTTTTCTAGTCCTTTCTTTACAAAATCACATTTCTGGACATCTTTCTTAATTTTGAGGTCCTCGTGGCCTGTCAGAGCTAGGAGCGAGTGGTTCCCCAGGAGAGAGAGTGATTTTAAAATACAATCTTTACTTTTGAAAGGAAAGAACAAAACACATTTGCTGCTACACTGAGGTCGTAAAAAGGAGTGCTGACATGCTCGGTTTCCAAACCACAGGCAAGCGGATTGTAAAACCAAGTGATGGTTCAAAGTCAAGGAGAAAATCTTTGCAGTCCTCTAGTGAGCAATGAGAATGAGGAAATTGGCTTCAGGTTGGTTGGAAACCTCAAGTTCTCTCTGGGAGTGATCACTACAGGTATGAACCATCAACCATTTTGAGAAAGAAGTAGAAATCTGTCAAACATTTAAGCCACTGTCCACAGGACAGTATATACCATTGACTAGCATCAGGAGGGAGAGAGTGCTGGAGTCACACCTTGCAGAGTGAAGAAGTGGGTAGCAAAAGAAGCTGAGATTCACATGGTTTCGCATTGTAAGGTTTTAACCCTTCCTGTGAGTCCTCATGGTTAGATTATTGACAAGAGATATGAAACTTGAAAAATCCACCAAAGGTTATTAGAAATTCAACTAAAATAGAGGACTTTTACATCATTGATGTATTGTCTCATACACAGGTTAAATAAACACTTACTGAGTTCTTCCTGTACACCAGACCCTGTGTGAGGTGCCAGGTCGGACAGTGGCTGTTTTCCTGCCATCAAATAACAGGACCCAGTGGCAGACACCAGCAGGCGTCACAGCAATTATGTGAAAAAGACACACAGACATTACCATAGACTACTTTTATAAACCGTTATCTGAAACCAAGAATCTATATACATTTATGGATTCAAAGAATATATTACAACAGATATCTATGGGGGAAGGAAGTGGCCGGAAGACATGGGAACAAGGGAGTGAATGAATGACAGTGGAAAAGAAAGGCATTGTGCAGACTGGCAATACTTTGCCATAAGCTAAGTTTGGAAAGAGAACCTTAGAAATTAGAACGCTATGTGGTGTGTGCACACATTACTTCTAGAAACATGGAAGGAGAGGCTCAGCTCAAGTGTGTTCAGGAAAGACCTCCCAGCAGAAGGTGCATTCAAGAAATTTCTGGAGGAGGAGCAGGGGCTTTTCAGGAGAAGAGAGGTCAGCAAAGTTATATCTTCATCTATATGAAAAGACATGTATTTATCTATTTTTTATTGTGGTAAATACGCATGAGGTCTACCCTCTTAATACATTTTAAAGTGTACAGTTCAGTTCCGGCCAAGATGGAGGCGTAGGCGGACACACTGTGCCTCCTCTCACAACCAAAATTAAGGACAACAAATATTTAGAAACAAGAAAACAACCAGAACTTATAGAAAATTGAACTGTACGGAAGTCCAACAACCATTCATCCAGACCGGTAAGAGGGGCGGAGTCGCAGTAGGAAAAAGTGGAGGTGCGGACCCAGGAACGCAAACAGCAGCGGCTGGCAGTTCCCAGGTGCACGGGCGGCGGCTGGTGGTCCCCGGGCCTACAGGCAGCAGCTGGCGGACCCCGGGCACAGGGGGGCAACTGTGCAGAACCAGTGAAGACACACAAGGCGGCTGGCTGACCGGGGATCCCACATTCGCGCACGCAGACGGTCCAGGCAGAGGGGAAGTGGCAGAAGGGACTGAATCCAGGAGAGAGTGGAGCAGGCGCCATTGTTCCCTCTCAGACCCCACCCCCACATACAGCGTCACAACCCAGCGACTGGGCTGCCCCACACTGGGGAGCGCCTGAGGCTCCACCCCTCACTACGTAACAGCACGCACGCCTGCGCAGATAATCCAGGTGAAGGGGAAGCAGCGGAAGTGACCGGAGTCCAGAAGAGAGCGGATCAGGCGCCATTCTTCCCTCTCGGACCCCGCCCCCACCTATAGCGTCACAACCCAGCGACTGGGCTGCTAAGGCTCCACCTCTCATACGTAATAGCTGCGACCAGACTAAAACCAAAACAAAACAAAACAAAACAAATAACCCCACCAAAAATGGCTCAAACCGGAGAAAAAATGAAAACGCCGGAGTCAATTCCTCTAAGCAGTGAAGAGATAGCCAACCTATCAGATGCACAGTTCAAAGCACTGGTCATCAAAATGCTCACAGAATTGGTTGATTTTGCTCACAAACTAGATGAAAAAATGCAGGCTACAATACATGAAATGAAGGAAGACGCATGGGGAACCGATAGAGATGGAAGGAAAACTGGGACTCAAATCAATGGAGTGGACCAGAAGGAAGAAATTAACAACCAAACAGAAAACGAGGAAGAAACAAGAATTCCAAAAAATGAGGAGAGGCTTAGGAACCTCCGGGACATCGTTAAACGTCCCAACATCCGAATTATAGGGGTCCCAGAAGGGGAAGAAGAAGAGCAACAAGTGGAAAACTTATTTCAACAAATAATAAAGGAGAACTTCCCCAAACTGGCAAAGGAAATAGACTACCAGGACGTCCAGGAAGCTCAGAGAGTCCCAAAGAAGTTGGACCCAAGGAGGAACACATCAAGGCACATCGTAATTACATTAGCCAAGATTCAAATGAAGCAGAGAATTCTAGAAGCAGCAAGAGATAAGGGGACAGTCACCTACAAAGGAGTTCCCATCAGACTGTCAGCTGATTTCTCAAAAGAGACCTTCCAGGCAAGAAGGGACTGGAAAGAAATATTTGAAATCTTGAAAAGCAGGGACCTACATCCAAAATTGCTCTTTCCAGCAAAGCTGTCATTTAGAATGGATGGACAGATAAAGCGCTTCTCAGATAAGGTCAAGTTCAAGGAGTTCATCATCACCAAGCTCTTATTATATGAAATGTTAAAGGGATTTATCTAAGAAAAAGAAGATAAAAAATATGACAGTGAAAAGACAGCAAACTCACAGCTATTAAGAACCACACCTAAAACAAAAGCAAACTAAGCAAACAGCTAGAACAGGAACAGAACCACAGAAATGGAGATCATGTGGAGGGTTAGCAACAGGGGCGTGGGAGGAGGAGCGGGGGAAGGTACAGAGAATGAGTAGCATAGATAGTGGGTAGAAAATAGACAGGGGGAGGGCAAGAATAGTATGGGAAATGTAGAAGCTAAAGAACTTATGACACAAGGACATGAACTAAAGGGGTGTATGTGGGTGGGAGAGGGTGTGCAGGGTGGGGGGAATGATGGGGGAGAAATGGGACAACTGTAATAGCATAATCAATAAAATATATTTAAAAAAAAAATAAAGTGTACAGTTCAGTATGGTCAATATAAATACAATGTTATATGGAAGATCACTTGGACTTTTGCATCTTCCATGACTGACACTTAACACCCATTGAACAGAAACTTCCCATCCCACCCCCAGTGTATTTATGTATTGTCATTTTTAATTTCTCCCCCTCAACCACTTACAAAGACAAGGAACACTTTTTTAAAAGCATGGGAGAGAACAGCAAGTAGGTTACTACGTCAAAGAAGAGGGCTGCCAAGATTTCAGTTTATTGTCAGATCCTAAGAGGCTTTACAAGGCACACTAAAGAAAACTTGACTTTCTCTGGAACATAAGAAAGCCCGTGATATTTTGGAGGAAGGGTGTCGCATAATCAGGATATCCACTTCACAACCATCACTCCTGGGTCAGGTAGGAGGATGGACAAGAGTGCTGAAGAACCAGAAACCAGTGAACCACTCTGGGGAAAGTGATAACTGGGACATATAATGCAGGCACAGATGTAGGCGATGGGCTCTGTGGGCTTGTGGAAGGGGTCAGTATGGAAAACCCCCAGGTAAGTAGGAATGCCCAGTGCAGCAGGACAGGTGAGAGTGTTGTGGACTGTCCAGTTACTCAGTTTCATAAGCCAAAACAGGTGAAACCTAAAACCTGATGCTTTAAGAGAAGGAGTGATCACTGATCCACAAGCAGCTCTGAGCCTGCAAGCTTGGGTGTAATTTACTCACGGACGTTGGCCTCCACGTGCAAACCCTACAATGTGACTATTGGTAGTCTTTCATTCTCAGAGCGCAGTTTTAAGAGCAAATGAAGGGCGGGTGAATATCACAGAACACAAATAAGGAGAGGCAGAGCTAGAGCTCTGTGAAACTCGGTGTCTCGTACTGAACGCCAAAATTTCTCTATTATTTCATTTTTAAAATATGTCAGATATAGTAAATAAGCATATGATTCTGAAGAAACAACATGAAGAGTTTATTTTGACTATGAAGATCTCCCAATCAATACCAACATTTCTATCAAATAAACAAAAAATGATGAAGGTCCAGTAATTTGAGAGGGATAAAAAAAGTCTAAAATAAAAAAAAAAAAAAAAAACAAGCTCTGTTTTGGGCAGAAGTGGGGTATGTGTTTATGATTTTTTTTTTAGCAGCTGTATTAAGATATAATTCACATTCCATAAAAATCACCCATGTAAAGTTTACAAGCAAATGGGTTTCAGCATATTCACAGAATTGTGTAAATAATATCATGACCTAATTTTACATTTTTATCACCCCCACAGAAACCTCTTTCTTCATTACCAGTTACTCCCCATGCTCCACCAACACACCACCCACCACACCTACCCCAGCTCTAGGCAACCTTTAGATTTGCCAATTGTGGGCATTTTTATAAATGGAATTCTACAGAATGTGGTCTTTTATGGCCAGCTTCTTTCATTTAGTACATTGTTTTCAAGACTCACACGTTGTCACATGTATCAGTACTTAATTCTTATTGATTATTGAATAATATTTCATTGTATGGATGTTCCAAATTTGGTTTTCCACTCATCGTTGATGCCGATTTGAGATGTTTCCATTTTTTTGGCCATTTGTGTAGTGCTCTTATGAACATTTGAGTAGGAGTTTTTTTATAGACCTAGGTTTTTATTTCCTTTGCATATATATCAAGGAGCAGAGTTGCTATCATTGAAATGTCAATGAATTACTAAACTTTTTCCCAAAGTGGCTGCACCATTTTGCATTCCCACCAGCAGTGTGTGAGGGCTCCGATTTGTCTGCATCCTCACTGCCGCCTGTCTTTGATTCTAGTCATCCTAGTGGGTGGGAAGTGGTGTCTCACTGTGGTTTTGATTTGTATTTTCCTATCTGTTTATACTTTAAGTCTGGTGACTCTATAATCTATTTTTTATTATTTATGCATTATATTTCTTTTGCATATTTTTAGTCTTGTGGAACTTTGTGAAAACTCACCAGTTGTATGTTAATGCAATATCACTGCTTAACAAGTAGCACAAAAATCAAGGATGTGAAACATTAAGCAGTTATTAGTCTGTGAATCTATGATTTCTGCTGGGCTCAGTTAGGTGGTTCTGGTCTGAGCTCACTCAGGTGTCTGGGGTTGGCTGGTCATTGGCCTCCACAGGACCCCTCAGCTCTCTCCCATGTGTCTTCTGCTCTCTAGGAAGCAAGACCAGGCACGCTCTTCCCAGGCAGAGGCTGAATAACAGCTTCAGTAGATGTGGCAAAGTGCCTTTCTGTGCGTCTGCTTCTGATAGATCTGCTTAAATCTCACTGGCTGAAGCAAGTCACATAGCTAAACTCAGAACCAGGTGGCAAAAAAATATACTCACCTTATAATGGGAAGGACTGCAAAATCTCACAGACAAGGACATGGATACCATGAGGATAAAGTTATGATATCAGTCCACCACATATGTGATGTGGTCATTGAGAAAAGAGATGGATTAAATTGGTAGATCAGCAACTATCATCCTACACCAGGGCCACATTTAATCTTGGTTTGCCTGTGTGAAGAACAGATCAGTTATCTACTTGCTAGAGTTAAATATTTACCTGGTGATAGTGATTTTGTTTTTTAAAAAATAGGAAAGATATTTATGTGGCAAATGAACATTCTCTTATGTGAAAACATCTCTAGTGCCATACTGAGAGCTCAGGACAGTGTAGATCAAACAGCAGTAGGTCCTTTAAAACAGTTGTGGAAGAGTTTAAACCTGGGACAGGTGACATTGTTTAAGTATTTATAAATGCCATATCATCTATTTTAGGAGAAGCTAATAGAATGTCTTGTAGACACTTCAGGTTCCCCCCAAAACTGCTTCTGTAATCTGTTTCCTTAGACTCAGCTAATGTGGAAGCAGACCTATTATGGTCAATACCAGTGGAAGTACTCCCTGCACAGATACAGGATTCACAGTCCATTAAGCTTCAGGTTTGCCCTGATGTGGATTCCTCTGATGTATTAAGGTTATATCCTGTTTTTGTTGACTCAGTTACTCTGTCAGCAAAACCAGACCTTTTGGCTTGTGGCCCAGCCTCCAGCTGTCTACGGAGGATATGTTTTTGCCTTTACCGCCATGACAGTAATGAGCAACTGGCATTAGTTTGATTTGCATAATTGTGTGCTTCCGACTTAGACTCTGTGTCAGTAGGAGACAACTTATTGTGATGATACCCACAGCATATTATCTGTTTTGTGCTATCAGCATTTATTTATGTAAATTCCATCATTACAAGGGGTCATTTTCTAACCTTCTACCACAAGCAAGAAGAAAATACCATAAGAGAAGAGCTGGGTTTACTTTGTCATTCATGGTTGTCAAGGGGTTGGAAACAGTATTTTTGGTGGTGGCTTGCTTGTTTGTTTTTTAGCCTAGTTTGCTTTAAGGACTTTCAAATATGATGCCAATCTGAAAGTCTGCCTGTACCCATTTGGAACTAATGCCACCAAGCAGACGGATTCTCTTTGTCTCTCTCGTACAAGTGTCTATACGACACAGAGAGCAGCCATCTCATCTAAGATTTTCTTTAAGAGTAATTTATGGTCTGAAAAACATTTTGTGTTCCCTGAGTTGAAACTTTTCTTTAATAAGTAGCAGAACTCTAATTTATTCATGAAAAAGAAAAAAGATAGAATAACTAGTGAGGATACCCCATTCATAAAAGTACCTGAAAGAATGAAGAGGAACCATAGGGAACCTGAGAGTCCATAAATCAAACTTCACAACTCTGTTCACAAAAAATAGCCAAGGTCAAGTGTGCATTTTGTCATTAGAGGCAGATGTGTCTCTTAAGTGTTGTTGTAATTGGAGCTTTAATGTATACTCGTTTTTATCATTATCTCTAGTTTAGCACAAAAGGATGTCAGCACTTAGTCCTACTTCAAGGAATGATAATGCATAAAAAGGGGGAAAAAGACAGAAGACCCAGACGTCAACCATTTTAAAGCTAGTTGACACCTGTGAAGAGCAACCCTGATTAAACGGGGGATAATTAGAATATCACTTTATTGTGAGAACTAGTTTAGTTTGCTGCCTGGTCTGTATCATGTTTCAGGCTAGTCAGAAAAGAGAAAAATAAGGGAAAACAATACAAATGAAAAAATTCATCCAAAATTGCATGTCATACTTCAGCAACCTCATGTTTAACGGTTATCTTTGCAGAGGCTCTTAATGGGAACTCGGCTGATCGTTCAGCTCAGAATGAACCTGGAAATGATTTTTTAAGTAGTGCAACATAAAAACTGCCTGTGGAAAGTTTATAAAGAAGAATAGATGTGATTTCTCTAGAAACCTTTCCAAGCCTCAGTGCTAAATTCAGAAAGAAGAGAGAGATATTTTACCTACCGCAAACTCCTTACCATGATAATCTTTTGAAAGAATATCCTGTTAGCTGTGCGTGTGTATGTTTTCACTTACTTTTGACACTTTGGCAGGTAGGAGGGCACTGATTCACAGGTATACAATACTCAACAGCATAGAATTCTCCTTCCTTCAACTCACAACTAAAATATGTTTCTTACGATTTTTCCCCATTCTCTCCATTGCCAATGCCCTTCTCAATAATCTTATCCTTAATTTGTGTGTGTGTATGTGCGTGTGTGAGAGAGAATTTTAATCCTCATCCAAGGGCATTTTCTCCATTGTTTTTTAGAGAGAGAGGAAGAGAGAAAGAAAAACATCAATGGATGAGAGAAGCATTGATTAGTTGCCTCCTGTTTGTGCCCAGACAGGGAATCTGTGCCTGGACCTGGGATCGTGGGTATGGAGACCACCGGGGGGCGGGTGGGGACCACGGTCGGGGGGTGGGTGGCACACTCCCAGACAGGGGATGAACTGCAACCTAGGCCTGCACTGCTGACTGGAAATCGAATCCAATGGATGATGTTCTAACTGAACTGAGCCACACTGGCTAGGGCCTTTATTTTGTTTTACAGGTGAAATGTCTTCCTGTAAAACATGTAGAATCTCCTGCCACTTTGACTTCTATTTTGACTACCTCTGTCAAATGAAACTGGGTGAGGAATACAGTGATAAAATAACCCGAACCACAATGCACTGCATAGAGTACATGATTAGGAGTCATTAGGCAGGATTTAATTCTCAGCCATTTGGACTTTGTATGTAACATTTGTCAGCCTTTTAACATGTTGGCTTCTCAGTTTCCTCATTTGTAAAATGCAACAGAGAGCTGTAAGGGTCCTTTTACTGTGATCTTTGAAACGGCACCAGAATTTATGTTATCATTTGCTCGACTTTGCATTTGTAATAGGACTAGGAATGGAAATGTTAGGTCTCCTGACATTATTTCTTGTGTGGACAAGTTCTCAAAGGGAGAAGAAAAAGTGCTGAAAGAAACTCAAAACCAGGCAAGCCGAGCACACATTCTCTTAGGAATGCCCTCTCAAAAAGAGTTCAAATAAGCGACTGGGGAGAAAGGCAAAGCGGAGCGAAGAAGAAAAGCTGGGAGAAGCAAAGGTCTGGCCACAGTTTCATGCAGGGGGGCAGGTTGGAAGGAAGGGGGCAGGGCGTTATACCTTACACACATCAAAGGGATAAGGCAGCCTTTCTGAGGAGCCCACCTTGTACTTAGAGAAGTGCAAGTTGCAAGGCAATGTGAAATGTTACCTAGAAGCCAGAGGCGCATAACAGTAACACTGGGAAAAACACCAGCCCCAAATGGAACAAGACAACTGAAGGATGTAGTTTAAGGAACCGGGGGAGGCCTTGTGGGGTGGTTGAGCAGGAGGGACTGGAGGAAATGACAGTAGCACTTAGAAAAAAGTTAATACGTTTGACCACAGGGACTGACACAGGCATCTGGAAACAATGAAAGGCAAATTTATTTTTCTCTACAAGTTTTCTTTGAAAATAACCCTCCAGTGGAACAAAAACCATAATAACAATATCCTTAACATTTCACATTTTGTGTTGTAAAAACAGATCTAAGAAACAAATACAAAATTCTGGCTGTGTTAATTAAGTGGAATTATGATTTACAAAACAATTCCTTGTAACTTTCCTGATTTTGTGAGGTCTTACTCCACTTAGGAGAAGCTGGGGCCAGAAGAGAGCTTAATGAGTACTTTTTTCTGTATTCCCTATGGCCATTTTTTTGCTTAGCCTTTTTTTGGACATATGGAAACATAATGAAAGGAAAGAACAAAAGACTCAATGATGTCTTTTCTTGGCTAATGATAAAGGAAAAAATCCATGTGGATCATTTATAATATGTAATGTACTCATATCAAAGATAACATAATCAGAGGAGAGTGGGTTACAAACTACCCAATTGACTCAGCAGGTATCACCAAAATATTTGCAGGTTGCTTGGTAACACAATTAAAAGTCTCTATTTAAATCCCAGATCATTAGTGACTGAAAATCACTATCATTTGATGGCTCATCTCAGTCCAGTTCTTAGGGGAGATTTTCTTACATTAAAAAACCACCAACGTATTTGGCACTAATTGGCTCCCAGGGTGGCAATCTAAGCCTATAGGCCAAGAATTGAATGGACCTGGGAGGCTAAGCTCTTCCCCAACCTGTGAGTTGGTGTTTCTCAGCACAGGATGAAGGGCATTTGTGGGTTAATATGAGATTTTTATACAGATATTACCTGTCTTTGGATAAATTGAGATGTTTTATACTTAAGGATATCATATTGGTGGCAAGTTCTTTTTTTAAAATTAAGTTCTGTTTGGAACATTTTCTTATTAATATATATCTCTTCTCCCTCAAACCTACAATAATTAAGGAAGAATATTAAATTTTATCATCTCAAAATGAGAAACTGCATTGCAGACATTGATGCTACCCAAAAGACAGACCTCAATTAAAATGGAAATTGTTTCTTCACTGGAATTAATGGTCAGTAACTTTGTTACTTTGCTGAATGTGATAGAAACTTCCATAGAGACAGACAGAGTTCCACAGCATTTATATAAATCCACATGATTTAGTGTTATTTGAGTACTTTTTTCTTGAAAATTGATCTAATAATTGATTTTCCATAGATTGTGGAATTGAAAGTCGTAGGCAAATTCAAATTTAGTGAAGAGATCTAGATATGGAGAACATGTCATGAGAGAATTCTAGATTCACTACTAGAAATAATATTGCAACTACATATGTCTATCTTGGACATTTGACTCTGAAGAAAAGCACAGTATCTAGTATTGTGAGAAAAAATTATCATATTTATGGGTCAATATTAGATAAACACACAACAGATAATGGAGGCTATGGATAATACAAAAAAGCAAAAAAGAAAAATGAAACCCAAGAGCAGGGCTGCCTGCAGTGACGTCACTGCTACCCCCTTGGTCCTAATTCTCTTTCCCTACAAAGCTGGTAATAAGGGTATGCAAGAGTTTTTCTTTTCTTTTCTTTTCTTTTCTTTTCTTTTCTTTTCTTTTCTTTTCTTTTCTTTTCTTTTCTTTTCTTTTCTTTTCTTTTCTTTTCTTTTCTTCTTTTTCTTTTCTTTTCTTTTCTTTTCTTTTCTTTTCTTTTCTTTTCTTTTCTTTCTTTTTTTAGCTCAGCAATTGTGATATTCTTTCAGAAAGAATTTTTTACAGTTTTGTTTCTACTGATATCTATTCTCGGTGTACTGGGATAGGAAAAGTCAGTTATATTTTCTCTTCAAGATTTTTAACAAAAATTGTAAGACAACAACACCTGCTGAGTTTATTGGACTGTAGCATTTTCTAAAATGAATCACTGGCGATCATTTAACCAGATTTATGGCTAGTTTTAGTTTTGTTTGGTCACAGTGCTGTCTAGGAGGAAAATCGACTTACTGATTGACCCTGAAAGAAACAACAGTGAAAACCTTTAGCATTTTCATAACACGGACTTTCTAAGCACTGAAATCAATCAAGACCACAAAGACACAGTGCCTAAGTTGATAAAGTGCAGTAGCTTCCAACCACTTAAAAGTCAGAGAGATTGAGTTTTTTTCTGAATTATTGACTGAGAGTAGTGAATCACAGTAATTTCTTGGTTTCTACCTTTATTGTTAAAAACTTTTGTTAGGTTCAAAACTAGTGTTTCATAATTTATTTTGTGCAGGTGATCTTTTGTTCAATTTCTTGCAGCTAAGGCTCGAGGAGACGTTTCCAAGTATTGTTTTTCAACTGATTTCTATGAGAACATGTATTGATATAATCTGGTTAAGTCCCATAAGCACTCAAATAGACATCTCTCATTTTCTTCAGCTGCTGTGTATATCTACAGCTCACCTTAGTATAGATGGTCCAGTTTTAGAGTACTTGAATGTGTCATGAAATCATGGAAGAGACTGCAGCGTTTTTTTTTTTTGTTTGTTTTTTTTTTCCAAACCACACTTTAGGGCATGAAGTTCTTATAAAACACAGCAGTGTTTAGAAAGCAAAGTTTAGAAAACACTAGTCTCAAGTGTGTCTCAATGGAATAAAAGCTTCGGTGTTCAATTAATTTAGAAGATATGGCCTGCTATACTCTTTTTTCTTTCTTATAAAATTTTTTCATGTTTTTTTTAAATTTTTTATTGTAGTTCAAGTACAGTCATCTTCATTTTCCCCCTACCACTTCCTCCAACTTCCAGAGAGTCACAGACAATAATAAAGCCTTTGAGAAATCCCAAAGTAGGAGGCAAGCATTATTTGCTCAATCTAGATTTTCCTATGGAAATTTGACCAGAAATCCATTTTTCCCTTCATTCATATTTTTTGTATTCTAACGAATAAAGTCTTTAATAAAGCTGCTAGGCACCCTCTGTACAAATACCTAGACATGTTTAGAAAAACTGTGATTTATTAGTAAGTTATTTCCTGTACTGAACCGAATGCTTCCTTGTTAAGTTCAACTATTCCTTGTTACCAGGTACTGTAACGATGCACAGTGAATATCGGCCTGGGACAGTATTCCAAGTATTTTAAGTCGAGAAAACAATTTTCTCTCCATGACTTGTCTTCTACAAGTCACACAACCTCTGTCCTTTACTTGTTCTTTGTATGCCACAGTTTCAAAAGCGTTCCTCATCTTTCAATATGCTTCACTTTGCTGCTCCCCCTCTTAAGGGAAACACTAGGGATGGATACAATATTCCAAGGGGCTAGAACAGAGCAGAGCAGAGGGAGATTATCACCTCCTGTAAGGAGTAGATAGTGATTTACCATGGGGTCAGAATGACTTGCTCTGCTTTCTTTAAAAATGACTGTAGCAGATGTTTAGTGTTGTGGTCAGATTTCTCAGATGTTTAGTGTGGTGGGAAAAATTCAGGTGGCCCCAGAATTTTCTGACCCTGTGTGTTCATTCCCTGAACAGTTCCTGGGACTATTAATATGATGGATATCACTCACATCATTAGATTACCTGATGACACAGTTGACCTTGAGATAGGGTAGGCCTGACATAATCACACAAGCCCTTGAAAAGTAGAGTTTTCCCTGCCAGTAATTCAGATATTTAAAGTGGGAGAAGAATTCAAAGAGCTGTTGTTGGCTTGAAGCTGGAGGGGGGAAGTGTGGCATGGGACATGGGTGACATTTTGGAGCTAAGAGCAGTCACTGGCTGATAGCCAGCAAAGAAACAGGGACTTCAGTCCTAAAACCACAAGCACCTGAATTTGTTCAAAAACCTGAATGATCGTGGAACTAGGCCCTTTTTAACTACCTCAGACTAATAACTCAGACTAAAGAAAGTAGACTAATACCTTGATTTTAGCATCATAGGACTCTGAACAGGGAACAGAGCAACACTGGGCCAGATTTCTGACCTACAGAACTCTGAGCAAATAAATAAATATTTTTAAGCTACTAAGTTTGTAGTAACTGGTTACACAGCTATAGAAAACTAATAAATCCAGAAAACCAAAGCTCACCAACTTTACCATATTTTGCTTTTATATGTTAAAAAGTGATATATTTGTTAATAATACATTTTCTGTTTTCTCTGGCTGCGCAGCTTTAAGTAACCTACATAAATAAATATTACTTGCATGCCTCCTTTCTTTGCCTCTAATAAGATACTGTCAGCTTTAAGCCATTCTCTGATTCATAGATTTCTCCACAAGTTCATATTTTATGGATATACAGATCTATCTTATTTTGTATACTTTTGTTACCTTTTTCATTAAGATAGGCACTTTCAATACAAGATTCTAAGTGAGAAACATATGACATAACTGATTAAATATTTATAATAATTATATACTTTTTTCACTAAGAAAAGTAAGTTTACTCTGATGATTACCTAAACTGTAGCATTATCATGCTGATTGGTCTCAAGTATTGATTATGACCTCTTTTCTCATTTGCTTTCTTCTTATGAGTTACCAGCCATCTTCTCCATTATTATCTTTCTGACTCACATTCTTTGGTTTTTATAATAACTAGATTTAAAGATTTCTCCCATTTCTTCTCCTACATTTTATTTTCAGCTTAAACATCTCTTGTGCCTCTTATACTTTGGCCAGCTATCTTAGTCTATCTTGTGATATATTGAGCAAAAGTCTAAGATGCACCTATCTGTTCGATGGTACCCTTTCCCTGCCCCATACCATAATTTCTCACTCAGAATCCCAGTCTTAAAACAACTGAAATGGTGGAGTTGTTATCTGAGGCCCCAGACCTTTGGTATTATATCTTCGAAGGCACTTGTTAACCCTTTTCTTCTTTTGGTTTTTCTTGTCTTGCATGAATAAGCAATTACAGACAATACAGGGTCTGGTAAGTCTCAGAAGCTTACACTATTGTACGAATCCTCTTCAAGAAATAGCAAACCGCTGAATGGACAAGTCACTAGAGAGGGGTGCTGGCACCTCCTTCTCATCTGAGTCTATGTACCCACATATCACAATGGGCTCAGTTTGGAATTTAGACTTAAACATGAAGTGAAGGATAGTATACTTTGGATCCTACATACTTGGGATCAACACAGGCTGGCTAACAGTTTTCTTAGTAAACAATGAAATATTCCCTTCCCTTTAGTTTTTAATGGAAATTAAGGAACTATACTTTGAAAATGATTTCAACTATATGATTTGAAAATGTCTAGAGACTATGCTACTAAATTTTATTTTATTTTATGTTTTAATAGTTTATTTTTATTGTATTTTTCCATTACCATTATATGCTACTGAATTTTAAAGATTAGTAACTATTGAGGCTGAATGTTCACATCTCCCTCCCCAAATTTAAATGTTAAAACCTGATCCAATCTGAAGATATTTGGAAGTGGCAACTTTGGGAGGTGTTTAGACATGAGTGTGAAGTCTACATTAATGGATAATGCCTTTACAAAAAAAGATGCCAGTGAGCTCCTCACCCTATCTCACCATAAGAGGGCACAGCAATAAGATGATGCCATGTTCTCAGCCTTCCTAGCCTACAGAGCTGTGAGAGATGACTGCCTGCTGTTTTAAGCCTCCAAATTATACAATTTTTGTTATAGCAGCCAGAATGAGCTAAAACTGTATTTAATGGTGTTTACCTTAAATTGCAACATGGTTCCTGGATCTCAGGAAAAACAAAGGGTTTGTCTGATTCTTCAGAAAACAAACTTCAAGGAAAGTTCTATCTTTGATCTTGATATCCCAAAGAGTGATTTCTGAGTTCAAGCACCTCCATTAATGTTTGGTCTACTTCAATAGTATTATCTTTTGTCACTCTTATTTTTTAAAGTCATCAAGTTACTTTAGTTCTAAAACCTTAAGTAATTGGTATGTGGGTGTGGGGTGTGCACATGCATACATGGAGTGATTTGTTTGGTTTTCATATTTTCCAAGTATTTTTCTGTGCTTTCCTTTTCGAACATTCACTCTGAAATGCATAAGTATCATTTTTTTCATTACCCTATAAATGTAGTAAATACACTTGAATTTTGCTCCAGAAATTTCTCAGTTAAATGGCACCTTCTTAATTAAGTTCAACACTTTTGTAAATATTTACTTTCAATATCTATATTCTCCTTCAATTTTAATTCTAAACCCCAATCTAAAAATATTTCTTTTTATTGAATTAAAAAATATTTCTTTAACTGCACAAATTTAACTACTCATCAGTAGAAATTCTCTTCCACCCTCTTTAATCCATAATAATAACTAAAAAATATTTTAGCACATGTACACTAGTTGTATAGCATTTCCCCCTTTCTTATATGATCCTTAACAATAGCACAAAGTTATCTTGTTACATACTTTGATCTTATGGCATAGTGACATATTATATGTGTTAATCTCTAAAATCACTGAAAAGAACCAAATACAATACATACAAAAGACCATTAATAATCTCTTAAAGAAAGGTCATTTTGAAGACTTGTGAATCAGCATTTTCCTTCGACATTGAAGCATACAATTGTTTCCATGGTTGAGTTTCAGATGAAATGGTTGCCATGAATTTAGAGGGTGTGTTGTAGTAATATAAGTATCTTTAAGTGATAAAATTGTGCTTCACTCAGTGGTTGGCCATGACTCAATGGAGAGCCAAATCATGTGCTCTTCTCTAGCTTCTTAGGACATTTTATGCTCCTTTATTGGAACGGTAGCAAGAATCTTTCTTTTCTCCTTGACTTTTTCTCTCTTTTCGTCAAAGACAGTTGAATTTACAAAATTTGAATCTCTATGGACCAAATGACTATACTGTGCAAACTAATATATTAGTATGATAACTATTTGTATTTTACTTGACTAACCTTTGTGATGAGACAGAATAAAATATCTTCTATTTTATTTACTCTCATGATATAGCTTAAATATTTCATTTTGCTTCATGGAAATAAAAATTGAAGACAGGAAGATGAAAGAGAAAATTAATAGTTACTGAGCATATATTCTACACCAATAATTCTACATGTTGGATGCCATTGAATCTTTAAAATAATCTCATAATAATGCATTATTTTATCCATTTTATGGATAAGAAGATAGACCCAGCAAGATTATTTGTTGGAGACTATACAAATAGTGTATACAGATGCTTCTTTGCTCTGCCAGGAAGTAGATAGATTCCAAAGCCCAACTGATTTCCAGAAAGCCTCCTGCCCTGTCACTTGACCCCATTCATATGTTTAAAAAACAGGCTTTTGGGACAGAAGGTTGAGGTTTCCAAGGTCTTGTTAATGCCCCATAATCCAAGTGCAGCAGTTTTTATCTCATTTGTAAGAAACAGGAAATTTATTCCTGTGGTTCTGATTCATGTATACCCTACTCTAGAGAGATCTAATGTTTTATCAAGAGCTTTTTGAACTGCAAGCCAGATGAGTTTCTTTTTTTTTCCCTCTTTTTAGTTACTGGAAGTAAAATGTTGTTGATATAAACAACATAGAAGCACCTCAGACTATTGGATTGAAAATAAAACTTAAATCCCTTAGTTTATACTCACAATGATGTGTCATAAATGTAGTAAAATGTATTTTATTGTTTATACTTTTCATTGCCTAAAATTAACATCATAAACACAAGTATGTTTTTACCCCTTAGTACTTATCAGGGGAGTGTGTGTATTTAAAGCTTTTATTTCCTCTCAACGATGCATTGGTAGAGTATCTACTTTAAAAAATATTAGTATTTACATAAATTATTTTTCTATGAAGTCCGTATTGTGTGTAAGCCCATGTCTGAAGCTGTACTTGAATACATAATGCCACTGATTTCATGCAAAGGTAAAGATGTTAGTTTTTAAATCATAGGAAGTCTGATATTTCAGAATCATTAAAAGTGAAATTCCCAATTCCCTTAAGAAATAGTTGAGACTATGGAGGAAACAAAAATTGGTCTGACTTTAGTGAACTGAAGAAATACATCCCAATCTTCATAGACTGACTTCCTAATGTCACAAGTCAATTTAGAAATTATGCACAAGATAAATCTCTTTTTTTTCTCCCTGCACCAATGTATTTAGCTTAATCATGAGCATCAGTGGAGACAGAGAATGAAAAATAAATTGTTCGCTGTCTCCAAGACAAACCCCAAATAGGAAACTTGATACTCTGCATAAACTCTATCTCTGAAATATGCTTTTGAAAGGCCTGGTATAATTATATGTAGCATTATAGAGACTCTTGTGTTTATAAATATTTTCAAAAGCCTTTGAAATTGTTTGTAAATCCAAAGTTTATAAATGACTTATGAAATCCACAAATTTGTTAAATATGTTTCTGTGTTTTTGTATTATGTTCTGTGATTTTTCTTTCTATGTGGTGTAAGTCAAAGAAAATGATATACAATACGGCTAGATGGAACTAAAATTTCCAAACAAAAGAAGCATCTGTTTTTCTAATTTAGTTTTTGAATTATGTTGGTTTCACAATTGGTTATACTGCAAACAATGTGGTTCAAATGACAATGACAATGATTACAATTTGACTTTGCACTAAGAGAAATTTTTATTCACAATTGTCAACTCCCTTAACTAGCAATAACTAAGCCTTTCAGCACCTCGGTACCTTGAGTATTGTTTTACCCAATCTGCAGCATATTGAACTGTAACTTTGCAGTTGGCTGACACAGTTTTCATAAAGCCAGAGATGGGTAGAATTTTAAAGACTGGGTTAAAATAGCTTTTTTTTTTTAATGTATGTTTTCAAATTTTGAAGCAAGTTAATAATGACTATGCTCATCTTTCTAGCACTTCGAAATAATTCCTAGTTCAGGGACTCTGTGCCAAGCGAGCTTCGCCTCATCATTAATTCCTACTTTCTTTTTGTTTCTATGCAGTATGTTTCCACTTCCTCTCTCAACCAGTGGAAGAGGTTATGTTGTAAGTGTGTTACTAGCCTTCCAAGTATTATGCTGCCACACAGGTCTTTGATTCATGGGATAGTTTTCATGAATTCCTTTAGTCTAAAATTTCACTTTGCAGATCATCTAAACATTTATATCTGCATCTTAATTTCTTAAAAATCTTTTTATATCTATGCTGTGGCCAAATTGACTGAGTCCTTCAAAATAGGGAGACATTTGCATTCCCTGTATCCTCACCCAGTCATTTTTTCATTCAGCAAATGCTTACTGAGTAATGACTATGCTTCATGTAGTATATATTCACTGCTGGCTCATAGGAGCAACTGAACACAGCCTCCTGGTTTAAATATGTATTGTTTTAATAAGGTGACAAATACAAAAAAATCCATTAGACACCAAGGTGGCCCATGGGCTCTACTGAAATATTTCTATACTGTAATATGAGCCTATACTATCGGAGCATTTACAGTGTGCAGTTTCTGTAGTTACAACATCTTATTCCTGATGACTGCCATTTTGTACTTTCTCTGTTGAGTGGGAATTGTATTCCTTTATAAACTAGATGTGGTAAACTGTGAATCATCTTCCAAAGGTTTTGCTTTTCCTATGATGCCTTCAGTGATTTCATTAGTTTTTAGTTGTATATTAAAGTACTACTTTTGTCTTATAAAACTTAATGGTCATTTTTAAACTATTTATTACCCATTTACCACTCCTCCTCCCACAGTCCCCACACTGTTGTCCATGTCCATGAGTCCTTTTTCCTTTTTGTTCGATCCCTCCACCCACTACATCTGTTTTTTAAAATAACAAGAACAAGATGTTTTAATGTTATTAAATGGAAATGATTTCTTGACAATGAAACTAGACTAGTTTTAATGTATGCTTTATCCAATGGTATTATATACAACAGCGAGACATTACCAGCTAAACTGTTTAATTATTACCTCACTGAGAGAGGCAAAAAGGGCCTATTAGGTGATTACTTGCATGTCAGTTTGACATTACCTAGACATATAAACCTTACTTGAATGGCCTTACAATATAACACATAACCAATTCAATTCTGGAATCAGGCAAACTTGGGAATAAAACCTGTTTTTGTCTCTCAGGAACTGTACAATCATGGAGAGATAATTTTGTCCTATGTAAAACTCAGCTTTACCATCTTAGAAATGGAATAACAAAAAATAGTACTCCCTTGAGTACTCATGAATACATGAGTGCTTCCATGAGTACTGCCTGGGATACTTAGAAAGGAGTCTAGTACAAAGCAATTACTCAAGAAATGTTAACTCATGGTGTTATAGTGGGCTTCTAATAAATTAAATTTGCGCAAAATTTATGGAAACATATGCATTAAATTATATGAGATCACAGATAAATTAGTACATTATTAACTGATTAGGAAGAAACAGATACTTTTGGTGGTTCTGAATCTATTACTATACAAAGCCTCAGCACATAGTTTTATTGAAGAAACCGTAAGATTACTTAGTAACTACAAGAAATATTCAGTCATCACATTATCACAACACTACTATGGCATAGGTAGTATGGTATCCACTTTGTAAGTGAGGAAACTGGCGGCCAGGACAAGAAAGTGATTATTCAGGGTAAAATATCTGTAAAAGGAACAGGTCTTGAATCTAGGTGTGTTAACTTCCACATGTTGTATGCTTTCCAATAGCCTGCCATTCTAATTAGCATTACTTAAATATAATTAGCAATCAGTTTTAACAAAAAAGTCAAATCATCACTGCTGATCTAATAATTAAATGCCTATTGCTTGCTAAATACTATGCAACAGGTTTCAGTACATATTTTTATAACATAATCCTTCAGTCATTAGCTAACCTATGTGGGCATCAACTCTATTGCTAGACCAACTATTAGGGACATTTCAAAGAAGTACAGTCCTCACTCTAATAAGCCTACAAAGTCATAAAGAAAAGGCACAAATAAATTCCACTTTTCTACACCAATGTAATAAGTGTCACTACAATGCATTTTTACCCCAGTATCCCCATCTTAATGATAAAGAAGCAGGGGCTTAGTAACAAACATAACTGTCAGACAATAATTATCATGAGGAACATTTGCCTTTAAATTCAAATTGTTCTTAGAGGATATTGCTCATCCTTTAGAAATTTTTAGTATACCATGCCCAGAGTTGTTGCCGGCAATGGATTTTTGATGCTTACAAACACAACTCTTTGCATAGCTGCACCTTGATTGGTGTGGTTCTAGATCCGTCTGGCTCTGACCTCAGAGACACTTATAACCTGAGGTGAATATAAAATATGAAAGATACTATTGTTTGCATACTAACCACCATTTCCCACATTCTTCTTTATTAAAAATACCAATTTTGTTTGCGTACCTCATACTCATGGATTTCTGGATTCTCCGTATCTCCAGGAAGTAAATTACAATTAGTCAAAAGAACCAGGGCAAGCCCATTCTCTTTGACAGCTTAGGCTTAGTCTGATCGTACAGTTCTGGCAAATAGATTAAGAAGAGACATCTACTGAGACTCATCTGGATCAGGCCCATTAAAGAGATACATAGAAGGAAAGACTCCATTTGATGCTCCTCTATGTTTTATAGCCAAATTGGGTACATAAAATAAAACCAACTTACTGAAGATGACAGTTCATAAAGAAGGAAAAAAAGTCATTTGATGATGTTACTACACCACTGAATTATTCAATTCTCAAACCACTTTACCTCTAGACTTCTAATTATGTGAAATAATAAATATTTGCTTATTGTTTTAGTAACTTTGTGTTGCTTAAATAACTTTGCATTGGGTTTTCTGATTTTTGTGGAAAGAAGTGTAAGAATATAGTTTTGCATGATTCCTCACATAAGATCTTAAAAAATCTTTTCTTAATTCTTTGATTTTTTTCTCATGTTCCTCCTCCCTTCTAATATATATTTTAATCACATGTATATATTACAGTCATCTTGAAGGAACCTGAATTAAATTTAAATTATCTGATTGGGCTCAACTTCAGACATCAAACTTTGATTTGTGAAAAAAGCTATAGTTATGATGCACTTAAGTGACACTCCGAGACACTCAGGGATTATTTGGCTTCAAAGACAGTATGTATGTCTGGTAAGTGGCTCAAAACTCATGCTGGAGAAAGAGCTGTGGCTGAAGAGAAAAGGGAAGCAGCTAACTTGAGATAAATACTATTGGAATTAACCCAAAAGATGGCAATGCTTCAAGAACATGTGATTGTAAAACAAATGCCAGGAAGACCCAACACACAAAAACCTGTACAAAGAGTTCCCCTGAGCAAGAATGGCTCTTTTGGCCCATCACCTGTGAATGGTAAAAGATGTTGCCCTCCACTGAAAGACCCACCCATGAGACCCCTCTCTGTTAAGAAGGTCAATTGAAGAGATGTGCACAGAAGTGAACCTGATCCAGAATCTGGTACAGCTCCCATGAGGAACAACGGCCCAAGAAGCTCTTCCCCTTCTAAACTGATGGATGAGGACAAGGTGAACGTGGCCACAGAAGGACTCCCACCTTTTCCAGAGGTGCCCTTCAGAAGTTCCCCCAAGAAGGACCTTTACCACCGTGCATTTCTCAACTCTGTGGGCCTCGGCCATTTCCTCCACCATTTGGTCTTGGTTTGTGGCTACCTCTAGGCTTAGTAGAATAGCAACAGCATACCACTTGGAAAACAGGATATGCCTTTCAACTTTGGAGAATTTGTACCAAGACACACTAATTTTAGACTGTTAGGCTCCCTTGGCCCTCAAAAAATATATTGTTAAAAGTTTAACCCCATTTTGCATTAAAATAAACCTGGAATGTTTGACAAACTACCTTTTACACCAAAACATTTTTTCTCATAATGCAAGGGCTTTTAACCTCCCTTTCATTTATTTTAAATTTAAAATGTTTTAATCCCCTAGAATGTCTGCCTTTCTGAATGTAGAGTAGGAGCAGGGCAATAAAGCCACTTGCAATTTCTAAATTTGATTTTCAAATTAATCAAAAAATGATTCTTGTTTACCCAATGTTGTTGCAATTAGAGGTTGTTGAAATAGAGGGAGGATGCAACTAGGATAAAATTTAGAAAAACATCCAAGAGAAATAACAGTGTTTTGCTATGCAGATGGGCTAAGCTGTATTGTTCAGTCAAGGTAGCAGTACTGTAGGAGAGCTTGCAGAAAATAAATGTCTTTTGCTACCATTTTTTGTTTGACTGCCCAGTAGATATTTACATACAAAAAGAGGGATTCAATATAATCTTTGCCTACACAGTGGCTATACACGGAGATGGCAATAGGTGGACAAGTAACTGAACTGTTACACTTTACTACCATAAGTGCTAAATGAAGAAGTGCCAGGCAATACTTCCAGGGAGGCCTAACTGTCTGAGAATTGATGGTAAAGGATTTCAAGTGGGCTAGAGAAAAGACATTCCACAGGGAAGGGAGCACTTGATCTGAATCTTAAAGGATGTATTCAAGGAGCTGTAAATAGCCCTGGGTAGCTAGAATGCATCCTCCATATGGAAGTGTGGCAGGATATTAAGTTGGAAATGATGTAAAAAAACAGATTTTGAACAGGGAAAAATAATGAGGAACTACATTAAGGTAGTGAGGATTGGAGAGTGGAATTAGCTGATTGGAAGGGTGGCTATTTAACTTATTAAATGTATTGTCCAAACTGGAATAATTTTTAGAATGAAAGGGAGCACAATTAATAATTATGATGGATAACAAGTATAAAATGGGGACTGTTTGGGGTAAACTGGGGTATAGAGGCAGCTAGTCAAACTGGAGTATATTCAAGAGCTCTTTATTTGACAGGAATAATGTACACGAAGGCCAATCTCTTCTGAAGGTGGTGAGTGAAGGCAAAGAGCATAGGATCACCCTCAGGCTTCTGATGTAGGCAAAACTGAGGGTAATTACTTTCACTGTGATAAGAAATACTGAAGAAGGATCAGGATCTCAGGGAGGAAAATGAGTTATGTTTTCAATATGTTGAGCTGAGATGCTTGTAGGAAATTTATGTAGCCACATCTATAGGAACCTGAAATGTGGATTGGGAAATCAACAGAGATGTTCAGTACTAAGATAAAAATTTGAGAATCATTAAAATCAGATCGGAGTTGAAGCTGAAGTGGGAGTTACTTCTGCCTTCTTGTCTCGTTATGCAGAGTGAGAAAAGATGACCAAAAGAAGGATTCTCATGAAAAAATGTGTCATATAAAAGAAGAGAAATACATAGAGGAAACCTCCCAAAAAAGTAATCAAAGAGACAGGGGGAAAAAAAAAAGAGTGGTCTAATGGAAAAAAGATGAGAATTATTTCTGGAAGGACGCCTATATGCATATCACTTTATGTGGAAGCAGAGCTTCCTTAGCTGTGAGAACCTCAGACACACACAGAGACACATAGACAGACAGACAGACACACACCCTGTAACACCAAGGCTGTTAATTTGATGCCAATGATGGCCCACCCTTCTCAGGTAATGGTGATTGATTCAAGGGTAGTCACACTACTTGAATCTATTTCTGGCAGGTATTTTAATCTTGAGTGAATTGGCTCATGGAGACCTGTGTTGAGAAGTGAAATATTTCAAAACCAAAGTTCAGAAAATACTCTCCATGAGATCCTGACTGAGCTCTCTTACTCAGCCCCGATTCCTGTACTTCATAAACCCTGGTTAGTCGGTCTTAGATTCTATGAGTTCAAATACGCTCTTTAAAAAGTTATTTAGAATTGGTTTCTGTGGCTTGCAATCAAAGAACTCTAAATGATGCTAAAATTGGTAGCTGGAAGTGGAGTTTACATGTGATGGTATCTAATAAGTTGTTGATTGAGTGGATGTGGATGGAAGACAATTAATTTCCTCTCCTGGAGACATTGGCAGACTACATAAAATGCAGCAAAGCCTCAATCATGGAGATGTGGTGGCAGGTTAATTTGGGAACAAAGAGAGCTAAAGAAGGTGTTGAGACAAACTGACCACATAGTCTTCTACCACAAACCTCCTGCTGTATATCTTCTGCTTGATAAATAAAAATTATTATCAGTAATGTAAAAGAGAGAAATCCACTCATGTATGGCAGTGGTAAGTAGGAATGTTAGATTAACAGTGCTTTACAATTGCTGCCTTTTGCTTAGTGTTCTCCCCCTGAGGCAGGTCCAAGATGGTAATTAGGTTTATAGATCTTGACTTATCAAAAATTCTAAGTTTGGTTAATAACCTAGGGGTCAGAGAAATAAAAGCAACACAGCAGTTGTCTAAAATCATAAAGAATTCCTACAACCAAGGGATCCCCAAACCTAGCAAATTGCAGATTTGTTGTTTGCCAAAGGGCTGGTTCCCAAACCTCAAGCACCAGAAACTGATCTGCACAAACAGAACAGTATCCAAAAAACTTACACAAAACTGTGTTTTCTCTCTTTTACATGGCAATAGAAGACAATGGAGAAGAGCCCTCCTGTGGAGCCAGAGCACAGCCAGGTCAGGTGACTAGGAAGCTCATTCCTCTGCCCTGGCAGAGATGCTTTGCTCTCCTTGACCTTTGAAGTGTGTTTTATGTCCTCGTTTATTTTCTCAAGTATTACATGTAACAATTTCTTTCAGATCTGTGCCTTTGTATACTACATGTCTTCTGCATATCTCTTTTTTACCTTATTTTCCAAGACAATCTTATGCATTCTTCAAACCCCAGTATATGAATGAACATCCTAAAACCCGACCTTCCCTAACTGCAGTCCCCTACCAGGATCTGATGCCCATCTCTGTGATTCGACTGCAGCTAGTGTTTTCCTCTACTTCCATAATTTTTTGGTTATATGATCCTTCTCTTCATTATGAAGCTGTGCATTATTTATGTCAGAGTAAGTTGCTTTGCCCTTTGTTTTTCCAAAGCTTAGTCCAACATCTGCCTTCAAAAGTACAAATTACAAATATTATTAAGTGCCCAACAAATGCTCTTTGAAGGCATAAATAAATCAATCAGTGTAGACTATTCACTCAAGAAGATTTGCTCTGAAAAAGATAAGTGTAGATTAAGAACTCAATAATTAATGTGAGTATTAATTGAGTTCTTACCACATCCCAGGTACTCTTTTATGGGCTTTATGTTTTATTACTTATTGAACCTTCAAAACAATCTATTTTAAAAGTAGCACAATTATTATCCCTAGTTTACTGATGAGGAAACTGAAAAATGGACAATAACTTGTCCTAAATTATATAATTGATAGCGTCAGAGAAGAATTTAGTCCCAGGGAGTCTGACATTGTTACTCTATTAACCACTACTTTATGCTGTCTTTCTTGGATATGAGGAAACTAGATGTAAAGTCCATTTGTTTTGAAATTTTTATTTAAATGTTTACGTTCTGTACAGTCAAAAATCAAACCAGCCTGAGATTTATCTTACTAGTTTTTGTGGTGCTATATAGACAATCTATTTGCGCTCCCCCAGTGAGTGTGGTATATAAAACCAAAATTGTCTTTTGTATTCTGTCTGACATACAAGAAAATGACAAAAAAATCAGATTATACATTAGGAAAATATTGTCCTAAACACTTCTGTAGAGTTAATGATTTTTGAATATGTCAAAGAAGTGTTTCAACAGTGACTGCATAGACATATTTTGTGATTGTAGTACCAGTGTTTCTTTAGAATTAAGTAAACTTGCCTGTGTTAACTGGTGGTTAGTTCTTTTGACTAACTTTTGATTAAATAATAGAAAGCCCTATAAGTTCATATGTTATTATATTAAGCCAAATTAATTATTAATAAAATAATTAGAATTTACTGGTTGGATTGAACTGACTAGTTAATAACTGTCATTTACTTTCTGACTTAATAATCCTCCAAAATGTCCCCTCCTTGCAACATCATTTTGAACTAATTTTTTTGTAAATATATGTTCAATTGTAAAAAAATAATATATTTTATTGTCAAAAGCTGTGGTATAAATAATGAGTGACATTTTTAGATGTTTTCTGCCAATTTTTAAATTTATAAATTTAAAGTTATAGAAACATTAAGAGACAAGTGTATTTAGAGAGACACAGACATAAATACAATGAAAATGTCTATATTTAGACATCTTCATCTTTTACTTAAAATAAAAATTCTCCATATTATAAAATGCTTTTTAAAAGCTATCAAATAGAGCATTCTATGGATACATCTAATTTATTACACTATTCCTCAATTGCTGTACATTCAGATTATATTTAGGATTTGTATTTATAATTAGATAATTGATAAAATCGCTATGCTCAAATATTTCTTTACATTTCTGATTATTACTTAGGGATTATTTTTATAAAAAGAATTTCTAGATCAAAAAATATACAGGTTTTTAAACTTTATTTATATGTATTTTAACATTATTTTTAGAAAGATTATACCAAATTTCTATCTTACCCAAAGGTTGTGTGAATGTCTACTTTATATCCTAGTCCACAATCAAAAATATTTTTTAAAAATTTGTTAATTTGGAGACTAAATATTTTATCACACTCATATTTTAATTTACATTTCTTTGTGACTTTAATATTTTACACATGTATGAGATATTTGCATATTTTCTATAACGATCTTTTGTTACAGTGTTTTTCATATTGAGTTAACTAGTATGGTTATTCACATTTTGTCATTAATTTTCTGACCACTATTTTTGTGACTTATTATTTTAATTTTATGTATATATTTGGGGTTTCCTTTAATTGTCCCATGCTAAATGCTTGGACTATTATGATATTTAATGAGTTGAAGCCCCAAAGTCATATCACTGAAATTGTACCAATAATGCACCAAACAGTTAAAAAATGGGCAAATAACTGAGCAGCTGACTGAATTTTTCATTTATTGTATTAGTTGTATCAGTTTCTAAGTCTCATCTTTAATATTTAGTGTATGTGTTTAGAATGAGTAAAACTGATTTAAAATTAAAGAAACTGAGCAGTTTTGCACTCTTTTGATTTTGTATTGCAAATATTCTGCTGAGTACAGAGATGAAATAAAGTCTGACCTTTATAGTTTTCTGTTCTAATCATTGGCTTTATTCAAAGAAAATTCTAAGCAATTAAAATGCTATCAGTTGCAAGATCCAATATAAGCAAATCCTGCGGCTCTGATTTATTTGCTCTTCATTTAAGCGTTTGATTTTGCTCTCCGCGATGTTCACACTTACCAGAACGTTTGCAAATCTATAATCTTCAGCTTATAGAGATGACTTTCACATATGCAAAACACAGGTCTTCTTGTATATTGGAGAGAATTAAGTTGGGTTGTATAAGCTGATAAAGTATATTCTAAACTGGGCAATGATTACAGAAAGAATTTAATAAAGTAAATGACAAAACCAAATATATTACAATCTAATTAAAATATTACTTAACCTCCCCCAATATTCATATTTGTTATTCTTACATGCTGCTCTTGTTTGTATGTTTTGCATATCATGCCACTGTACAGTTGCAAGCTTAAGTAGCCTGTACTTTGGATGAACTGCCCATTTTCAGCGTGTACAAAAGATATTTGAACCCAAACATCATATTACCCTTATCATCTCATCTTTTAGTTAGACTCATATTACAACAATTTGGTATGGCTGTTTGGAGGGGGAAATTGGAAAGGACTGTTAATAAGGCTTATGAATACTGTCAAATGTTTTTGAACTAGAATATTAATTTAATGCAACTCGCATAATGGTAATATACTATGAAATATGAGTTCGGGCCACACAAAGTAATACTTTATGTTCTAACAATACAAATAATGCAATTTAACACATAGAACTTATAAACACATTGTATGTATTTATCATAACATAATAATTTTCTTGCAATTATTTTTAGAACCAAATAAACATAATCTGCAACACAGGAGAAATGCTCAAAGCCTGTGCATTGTTGTGCCCAGCATGCACTTGGTGAACTAACATGAAAAATGATGCAGTAATGGTATAAATGTGATTGGAAAGTTTGGGCTACATTTGTTTGTAGCGAATATTTCAGATGTGATGACAATAAGCTTAATCACCTTGAGTCTCTTTTTCTTAGCTAATCTGGCTGGCTTGGCAGGTACCTCCCTTGTCCTCACACCTCCATAAGTCACATTCCCAAAGTGGCGCACTTGATGGAAGCAAATACCTTTTGTTATTCAGTGGACTTGTTCTTTTTTCTAAGATTCATCTCCATTCCAAGCACCACTACTAGTCTAGTTCAAAGTCTTAGTAGCTCTCAGCTAGATTATGGCAGTAGCTTTCTAAAAGGCCACTTCAGTTTCAGTCTCATTTTTAATAGCCACCAGATTTATTTATTTAAAGCATAAACCTAGCCACAGCATCCCCATAATTTAAACTCTGCAGGAAGACTGGAACCGTCACACATTGCTGGTGGGAATGTAAAATAGTGTAGATGCTTTGGAAAATGTTTGGGCAGCTTCTTAAAAAGCTAAACATGCATCTACCACATGACCCAGGAATTCTATCCCAGAGTATCTACCCAAGAGAAATGAAAACATATGTCTATGCAAACACTTGGATGTGAATGTTTATAGCAACATTATTCACAAGAACCAAAAAATGATAATAATCCAAATGTCCATCAACTGATGAATAGATAAATTTGATATATCCATACAATGGAATATTATGTGACAACACAAAAGAATGAACTACTGCCACGTATTACAACATGGTTGAACCTCAAAAACCTTATGTAGAATGAAAGAAGCCAATGCAAATGACTACATATTATATGATTCTATTTATGTGAAACATCCAGAAATGTAAACTCTATACATCCAGAGAGCAGAATAGCGTTTTCTGGGCCTGAGTGCAGGAATAGGGAATGACAACGAATGGGTGTGAGGGATATTTTGGAGTGATGGGATTATTCTAAAAATAGTTGTATGATAATTGTGCAACTCTATAAATTTAATAAAAATCATTAAGTTGTACATTAAAAATGAGTGCATTGCAAAGTGCACCCCAACAAAACTGTTTAAAAAGTAAACAAGGGAGAATCTATGCATGTGTGGGGACAGAGGATAAATGGAAATGTTCTCTATCTTCCATTCAATTTTGTTCTGAATCTAAACTGCTTTAAAAAAATAGTACATAAAATAAAAAAAGAATATGGAGAAATTTTTTTAAAGAAAGTAAAGGCAGACATTTCAGGAGAGAAATTTAAAAATGGAAAACTGTCAAAAAGAAGTGAATAAACAACATTCAGCAACAATAAAAACACTCTCTAGAAGCTCTGGAACATAAGATTCACCCTGGCTTCCTACATATGGTTCAAAGGATGCCCCCAACTTTTGTCTCTTGCCCACCTCTCCACTCATATCTCATTGGTTCTGGTACCACTAAGTAAACTCTTATAGTATTGCTAGTAGTTCCTTGCACATTCTAGGCAGTTTCTTGTGTCTATGTCTTTGCTCATTATCCTGTACATGAAGTACTACTCCCACTGTCCCATCAACCCGACTCCTTTAACAAGCATGCTTCTTACCCTTTAAGATTCTGCTCATGACAGATCTCAAAAGAAACTTACCTTGGTCTTCATATTATTCCACTAACCACTTAGTCTTAGAATAAACTACTCTCCCTAATGCTTCCATAAATACCTTCAAATATCAAACAATACATGTTTGTATAGATGTTTATTTATGCATTTCCCTCCTTCTTTAGACTGAGCTTATCATTATTATGATTTTTACTTATCTTTAGAACTAATCACAGTGCTTGGCACCAAATAAGTACTCAAAATGTTTCCACAATAATGATACATACATACATACATATATATATATATATATATATATATATATATATATATATATATAGTGGCTAGAGATTCAAAATCAGTATTTATGGGACAGTCTCATTCAACCTGACAAGAACTACTTTTCAACATTTTTTTTTGGAGCTGAATTCTAGGAGGGATGACATTATGACATTTACATGAGATCATAGGTTAAAATATTTCATTTATGAACTCACATTGGTTTATGTTTTCCAAAATATGAAATGGCAATCTTTTGACCAAATCCATCACTTGCACATAGGATGAATCAAATGTGTGCGTGCTGTGACTGCTGACTCACAACGATGATAGAGCACACTGCCTCACAGGCTGTCACTTCCTGACATGACTTACAGTTCACAGTAGAGACCACAGGAGAGATGGACAGCCACTTGGGGACTACCTGTTATAGGTGAGGAATGCAGTATCATTTTCAGCTGTTATGAAATCACCTCATCAAGAGGGTTTGGGAGCTAGTCAATAGGTAGTGGATAAACAAATAAACCAGGAAAACTAAATACCACCAAATGATGGATTTCAGACATGGGAGCTCAGATAAAGCCAGGAGTTTCACATTGCTTCATTTAGTATTACTAGAACTATGTAGGGGATTGTGGCATTACTAAATTCTGCGCATAAAAATGAACATTATTTCCTGGAGGGGTAATACCAAGCCAATATTCTATACAGCATAAGTGATTTGTTTGTTTCAAGGCTCCAGCGATTATGATTGAAAACAAAATGCATAGCAAATGTTCTAATATAAACTCTGAAAAGAAACATGTTATTTATTTATAATCATACAAGAAAATATAATAAAAAATCTTTTAGAAAAGGGTAGAAAGAACAATGGATAGCCCTATGAATTTTTGGTGTAGACTCACAGACTGCTGAGTAGCATTCTATGCACCCTACTGGGCTATCTATTTCAGATTTGCAGAGAAGACAGTGATGTCTTCTTCAAAATGCATGAAACTTCCTAAAAATACAGAGACAGTCTGGCTACACAAGAAATGCCAGCTTCCAGTGATAGCAGCATGGAAGTTTGATTGTCCTTGCCCTGCTTTTAACTTTAAAACTTATTAAAGAACAAAGTGAAAGATTAATATGGCAGAGTAAAAACATTTCTGCCTTGTTCTTTGAAACGAAGGTAAAACCAAAACAGAGGACAAAGAAGTAGAAATGAAAACTTGTAGGTGTGCCCAAGTGCTGTGAAATTTCTATGTAGGTAAAATGAAGAAAACAGTAAGAGCTGGGTGCCTCCACGTTTGCAGGAAGCAGGCAGACTTACCTAAGGCTAAGTTGCACTTTCTCCCAGGCCAAGTCAGTGACCTTTTCTCTGGAACAGTATAGAGTCAGTTGCCCTTTGGGATGTTGGGCCATCATCAGTTCTGTTAGGCAGTACAGAATGACGGAAGGAGAAGCTTAGTAAAAACAAACAAACAAAAAGGGGGGTCAGCATGGGTGAGTGGAACGGAAAACACGGTGGCAAGCACTCTTTTAGTTGACTATTTGGTACACAAATTGATAGAAACTTCACATCGCTGCTTGAAAGCTGGGGCATACTTTACAGTGAAATATGGAAAGTATATGCTAACCCAGAGAAGACTCAAAATTCGGGGAGAGGCTTTCAGTGGGAGATAATCTTAAGACAAGGGATCTGAATTCACATTCTGTGAATATCCAACTCACTACACTGGTGCTCTTTCTAACATTATCCTCTACCGCGCAGTTGGCCTTGGGAAAAACAGAAACAACAAAGATAAACAGAAAGGAAGCACTTGAGAAATGTATAAAATATTCTGGAAGAGAAAACATAGAAAAAAGTATTAACATGTCAAAAATATCCCATTATAAAAGACGTAAAAATTACGAGAAAGCTCTCCCATCACAATTCAAAATTAACTTTAAATATATAGTCTCGGAAATACATAGAGTCAAGGTAACTGCCAGAAAATTTAAAAGCAGAGAACATGCTTTCTAAATTATAAAATATTAAAGCATACACATGCAAGTAACATAGATATATGGCAAAAATAAAATGAAAAACTGAATAACACTAAACTATGCAAAGTATAAATGAAATAAAATGCCAGAATTAATTGTCATGTGGCTAAATATAAGTGGAATAAAATAATCTATTAAAAGTAAAAGACTATCAACTAGGATCAAAAAGTAACACAGGTGTTATATATGATACTCATCTAAAACTAAAGTAAGGGATAGAGGTAAAATAATAGGTTAACAAATTCAAACTTGAAGCTAGTAAGGGTCTTTTATTAAAATGATACAATATCTAATTTTAGAGAAACATTTTAAACTATTTTAAAAATTCACTTTATAATGAAAATACCAAAATCCACAATTAAGAATTATTATGAAATGTTCTTAAACTATATGCCGTAACATAAAAAATCAAGTGGTTAAAATTTTGGCAAATATAAGCAGTAGGCAGAAATACGATAACAGAAGGACATGTAATTAACCTCTCTCAGCCCTTCACAGATGTGTTAAACAAATATTAGGTAATGTTTAAAAGGTATCAGTAACACAGTTAAAATAGTGATTCTTGATAAAAAAAATTTATACGTGCAATTAGAAATCAGCCTTTTTACAACTGCCATTGAAAATTTGTGGGCTGATCATATTTCACGCCGCAAAGAAAACTTCAATAAACTTCACTAAGTAGATATTATACATGCCACATTTTAAATCATAATATAGTATTAGAAACTATTAACAAATATAAAAAAAAAGGAAACCCTAAGCCACATAGAAATTAAAATGAATATTAAGACAACACCTGGGTAGAGAAACCAAAATTTATGATGTAGAATAAGTAGGAATATTAATTATAAAACTTTATAACTCTATAAGATCTTATAGAATAGGTGTAGTTCCAGTGCTCAAAGTAAAATGTATTGCATTAAGTACTCATGTTACTAAAGTAGTAAATAAATGATTAAAATTTTAGTATAAGCACAATAAAGTTCTATGAAAGTACTTAATAAGCAAAAGGCATAAATATATGAAGGTATATAGGTTAAGGCAATAAGCTGGAACTATTAATAAATTACTATTTACTATGGAAATGTAATAAAATACACATAAAACTAAGAGCTATTTCTTTGGTATGAAAAACTCATTTTAACAAAAAATAGTTATGTATTCAATAATTATGGAAAAAAAGGAGAAAGCCACATAAAATACAAAATGAGTATATAATCACAGATATAGAATTATAAAATAACAAGTGTCCAAATGCTATAAATAATTTTTAAAACTGGAATGAAATAAATGATCTTTTGGAAAAATATAAATTACCAAATCTAACATCAGAAGATTGAGAAAATCTAAAAAGGCTGATTATTCCTTGAAAGAGCACCAAAGTAGACAGCCTCACAGGCAAATTTTATAAAAGCATCAAGAAGAAAGAAAATTATCAGAGGGGAGAGGGGAGATAGAATGAGAGTAAAAGCAAGAGGGAGAATGAAATAAAGAAAAGCTTCCTAATTTCTTCTGTGAAACCACCATGGCCTTGATGCTAAGGCCTGACAAGTAGTACACATGCACCCCAAATCTAACAAATAGCACATATTAATAATGGTTCAAAAATCTTAAGAACTACATTGGCAAATAGGACCCAAAGTACTATAGAAGAATCATATAGTATGACCAAAAAATGGTTTTCCCTAGAAATGCAAGAAGGTTCAATAATGGGAAATTTTTATATATAATTGAGGGGAAGGTTTCTTGGTTACTTCAATAGATTCTGAAAACATATATAATAAAACTCATTCTTTATTAAAAATATATTTTAAAAATTATAATAAAATGTTAGTTGACATATGAAAATTGCTTCAACACACAGACACGTATACACACAAAACCACAAGTCACCATCATCCTTGCTGCTGAAACACTAGAAACATTCCCATTAGATTTGAGATAGACACAAAACACAGAATCATGAAAAAACAGGTTAATAAATTCAAGTATTCAAATATCATATCATCATATCAACTAATGCAGCAAAAGTATTTGACAAAATACAATACCCATCCATGATCACAACTCTCGATTTGTTAGAAATAGAAGTGGACTACCTTGACTTGACAAAAACCCTACAACTATCACCATTAATAGTGAAAAACTGATAGGTTTCTCTCTAAGATTAGAAAAATAAAACAATTATACTTGAACAACAATAAAAAATGTGAGAAAATGGAGAAATTAAAAAAAGATTAGAAAAATAAGATGAGGATATCCATTCCCATCTCACCACTCTTATTCAACATAGTACTGGAAGTTCTAACCTGTGCAATAAGAAAAATAAACAAAAGGCACCCATATGTAAAATAAAACTCTAGCACTAAAGTGAGGATATAAGACCAATATACAAAAATCAATTTTATTTTTATATATTAGAATGAACATGTGTAAAGAAAAATTAAAAACATAATTTTATTTGCTCCAAATACCACGAGACACCAAACAAAATGAAATGCTTAATTATGAATATAAGAAAACATGTACAAAATACGTATGCTAAAAAAAATAAAATGCTAATGAAGAAAGAGGAGCCCTAGAGAGATATACTGTGTCCAAGGAAAGAAAGACTCAACATATTCCAGATCTATATTCCAGATCTATTTCTCCTCATATTGATCTACAGGTTCAACGCAATTCCTACAAAATTCTTAGCAATGTTTTGTAAACGGAGATAAGATCATTCTAAAATTTACATGAAAATGAGAAGAACCTAAAATAGCCAAAATCATTTTGAAAAAGAATACCATTGGAGAGTTCAGTCATATTATACAGCTACTGTGAAGAAGATGGTATGATACGGGCAGAGGGACAGGTACACACAGCAGTGGAACAAATAGATAACCCACAGTGGGAGCATACAAATACGCCCAACCAACTTGTGACGAAGGTGCAAAATCAGTTCATCGGAAGAAGGATAACTTTTCAACGGAGCAATGGAACTACCACAGGCAAAAATTGAACCTAAACCTGAAACTCACTCTTTATACAAAAATAAACCAAACTGGATCAAAGACTTAAGTGTAAAATATAAAACTAATAAAACTTTAGGGAGGTCAAGCAGAAAAAATTTAGCATTTACAGCTTGACATGTTCTTAGACTTGACTAAGTATGATTAGTCAAACCAAAAGTATGATTTCTAAAAGAAAAATTAATTGGATCAAAATTATAATTATTTGTTCTGGGAAAGACCCTGGGAAGAGTGTGAAAAGACAGCTACCTATTGGGAGAAAATATTTGACAATCACGTATTGAACAAAAGAGTCATATCAAGAACAGAAAAAGAATACTCAAAACACCACAGTATACAAAACAAATTAGAAAATGTTCAAAAGATGTGATGAGAATTTCACTGAAGAGGATATAGAAATGTCAATAAGCACATGACAAGATGTACAAAGCCATTGCCCATTAAAGAGATGCAAATTAAAACTACAATGAGCTATCGCTAGATACTTATCCTATCAGAAGGCTAAAATAAAAAATGTACCACTAAATGCTGGTGGATATGCCAAGTAGTTGTATCACTCAAACATTGCTGATAGGAATGAAACATGGTGCAGGCCCTCTGGAAAAGTACATGGCAGCTTCTTATAAAGCTAAACACATGTTTACCGTGTGACTAAGAAATTTGCACTTTTGAACATTTATCCAAGAAAAAATAGACAATCATGTGTGTGCAAAAAGCTGGACACAATTGCTCATATCAGCTTATTTGTAATAGCCCCACACTAAAAACAACCCATATGTCCTCAATGACAAAACTGTGAAACATCCATACTGTGGAATATTACTCAGCAATACAAAGGAATAAACTATTGAAATACATTTGGAAGGATCTCAAGAGAATTATGCTGAATGGAAAAAAGGCATTCTCGGAAGTCTTCATACTGTATGGTTTTATTTATACAACATTTTGAAAAACGCAACACTATAGAAATGGAGAATGAATTTGTGGGTTTCAGGGACCGGAGAAGGGCAGGAGGAAGGTGACCATGAATTTAAAAAGGTAGCAGGAGGATCCTGGAAATAGAATTGTACTGGGCCTTGGCTGACACAAAAATCTGCACATGATAAAATCGTATAGAACTAAACACTCACACATACAGGTAAAACTAGTAAAATCTGAATAAGGTTGATTAATTATATCAGTGCTGTTAGGGTGGTCTGTGACTTGGGCAGTGAGAGAATTCACAAAGAGAAGAAAGTGCAGAGTCAAGGTTTTATTTTTACTTTCCCAAGGGATGGAATGAGCTAGGTATGTACCAGCACCAGCACCTGCACTGAGGGGTGAGGGCTTTGAGTTTTTATTGGGTAATGGGGTGGTTGTACCCCATTGGAAGCAGGATGTTTCAGTTAGGCTGCAACTTGTTTCGGTATTATCTTTGGGTGTGGGGTCCAGTCGCTGAGGTCTGGCATCTTCTGGCATGTCTTGTTTTGTGGGTTCCTGGAGCCTCTGCACCTTCAAAGCTCTTCCAGTAATTTTCTGGTCTGAGGATAAAGGCTCATTAAACAATTAGGGTCAGTCATGCTTGGTGGTCTAGCCGGCTCTGGGAAAGAGGGCCTGAGAAAGTGGGTTTTGCCCCACTAAGTGCCAATTTCTTAGTCATGATGCTATATTAAGTTATGGGAAATGTTACCAGTGAGGAAAAGAAGGTAAAGGGTATATGGAACATGCCTGTATTTTTTCATATAACTGAATATGATCCTTTAATAATCTCAAAACAAAAAAGGTTCTTTAAAATGTCACCATGATTAATAAAACCAAAAATAAATGGAAAAAAAACATACACTGAAAAAACTGACAAGGTGTATCACAATGGTTCACCGCTTCCAACATGTGAATTTTAAAAACAGTGGAAAATCAGGCCAAGATTATGACAGATAACTCATAGAAAGGGAGATGCAAAAATATTTTAAATACGTGGAAATATATTCCTAGTTGCTCATCATAAGAACAATGCAATTCAAATGGCAATGATATATCGTTTTTGCTATTAGATTTGGAAGGATGAAAAGGTTTGATAATAAATGGCCCTGGCAGGAGGTATGACAATGAGAGCACTTTGCACACAGTTGGTCAGAATATAAATGGATATATCACTTTGAAGGCTATTTGGTAATATCTGTCAAAATTAAAAATTTACTTGCCATTTGACAGAAATTTCACTTCCAGAAATTTGTCTGGCAGGTATACTAACTCATGTATAAAGCACACTATGTATAAACATTGTATGTAATAGGAAGAACTGGAAATTGCATAAATATTCATCAAAGGCCATTGATTCAATAAATTATGGCATAATCATGCAATAAAATATGCTGTTAAGAAAAACGATATAGCTCTTCATACTCAGATACAATGTCCAAATTACTGTAAAGATAAAATCACAAGATCATGAAGTGTGTATAACATATTCTTAATTGCATAAGGTTAAAAAATAACTGCTGTATTTTGCCACATATAATGCACAATTTTTTGCCCAATTTTTGAGAGAAAGATAAGGATGCACATTAGACATAGATACTACTAATTTCATATTTATATAAATGTTTTTAATTCTTTTACTTATGCTCATGCATTAAAAGTGTACTTTAGAAAGTAATAATGATATCTGTATGCAACATAATACCCTGGAATACAATAATTGGTTTTGTTTCTAAGTATAAATAAATACAAAATTGAATTAAAAAATTAAAACAAAAGATTATTTTTCCTAAAAGTGTGAGCCAAAAATGTGGGTGCACACTATACAATGGAGTGCATTATACACAGCAAAATATGATATATGGATATGTGTATACATCAACATATATACAGATAGGTGTAAATATATATTACACACATACATAAAATATCACTAACACACACATGCACTTTTATGTACGTGTGTTTTGGAGAATTCACAAGATAGTCAGTGGTGGCTGCCTCCAGGAAGACAACAAGGGTCTTGGTTTGGAAAGCCGAAAACATACCTTTTTAAGCCCATTGTCTGGCTTGAAATAATGTCTGTCTGCTTTCACTGCTGATGTGTCCCCCCAGAACCTGACAATTGCTCAGTACATTGTGGAGGATAAATATTTAGTGGGATTGAACAATATTTCTGTGTTATTCACCCTGGAGGACTAACTTTTAACATTTGCAACCATTAATTACTTCTATTTGTAGAAAGTTCTGCACTCTTTATGAAACTTTTCTAACACTCAAATGTTTTTTAATTATAGAAAATATTTGTAAGTTTTACCTATGTGAATATTTCAATTGCTTCCTACAATTAAGTCATTGGTACCTCTACAACCATTGCATTCTTTTCATAAACTTTGTATTTCCACTTTGTTGCTTTTTCCCATTTGCTCAACAGTTCTGTCATCTAGAAAGTGTTTTTCACAATTATGGCAAGTTCTTCTCTTTACTCTTACACTTTCATGACTTCCCACACTTTTTATTACCACATTCATGATTTATTATTCTTGTTTTCCTTTTTTATGTACAAAACAGTCTTTAAAAAAGATACTTCGCCAGTTCTCTTTGTGTCCTCCAAGTATTCTTTTGAAATCTATCTATAAAGTGTATTTCAGTTTCTCCTTCACACCCCCACACCCACCCAGGTTTCAACAGAGCAACTATTCCTTCTCCAGACCAAGAATTATTGGCTCAGGCCAGCAGTTTGTCATAAAATATTCTACATGACATCCATGCTTTGTCCTAGCTCTTCTATTTCCTGCAGACTCTTAAAGACCTTTTTTAATATCCTTATTCTCAAATCCATCAATTTCCCTGTTATATGGAAAAAAGCCTTTGCAATTACTCTATGTAATACTTTCCTGACTTCTTTTTAAAGGACCTCATCCAATATTCCTCTTTCTGATTCATTTAATGCATTCTTTAAAAAATTTAGCCTTTTCTGTTTTGCTCTATTTAATAGTACTGGTTACTATTTCCAGTACATGTCTGTTTCCATTTTCTGGACCTTTTGCCTTTCTCCAAAATTCTTTAAAAACTTGGGTATCCCACACCTCAAAAATATTACCACACTGTGTTCATTTCTAGAGGAATTCACTTTTTTTTTAAAATCCTCACCTAAGAATATGTTTATTGATGAGAGAGAGAGAGACAGAGAGACAGAGAGAGAGAGAAATATCAATCAGTTGCCTCCCATACACATCCTGACTGGGGATCAAACCTGTAATCTAGGTATCTAAGTATCTGCCCTGACTGGAAATTGAACCCCAGCATTTAGGTGTACAGGATTACACTCCAACCAATTGAGCCACCCAACCAGGGGACAATTCTCTCTCTCTTTTTTTGCTTTTGATCAGTTTTATTATGAAAATTAACAACTTTGTACTTGTATTTATTTAATTTATTACTTTTGAAATAATTCCATCAGAAAAACCTCACAACAAAACCATTAGCACTTTTATCATCTGTGGTTTCCTTTTAAGACATTATCTTGGTCTATTTGTTCATTAGTTCTTAGGTTCACTGCTTGTTATCCTAACCACTCTAGGAGGTTTCCAGAAAATTTTCCACTTTTCTTCTCTCCATTATTTTTTGGGTTTCCAAGAGTTTGTTTATAGTTTTCTCTTTGTTTTCTGTTTCTTTAGTCGTCACATCTATTGACGATCTCTTCAACACTTCTTTTTTGAGCTGTAGCAGTTAGGATAGGTCTGGCTGCCTTACTGGCCATGACATTGTATAACAATCTACCTTGAAATGCAATGGTTTGTACAAACAAGCATTTATGTTTTTCAGTCATGTGCCTGTAGATCAGTGGGGACATTTCTGCTTCAGGCTGTGTGTTGGCTGGCCTTAGGCCTAGCCTTTGGGATTGGCCTTGGATCTGTTCCACATTCTCATTCTCCTTGCACTGACATTCATCATGTTTTTCTCACTGTGAGGCACAAAGACCCATGCAAACATGTTCAAAGCCTTTGCTCATGTACTTCCTCTTGCTTTCCACTGGCCAAGGCAAGTCACAGGTATATGCTGTTTCCTCTGCTCCATAATCCAGGGGAGAGTGAAGAACTGAGAACAAGTATGCAATTTATCACACCTTTATGCAGTCTATTCCTTGGACACCCTATGTCTATGCACCCACTTCTTTCTTTTTAAGCAGAAAATCCCTGATGTCTCTCCTGCAGACACTGTATCCTGATTATAGTTCCTGCAGAGAGAAGTTCAGGCTGCTTCTTGATTTGAATCTCCATGGTTCCGTTTACTAGATACTTGTATTAATATAAAGATATGAATAAGCCCTTGGGTGCACAACAATCATCAAATCTTGCTGAGCAGAAACGTTTGTTAGTTTGTCCATCAGGTAGCTCTAGGTTCTGATTTTCACGTAGAACGCCCTTGTCCATTTTATTTTGACATTTGGGAGAGTCCTCATTCTCCATTAACTAGTGGCCACATCTGAGGCAGACATTTAGGAGCAAGTCTTTCCTAAGGATCACTCATATAGAGCAAAATACTACCTCTTAGTATGAGTTCAGGATTCAATGGGTTGTTTTTGGACAGTAAATTATCCTAAAAAAGAATGTATTACTTTCAGCATAGTTGCTTTTGGTCATTTCCAAATGTGAGTACAGCCAAAGATCTTAGATAAATGGAATTTTTAAGCTTGAGGACCTGGGTCTTTTATTTATAGACCTCTGTGCTCTGTTCATCCAAATAATTCTCAGCTTGCTGTCTGCTACATTGAAAATGTGAAATAATGCACTATCTTTGCCAGCAGGCTCACAAGTTTTGTATAGTGGGACACCAGTCACATTTATTGCTAAAACTGGATTTGCAGATCCTTCTCTTAACTACTTCAGTTTGGGATATAGAGAGTTGGCTTTTTTAAAACTGGAAGTTTTCAAATTACCAGACTCTGAGTCAGTTGAGATTTCAAGTTATAGGTAAAGTGCCTCTCTTAGCAAAGACTCATGCCTTTTCATCCCAACCTTTGGACTGGCCAACTAGTTCCATCTTGAATTTATCATTCTTTTAGGATTTTGCTGACAACCCACACCAATATTCTGCACATGTTGTATTGCACTATTTCTCCTAACACTCTATGTGGCCTTTGTCAGCATATGGTTGGCCTTTTGGTGTATGATGGGTGATGATTTGACTAAATACTTTGTTGGGGCATAATCATGGTCCTGAGGGTTTCAGCTTTCATTGGCACCAGCCTGGCTCTGCCTCCAATCCACTGTCACATTTTGGTTTCTATTACTTGAAATACGTCACTTCCAGGTACTAAATCAGTTGGACTAAGTTTGGAATGTATACAACTAGAAAAAGAACTAACTGTGGAAATAACAGGGGCTTAATCCCTCATGTAAAAGAGAAATTGATAATAAATCATCGAGAACTGCTTTGGTGGCCCCAAGATGTTTTCAGAGACTAATCCATTTTCTTTCTGCTACAAAAGCATGGGACTTCCTTCTTTGAGGTCAACTCATAGTCTAAAATGGCTGTTTTAGTTCTAGCCACCACTTCTGTGGTAGCAGAAGCAATGGAATAGAATAAAAGAGTATTTTTCCATCTTGAATAAGTTGGTCCCCTTCAAACAGCCTACCCAGAATGCCATCATAAAATCATAAGCTTTTATCTCATTTCCCAGGACCTAGACATATAATCTCATCTTGCTGCAAGAGGATGATGGGAAGTATAGTATTCTATTTGTTAATTTAATACAATTGAGATTTGGTTATTAAAGAAGAAGAGAATCATAGCTACTGGGATTCTGCAATTAATAGTCTGTACCAGTAACTTTGCTTTGAAACTTTTATATTTACTTTCTTATAGATGTTAATCTTAAACATCTTGAAAAGACAGAAAATATTCCCTCTTCTTTATCATTTTCATACAATAGTTTAAGTCATCCCTATTATACTAGCAGTTTACACATCTTCCCTATGCATATGCCACATTTCTAACCTTTGTAAAAATTAATTTTAGTCAATACTCTGGGCCACTGATTTTCAACCAATGTACCAAAAAAAATTTTTTTAAATCAATAAAAGATCAATTTATTTATTTTCTCCTTTTTTCTCAGCCAGCCCTGTTAACTGAGAAAAAAGGAGAAAATAATTTTTTTAATATTTTATTTATTATGCTATTACAGTTGTCCTATTTCTCCCCCATCACTCCCCTCCACCCTGCACACCCTCCCCCACCCACATTCCCCACTTTAGTTCATGTCCATGTGTCATAAATTCTTTAGCTTCTACATTTCCCACACTATTCTTGCCCTCCCCATCTATTTTTAAAACATGTAGTACCTGACTGTTTAGTCAGGGGCACTGATCTCTTTCCCCTTAGATTGTCAAATTAAGAAATGACAACAGGCAACACAACAATAGCCATCCAGTGTGCATGTCTTATCTTGAACCAAAGATATATAGGTTGCATAATCAAGTTGCATCAATTGGTCATGTTGCATCATAATGTTGCATCTGATTGGTTAATTCTTTTTTATGAGATTTTATTTATTTGTTTTTTGAGAGAGGAGAAGGGACGGACGGAGAAGGAAAGGGAGAGAAACATCAGTGTGAGAGGGAAGCATCGGTTAGTATGTGCATCAATTAGCATTCACTCCTGGGGGTCAAACCCACAGCCCAGGCACTTGCCCTGACTGAGAATTGAACTGGCAATCTTTCACTTTGTGGGACGGTGCTCAACCAATGTAAGCACACCAGTCAGGACCTGATTAGGTAATTCTTCATACCAGAAAGCCTTCCATACATATAAGCACCTGATTTTTTTTTTAAGTCTCTTTGAAGCAAAAGGGTAGGTAATTACTATTATCATTTTATAAATCGATCAAAAAATTATACCTATTTTTTGTTAGATCAGCAAAAATATGTCTCAAAACAGAATTTTAGTAATTAGTGTATGTGTGCCATGAGATGAAAAAGGCTGAAAATCCCTGCTCTAGCCTTATTTTAAAAGTCAGAATCTTTTTCTTTATGTAGCATAACAATAAACCTCTTATGTAGATCTTGTCAACCTGACTTGTCCCTTTCCTTTTCTAAGTACATTCTAGATGCTACTTCCTTTATCTGTATAAATTGTTTTTTAATTTGAAATTACCTCAGAGATCACCTTATTTGATCCCTTTATTATGCAGATGACGACACTCGGGCCTGGAAAGATTATATTAAGGGACTCATGTTGCCCAGTGAGAAATTAATAGGGAATTTTTATGCCTATATTCTTAGCTTTGTTTGCAATTAAATGTGTCCAAGTATTACTTTTTTCCCCAATCAAATGTTCTACCTTTAGTTATGCAATTAAAATCATCTTCCAACCATCTTTATTATATGCAGAAGATAAGTCATGACCCCAAATAATATTTCCTTTTCAAATTTTCTTATGGATGGGGCTGGAGAATAGTATACATATAAATCTGATATTTCCTCCCAATGAGGAAATCACACATATGATCATATATCTTTCATTTCAAATCTCATATATCTTTAAACATTTACATTTGCATGATTGGCAACCTTTCTCCTTTTAGGAATTTTTTTCTTCTCTTTTGGTCAATGTAAAGAGCCCTAAATCAAGTTCTTATCTATGCAAAAGCAAATTTTGCTCTTGGTCCTTCTAAAATGAATCTCATAACACTCTTATTCATTCTATTTGTGTTTAAGTTAACAGTATTTATAGAGTACCTTTGATGTGCTGGGTACTAAGAAATCTATGACTTAAAGTGGGAGCATGCAGCACAAATAACATGAAAACATCTATTTTGTTTGATCCCAGGAAGTCTCCTTTTAACTGCTAAGTCTCTTTCCCTACCGTGATTTTCCTCCAACTGCTTCCTCTTTATTGCCAAAACACAGCAAGTCATAAGCAGTCATACTCACTGTGTTGAACCTCAGACTGTGCTATGGCACTGTCCCTCTTTTTTTTTTTTTTTTTTTTTTTTTGTCCTTGAGCATCTCATTTACAGCAGATAAACAACTTGTAGTGATTGCTTGGTTGGGAGACAAGGAAATTTGGGTTGGGTGTGTGTCACAGGGTGAATTCAGTACTTAGCAAATACACATTTATGGGTTATGCTTTGGGGACTGTTGCTATTACAATTTTGATTTTTTAAATATTAAATTTTACCTGGCCTTGTTTACATCATGCTTTCATCTCTCCATCCATCTCTTGGAGGGTGTGCTTGACCTTGAACCTCTCCTGCTGTGTTCACTTTCCTAATTCTTTCCTCTTCCCGAGCCCCACACCACTCCCCCTTTGCCCCTGGTAGCAGCACTGAATTCCTTCCTCGATACATTATTACTTTTCACAACAGAGATCCTTATGAATACAGGGTGAGGCCAAAGTAGGTTTACAGTTTTGAGTTTGCAAAACACCGTTGATTCTTGTATTATTATTTCTTAATTATTGTATTATTTTCCAGAGGAATAATGGTAAACCTACTTTCCCCCCACTATGTGTAGATCCTAATATCATGGCCAACACTCAAAAAAATGAACATTTTTCTTATTTTTATTTAGTGGACTTCACCATATTTTTTTATGGTGGATGTGACTGGCATGGAATGAGTTAACCAAAGTATAAGGTGTTGATATAGCTAGTTAAATACTATCCAGCAAATTATTAGTACAGTTAGGGAAAAATGTATTTGAAATATCCCTCATTGACATAGACTGAATAAGTGACTTTGTTCTTGCATATTACTCCTTGTTAACAGAACTCTGTTCCCCTTTCATTTGCAGTGTGTTAATAATATGAGGGAGAAGAGGCCAGGCATCTGCAGCAGGACCCGTCTGAGTTTCAGACTAGTCTCTCTCAGTAACTGTTGTGTAAAATTGGCAAGTTACTTGAACTCTTTGGAGCTAAGTTTCATTTGGGTGTGAACTGGGGCATATAATACTTACCTTATTGGGATGCTGTATTAAATTAGGGGAGAAAACATCCAACTTACCTGGTGCATGGTAAAAGTGCCACAGAGGTTAGCTCCCTCTTTTAAACCAGTGGCATTAATTGGATACTACTCTTAAGGTTTTTATATGTATCTTCATTTCTTTTCTTTCCCATATCCATCCATAAAAGTCGTATTATTTTTCAATTATGTTTGTAAGAGTCTATAAATGGAAGTATATTCTTTCCCATCTTCAAAACAAAAAGACAAGAAAGGAAAAGATAAACTAGCAATTTGGATAAGAAAATATAACTTTTAGTCCAGATTAAACCTATTTCTGGGCATGTTTCTTCCCCTGAAAGTCTGAGGTAAATATATATACTTCCCGGTGGTAAAGAATTGATGTGATATTATTTTGAATAAGCTTTGAGGGGGAAAAGCCATATTTCTTTTCAGCATTTTCTCATCTTATCTATATAAAATGGCAACTGATTTAGGTAAAAGCTCTACAGGAACTGGTCTTGTAAACCTAGCTCTAATAAACTAAATGTCAATGTGATTAAAAAAATCCTTACTAAAGGAAAAATATATACTTCATGCCATTTCTGTAAAATATGCTTTGCTGCAGCTCTGAGAGACTTTTTGATCTACTCTTGGGGTCCATTCACTTACTTTTCACACAACACTAACTTCCAGAGGGAGTGTGGCTGATACAGCCACAGTATTTCTCAGTAGGTGGTAACAAGGAGGCACAAGGAAGTACATGTTGATTTTACTTCTTAACGCAAATTTTTCTTTTTTTAACTTTTTTAAAAAATATTTTTTTAAAACATGTTATTTATTTTTAGAGAGGAGAAAGGAGGGAGAGAAGAAGAGAAACGTTAATGTGTGCTTGCCTCTTGCATGCCCCCTACTGGGGACCTGACCTGCAACCCAGGCATGTGCCTTAACAGGAAATCCAATGGGTGACACTTTGGTTCACAGGCCGGCACTCAATCCACTGAGCCACAGCAGCCAGGAAAACATGCCTTTTTTCTTCAAAAGATCCAGCTCACACAAATCTGAGGAAGAAGAGCTCCTGCTCATCACCTTAAGAAGTGATGAGAATTCAGGCTGTACATTTGATAAAGGAAAACAATGGACTAATTCCAATAAAATAACATTTTACAGAGATTACTGTAAGGTCACATACTTAAAGGTCAAAAATTAACTGTACATGTACAGAGTGGTTAAGATTTCTCTTAAAAGGGGCCCTGGCTGGTGTAGCTCAGTGGATTGAGCTCGGGCTGTGAACCAAAGGGTCGCGGTTCAATTCCCAGGCAGGATACATGTCTGGGTTGCGGGCCAGGTCCCCAGTGGGGGCACAGGCGAGGCAACCACACATTGATGTTTCTCTCCCTTTCTCCTTCCCTTCCCCTCTCTCTAAAAATAAAGAAATAAAATATTTTTTGAAAAAAGATTTCTCTTAAAAGTAGCTAACACTGGTAGAAAACACATTTTTAAAAAATCTTATTGCTCCAGTTTCTTTTTGAACCTTTCCATTGTGTAGCGCTGATACCCACCTCCTCGCTGACTGAGACTTGTCATTTCGTTCTACTTTTCGTTCTCACCATTCCCACTCCCATCACACTCAACTTTCTTAGTTTCTGGAATACTTTCTGCGCTCTGATTTGACATTTGCACTTTCCTCTTTTTGGAACTTTCTTTATCCTCTTCCTTGCATGGGTGCACTCTTATGACACTGCTATGGCACTGTCAGCCCAAGGCAGGGACTCATGCTGCTCACGCCACACCACACCTCCCCTCTCACCTAAATGCCTTCAGATATGTGCATCAACTCAATTCTCCTCTGTTCACTTACAGGCGCCCCCTGGAGGCAATGGCGAACACAGACCTCTGACAGCCATTGAGACCTAGGTTCCACACAGCAGAAGGTATCAGTGGCTAGGCAGCCAGGGAAAAGGAAGAAGGAGACAAAGAACCTTCTGAGGAGGAGAGGAAGGAGGTAGGAGACCAGACTGGGCATAAGCTGACATAAGTTTCATTGTTCCATTGAATTTTATTTACAAAACACAAATTCAATCATAAAAGCGTTAAACATTTCAAAACAGCCATTGAAGGATTTTAAATTTTAAGAGCTTGGCCCTCCTGAGCTATGTGTGACTGTATTTCCTGCGGTGTAGCTGGCCTTGTTTGTAACTGATTCCACCTTATTTTTATTCCCATTGTATGGAAACACCCCCTTAACCCCATTAGATTGTTAGCTACATGAGGACAGGGACCATAATTATAATAAAATTTAAAAAATATTGGTTAAATAAGCATATGAATGGATGAATAAAGTTCTTCCTTTATTTGGTGGAAGGTGCACATAGCACCTTAAACCTCCTGCTCTCCTCTTTCTTTATGCCAGTTACTTTTCACCTGTGTACCCATCAGAATGTAAGTGCTCTTATGCAAGTGTTCATAATTTTTCTTCAGAACAATGGGGAAGTATTTATAATGAATTTCTTAGCTTCTGGGCTCATATTATAAACTACAAATTGGATCATTCAACCTTTCTACTTAAAAATGTTTCTGGTTACCATTTTCCAGAAATCCTGGAAATCCAGAAATACTGCATAAGTCCTGACCTCTTAGGATGTCCAAAATCTTTCATAACCTGGTGCAAAGGTGAAATAGTCTCTTACTACTTCAGCTTTATATGGAAGCATATTTATTTTAAATTCTAGATTAAATAAGTGATGACCTGTCACCTCTCATGCAAACTTTCTTTAGATCCTACCATCAACTTTGGAGGGTCATGTCTCCCCTTCCTTTGCACACGAAGAGCCTTTTGTTATATCATAGCATTGGCTAAATGCATGGTCAAGTTGAACTGTCCCCTGTTTTACTCTAGAATTTCTATCATTAGATATCAGCTTTGGGACTGGAGCTTAATAGCATTACATTTAATTAACATTTTAGTTTACTGGTTTTACATGTTATATATTAAGGGTTTTATACACTAAGGTCTGTGTTAGGGAAACAAACACACAAACATGATTGGATTGTGATGACATCCTTCCTCCCTCAGATGTGCATAACCTACTAGAAAAAAATAGATGAGTAATCACAAGATCAAATGCAATACTATAAGCCTGGACACAAGAAAAAAATGGGATCTTTGACAGTTAATGTGATTCCCATTAGAAAAATCATGATGATGAGGGTTACTAGAAACTAAAAATTTTGAATATTTTTGAAAGAATTAATTTCTACAAAACAGACAAGAGTATGAAGTAACTAGAAAGTTATTCATTGGAAAAGGAATTTCATTTATGTTGCACATTTTTAAAGAACAGAAATAGAAAAATAATAAGTGAAAGTTACAAAGAGGTGGATTTTGGATCATGGCGAAGAACTTTCTAAAAATGAAAGTGTCAAAAGTATGGAAAAAGAATAAATTTTCTTAGTAGGTGAGGTTGTCTCTATTGCTAGAGTTATTCAAGTAGAGGTGGGATGACTAGCATCCCATGTTGGCTCTGTAAGGTAGAAGGAACCAAGAATATTTAAGATGAAATGACTTGGTGTAGCAGATAGTGGTGTGGAACACCAAAAAATCAGAATTTCCTTCCTGGCACTTTATTTTCCCGATCATATGACATATGTGCTGACCCCTTCGACTCCATTTCCTCATGTGAATAATGGAGACAATAAAATCTGTTTCAGAGTGTTTCTGTGAGAATCAAATGGGATAAAGTAGTTGAGGTTACTTTTAAACTGTAAAGAGCTATTTTATGAGTTATTTTTTATATTGATAATAAGAAAAATAATTATAGTCACATGCATTACTTCAGTCTCTGTAGTCCTAGAAGATAGACAAAATAATTATCTTTTCTTCTCACATTTATGAGAAAATGTTTTGGAGTGCAAGTGACCTTGCCGTGGAGACATAGCTGCCCAGCTTGTGAGGGACTGGTGGTCATGGCTTCTCCCATACAGCTAGAATTCTTTCCCCTACTTTATGATGAGGTGGAGTCCGCAATATTTTACAATTGCCAAAGTACTTTGGACTGAAGTCACTCAGGTAATAATAGACTCTGATTATACCTCATTCTCTAAGTGATTTTTCACTCAGGGTCCTGGAATAAAAATGACGAATGTTGGCTAGATTTACTCTTTCTTTAATAAACAGTACCTTTCTCTTACAAGTATTGGCAGGATTTTTTTTTTTTTCAAATACAAGCTTTAAAAAGAAACAACATGACATTAATCAGGATGAACTGAATGCACACTCAAATATCACACACATAGATGAAATTATAAAGATTTTGGACAACCGTTATTTTGGTGGTACTTATCGATGCCCATTATTTCATTGACTCACTGGATCACATCTCTGCTCGTGTCCTGATCATCTACTGTCCTCATACTGCATGTTCTACTGTTTAAACATTCTAGTTCTCCATCCCATCCCATCACAGCCTGTGATGAACCAATCGTTTCTTTGTGACAAGGCATTCTCTCAGTAACAAATCAGTATTCAGACATACCAGTACAGATGTTTTCTGCCTAAACTAGTCACAACTTGATATGCACTCTTAATTGCTGTTACATAAATGTTTCAAGGAAGGAAATTTAGGAGATGTGATTCTCTCTGTTCTTTATAAAAACCCAATGTTTTGTGAAAATTTTCTGAGTCTTCAATGGTAGGTGTTTGTATAGGTTTCCCTGCATGTAAGGGTAGAAAGTGAGTATTTTCTAGGTGGGTGCTAATTTGTATAACCTTTGCTATTACTTAAATGATCTTTCTTCTGTCTTTTCCCATTTCTTTCCACCAATAGCTCCACCTACATCCTGCATTTACAGAATTTGGAATTGAGACTTATTTCGCTGCAACAAAATATTTTCTTAATAGAAGCTTGATGTTTAACTATTTGAACAAAACCGCACAAGAGTTGCACTTTTAAATAGTTAACCTTATAAATATACACTGGAAAAATAAGCAAGTGGTTGTATACAACCAATCCTTTGAAAAAATGCTACCTTTAATTTTCTTTTTCTGCAAAAAGCTTATAATTCACTAGCTAAGTAGTTTTTGAATATTTTTGTATTCATCTTTGAAAATGCACACGTTTAAAGAATTTTTTAGTCGTGGAGTTTTAATGCCCACTCTCTGTGCTGGTATGCAATAGCATAAGAAGGAGGTCAGTAATGAAGTTTAGCTCCACCTACAATTCAAAAAATCTCGTTAACCTGGGAAAAACGCCTCTTCCCAGAAAGTCACATCAGGGTATTTTTATATTATATACTATATGGCTTTATAATGGAATTTATAAATCAATTGTAAAAGGAAAAGGCATGTATTTCCTCGCAATGAATCTAGTCATTGCCTTTGACTTTGGAGTAGAAAAGAGGGGGAAATTCTCCTATTTCAATTAACCTGGAAGGAAAGGAATGAAAATGGCACCAATCACAAGGCCATTTCTCTTTTATTTTCTGAAAGTCTCTGGACATGCAAGGAAAGGCCCACTTTCCCCTCCAGGCGGCAGTGCTGTCCACAGGCCGCTGCTTTCAGATTTTCACTTTCGTGGTTAGGGTCTCTTACAAGCACTATCCACTTATATTCCATTACAATTGATTGAATATTATACATCAAAAAGTGGAGAGAAAATGATTAACATTTTATGAATGGCAAGCGAAATGATTAGAGCTCACAAAAGCTTTGAATTCTGAAGCTTGGCTTCTAACTTGTCCTTACATAAGCATCTTTGATCTTCTCTTCACCAAGCTTTCTTAGATGACTTTTATGTGGCCTTATGATTGTTTTATTATTTGGGGAGAATTAGTCACAATCAACTTTTTTCCTATAGAAGTTAATTTTTTTTAAAAAAGTTTCCATTCCATTACAAGTCGGGATTTTGCAAACCAGATGAAATTAGTAGTTACTCTTCTGTGTGTTATACAGAATAAAGACTGGAAGAGATCTAATCCTCAGTCTTCCATAAAATAATTTTGTGACCTTGGGCAAATCATTCCTCTGATCTGCTTTTATTCTCTTTTTTTCCAATGGGCTATATGTCATCTTTTTTAGGATTAACGGAGCTAGTCAGTTTGGAGAACTGAAAATTACTTTACAAACATGGCACTATTAATGTAAAAACCCAAGTATTATGGTGAAGTTTATAACAAGCATTCTTTAATAAGCAAGAAGACCCTGCACAAAGGATGGTCAGCCTTCTTTCAAATTGTATTGTTTTCCCATTAATAACCACCTTCCATTGTGCCTTCCTGTGCCATGGCGGGTTGCCAAGGCTATGCAAAGTTTTCCTGTGGGGAACCCCTTAACTGTAATCTCTTAGAATAGAGACAGGAGTAGGAAACACCTGGAAGTCTTGGTTTCTGCATGTGGGCTGACCACTGGAAAATCTCCAAAGGATATCATTTTAGTTATTATCATTCTTCCACCATTAATTTACTATTTGGACTATTTGATAATTAATTGGTCAGTAATCCTCTGAGACACACACTGATATATATGCTAGAGATACAGTGGCAAATGAGAGACCAGAATCTTCTACTTTGAAAGGATAGTGGAAACCAAGATCCATTTTGATAAAGCAAGCAGCAATTTCCCAGGAGTTAAAAATAGGCTCTATTCCCAATGCAGAAAAGTTTTGCTCCTGCTGCACACCTGAGCCAGGTTTTTATTCTATTGAAGCTTTTCTTTTTTTCTGACTCAAATGATACAGTCAGTCCTCCACCGTGGCACTCCTTGTCACATCCATGTTGACCTCTGTTGTTTTGTCACATCTTTTCTGATTCTTTGATCAGTGCACTTAATGTAAGCTTCTGTTAAAGTATTTGCCATGAAAACAAGTGCATTAAAGGCTCTGAAAAGTCCTAGTGTGAAGATCTCTCTTTAACTTAACAAAGGGTTTTCCAAACTTACTTTGACCACAAACTGCACTTCACCCTACTACTCCCCTAATACTATGCTTTGGCACTTAGTATCTGAGCATCACGTTCAATGAATTTCTAATTAAGTGATCTTTAAAACACCTACCAGCCCCCTTTCTATAATTCTCTCTCAAAGGCTATGTCTTTGTTAAAGGTTAACATGAAAATTTCTTCCAAATTAAAAGCAACAAATAATATAGCAAAACCTATAATCATTAGACTATTTGTTTTAATTACTGAAAGATAAGAAACATAATGAATACTTTTAAGATTCACACGTTTACTCAAAATAAATTGAAAACAAAAATAAGCAGACCAGTGATCACTATATTATTATAATATGCTGGTGGTTTGAAAGAAAAAAGGTTAATTGTATGAGGAAGGTACACAGATGATAACAGTTATAGAATTATATAGCTAGGCAAATCTAGTAATATTTCTGAAACATTGAAGATACCACAATGAGATAAAATATTACCATTTAACACATAAACTGAGCTCTTATGGACATTAGGACATGTGTTGGGGCCTTGAATTTGGGAATTTATTTTATGTTTTTAAACTTTTTTGAAAAATTATTGAAAATATAATTATATATTTAAAGCGTACAAAGTAATGATTTGATATACAAATACATTTGGGAGTGATTACTGAGATCAAGATAATTAACACATCCATCACTACACAGAGTTATCTTTTTCTTTCTGTGTGTGGTGTGAATGCTGAAGATGTACTATCAGCAACTGTCAAGTATAGACTACTGTATTATTAATTATAGTTACTATGCTGTACATTAGATTCTCAGAATTTATTTTTATAGCTGAAAATTTGTATACTTTGACCTAATCATTGATTACCCTCTCTCCTCCTCTTGCCTCCAACTCCTGGCATTCACCATTTTATTCTCCCTGCCTCTGAAATCAGCATTTATTTATTTATTTATTGTAGAGCTCACATACAGGTGATACTAAAGTACTTGTCTTTCTCTGTCTTATCTCACTTAACATAATGCTCTCAAGATCCATCCATGTTGTCACAAACAGCAGGATTTCCTTCTTTCTCTTGGCTGAATAATGTGTGTGTGTGTGTGTGTGTGTGTGTGTGTGTGTGATATCACATTTTCTGTATCCATTCATCCATAATTTTCTAATTGAAATGCCAATTTAGTAAGTTTACTTAAATGTATTGTGAATAGATTTTATTTAAGTATTTTCTGGCATGTGGTTCTGTTATAAAGCTGTTTGCAAGGGTGTGAAGACTGATGAAGTCTAACCTCTCAATCACAGATGAGGACACCCTTGGTAAGAAGAATGGCTTCTACATCTGAGTTCACTCCTTCCTCTTCCTTAACTGTGTTATTCCTCCAAGTTTTGCCTTCCTTGGTCCCCTTCCTTTTCTCTTTAGACATTCTCTCTGGGAAATCCAACTTTCTGTTTTTACAAATGACACCTATATAGATTTGACTTCAAATGTGTATATTATATACACCGTATATAATATAGGCAAGATGGTTCTCCTGAGCTTAAGTTATAATTATCCACCTGGGCATAACCCTTTCCTGTGCCCCATCATCTCAGTCACAACGTGTGGATACTTAATCCTTCATCTTTACCTCAGCCCACCTAGATACCAAGCAGATAGTATGGACCAGGCTTTATTTATGTTTCATTTATTTTTTTTAAAATATTTTATTTATTTTTAGAGAGAGGGGAAGGGAGGGAGAAAGGGAGAGAAACAAAAATCTCTGGTTGCCTTTCATGTGCCTCCTACTGGGAACCTGGTCTGAATGCAGGCATGTGCCCTGACTGGGAAATGAACCACAGACCCTTTGGTTGGCAGGCCAGCACTCAATCCACTCAGCCACACCAGTCAGGGCTCATTTCATCTTTTACAGACCTCTTCTCTCCCAGTATCTACAGTAGTTCACTCTCATCTATTCAATGACAATTTTCCCTTATTCTATCTTAACCTCTGAAAAGCAGCAATTTTTCAAAAATATTTTATTATTGTTTATCCTCATGTATATATTTTATCCTAAGAGCATAGCAAAAGGCTTGGCGCATAGAAAGTTCTCAATGCATGCTTGCATTGAGTGGGTGAGACCAAGGAGAAAAATGAAACCAGATGACGTGTTGTAGGGAAGATGAAGCACTGTGGTCTGGGGAGGTATATTATCCTGAGGTGATACACTGCCAAATACAGGGTAAGTCTCAGGAGAAAACATCAGATCTGTACTACAGATACTATCCTCTAAGAGTGTGTGAGAATGAGATTGATAGCTTGATACTGAGCATAAGAATCAGGCTGCTGTGGTAAGAAGAGCCAGAGGGCTTTGGCTCTTCTGGCCTTGGATAGTAAAAGAATATGAACTTATGCATTGCCTTTCACACTTACCAGATGGGACTTCAAAAAAGGCAAAAACCCAGCAAAGGTGTTTTTGTGTCCATGGTCCTTAGCTTACTGCCTAGAACACCGTAAACACTTAGCAAATATCATTAGATAATTATATGACCTAGTTAGTGAAACTTTTTGAATCTCAATTTTCTAATATATACCATACAGATAGTAATAATTACTTCAGTGATTATTTTAATAATTAAGTGGAAGCATTTAACAACAATCTCAATGGTTGCATGGAAAGTACTATAAAAACATGTCACTTTTATTATATGCTTGTTCCTGTAAGACCAGGTTTGTTTCCAAAGTTTGAAAAAAGAGAAAGGAAGAAAGAAATGATGTGCTTTTCCATATTTATTTTAGGGCTTCTTCTCTTCAACACTGTGAGGGAGGGAGGTAGTTTTTCTAAAGATTCTATTTATTTATTTATTTATTTTTAGAGAGGGGATGTGAGGGAAGAAGAGAGGGAGAGAAACATCAATGTGTGGCTGCTTCTCACACACCCTTTGCTGGGAACCTAGCCTGCAACCCAGGCATGTGCCCTGACTGGGAATAGAACTGGTGACCTTTTGGTTCACAGGCTAACACTCAATCCACTGAGCCGCAGCAGCCTGGGGACAATTTTTCTAGTAATAAAAACTGGTGTTTCATAAAGGTAAGTTGCCAGCCAAATCAAATAGTTAAATTTAGCAGCTTTTGTAAAGATGTGGATTTATTTCTGGTCTCTCTCTTCTGGTCCATTGATCTGTGTCTGCTTTTATGCCAGTACCATGCTGTTTTGATTATTATGGCCTTATAATATAGTTTGATATTAGGTAGCGTGATTCCTCCAACTTTGTTCATCACTCTCAAGAATGGTTATCAGGGATCTTTTGTGATCCCGTATACATTTTTGAAATATTTGTTCTAGTTCTCTGAAGTACATCATTGGTATCTTGATAGGGATTGTGTTGAATCTATGTTCATTGCAGCATCATTTACAGTAGCCAAGATTTGGAAGCAGCACAGTGTCCATGAGTATATGAGTAGATAAAACAACAATGGGGCATTTACACAAGGCATACTACTAGGTTATAAGAAGAAGAAATTTTTACCCTTAGCAACAGGTGGATGGACATGGAGAACATTATGCTAAGTGAAATAAGCCAGTCAGAGAAAGAAAAATACCATATGGTTTTATTCTTACGTGGAACCCAATGAACAAACTCAACTAGCAAGAAAAATAGGAACAGACTCAGAGATAGAGAACAGGATGAGAGCTCTTGGGGCTGCTGTTGTGGGGTAGAGGGATCAAACTAAAAAAAAGGATTCATGGACGTGGACAACAGTGTGGAGATTGCAAGAAGGGGGGTAGGTGGAGGTAGAAGAGGATATAAGGGGATAAATGGTAATGAAAAAATACAATTAAAAATAAATAAAAAAACTATCCCCCCATATCTGAATCTGACTTATGAGCTCTTTTCACTGTAAGAGTAGGAGTTGCATTTCCTCAGTGGTAGTGAGTAGGTGGGTTTGCACATGAAAAGTCAGATAGGAAGTTAATGTTTGTCTTTATATAAAATACACTGCTCATGGTAATTGTTCAGAGAGACTGTTGTAGCCGTAGCCAAGAATTTTAAGAAACTAATATTAATTAATACTTAATAATTGCCTTTTTCGGAAATCACAAATTACCTTTAAATGTTTCTATACTTGCAAGAACCTCTCTGTCCTTTAAAATAGTTATCTTTCTAATATTCATCAATGGAAGAAAGGGATAGTATTGTGAAATAGTTTCATTATGTAAAATCTCTTCTCTTGGGATCTATGCTTCAGGACTAGTATACTTTTTTTCCAATTTAGGGAGCATTTTTATTCTATTTCTTTGTATGTGAATGACTCCATTTCTGTGGATGATGATAAATTGATCTTTTATCATTCCCTTTCTTATGCCTGTCTTTTCTTCTCCATCTCAGACTTCTCTCAGGTCTTTTAAGTTTTTCTTCTTGACTTCAATCTTCTACATTAACAGATTTGGCAGAGCAGCTAGGAAGCCCCTGGGAGCAGAAAACCAACATATTTAAATGTTTACTGCAGCTAGGGGAACAATAGTTACATCCAGTCTCAAAGATGACAGGGATGTCGTATTCAAAATGTCTGAAGGGAAGCTTATGGGGTTTTAATGCTTTTCTTCACTTAGATCCAAAAAGTCAACCTATCTAATGTCCCAGGTTAAAGTGAATGATGGCCTAGTCCTGGTAGCATGTGAAATAGAGTCATATATAATATTTTACAGTCCAGAGGCTTATTTTGCCACACATGAGCTTTTCCTGAATGATTTTGTGGATAATAATTTAGTTATTCATTATGTGGACCCAGGAAACAACTTCCTCCTTACTGAAACTTTGAGTAAACTTAGGTTCTCATGTGGTCAAAACTGCTTCATATGTCTTTGGAATAATAAAACGTGAGGATTTCAAAAACTATTCTTATTGACTGATTTTAGAGAGAAAGGAAGGGAGGGAGGGAGAGAGAGAGAGAGAGAGAGAAGAGAACATTGATTTTTTTGTTCCATTTATACATTCATTGGTCGATTCTTGCAAGTGCCCTGACTGGGAATTAAACCTGTAACCTTGGCATATTAGGATGATGCTCTAACCAACTGAGCTACCTGGCCAGGGCTATGAGGATTTTTTTTTTTAATTGAAAACTTAAATGAAACAGATCTCATTCTCTTATAGGATAAACTTAATAATGAATTATATTAAATTCCTTAGAAATGCTTCTTGTAGTATATGTTCTTTATTTTAATGTAGTTTAAAATAAAAGGTGATTTTTGGTAACATAAATATAAAATTATATTGAATATACAATCATAAGAAATATCAGTGAATGCATGACAGGATATAGGTATGGTTTCCACTGTATTTCAAAATGAAAACAAGTATTCTTATTGCTGGGCTTAAAAGGAAAATGACAAACTGTAAGTTGGTGAAAGCAAAGTAAATTTTCCATTACATTCTTCAACGACTAGCCCCACAATAACTTGGGGCTTTGGTAATGCTTAAGGGCCCCAGCTGCTAGAACCTGATTGTCAGTTTGAAAACAGGCTCTTATACTTAAGGGAAGCATGACCTTGGACAAGTTGCTTAACCCTCTCGTGTTTCGATTTTCTTGTCTGTAATATTGGGAGACTAATAAGTACCTACTTCCTATGTAGTTTGAAGGAGGTAAAACATCATGGATGCATATAATAGTGCTCAGCACATAGTGAGACCTATACAAACGTTACCTATTATTGTCAGTGTTTCTATTGTTGTTATTATAGTGATCATTAGTATTATTAACATGATTTACAATTAACTTACGACAAACAATGTTGAAAAATAATGAATGTAGCAAAACTTTCATGCTTTTTTCCCCTTCACTTTAAAAAATAAAAACAAAAAACTTTCATTGCAAGCTTGGGTAAGAGAGTATTATTGTTCTCTTGTTCACCAAGTGTTCTGGTCAAGAGAGGAACACTATCACTCTCTGTCCCATCCTACCTCTACTCTAGCTTGACCCAGTAGGAGACAAGGCTGGCAGCCTGCCAATAGCCTCTCCCCATTGGAGCCAAAAGACTGGGAGGGTAATGGATCACTCCACTTCCTACAAAATCTGATTAAAAAAAAAAAAAAAAAAAAAAAACCTGTGTGATGTTTTTTTTCCTTGTGCTGTTTGTGTCTTGGGCATTTCATCAATTAAGGTGCTTTTCACAGTAAATAAGAGAATGTCAAACTTAAAATGGCTAGTCTACAAAGATACTTTTTGTGCTCCTAACTGGGAGCCTAAAGAGGGCGTGATTCAAGATTGGCTTCTTTGGTGATGAGTCTCCTTTTCCCTTTAGTTCCCTTGGCTCTGCCTTCCTTGGAATGTTGGCTTCATCTTAAAGTGGTAGTCAATTTCTAAACTTACATTTGCACACTGCAAAACCCAGAAGAAAAGCATTATCTCTTCCCGTGTTCCTCATTTACTAACCAAGAAGCATTCCCCAGGATTTCCCAAAATGTCCATTTGGCATTCGATTGGCCTGAATAAGGTCATATACTCCTCCATTTAGCCAATCCTTGTAGCTTAGATGTGACACTTTGAGGGATGACCATTACTGATTTACGCAAATGAGTGTCTACCATCTGAGCTTCAACTCCTAACAGCTGGATTCAACCCCAAACACTGGGAATGTGAGGATCAGGTATTAGTGAGTCTACCACACCATTTACCACAAGTATTTTGAGTTCCTCCATTGCCCTGGCACTTTCAGGAACTTGAAATAGATCCCCATCTGAAGAGGGGAGAGTTTTGCCACGATGGTATTTCCTCCAAAGCATTCCCAGGGACTCTCCCTAATTCAGATCTACCTTGATCTAAATTGAATATACATCTTGGTTTTAACAACCTGATTAAACTGATTTTGAGCAGGATTGTTGGCATTATTTCAAAAGTGGCATTTTATGTCTATCCTGAAACACTTGGTTTGATGTCCCAATATATTAAAATATGCCCAAACCTAACTTTTCTGATTCCTTTCGTTTAGTTTTCTGTGAATTACTGTATCTCTCTCTTTTTAAAAAAATTTAGTCCCCAGAGTTGCCCATATAACAGTTCTTTTCTTTGTTTTCTACTTTCTCTCTCTGATTTGATTTCCCTTTAGTCTCAAATTACTCTATAATTTCTACCAGATACCCTAACTTATCCTGTGATCTAACACTGCTTTATCATCCATACTCTGTATAGATTATCAGAGTTAAAACAACATTTAGCCCATATTTCTTTATGATTTTGGAGGTAGGAAGAATACAAATTTTGTTACCAGGTAAATTGTTAAACACTAGTTTATTAACTAAACATGTGATTGTTAAAACATATACGCACGTGGCAAAAAAACAAACAAAACCAGATATGGACCCCCATCCTCATGTAGCCCTCATTTCAGAAGCCGGTTGGGCTGTGAGCAAGAAAGTGCATGAATACACGTTGTGATAAGTTCTATGAAGGAAAATAATGTGATAATATGATGTATACTAGAAGGGAGTAGATGAGAATTTAATTTAGATTGGATCATCAGGAAAGGCCTCTCTGGGAAAGTGGCATTTAAGTTGACACCTGGAGGATAAGAATAAGATTAAATGTGAAAGAGCCTCCATGGTGGAGGCAACAGCAGGCGTGAAGACTAGCAAGGGAGTCTGCCAGGGCTGAGTATGGACCAAGGATAAAAATGAAGAAGTCAGCAGGGCCAGATCACTCAGGGACTTGGAGGTGTTAATGAGAGTGCATTTTATTCCCCATGCTACAGGAAACCTCTAAAGGCTAGTAAATCAGATAGTGACATTCTCAGGGTTTAAAATTTAAAAGCTCATTACAGATGTTTTTGAGATAACAAAGTAGAGTGAGTAAGGATAAAAGAGACAACTTAAAAAATTATTGTCATATTCTAGGCCAGAGAAAACAGTATATGGACTAGAGTGGTAAGAGTTAAAATGAAAAAAGTGAATTAATGACATACTTGGGAGGTTAGAGTGACCTACTACTGAAGCATTTCATATAGAGACTGAAGGAATACATCAGGAAGGAATTCTACCTTTATGATATGCACACTTGTGAGGCAATGGTTCTCCCAAGATGAGAAAACTGAGTAAGACAAAGGCAGTTGGAGTTGTTTGAGTTTAGTTTTAGTCAAGGTAAATTCAAGCAGAGCTGTCAAAAAATCAGGCCAATATGAAATCTGGTGTTTAAAAAGAAGAATCTTAGCTAGAGCTATAACTTTAAAATTGCAAACAAATAGATGGTATTTGAAGCCATGAAGCTTTCTTTATAAGACCATTTAGAGCTAGGACTAACTAAAGAAGAGATGAGAGGGAAAAGCTCTGGGAAATACATATATATCTACAGGTCAGGCAGAGGCAATTCACTGAGAGAATGAGGAGGTGTTTTTAGAAGTAGGGTGGGGATGCAGGAGAGTGTGAAGTCATGTGAGCCATATGATATTTCATGAAAAAAGAAGTAAGGGGGATTCAACTTTTAGTCAAGATGGTGGCATAGGTAAACACAGCTTGCATCCTTGCACAACCACATCAAAAATTGCAACTAAATTATAGAACAATCATCACTCAGAACCATCAGAATCCAAATTAAATGCAAGTTTGACAACTATGGAATTAAAGAAACCACATCCATCCAGACTGGTAGAGGGGTGGAAATGTGAAACAGGCTTGTCTTACACACACGTGTGGTGGATAAAAATTCAGGAAGGATATTTTAGGAGTGAAGAGTCCCAGCCCCACACCAAGCCCCCAGTCTAGGGTTCCAGTGGCAGGAACATAAGTCCCCATAACTTCTTGCTGCAAAATCTAGCAGGGATTGATTTGGTGAAAGAAACTTCTGGAGTCTGAAGCAATTCCTCTTAAGGAACCCACATTCAAACTTACTCAGGCTCACTCCCTCTGAGCTTCAGCACTGGGGTAGCAGCTTGAAAGGCACCAGTGGCACACAGGGAGGAGCTGAAATGTCTGGCATCAAAATGGGAACTGGGGAACGGCTTTCTCCTAGACAGAAAGGTGGGCAGAAACAATTGACCCCTCTCTGCACCCCCTCACAACACAGCCACAGATTCTGCAGGCAGGTACCATACCTGAGGCTCCAGCAACCTGGATAACACTGTTTGTCCTGCCCTGGAGACCTCCCTGAGGCTCTGTACCACCCAACTTATAGCTGTTAACAGTGGCTTTTGCATATGAATGGCTGATCTTGGCTCATGCTTCACAACTTCCTAAATCCTTTCAAACAAGCAACAGCCAGTCACCCCCAACTCCAGTACCTCTTACTTAGGTGGCCCCAGGCACGACATTAGCAATAGCCAACCTAGATTCACAGCTTGGCTTTGCTTGGGAATCTCCAAGCCCTGAACAAGTTGCAGCAATCTCAGATTGCTTTATACCTCTGGTAGAGTGGCCCAGGAGAAACACAGGTGGGAGCTGACCTCGGTTTGCACACCCAAGAAACCACAGGGCCTGCACACCCAATGGACAGCTACAGACCATATCAGAGTACCACCACTGTCCCCGCACAGCTGATCCTTCACAGAGGGTGGAGGTTGATGGTCACTGGTCAAGCCAATCCTTGCAACTGACTGCCCTGGGTAAATCCCTCCCATTGACCTGCAAACAGCAACCAAGGCTCAACTACAAAAGAAGGGTGTACTTAGCCCACACAAAGGGCACACCTCAAGTACCCAGCTTGGGTGATAGGGGAGGCTGTGCCACTGGACCCTACAGGACACCTACTAAGTTAGGCCACACTACCAAGACAGAGAGTCATAGCAGCTCTACCTAAAATGGAACAACCACAGGGAAGCTGCCAAAATAAGGAGATAAAGAAACATGGCCTAAATGAAAGAACAGATTTATACTCCAGTGTTGCAGACCGTTCAGCTTGGTTTCAGGAGTTGTAACCCTCACCCCGTGGTGGGCTGTGTAAGAACCTAGGGACCCGCTTCATCTGGGTCTGTTTTGTCACAAGGATGTGACCTACTAAGGAGACAAACTTATCTCCCTGGCAGGAGCGCTGCTTCTGCCTCATCCATCTCTGGCCTCAATGCTTGGTTGGTTAGTCAATGACGGGTAAGACTCCTCATGGGAGGGGCAACCTAAGCCAGACACAACCACTTGGGAGACTATGGAAAGACTCGGTGGAGCTGCAGCAAAGAGGATGTGATGGACCCTCGCCCCCCGGCTATTCTGACATAGCCCGAGTCTTCATTTCCATCTGGGAGATGTCTCCTGCTTTCTAATCGGCTTAAAGCCTGAAACTATGAGGGCGAGTGGTGCAGCCCTGTGCCGGCCAGGACTGCTCCCTGGGTGATTGGGCATAAGAAAGAATTCGTAAAGTCCTGTGAAACCTGCTTTGCTAAGAGTGCTCTCATTAAGTGATAAGTGTCCCAGGAGGAAATGAGTATGTCTCCCAAAGTTTGGAAACCCCCTTTCCTGACAGACACTGACTCAGATTAAGCCCTCAGATTTCTTTGAAATGTTAACCATTGTTTGATCCTTGCTGCCTGACATGCCTGTATTCCTGTGTATTTGAACCCAATAAAAGCCCAGTGAGGAAGGGGCTCTGGGTCATTCTCCTCTGAGAGTTTGACCACCTTTCCTCCCCAAGCAGTCATGTCTTGGTAGTTTTTATTTTCATCCGTGACGGAGGGATGGGGCTCTGCGGGCGGAGGTCCCCCCCCACATCTGGCACCCAGGACAGGGGCCCCCACACTCCAGAAAAAATACTAAACAATCTATCAAATGCAGAATTCAAAACACTGGTTATAAGGATGCTCAAGGAACTTAGTAAGGACCTCAACAGCATAAAAAAGACTCAGTAAGAAATGAAGGATACACTAATTGAAATAAAGAACAATTTACTGGGGAACAACAGTGGAGTGGATGAAGCCAAGAATCAAATCAATGATTTGGAACATAGGAAGTAAAAAACAACTGATGAGAACAAGAAGAAAAAATAATCCAAAAAACAAGGTATAAGCAGCCTCTGGCATAAGTTCAAGTGCTCCAACATTCGCATCATAGGAGTGCCAAAAGAAGAAGAGAAAGAGTAAGAAGTTGGAAATCCATTGGAAAAAAATAATGAAAGAAAACTTCCCTAATTTGGTGAAGGAAATAGACATGCAAGTCTGGGCAGCACAGAGTCCCAAGCAAGATGGATGCAAAGAGGCCCACTTCAAAACACATCATAATTAAAATGCCAAAGTTTAAAGATAGAGAGAATCTTAAAGGCAAGAGAAAAGAAGTTAGTTACCAGCAGGGGAATTCCCATAAGACTATCAGCTGATTTCTCAAAAGAAATTTTGCAGGCTAGAAGGAATTGGCAAAAAATATTCAAAGTCATGAAAAGCAGGACCTACAGCCAAGATTGCCCTAACCAGCAAAGTTATCATTTAGAATTGAAGGGCAGACAAAGAACTTCCCAGACAAGAAAAACTAAGTTCATCATTGCCAAATCATTATTAAATGAAATATTAAAATGAGTTGTTCAAGAAAAAGAAGAAGATCAGAACTATGAACAATAAAATGGCAATAAATAAACACCTTATTAACAATTGAATCTAAAAAACAAACTATGCACACAAGAACAGAGACAGAATCATGGGCATGCAGAGCATTTTGATGGTTGCCAGATGGGAGGTGGGTATGGAGGAATGAGTGAAGAGGTGAAAGGATTAAGAAGTACAAATAGGTAGTTACAGAATATCCATGGGAATGTAAAGTACAGTATTGGAAGTGGAGTATCCAGAGAACTTATACACATGACCCATGGACAGGAGCAATGGTGGAGGGATTGCCTAAGGAATGGGGAATGCTACGTGGAGGGAGTATAGGGGGAATAGTGGGGCAACTGTAATAGCGTAATCAATAAAATATAATTTAAAATAAAAAGAAGTGAATATTCCTGAGTGACTTATTTGCTGCTGAAAAGCCTAGTTACATGAGAATTGAAAAATACTCTTTAGTTTGTTACATGGAGGTCGTCTGTGATTCGGTGAAAACAGTTTTAATGGAGTAGTAAGGGAAGCGGCCAAATTGAATTGTTCAGTGTTGACGGATAGGAGAGAATTAGAGACATTGGTTGCAGACAACATTTGTACTTATGGAAATCAGTGTTTCTTGTTTCAAAAAAAATTTAATAGTAATGTGATTAGAATCATACTGAAAAAAGCATTTATTAAACCACACATTCCTATGATTAGTGTTCTAAATCCCTTCTCTCTTTTTTTGCGTTAGAGACTCTCATCTCTCCTGTTTCACATTTCTTTTCTAACAATAAAGATATATATCAGAATTGCCATATGGTGAGAAGAGGCAGGCAGATAGAAAGATGTTTATAAAAACAAAATAAAACCCTGGAGAGACAATGTAGGCCAAAAGAAGAGGGGCAGATGGATAAGCTTACACAGAAGAATTAGCCCTTAGCCTCTGCACAATCAATAAATGTTGACTGGCTATTGACAAGAAAGGGGACGGGAGAGCAGGAGAAGCACATTGCGGGGAAAGGCATTTCTTACAACAGCTGCCATTGCCACCACGGAACAGCTGTTCAGGTCCACAACTCAGAACTTTCTGCTCCCCTTACAACTCTCCTCAGGGGTATAAACTCACACCCTGATGCTGCAGTCTTAGAAGAGATGTCATATGTGATTTATATTGTATTGAGTCAGAAATTGTTAAATCACTGAGTAGGCCAGGAGCAGATTTTCCCTATGCAATGAGTGAAATAACTTCACAATACTCTCCCTACACCCTGAGCGTTGGTAATCCTCAAAGCCAAATGGTGGTATGTAGTAAGAGAGAGTTATAGCCTTTCTAGCTATAAAGAGAAAGCCATATTAGAAATTTAAAAGGGGAACATTTTCTCATCTCCTCAGTTGGAATAGGTTTAGGATATTTAAGATTAAACTAGGTTAAGATTGTTGTACCCTAAATTCACAAATTCCTGTCTATTGAAAACAGTGTTCTTGCGTATGCACAGTCTAAGAGCATCTTTCCCATGATTTTCTGCGCCCCATATAAAGAAGCTCATTTACTACCTGTTAATATAATTTATGTGATAAAAAATTTTTCCTTCCACCCATAGGAACTGACATGTAAAACAAATTCCTTTTATTTAAAAAATAAAAATATTAAACTATTAATTTCTTAGTGGTGTCCTGGAGGGGGCAAGAACATTTCCATAACTATAAAAGCATATAGCTCAAAATCAAGTATATAATCAACTACATTAATAAATATGGATGTGGTGAGCTGCTTCTTTCTGGTTGTGGGAAAGACTGAGCCACCACTCAACCCCACGATAGAAGAGATCTCTACATAAATAACAATGACAGTCCTTTGGGAAGTGTTGCCTATCTCAATACCAGAAAAAAATGACACTATACATTTTATTTTTAAAGCAATACCAATATATCACTACCAATATTGGTATTTTATGATGAATGTTCACATTTACAAATTTTAAAAAACAGTAGAAATAAATGTGTATTAGATTTTCACACGAACATTTTGCCACATTAACCTGGCATTATTTGGTGGAAGAGAAGTAAAGGGGAGATGGCAGGAGGCAACCACTTGCAGGAGGTGGGTGAGAAAGAAGCTGGAAGAGGTCTGGCTGAGGAAATCAGCGTTGTGTGGGTGTGACTGGAAGACATAGAAGGAGAAGGACAAGAACGTAGAAGGGAGAGTCAAAAAGCAGTGAACATAACTGCTGATGAATGTCTGAAACAACAGTGTAACACATGCAAAAATACTTCCACTTCCATTGTGAAAAGCAGCGCAGAGTATCCAAAGGTCAGTGTTATATTTAATAAAGAAGTCAGGAAAAATACTGACAGATGTTGGCTTCTTTCTTCCCTTTCTTCAAGACTTGTAGAAGACCACCCAGAAAACTCCTTTCTACTCACAGGCTATAATTACTAGGTTTCATCTTATTGCTTCTGACAAATAAAAACATATGTAAACGTGCTCTAGTCTCAATACTAGTCTTCAGCACTAATGATTTAATTACCACGGCATGCAATCTCTGTACACATTTATTCTATTCATTTCCTGAATTAAGTAAATCTTCCATGACCCATGCTTATTTGGAAAGTGACAGTGAAGTGTAAGAAACTAATCCAAAACATTGAATGTTTCATCTGGGAGAATCGGACCATGCCGAGAACAAAAGCTGAAAGAGATGAGATTAATTTGCTCCGTGTATATTTATTGAGCACTATACTAAACATGAGGAAAACAAAAAATAAATACAGTTTTGCCATCCAGGAACTTACTCTTTAGTAAGGGGTAAGGAGGAGGGACTGTGCTAAATAATTAAATCAGGTGTGACAGGTGTTAGGAAAAGGGTGAAAACAAGGTGCTATGGAAACATTTAGGATGGGCTTTTATTCTAGACTGGGAAGAGCCACAGAAAGGGCAGAAACAATGAGTCCCAAGCTGAGGCTTGGATAAGGGAGAGATATGTTAATATTCCAGGCAGAGAGCCATGAGCAATGGTCTGAAGTTGAAGGTTCAGAAAAGCAAGATTAGTTGTTCATGTGGCAAGGTCAGGCATGAACTCTGTATCAGAAAAAAAGCAGTTAGGGATGAGTGGAAGAAAAGGAAGATCTAAACCATTAAAGGCATATTTTTGAAGTTTGGAATTTAACTGAAAAAAACTATGCAAAAGCACTAGAAAAGTTAAGAAAGGAGGTACATAAACATATTTGCACTCTAAAAAGATGTTTCTTATAGTAAGTATCAAGGAGAATGGATCGGAAGAAGTGAGCACAGAGGGAGTTAGTAGGCCAGTTAGGAGGGGGGATGGGCCTTAGGACTTCAGTCACAATTTGACGTATATTCTGTGGCAACGGGGATACATTCACTGGAAAGAATGTATGTATAGAAGCCTCAAATTTTTAGTGATATCAGTTTGCAAAGATGCTATTTTTCTCCTTCAATTTTCAGCAGCAGATTTGTTGAAAGGCAGCATGTTTTAGGTTTATTCAACAAAAAATTGGGGGTATGTAGGTTGAAAATATTAGCCTTAGTTGTGTCTTGCTTAGACAGGCCGAGAGTTTTAAGTTAAAAAGACAAAAAATAAAAAAAGAGAATAGAGTGGCTGAATGATTTGGAGGCACTAGGGAACGAATCACATATCTAGGGGATCAAAGAACAAATGTTGTAGAACATTTGGGAGGAGGCATGAGTGTAGTGAGGGGAAGAGAGTGGGGATGTGGGAGGAGAGGAGTGGGGCTGTGGGAAGGTGAAGGAAAAGGCCTATGAAAACTGAGAACATGGGAGAATTTATCTGCTTTAGAATAGGGATCGCAAAGGAAAAATTTCCAGAGCAGGGAGAGAACAAGAAGTGGAGTTTTGAAAAAAGGAAGCTCAGTACAGTATGGGGGTTATATTCATGGATAATGGGGGCAAATGTAGTAGTGTAAATAATAAAAATAAAGTTAAAAGGAAAAAGAATGGATGACTGGGGGATTTTTATTTTGGCTATGACAGAAGATGACAGGGATGCGAAGTATCTCGCGCTCTCTAATGACTCTCACGTGGTACCAAATGGTGTGCTAGAAAGCTCATTATGATTTCCTGCTTTCTTAATTGCCTGTCCAGGTCTATTTCCAGGTTTGCCTGTATAAGTTTTTTATGTAAATTTTTAGTTTCAGCATTAATCATAATAAAGCAAACACATTTTTTAAATAAAAATCTTTTTTAAAAAGTACAGAAAAAATTTTATTCTAGTTTTCTAAATAAGCATATTGATATTTTAAAAAATTAAATTGTGCTGCATTTTCCCAAAATCCAAACACTTTCCAGCTAACTACTATACACTAAAGAAACAAAAAGGGAAATAAATTCTTTCAAATAAATAAATATAAATATACATATTTGTTTTCCTGGAATGTCCTGGTATATCAAAATACCTGACAGGTTTCTAAAGCCTGTTCTTTTTTTTTTTTTTTTTAAAGCCAGTTATTTTAAATAGTACAATTGGTCTTAATAATTGAATTGTTTTTAAAAGTTTATGAGAAAATGTTTTGTAGACTTCCAGGTAATGGTTATGGTATGGGCTAAAATTCAATTTATAATGACAAATAGTATTAAAGTAAAGAAAAGCTGGCATGTGCACTGGAAACTAGAGAAGGATGCCTTCCTGATGGCACACAATTCAAGGCACATCTACTGAGTGTATGCAGATGGGGTCAGCTGAATCCTGGAGTGAGGTACTGACACATGATACCTCCTACTACAAAGTACCTGCTTCACCAAAAGTTACATGTGGAATCCCTCACTCCTGATCTTATCTGTATACCCTGCATGTTCATCTTTTGTATTTACTTAACCAGCAATTATTGCCCATACTGTAACAGTGAATTTACCAGTTATATTATTATCATTATCATTATCATTATCATTATCATTATCATTATTTTGGTGAACCACTAACATTCACTGTCAGTACATGTGGTTGGAATGGAGCAGAAAGTATTTATATTTAAAAGGATTGGATTTAATTGTGAATGAGAACTCAACAACTAAAACAAGATTAAAATTTACTTTTCATGTAAATTAAGACTGAAGACAGACCAAAATTGGCAATATGCCCTTTGGTATCAGAGATCTAAGATCCATCATTTTTGGTGCACTACCATCCTGTCCCTTTAAGCTCCTTTCCCTGGAATGGCATGTGCCATTTTGTACTTGCTGTTGATCAGAACACAGCCACGAGTGCACACTTCTCTGTAACAAAAGATGGGGAAATAAGCTGTGAGACCAACACAAATCCAAAGTCTGTTTTTCTTAGGGAAGAAAGGGAGAATGGATTTTCAGTGAAACTAGCAATCTCTGCCACACCACTCTTGGGTCTAGAGTGGGTAGTCAGAGCATTGCATTGCCTTGGCTGCTATGATTGGTTGTGAGGCAGGCTCCTGTTTGAAGCCTGTGAGTTAAAAGTATATTGCAAATAACTTTTGTCAGAGAAATGGCAAATATACTAAGGTAGGCAGATGACTCAACTCTGTGAAACCCTTTTCTTCCAGACTTGATGGTGGATTGATGTAAGTAAGCCTAGAGCTGCTGGAGGCTAGCATAAGAGAAAAGCCATAGAAGAGAACTGACCTAAGAGATGAGAGATTGAAAAGTGACAACATCTAAGCCTAGAAAAGAGCCTTGCCTGAGCTTTGGCTGGCCCTAAGATACTACTTGGATTCTATCTTACTATCATGAATCAGCTCCACTTAAAAATAGAATCTGGTACAAGACGATGCACTTCCACTCGCAAAAATAAATGACTGGAAGAACAAAGAAACCCACACGCAGACACATTCTTATAAAGTTCAGAATAGCAAGAAAAGTTAAAGTAACCTAAAATTTTTTCAGAAAGAAAAATAATTGTCCACCAAGAGATAAAAATTACACTTCCATCAGAATTCTCAATGGTAACATTGAATGTTAAAAGTTAAGAGAAATGCCTACAAACAACACTGAAGGAAAATGAGTTTAAACCTTGAGTTCTATGATCACAAAATGTATTAACCAAGCATGACAGAATTGAGATATTTTTAAATGTTTAAGAGTTTATAAAATTTACCAATATTTTACATATATAATTGTATTTAGTAGTTAGCAACTGAGATCAGAAATAACAGTTGCTCAAATGGAATATATTTCTCTCTCTTCCTTGTAAAATATATTTTTAAGCAGTAGCCATATTTATAAGTAATATGTAATACTGCAGGTATGTAAGTAATGTGTAATATGTAAGTAATATAGGAGCCATATTTGTAAGCAGTTTGATAACATCAATAAAAACTCAAGGTTTATAACATCATTAAAGTCTCAAGGTCACCTCTATTTTTTTGTCTTGTTTTTCTCAGTGCATGACTTTAATTCTCAAGATTACCACAGGTTTTAACTGGTTGCTAGAGTTCCTCCCATCACTTCTGCATTCCAGGTTCTTGTTTGTCTGTGACATACTTAACAGCTTTTTAAACTATCTAATGAGTGTTATCTGAACTTGCACCCAACAATACCTTCTTAAATTATTAGACATACCTAGTTGCCAGGTGGGATCTTTTATTTGGGCATTTTGAAGCCTGAAAACAAAACAAAACAAACAAAACAAAACAAAACAAAACAAAACAAAACAAAACAAAAACTGAGACTCTGTTTGTAAGTAAGAAATGAATGGACGCTGAGGAGGCAACTAGGTCCCACACCATCTACTCAGCAACCAACCACACCTCTCAACTCTCATTTTGTAAAGTTAGCTGACTTTGTACTCTCGCAAAATAAGTAATAAAAAGACTTACAAATAGAAACAGAGAGAGCAATGAAGGAAAATCTCAGGATGACAATGGTCTATCAGGTCTGAAGGTGACTGTTCTAGAATGCAGCAGGAGAATGGTGGTCTCTGGGGGAGAGTCTCTGAAGGTAAAAGATTACGTGAAAGTTATTGTATGATTAACAGGATAGACCAAACTTGAGGCATGATGAAATTTGTTATTCAAGATAAAAGAAAAGGTGATATGTAATTACAAAAAAATTAATTTGTATAAACAGTTAACTCAAATAATTGTTTGATTATAAGAAAATGCATCTTGTCTCAGTGCTCCTAATATTTTTCTAAGTAGCTCAGAAATCATTGTTCCTAGAGGAAAGGGAATGTAATCTTAACACTTATTCATAGTAATATAATGTTTAAATGGTTTTCAATTTTAGTCAACCCATGAATAAACTGTGTAAACCATCTTTTGATTGCAAAATGAATGTAAATATTAACAAGAAAAAGTCAGCATAAACTTAGAATAATAGCACACAGAAAATGAGAGAAGGGCAGAGAACCTGTAGAAGGAAATATAAGCACACAAATGTTTCCAATACTAAATATAATCTAATAGCAAATAGAAGAATCAAACGAGCATTGAGAAGTGAATAGAGTTAAAGGTTTACTAAACAAAACTTTAAAAAAATTTAACCAATCAATCAATACTTATTTGGAATGTTGAAATTAAGAGACAGGCATTAATTATTTAGTTTTTCAAGGTAATAGAAAGTAAAACAGTTTGCTCCTGGGAGTGGGACTAAAGTTTTGAACAGGTAGAGGTAGGTAGGTATAGAAATCAAAGTAAGGTATAAGCTAACCTTATTATTTGATCTACTCACATGTACATGCATCATTTTGATAACCATAAATATTACAGAAGTCAAAACAGCAATAAAGGAAGGCTTCAAGTTTTCTTGGCAGTTTTACAAAGCACCAATCTCAATAGGGAGCAAGGGCTTGTTACCAGCACAATATGGGCTTCTCTCTGATGCACTGGGCACCAGATAGAACTGAGCACTGACATAGCATGAACCTGCTCCAGTCAACAGGAACTAGACACCTAAATGTGACTTCTGGTGAAGTAGTTTTACTAAACACAAAAGGGAGGGAGCACAGACAATGTTCCTCTTCTGGGATTACATTCTCCTTGGCCTCTTTCCTCTCAGGTTATTGCATAAGTTAATCATTTATGTAAATTTAGATCTACCAACTCTTTTGGTATGTTTGGAAATTCTAATAGTAACCAGGTATTCAGTAAAGGGAGGCAAAAACATTTTTTGTTGAAGGACATATTCATCTTGAATAAATATCACATGGAGCACATTAAGAGATTCACAACATAAAAGAAATAATAGCAATTATTATGAATAAACAGATTGCAATTTTAGAATGCCAGTAAACAGAAGTAAAGTGTACACACTTTATAGCACTATTACTTGCTGAAATTTTAAGAAAAGATTGAGTGATTATGTGGCATATTAGTCAGGACAGGCAAGGTATTGAGGCAGTAACAAAACATCCCAAATTTTTATGGCTTAAAATAACAAGATTTTATTTCTTGTTTATGCTACATACCTAAAATGAGTGGGCAGCAATTTCTGTTCAAAGTGGTTTTCACTCCAGAACCCAGGATAATAAAGAAGCCACTATCTAGAGGGTTGCTGGAGGGATTATGAAGAAGACAATGCAAATATTACATGACTCTTAAAGCCATGTAGGCATGTAAGAATCACCTTTGCCTTCCATTCACACTTCATGGGTCAAACCAAGTCACATGGCTGTGACTGCTTTTAAGGAGAAAAGTGCAAGATCTGTGACTTTAAAAAAAAACAAACAACTAACATGTGCAAACAGCCTTCATCACTGCCACATTAGGAAACTGAAAGCAATTTCAGAATGAAGATCACCAGTAGAAATTCGGAATTGAATTGATAATTCAGAAAAATGTAATGACTAATTAAAAAGACAAATAGTAATTACTCCCAAAATACAGCAGAAATATTTAAATACATAAAGATAATAAGACGAATGCAATGGATGTTGAAGACCAAAGATAGGAGATCTGATCAAACATGTAATATTTCTTATTAAAGAAGAGAGGAAAAACACTGAAGAAGCTTTTTAATTAATTTTTGATGCAGGTACCAATGTATATCAATAGAGGAAAAATAGAATTTTTAAAATTGGTGCTGAAACAATTGAATATCCCTATAGAAAAAAATAACCTTGACCCTTACTTCAAACCATACACAAAAATTAACTCAGAATAGATCAAAAAGCTAAATGTAAAAGCTAAAAGTATAAAAGAATTTGGGTAGGCACATGGGGAGGAATCTTCATGACACAGGTACAGGCAAAATATTAAAAGAAAAAAATTGAAAAGTCAAATTACATCTAAACTTCTGCTCATTGAAAGAAATAAAAAAGAAAGCCAAAGATTCAGAGGAAATATTGAAAATACATATATTTGACCAAGGACTTTTTATACACACACCTTTTACAATTCATTAATAACACAAGGAAAAGCAATTAAAATAGATAACAATGATATATACTTGACCAATGATCATGTGAAAAGATGATTAACATAAAAAATAGGGAAATGAAAATTAAAACCAGAACTGAGACAACACTAATGCCTACTAAATGGCTAAAATTTAAAATTTTAACAATACTAAGTGTTAACAAAGACATGAAGAAAGTAAAATCTCATATAGTGTCAGTAAGAAAGTAGTATGGTACAACCATTTTGGAAAATTGACAGTTTCTCATAAAGCTAGTCTATATTCACCATACAGATCAGTAATCTCACCACTAAACAAAATAAAAACAAACAGCCACAAAAAGAACTGTTCACAAATGTTTCATTTATAAGAGTTTCATTTATAGTATTTTTTTACCTTGATACTTTGGAAAGTTATTTTTGCTGTTTTATCCTCAAATACATAATATTTCATTGAAGGATCTAAGGTTGCTTGGTGGCTTTCAGAAGTAAGATTTCTCCACTGCCATGTCAAAGCTTGAATTGAGAACATAGAGGGTAGATCATTAAGAGTCCTGTAAAAACATTTAAGATGGACTCCTGGGTTCTATTTGTGAATCTTGTGACTTTGACATAATGTGACTCTATTATATTATATAACTTGAACTCAGTCACACACTGATTTAGTTCACATATGCTGGATATAGTAAAACCTCTCTTTATGTGTATTGGAAAATTCCCATGAAGGATTAACCTCCCTTGAGAAAACAACCACATTATCATCATCATCATCATCATCATCATCATCATCAGGATGATTCGTGTACTGTGTCAGTTTAATTATGCTGGGATCCAGTTTCCAGAACCTCCTTCTCTAAATAGTTCTGGGTTACAGTTGTCTAAAAGATATGGCTGCGTAAGATTTGGAGGACAAAAATAAAGTAGCAGCCATTATCTTTCAAAGGTTGTTTTAGTGAGATGTAGTGATGAACAGATGCAGAGGTGGGTTCCTGTTTCTTCTTTCTTCTGCTGCACTTTTTGCTTTTCTTACCGATTTCTGCCTCTTTGAACAAGAACAGTTCCAGGCCTCCTCCTAAATGCTGATGTGTGAATCTATAGTGGTGAGACCTACACAGAGAAGATACCCTCTGACAGACCTTCCTAAGACCTGCCTCTTCAGAATTTAGGGTTGCCAGACAAAATATAAGACCTCACTTAAAACTGAATTTCAGATAAAGAATACATACTTTTTAAGTATTAATATTTCCCCATTACCTCAGGAGTTCATTATAGCAGTGAAATATTGGCAACACTCTAATATCCCATTATAGAGGATAGTCCTGATAGGTTAGAAGATTAATCTTGATAATTTGTCCTCCGACACATTGTCCTCAACTGCAGAGACATACTCATCCTAAAATATTGTTTGTTCTTTATCGTAAATTTTAATTTACCTGGACATCTTGTAGTTTGTATTTGCTTGATCTGACTCTTCTGGCTTTGGTAGATTGATATGCTTGGTTTTTAGATAAGCTATACCATGATCCTTTCTCCAAGCTTCCAGCTCCTCTTCCAAACATTAACTCTTCCAACTTCTTCTAGAATTATGTAAGATCTACTTCCTAGAGTAAATTTCCTTCCCTATAATACACATACTCTCTTCCTCTGATTCCCAATTTTTATTATAGTAATAATGATGACAATAAAAACAACAATAAATTCTAAGGTTTATTGAGGATAACTATATGCCAAACCCCATGTTAATCGCTTTGCAATACTCTGTATTTGTTACTGTTATTTACTCCCATTTAAATCTAATAAATCTTAGAATTTATTAATACATGGTATTTATATACCAATTTCCACTGATCTCAGATATTTTATAATCTTCTTTCCTTCTCTATTTTTCCTTAAAGGAAATGTAAAATGAGTTAATTATTTTAGACATCTGTATCTGATAAGAAAAGAAACTGAGTCACCGAAAACTTTATGGGAAATTTCAAGGTCATACATATAATGAGTTAATGGAACACTTGGGAGTAGAATTTACCATCTCTGAGATTCTAAACTGCTGTCCTGACTTTTGTACTTAGCAATACTGTATATCTTTAGAAGAAAAGAATAATAAATCAGTTGCCAATTAAGTTTCTATATCCTGTGCACAGACATTTATTCTTAGTTTAAAATGTCCAAATATAACTAACTCCATACGTTTTAATATTTATTTTTAATCCAATAAGCTTTCACATCCTTTTGTTGTTCTTATGAAACCAATTTTTATATTCCTTATCAAACACGTGTTTGAGTCCTGTTTCTAAACATAAAGCATAGTTTTCATGTAAGTAACACATAAGATTTGAACAATGGGTTTCATATGTAACCCAGAGCATATATTTTAAATAATTTCTGGAATTACTTGCTTTTTCAGAAGCTCTTTCTTTAAGATGGGATTTAGATTTTAAAAATTTCATGAAAAAAGAAGAAAAGAAAAATGCCAATATTTATGGAAATGTGGTGAACTGATTGATATAAAAGGTTTTAAAGAAAGGATAATACCAACCACTTACCTTTAATGAGTCAAACCTAGAAACTATTTCATGGCGGAAAATGTAATTTCAATATAACTCCAACATTGCTATAAAATTTCAAAGCATGATAATGATGTTTTTAATTTGTTCTATAATTAATTAAATGCAAGATATCTAACAACAACAGATGTTCGGTTTTCTTTCCTTTTGTCATTTGGAGGATATTTGGCAAATACAAGTAATTTTCTTCCAGAGGGCAACCCCCATGTGCCTCTTCTTACTGTCTATGTATTATAAAGTATTTGTTTTGAAGAAGGGCTAGTGTTCTGGTAGTACCCTATCTAATGTTCAGATGGGAAGAAGAAGAGAATGGAGGAGGAGAAAGAGGAAAATCTTGCCTGGACCAGGAGGACTGACATTGAGAACCTGCTTTTACCTTCATGAATTATTTTTTATTCTCATAGTATTCATAAGCATATTTCTTAGCTTAACTTAGATATAGTAATTTGTAAAGCCTGTCATCTAATTCTCATAGCAAAGCTAATTTACAATTTGACCACAATATTCAAATAAAATAATCAATTGCAATGATATAGTGCAGTGACTTAGAGTGAAGTTTCTTGAACTATCTATGATGAAAGCATTGTTCTTTCCAATCCAAAACAAACCAATATTTTGTAAAATAAAACAATCAAATTACTGTAAAAAGGTCATGTACTTACTTGGATGTTGAGACTATATCAAATAGCTATAAAATTTTCAAATACTTATGCTTAATTTCTACTTACCTTGTTGTAGACATGCACCGATTGATAGACCACCCTTTGAGTGATACTGCTTTACAGTATAGTCTTTGGTATTCAATTGTTTGAGTTCTAATTCTATCTCTGCTCTATTCCAATTGCCTGGCAAACATGTTTAATTAACTTAAATAGAACATGAAAATGATAGTAGAATCTTCTGAAAGTTTGCTGTGAGGACTTAATAAGATACAGTTGGCCCTTGAATAAGATACAGTTGGCCCCTACCCTGAGGGTGGGGTAGGAGTGCTGACCTCCCGTGCAGTCAAAATCCATGTATAACTATGCTGCACAAAAAGCTTAACTACTAATAGCCTGCTGTTGACTGGAAGTCTTATCACCAACATAGTCAGACAACACATATTTTGTATGTTGTATGTGATATATGCTGTATTCTTACAATAAAGCTAGAGAAAAATTTATTAGGAAAATCATAAGAGAAAAGGCATTTACAGTATTTATTGAAAAAATCTGCTTATAAGTGGACCTGAGCAGTTCAAACTCATGTCGTTCAAGGGCCAATTGAACTATATGTGAAACACTGGGAGGAATGTCTAGCACATACTATAGAGTCAATAAAGTTAAGTCATTTAATTATTGCATGCAGTTTTATAATATACAAAGTGCTTTCCCTTACATCATTTTATTCGTTGCTCACAAAATCTCTGTGTAGGTAGGCCAAAGAAGTTATGATTATCCTCCACTGTACAGTTGAGAAAACCAAGGGTCAAGTGTTTAAATGGTTATTTAAGTGTTTAAATGGTCGCACAGCTGGTAAATGCTAAAGCCAGGAGTTAAATTTGATGCTAGTTTTCCTTATTCCATCTTCCCCTTCAAGGCATATCAAAAGCCACATGAGTAGTTTTCTTCATACAGAACAAAGTCTCCCTGCTGTTTCCCTGAGCCTCTTGGTCTCATGACATAGCTTGACAAAAAACAGGACCATGTAGCCTCTCATTTAGTAGACTTCTTTTATAGGAGAGGTTCTTGTTAACCCTGCACTTCCCCTTCCTTTTCACGGCTATTGAAGAGCAAGTTGTGTGCAATTTATGCTTTCAGCACAGAGCACAATATATCTGGTTAGTGTGATGGCAGCTGTATTTTAAATGTTGGAAACCTCAATTCAAAAATAATTTCCAACACTAAGATTAGAGGAATGACCATCTCTTTTCATGTGTTATAACATGTATGGTCTGGCTTACTTTTTGTATTTGAATGTGTCCAGATGATATAAAGGTTTCTTTGGTCAAGTTTTGGATACTTTACTTTTACAAGTCCAAAGAAATGTTTACTTCTTCCTGGGGTTATATCATGGATATGAATTCTCAGAGACTAAGGTACATAAAAATTTCATATGGGACATTAAATGTTCTAGTAATTATGATTTCTATTTGATTCAGAGTAAAAAAAAAGAAACAAACCCAAAATGTGTTAAAAGAATAAAATTCCCTTGTGTTGGCACATTAAAAAGGGAGTTACAAAAAGCAAATACTGCAGATGTATTTTCTCCAATAATGTCTTCAGGGAAACCTTCATTCAGCAAATAAAGCTATCCAATTATACAGTGGCACAAAATAAACTTAGTGTAAACAAACCATCGTCCACTACTCTAAATAAGGTAATGAACTTCCCATTAACAATTTTAAAAACCAAGCAATAAAGTGAGTTTAAAACTTGTGTAGAATAAAGAAGCAAGGTGAAGGTAAACCCAGGGCATTCAGAATCATGTCTAAGTGCTACACTGTGTACATCAAACCTCTGCAGGAAGGAGCCCTTTAGGATGAAACACTCTCCCTTCTGTCAAATGTGTCATGTAAACAAAATAACCACACTTGTTTAGGGGCAGTCCTGAGCTCTCAAAATTTTGGGCTGAGGTCAGGGGTGCTATAGCAACCATGATGAAAAGTAAGATTCCAATGCACCTTCGACTCTTTGTATATTGTACATAAAGGACTTCACATTGGACAAATATAGAGAATTCCCAGCATTGCACTGTTAGTGGCCAAAAAGAAAATAACCTTTACTTAGAAAATAAAGCTGTCTCAGACCTAATAGACAGAGTTTGAGAGCTGACTGCAGTGAACATGGTAGAAACTCAGTTCCATTAAAGGTGAAAGGAGATTACCATGGTATATACAATATTGCCTAGAATCTGCTTAAATATTCTCTTTGCTATACATTCTCAATAGGTGATACAAATTTTTGATGCCAGAATAAAAGCATGAACATATATGAGAAATAAGAATTCTAGTTAAAAAGAAGAAATCCATGATTAATTTGAGTTCCCTCAGAAGTAGACCCTGAGGCTAGGATTTGAAAAGTAGTAGGTTATTTGGCAGGTGATTTCAGAAAGCATTGTTAGGGGAGTGAAGAAATGAGAGAGGAAAAGGAAAGCAGAAAACAAAGGCTACATATTCCAGCTAGTTACCACTGGGGCAAACCGGAAGGAAATCTGAAGTAGAAACTCTAGGGTCCTATAGGGCAGGTGCGTCAGAGTTAGCTAAACCCAGGAGCTGAACAGCTAGGGTATTTGTACAGGAAATCATCATTGGTTAGGGAGGAGACTGCATTTTAATGATAGTGATCAGATGTGTTAGTGCCTCCAAGCAACTGGATGTCCATTAGGGCCTCAAAATGGTGAGGCCCTAATGGAGGCCTCAGGAGACACATAGTTGGGCTACCTGCTACAATTTGTGAAACCATATTTCCTTTGGATTGTATAGCAATTGGTGCTATATCCTTAGGAATTAACACACACATTTGATTTAGCAATTATCTTCATTTGCTTTTAAACATAGTAGAGTGACTGGCATAAAGGCAGAAAATCCCAGTGGATTGATATATAAGATAATAAATTGGAAAGCATAAATACTTTGGAGTTAGAAAGACCAAAATTTGAATCCTAGCCTTACTAGCTAAGTGAATTTGAGCAAGTAATTTAATGTTCTTAACGTTTGTTTTCTTTTGGCAAAATGAGTAAATAATATGTATTTTGCAGAGTTGTGGTAATATAGTTCAAGCTCCTAGTCCAATTCTTGGAATATGGTAGTATGTCAATGAGATTAGTTTTGATCACCAACATGTTTACCAGGCCTACCACAACCCACCACGGTCAGTAACAGTAACATTATAATCCCCATCATCATCATCATCATCATCATTATATACACCATTATCTTCATCATTTTTTCTTGATCAAAGTGTTTGGAGGTTTCCCTGCAAAAAAAGAAATATATATCTTTAGATATAATGGGAAGAAAATAAGAACAATCTTCAATCTTTAACTATGTGAGAAGGGCTCAGAATTTCTCTGAAATGAGATGTGTCATATTTTCACTACGCTTACGATTGGGAGCTCACCGCTTATGTTAGAACACTTGGATAAGTACTAACAAACAAGCACTAACAGCTTCGGGGAGGAAACGTCATGTAAATACTTATTTAGAAAATATTTAAAGGAGTCATTACAGAAATTCACGTATCATATGACAATCTAGTTTCTAAAATAAATCAACAGGATTAAGCCATTCAGTTACTGTGCCATTTAGTAACATCTCCACCCAGCCAGGTGCACCACTATATGGCTCCAAACACAGACTGAACACAGTAAATCATTTTCCTTTCTTCTGAAAATTATAGCATTAAAGAAAATACTAGTTATATGCAGTAATCATACCACCTGGTTATCACCGAGTTTACATCCATGAAGAATTTGGATAATTTTTGTTCTCAAAGGCATGATGACCTAAATATAATGTGAACTGGGCTGCAACCTTTTGTATGATACCTCAGTGACTCAGATGTGAAAAACCCAGAAATTGTTCCAGCTTGAATGAAAGTCCAATGATGCTGATAACGACCATTTTCCCTGTATTGATCTTATCTCGCTTCATGATTTTAAACTCCCAGTATTTTTATTAGTCCTGTCTTATTTATTTTAATGTCTTTCCTCAACCCACCCCCTGACTTAATATCTTTATTAGGATGGCTAATAGGTATCTCAATATTATGTAAACTAAAAAGGTGAAGTTTATTTCACCTCCTCTATGCCAATGTGTTCCTCCTGCAAGCAAATTTTTGGGAGTCACCTTTGGCTCTTTTCTTTCCCTCTTCCCTCATTTCCAGTTCTTCAATTCTGAAGGTTTTGCCTCCAAAATATTTCCTGACCCTGTCTATTCCCACTGAATTCCAAACCTTCATTGAATTCCCAATGAATTCCAAACTGTCATTGCTTGTTGCCAGAATTACTTCAAGATTTAGTCACCGAACTTCCTGTTCCAAATCCTACAAAACTTTTATCAATCAATATAAAAAGGCATCTTAAAAAAATAACTTGAATCAGAGCCTATTGCTTTTATGCTTAAAGTTTCCAGTGGTTTCAGATCATACTCCAAAAATTTTAAAATGCTTATGAAACGTATCCGGTGTGACTTTTGCCTCTTGGAATGACCCTTATTTCTAGCACTCACCCTCTTACTTTGCAGGCACACAGGCTTTGGTTTTTAGGGACATACCAATTTTTTTCCTGACTCTGGACTTGTTTTCTTGTCATGTGGAATATTCTTTTAACAAATCTTTTTATGGCTTTGTTTTTATTTTATTCTTGCTTATTCTAATACAGTTGTCTCGGTTTCCCCCCTGTGCTCTCCTTCATCCCACCCCATCCCCCACCCCCCAGTCCATCCCCACCCTGTCGTGCATGTCCTTGGGTCATTTGTACATGTTCTTTCCCCGTCTTTCTATCATTTCCCCCTTACCCTTTCCTGTGACAACTATCGGTCTGTTCCCTGTTTCCATATCTCTGGTTCTGTTTTGCTCATTAGTTTATTTTGTTCATTAGATTCCTCTTATAAGTGACATCATATGGTATTTGTCTTTCACCAACTGGCTTATTTCACTTAGCATAATGCTCTCCAGTTCCATCCATGCTGTCTCAAAGGGTAGGAATTTCTTCTTGCTTTCTGCTGCATAGTATTCCATTGTGTAGAACAGGGATGTCAAATTCATTTTCACCAGGGACCACATCAGCCTTGCGGTTTCAAAGGGCTGAATGTAATTTCACCTCCTTAACAGTTAAAGAGTAGTTACATTTATACAGTCCTAAAATTATTTTTGTTCTTTGAAGGCAACCTCGAGGCTGATGTGGTCCCCGGTGAAAGTGAGTTTGACACCCTGATGGAGAAGAACCACAGTTTTTTAATCCACTCATCTACTGTGGGGCACTTAGGCTGTTTCCAACACTTGGTTATTATAAATAGTGCTGCAATAAACATTGGGATGCATAACTTGTTTTGAATTGGTGTTTCAGAATTCTTAGGGTATATTCCTAGCAGTGGAATTGCTGGGTGATAAGGCAGTTCCATATTTAATTTTTTGAGGAAATTCCATGCAGTTTTCCACAGTGGCTCCACCAGTCTGCATTCCCACCAATAGTGCAGTAAGGTTCCCTTTTCTCCACATCCTCCACAGCACTTGTGGTTTGTTGATTTATTAATTATGGCCATTCTGACAGATGTGAGGTGATATCTCATTGTGGTTTTAATTTGCATCTCTCTGATGGCTAGTGATGTTGAGCATTTTTTTATGTCTATGGGACCTCTTTATGTCCTCCTTGGAGAGGTATCTATTCAGGTCCTTTGCCCATTTTTTTATGGGGTTGGTTGTCTTCCTGGTATTGAGTCATGTGGGTTCTTTATATATTTTGAAGATTAAACCCTTGTGCAATGTATCATTGGCAAATATGTTCTCCCATACAGGTGATTCCCTTTTCATACTGATAATGATTTCTTTAGCTGTTCAGAAGTTTTTTTTTTTTTTTTTTTTTTTTTTATGTAGACCTATTTGTTTATTTTTACCTTTATTTCTCTTGCCCTGGAAGATATATCATCAAAAATAGTGCTACGTGGGATATCTGTTATTTTACTGCCTGTGTTTTCCTCTAGGACTTTTATGCTATTGAAATTTATATTTAATTCTGTTATCCATTTTGAGTTTATTCTGATGTATGGTATAAGTTGGTGGTCTAATTTCATTTTTTTGCATGTACCATTCCAATTCTCCCAACACCATTTATTAAAGATGCTATTTGTACTCCATTGTGTGTTCTTGCTCCCTTTATCAAATACCAATTTACTGTAGAGACATGGGTTTATTTCTGGGCTCTCTATTCTGTTCCATTGATCTATGTGTCTATTCTTATGTCAGTATCTGGCTGTTTTGATTACAATGGTCTTGTAGTATAGTTTGATATCAAGTATTGTGATCCCTCCAACTTTGCTCTTCTTTCTCAAGATTACTGTGGCTACTTGGGGTCTTTTTTGGTTCCATATAAATTTTTGAAGTATTTGTTCTAGATTTGTGAAATATGCCATTGGTATTTTAATAAGGATTGTATTGCCCCTATAGATTTGCTTTGGGTAGTACGGACATTTTAATGATGTTTATTCTTCCAATCCATGAACTAGGAATATGCTTCCATTTATTTGTATTTCTCAATTTCTTTCTTCAGCATTCTATAGTTTTTTGAGTACAGGTCTTTTATCTCCTTGGTTAAGTTTATTCCTAGGTACTTTTTTTGTTGTTGCTATAGTAAATGGGATATTTTTCTTAGTTTTTCTTTCTGATAGTTCATTGTTGGTGTGCAAAAATACTGTTGGTTTATGAACATTGACTTTGTATCCTGCTTATTTTGCCAAATTCGCTTAGTAGGTCGAGTGGTTTTTTTGGTGGAGATTCTAGAGTTTTCTATGTAGACTGTCATGTCATTTGCAAATAGTGGTGGTTTTACTTCCTCTTTTCCAATTTGGATGTCTTTTATTTCTTCCTTTTGTCTGATCACTGTGGCTAGAACTTCCAGTACTATGTTGAATAACAGTGGTGAAAGTGGACACCCTTGATTTGTTCCTGATCTTAAGGGAAATGGTTTTAGTTTTTGCCAATTGAGTATGATGTTGGCAGTAGGATTTTTCTATACGGCCTTTATTATGTTCAGGTATGCTCCCTTTATTCCCACTTTGCTGAATGTTTCTATTATAAATGGTGTTGGACTTTATCAAATGATTTTTTTCTGCATCTACTGATATGATCATGTGATTTTTGTCTTTCATTTTGCTAATGTGATGTATCACATTTATTGATTTGCAAATATTATACTATGCTTGAATCCCTGGAATAAATTCCACATGATTATGGCGTATAATCTTTTTTATTGTATAGCTGGATGTGGTTTGCTCATCTTTTGTGGAGGATTTTCACATCTGTGTTCATTAGAGATATTGGCCTGTAATTTTCTTTCTTTTTTGTGTCTTTACCTGGTTTTGGAATGAGGATAATACTGGTGTCATAAAAAGAGCTTGGGAGTGTTTCCTGTTCTCAAGTATTTTGAAATAGTTGGTGAAGGATCAGTGTTAGTTCTTTGAAGCTTCGGTAAAATTCACCTGTGAAGCCATTTATTTCAGGGCTTTTGTGTGTTGGTAGATTACTGCTCCAGTTTCACTAGTTGTTAATGGTCTATTTAGGTTTTGTGCTTCTTCCTGATTCAGTTCTGGAAGATTGTATGTTTCCAGAAATTTATCCACTTTGCCCAGGTTGTCCAATTTCTTGACATATATTTGTTCATAATAATTTCTTACAATCCTTTGTATTTCTACGGTATTGGTTGTAACTTCTCCTCTTTCATTTGTGATTTTATTTATTATTTTTATTTTTTTCTTCATGAGTCTGGTTAACAGTTTGTCAATTTTGTTTATCTTTTCAGAGGATCAGCTTCTGGATTCATGCATCCTTTGGATTGTTTCTGTAGTCTCTATGTCATTTAATTCTACTCTAATCTTGCTTATTTCCTCCTTTCTGCTTGCTCTGGGCTTTGTTTGTTGTTATTTCTCTAGTTCTTTTAGATGTAGGGTTAGGTTGTTTATTTAAGATTTTTTCTATCTCCTTGAGGTAGACCTGTATTGCTATGAACTTCCCTATCAGTACTGCCTTTGCTGTGTCCCCTAGGTTTTGGGTTGTGTGTTCATTTTCATTCGTTTCCAGATAATTTTTGACTTCTTTGATCTCATTGTTAACCCATTCATTATTTAATAACCTGTTATTCAACCTTCATGTATTTGAATGTTTTTGAGCTTTTTTCTTATGCTTAATTTTCAGTTTCAATCCATTGTGATCCGAGAAGGTGCTTGATATGATTTCAATTTTCTTGAATATGTTAAGGCTTGTTTTGCATTCTACCATGTAGTCTATCTTTGAGAATGATCCATGTGTGTTTGAGAAGAACATATTTTTTGCTTTTTTGGGGTGAAATGTTCTATAAATATCAATTAAGTCCATTTGATCTAGAGTGTCATTCAATCCTATAATATTTTTGTTAATTTTTTGTTTGGAAGATATATCCTTTGTTGACAGTTGGGTGATAAAATCCCTCATTTTGACTGTTTTGCTGTCTATCTCTCTCTTAAACTCCTCCAATATTTTCTTTATATATTCATGTACACCCAATTGGGTGTATACATGTTTACAATAATTACATATTCTTGTTGGACTATTTCCTTAAGTATTATGAAGTAACCTTCTTTGTCTCTTGTTATTGCCTTTGCTTTGAAGTCTATTTTGTCTGATATAAGTATTGCTACCCCAGCCTTTTCATTCATGTCCATTTGCATGGAATATTTTTTTCCATCCCTTCACTTTCTGCCTGTGTATAACTTTTGTTCTGAGGTAGGTATCTTGTAGACTGCATATGTGTGGGTCATGTTTTCTTATCCACTCAGCTATCTTATGTCTTTTGATTGGAGCATTATATCCATTTATATTTAAGGTTATTGATATGTACTTATTCATTGCCATTTTTTCCTTTGTACATGTGTTCCTTTCTCTCTCTCTCTCTTTACTTCTTCTTCTTCTTAAAACAGTCCCTTTAGCATGACTTGCCTTCTTTTGTCTGAGATGCTCTTTATTTTGCCATCCATTTTAATTGAGAGCCTTGATGGATACAGTAGTCTTGGTTATAGGTCCTTCTTTTTTATTATTTGGAATATTTCTTGCCATTCCCTTCTGGCTTCTAGTGTTTCTATTGAGTTATCAGCTTATAGCCTTATTGGAGCTCCCTTGTATGTTACTAGGAGTTTCTCCCTTGCTGCCTTTAAGGTTCTCGCTTTGTCTTTAAATCTTACCATTTTGCTTGTAATGTGTCTTGGAGCAGGCCTCTTGAGATTGATCTTGATTGGGATCTTCTGTTCTTCTTGGACTTGTGTGGCTTTTTCCTTCACCAAGTTAGGGGAGTTTTCTGTTGTTATTTTTTTTTCAAACAGGTTTTCTATTCCTTGCTCCTTTTCTTCTCTTTCTGATATCCCTATAATGCTCATATTATTATGCTTCATGTTGTTCCAAAGCTCCCCTAAACTGTCCTTGTTCTTTTTGTGTCTTTTTTCATTAAGTTCCTCTCTGTGTTTTTTTCCACCTTGTCTTCCAACTCACTGATTCAATCCTCTGCTTCTTCCAGCCTGTTCTTATTTCTTTGTAGTGTGTTCTTAATTTCAGATATTGCATTCTTCATTTTAAACTGGTTCTTGTTCAAGTTTTCTATGTCCTTTTTCATTCTGATGTAGGTCCCACTAAGTCTGAATGCTGTGTCTGAAAGGTTGCTTGCCTCAATTTTGCTTAGCTCTTTTTTTTTTTTTTTTTTTTTTGGACATTCCTCTTTTTCTTTCATTTTGTGGTTATTTCAATGCCTCACTACTTTAGTTGTCTGTGTTTGTTTTTATGTATTGGATTTATTTGTTTTGATTCTTTGTCTTATGGAGTTGCCTTATATTTTAGGAGTCCTGTGATACAGACTCCTTGATCTCCTGATATAGATGCCCCAGGAATGAGCTCTGTGTAGGTTATGTTGACTCTCTTATTATATTAGAGTCCTGATTATTATTGGTCTGTTTGTTGGTGAGCCCCCCCCATTAACTGGCTGATTGAGAAGTTCAATCCCCACTACAAGATTTATGCTGTTGTATAGGTGTATACAAAGCAAAACAACAGAAAACAACACCAAAACAAGAAAATTCCCCTGCCTGCCATGGCATTATCAACAACAAGAGAGCAAGGAATAATGAAAGAGAAGAGAGAAATAGAAAAACAGGGAAAAGGTAAAAGAAAAAAAAAGTGAGAAGACCAAAGGAAAGAATAGTGATTATGAGAGGAGAAAGGAGAAGAGAACTCATTATGAATTGAAAGAGGAAAACAGGGGAAATGAGCATAATAAAGTTAATGAAATAATAAATGGTGAGAAGAAAGGAAGAGTGGAGTGCTGTAAGGGAAAAATAGAATAGAAGATATGAAAGAAAGATTAGAGTACCAAAAAAAGAAAAGGAAAAATAGATAAAAGTATCAATAAAATGGCTATGAAAAGGGAAAAAATAGCTAAGATAATGAAAAAAGAACCAAGTGGATTTGTCTCAACACAGTTCAGATCTTGCCTTCTGGTTTCTCCCTTTGGATATCACTCTGATGTCTAGGTCTGGTATAAGCCGATGTCTGTTGTCCACTTCTGGCCCTCAGCCATCTTTTTGAAGCTACATTCGATCAACAGTTTGTGACTAATTCTTCTGGGTTTGGCTGCTCCCAGGTTGAGCCAAGCAGCTCTGCAAAGCTGGCTTTTATCAGCGCTGGGTCCAGGAATGTGTCAGCAAATGCCCCAAGCTACCATAGGATCCACCTCTGCCTGTCTCTCTCTGACTGTCTCCAGCTTGCTGTCAATCTTAGATTAGCTGCAGACTAGACTATTTCTGGGAGGGCTTCTGGTAGAAATAAGAAGCTGTGATTCCTGGATTTCCAGTGGCAGGTACCTTTAAGACTTCAGAGAAGATGGTGGGTTTGTTCCCCCTCCCCTGAGCCACTAGTCTGAGGCTTTCCAGGATTATCTCCATATAATCAGCAGGGTAGGACCCCTATTAGGGTTCCTAAGCCTAGATATTGGGTCTGCCAGACATCAGAATGGTGTTTCTGTGGCTCTCCCATGAAGGGGAAGCACAAGTCTGTTTCCCAGGGTAGTGTATGGATTGGCTGCACCCGACCACCAATCTCTGACACTCCCTGAGTCTGTTTAGGTTGCTGTCTCCTTAACAAGGGTTAAGATGCAAGATGTGGGGGAAGACAAGGGGGAAAAAACAGAACCCCAAAACAGCAAAAAAAAAAAAAAAAAAAAAGGAAAGAAAAAAGGGAAAAAAGGAATGTGCTGAATGGAGCGAACACGTTTACAGAAATTGTGGCAAGGGGATTTCCAGAGGATGAGGGGAGTGGCTAGCTTTTCTCAAGGAAGATGGTTGTTGTGGAGCCCAGGTATACCATTCCTGAACATCCCACAACTGCTCCCCCAAAACTCTCCCCAGTGCCTCCCACTACAGACCCTCCTTGCGTGACTCAAGACAGCACCACATTTCAGTCACTGGGGCCCAAGGTGGGTAGCCGCACACACAAAATCTGTGCTTTGACCCTTTAAGGGAGGGTAAAAAAAAGATGGTGGGTTTGTTTCAGCAATTTTCATCTCCCCAAGTCAGAGAACCCATTTATTGTTGGGAGGTTTCCCCTGCCTGGCTGACTGAGGGGCTCAGCCCCTACAACAACCTCCTCTGCCTTGAGAGGGTTTCTAGGTGTGGATTGAATCCCCAGCTGGGTCACGTACAGGAGGTCACCTATCCACACTTCTCCCTCATATCATACCTCTTCCCCCTCTCCCAAATCAATAGATAATATCCTGTATATAGCTTACTCTTCATAATTCAGTTCTGAGCTCAAATATCATCCTTTAGAGGAGCTTCCTTTCGCAAGCCCAGTTAGTATCTCTTCTAGCTATAATGTGTTTTTATCTTCATATCATTCACAACTCTTTGAAATTGTTTTGTCTACTCCCCTTTCAATTTCCCACTGTTCTGGCAGCTCTAAACTCAAAGGTTTGACTTCCTGGCCCAGTAAAATTGTTGCTTTCTATTTGAGCTCTATCCCTTTATGGGCCACAAAACTAGGAGTGTCTTGAAAGGACATGTCCAAATTGAGTGTGAATCTCACCAAGAGTGCTTTGTTCTTTCAAGAGTAATACTCTTTCCAGGTTGTATATAAAGAGATTTATTATACGAAATTAGCTCACATGATTGTGGAGGCTGATCTGTGCCAAGATCTGCAGCTGGCAAGTTGGAGTCTTGGGAGAGCCGGTGGTGTAGTTCCAATCTAAGCTGTAAGGCCTGAGGATCAGACAGTGATATAAGTTCTAGTCTAAAAGCCAGCAGCCTCAAGACCCAAGAAGAGCAGATGGTTTAGTTTGAGTCTGAAGGCAGCAAAAGACTGATGTCCCACCTCAAGGCAGTCAAGCAGAAGGAATTCCCTCTTACTCAGCTTTTTTGTTCTACTCAGGTCTTTGATTTGTTGGATGAGGCTAACCCACATAGCAGGGCAATCTGCTTTACTCTCAGTCTGTGGATTCAAATGTTAATCTTATATGGGAGCACCTTTACAGAGTGCCCACAATAATGTTTGACCAAATGTTTGGACGCCTGTGGCACAGTCATTTTAACACATAAAATCACATTCCCTAAGTAGATATGAGTTCAGTGAAAGAAGAAAATTTTCTCAAATACCTACTTACTTAGGTTGCTTTCTCTCACATGCAAGTTGTGTCACTCTTTGAAGGGCTCAGTGTATTGTTATGCAAAAAATTATGGGTGAATTTCAGCAGGTCAGGAATATAAAAGCTTTCAGCAAAGTCTTAAAGGGAGTGGGCTAGGCATCATGTTACTTATTTATAATTCATAATTTGTGTCATGAAAATAAAATAATATTGACAAAATTATACAGAAATCAGAGGATATGGTACCTTATTTAGAGGTATGACAACATGTCTCTGTGATTCTTTTGGTTCTGTGTGTCAGCATTGTGCCTGGGATAGCTTATTTTATAGGCTCACAATGGCTAAAGAAATTCCATGCTTCATTTCCACTATTAGGAAGAGAAGAACATTAGTTTCACAGAATTCTTCCATAAAGACTTTATAAATATGCTAATTGAGTCATCCTTAGCTAATTTCTTATATAAGATAAATTTATTTAATGTGCTTGTTTTAGTACTTGGTACATTAACAAATGCTATCAGTTGGTAGCACTGTTTCTTTCCCTTCTAACTACATTTACATTTCAAGTTACACTTTTTACCCTGTGTTTCTAAAGCAGGGCAAAATGTGATGTTTCTCTCTCCTGTTTTGTACCTGACACTTTAATGTGACTCAAATTTACCTGTTTTTCCCTGCCAGAATTAATTTGTTGAGAGTAGAACGAATTGGTGGTAATAGTGGTGGTGATAATGACAGTCACTCTCATTTGTTGAGTCAATGATGGCTTACCAAGTGCTTTCCTACATGTGACCTTATGTAACCTCTATACCAATTATGATTAAATTAACCTGTGGCCACTTTGGACACAGCCTATTTAGGGAAATAAAAGGTTTGAATTGTACCTCTAAGATCAGATCTAGGCAATTGCTTATCTTGCACGTCTATAAGAATAGCCCTGCTTGGAACTCCAGCGGACATTAGAATTCCTGAAGCTACTCTGACTGTCCATGACTGTCTCACAATCCGCTCACTCTCTCAGTGGAAGCTCTGGATTAATTTTTGTCCAAGAATGTTGTGGATTTTCCTGCTCTCTGCCTGAAAATCCAGCCCTGAACTATTTTCCAAATTTAAAGTGAATTATAATTCAATCATTTTGTCTTAAGTAAAAGCTAGTATAACTTCATATTTGGGGTTATACAAATAAGAAAAATAGCTTTATCTCAATTAAATTAAGAATATTTGTAGATACCATATTACTTCATCTTCATAATTCCATCAGACAGGAGGGGGACATGGAGTATATATTTGTTAACTACATAGTATATGCCAGACACTAGACATTAAAAAAAGAAAATATAAATAACTCCATAAATCTCATGTACTCATCATGCCAAATGTATGATTCATTTATTTTACTTTAAAGACTAGAAAGTCAAGGCTCTGAGATGTTAGTTAAGTGACTTGCCCGATGGCATACATTACAGTGAAGATGGAATTCAATCTGGGTCTTCTGACTCAGGGTCCTGTGGATTTTGCATTATCACAATTGCTGCCTCTGACACTGGTGATGCATGTTAGAAATAAATTTTCCCAGCTTTTTCTGCTAGTTGGCATCTGAAATAGACTCAGAAAATAATTTATTGTCTCATTTGTGTGTGTGTGTGTGTGTGTGTGTAAAACCTTTCTTCATTTGCATATGCTCCTATTTGCAGATTAACAGTCTAGACAGTGAAGGCTACAAGTATTCACTGGTGGGCCATTATGGTGATGTTTGCTCTTGTTCAGTAATATCATAAATGGGTATAAGGTTTGATAGCTCTAAGTAAAAGAAAGATATTTTTATAGGTATAGAAGGCACCCATGTCTTTGTAATTAAGCTTGCCTGAAATCGGAGGAAATACATTAACATATTTATGCTTTGTATTGTCTAGCCTTTTTACATGTTATTTTATTAACATAAAGGGTACATTTAATTATGCAGAGCTATAAACTGTACTATTGATATTCTATAAACATTAACTATGCCCTAGTCTAATTAAGCACGCACAAAAAAGCACTCTCTTATTTTTTTAATATTCTTAGAAAGAAAGAAAGTCTGTGTTCTACAATAAAAGTAGTTGTTACTGTGTATGGATATGAATATAGTCATTTACCTTGTTGGGATTTCCCAGCTCCATACCATTTGTTCGCCTCTTGCTCAATTGTAGTAACATTTTAAAAAATGACACTGAAGATTTGTGACTGGACTCTACTTGGTCACTTTTATTTTTTAACCTATCTTATTTCATGTAGTCCACTGGTAAATTTATGAGAATATTTCAAAAGCATTGACTTCCACATGGCATTTGATTTGGCCCTCTAAATTATGTCAGTCAGGTTAAATTCTTAATAGATTTAAAGGAAGTAGCTAAATTCCAAGATCTGGTACACTTAATGACTTTTCCTTCAGATTTGTATTGCTTTGCATGGCCAATTGAGTTCAGTTTTGAGTGAAAGCAATAGAAGGAGAGAGAAGAGAACAGAAGAGAAGAGAAGAGAAGAGAAGAGAGGAGAAGAGAAGAGAAGAGAAGGGAAGAGAAGAGGAAATGGGAATACTTGCCCAATTGGAATTGCATGGTCTTAACCTTAATAGTCTACTCTGATGAGTTACATGAGATTTATTACCATTAGAAAATATTGTGGAAGGCTATGAAAAGTGAATCATAAAAATAATGACTACTGTTTTCCAAGCTTGAGGAAATGACAAGAACCAAAAAGTCAGGAGACTTTGTCTTGCTTCACTCTTGGTCTAGCTATGGTACTTCTAATCAAAACTCCTTCTATATTAAAATCAGCTATGAAAAAATTAAAAATAGTTTGAGTATATTAACTTCCAATATTATATATCTCAGGTAGTGAAAGATAGATATGTCACTGAAACTATGTTTATATTTTGAGCTTAGTTCAAAACTTTACTACAAGTGTATTTATGAGTATTTTTTATGGCATTGCTCTTGCAAAACTTGTGGTACTTAGGTGGTCTGATCTTTTATTCATTCCTTCCCTCAAAAAATGTGTAATAGATTTTTTTCTGGATTAAGAAGAAAACCAGCCAGTCATAATCCCTGTGTTTTTAGAGTTTATGATCTACTTAGGTAGAAAAAACATCATAGAGAAAATTGCAAAAGCAATTGCAGATACTGTGATTAGCAAATGAAGACTTTAAAATAGCTATTAAAATACATTAAATAAACTATAGGAAAATGTATATGATGGTTAAGGAGATAGGAAATTCTGAAGCATATTGAAAGTAAAAAAAAAAAAGAGAAAAAAGAACCAAATGGAAATTCTAGAAAATACAATATGCGAAATAAATGCAATTCATTCAAGGAGATTAAAGGTAGATTAAACACTGCAGAAAAATAATGATTAATAAACTTGAAGAGGCATCAGTAGACATTTAACTGATACATGAAATCAGAAATATAAAAAAGAAGTAATAAGCAGGGCTTTGATAACTTGATAAGACAATATTGCTCCATTTAACATACACGCAGTTGAAATCCCAGGAAAAGGGAGAGGTAATGGGACAGAGAAGAATATATACAGAAAAATAATGGCTGAAATTTTTCTAAATTTAATTAAAAAATGTAAACCACAGATACAATAAAACCCACTTGAGATAAATGCAAAGAAAACCACAACTTTGCCCATTATAGTGAAAGTGCAAAAAATCAACAGTGCCCAGTCAGCACTAAGAAAGAAAGAAAGAAATTAGCCAAGGAAGAGGAGGAGGGAACAAAATATTACTGGGAATGCTTCTTTGTCTAATTCAGATATATTTCTAACAATACCACCCCCCCAAAAAATCACAATTAAAGTAATAATGACAATAACTCTTTTTACATATATATTTAAATATGAACTATTCATACGTTTTCTGTGTCAGATGAATGAAATCCCAGCAAACTTATTTTGTAACATGATGATGTTATTAAGAAAGCAGAATTTCTCTTCTCTCCTGGATTTGATGATCATTTTCTCCTACCTCATTTTCTTAAAATGTTGCCAATTATCTTTGTATAGCACATATCTAATTATGTCACTCTTTTTCATAAAAATATATTTAATAGTACAATACAAAAAGCATGAGCTACGGGTTTAAATATACTCCAGTTTTAATCCCAGTTCTGTGATTTGGAATCAGGGTAACCTTGGACATGTTTTGTAACCTCTCCAAGCCTCAATTGCCTCAACTGCAAATGAGAGGAATCACAAACCTTGACATGAAGAGTAAACTAGGTTCTTTATTCAAAGGTGATGGATATGGGTGCTCAAAAACTTTTACACTCCTTTCTCCTTCCAATACCCTCTTTCCCGCTTTATTGTATAACTTAGACTACTGATCAATTCATACTATTATGTTGAGACCAAAGCAATTGATTCTACTATTTCTGTAAACTCATGTTATATCATTCCTCTCATTCCCTTCCATTTAGCCAAAATTTTAGCTTCATTCTGCTATAGATATCCCATCAGTTCTTTTGCATATGCTATCTGTTCATCCAGGAATGTTCTTGCTTATACTACTACATGATGAATCACTCAAATGCTTTGAAATCAGACTCAGTCCATAGGGTATATTTGTTGCCTCAGACAGCAAGTTTCCTCTTTCTCTTATTGTATTCTAAAACATACATTGTGTTATAATCTAGTTTGATTGTAACACACAAATCATTAGCAAGATTCTAAATTCAGGAAAGTAGAGACTGTTTCACATCTCTGAGTCTCAAAGTTTCTATGACCTTGACACATAACACAAATACATGGACAAATGAAACTACTGGAGAGGCACAGCACAAGTGAAGGGATTAGCTTTAATTTCAGTCAGAAAGAACTAATTTCAAATCCAGGATTTCTTGCTGTATGAGGACTTCACCAAGGCACTTTATCTCTGTAGTATTTTAATGTCCTAGACTGGGGGAAGAAGATGATTTCTTTCTCCCTGAATTTTAGAATTAAATGACACTAGTTATATGGAACTAGTTTGTAAACTTTAAATATCTGTGTTTATATTACATTAGTTCTTTTGTTAAGGATCAGTAAAATAAAATATTTAAATGGTATTTTTAAATGATTTTCCAAAGCAGGTAGTTTCTATTATATAATCCGAAATCATTTGTCATGTTTTTTAGCATGTACCTTGAATATCCTTATATCAAGTTTCATTCATGGATTCTACTCTCGGGACAGAAGGCAAGTGGACTAGGAATAGCCTGGAAAGGAGGATAATTTTTATATTTCTATGAAACATCTCTAATGAAATGAATAAAAGTTTGTAAGAAAAAAAGACAAAAAAAGAATAATGTAAAAGATGAGGAAAACTTTTGTTTTCCTTTTTTTTTTTTTTTTGGCAGAGGCTTTAAGTTAACACTTGCTTACAAATATATTTCAGTTTTAATTATGTGCTAGACACAAACACACACTTTTACATACATTGTTTTATTTTATTGTTAGGTAAAAAAAGCTTTGGGTTACATATTCTTTTTTTTTTTTTCATTTTTTTAAGTGCAAGACCTCAGCTTCCTCATTTCCAAAGTAAGAGAAATAGCATCAATCTCACAGCACTTTGTGTGTATGAAAATAATACAAAAAGGTGCCCAGCACACAATAAAGATTGCAGCAAATATTTTGTTTTATTATTTCAGAAAAAATATTTTAAAGTATTTGATCTACTCATCAGGTGAGATATTTCTCTGCATCAAGACTAAATGCAATCTCTCATTCTCAATCATTTTTGTTGCTCTTACTGGGAACAAGAAATAAAACTTAAAGGAAAAAAATTCCAAAGTCTCCCATATATAAGACAGCAAGACTTTGAAGCTAACTCACAGGACTCCAGAGATCTGAAATAGAAGTGGAGATAAACAAAAGAAGCTTAGAAAGAATAAGAAACAAAGCCGTGGAGAAAGGACCATAGTGACAGACCATGGAAATCAGAGGAAAAAGGAGACAGAATTTATGATTGAAGTACACTGAATAATTCTGGTTTTGTCTTTTTCCTGAGGCTACACACAGTTTGTCCTAAAGGAATAATGGATGATTTTCCTTGTTCACATGGTTAAGAACTATTTGGGTGACAGAGAAATGGATTATTAGTTGAAGTAGAGACTTTGTACCTTCCAAGTGGGTTCTAGGTGTGAAATGCTTTAATTAGAAGTAATCTGATTACAGAAATGATTCAATCTGATTTTTTTTGCATTAAAATATCCTATTGTAGAAAAAGGTCATGAGCTTATTTTTGATCACTTATATTTTTTTAATGCAGAAACAATTACAAATGGCCAAAAATATGTAATAAAAGATTCTAGTTTACTATCAAGAAATACCAACTGAAATGGTATTTAACTGTTTTCCACATATGACAAGATGACAAAAATTGTACAAATAATAATGCCTAGTATTAATGAAGAACTGGGAAAATAAGCACTTTTAAACACTGTTGTTGATAGTACATGTAGCAGCTGAGGAAAGAGCCTGGGTGGAGTGAGGTAGAACTTGACAATATCTATCTAATATTCTATTCTTCTAGGAATTTATCTTGAGGAAATAAATTACATCCTAACCACATAATAAAACTATAAGAATTCATAAAAATAATATTGCATAAGAGTATGTAATGAATGAAGAAATGTTTATATTCCATGTTTAAAAGTGGTTCTTTTATTTTACAGTACATTTATGAACATGCATTCCATGTTAATATCACTCTAGATATAGACAGTAATGAACCAAATGATAGGGCATATATTTGAATGATGGGATTGTTCGTAATTTTTCTTCCTTTTGCTTACTTCTCTTGACAAAGTTTCTTACTATAAAAATGAGTAGCTTTTATAATCACAAAAACACTGAATTTTTCATAATGAGATCTGTATTTTTTTCTCTTTTAACTTAGTTTCTACATCCTACTTATAAATAGGCTTTTAATATTTTTATTTGAACACATTTCATCATTTCTGAAGATTTGAGTCCCCATTTTACATTGGGAAAAAGAGAGTTGTTGGTGATTTGGATGAGCTAAGAACATCCCAAGTAAATTTTTTCCCATAAACTAAGAATCGAAAGCTTATATTTTAGTTATTCAAATAAGGAAGTTATTGTTCACTGAAAAAATGCTATCAGTTCTTGAAGAAGTTGTTGGGTGTTGGAGCCTTTAATGGGGACCGTGGAAAGAAGCACAAAAAAAGTGAAACAAGAGCCTGCAGTATGTCAATGAAATGCCGAGGGATGCAAAGCGACAACTTAATGAAATGTGACGTGTCTCTGCAACGACATGTCGAGCCTGTACAATTCAAAGGCTGGGCCTTGCCTGAAACCTTGGCAAAAACATGGTTCCAGTTAGTTACATGTAAGGGACCAACATTTTAAAAAATGTTTATTAACAAAATGTTCTCAGTATGGAAAAATGTTCCCATGACATATATTAACGGTGGAAAAGAAGAGTCTGAATTGCAATCCAAAATGAAACAGAAGCCCCACCCCCACCGTGTGAACTGCATTCCCATAAGGAAGCTTCAAAGTAAAAGACAACATTATTTCTTATTTTCAGTACCTTCATTCAAAGGTTCTTTCAGCCTGATAACTACATCTGTTTACTGTCCTATCCATTTTACTTTGAGCACAAGAAATCCTGGAAGCTTAGCTTTTTTGATTATTTACCATACATCACATTATTTTTAAATCAAACACTATTAAGCTAATTTCAGTATTAGTCCTTTGGGTTTCTGTTTGTTTGTTTTTGCTTTAACATCAAAAAAACACTATATATAAGATAGATGCTATGCTTTCTTTTGTCACTTGCACACTCACATTAAAGCTTCTCTTATAGTGGTTTTATAAGAAACTGCCAGGACTCTATCAAGTGATGAATAGATAACGCATTTTTCCTGTTCTCCTTACTATCTGTATTCCTGGGAGTTCCTTTCATTGCATTGTTTTCCAAGATAAGACACTCTGCTGAAACTGTTAAAGCTAGTGACTTTTTCATTCACTTTAAGTTTTCTATACACATTTTATAATATGGTCTCTGGTTATTAAAACAAATACTGCACATTTTAAAAAAAAATCCATATGAGAATTGCCCATGTTTAAGTTTTTGGAAACATCTTTTCCTCTTCTGATTCTTTTAATGTGGTCTTAAAAATAAATGTAACAGACCACAAGGAACATGTTTCTTAAGAGTACCTACATTAAGTACTCAGAAGTGAGTAGGTAATGCTATGCAGATGTTGTCATGGTAAATACTCATGATAACATATTTGAAAATGGCCAGAACTCAAGTTTAGATCTAGCCCAGTCGGATTTAAATTACTGGTTGTTATTTTTCAAAATGTTTGCCTTTATTTTAGTCTTAATGAATAAATGTTTTCAGATCTGATACAACAATGTTTGAATTCTGTTGAAACCACAATTTTCTCCTACTCCACACCAGCAGCAAGTGGTATGAAGACAGCGCTAAGAGGCTGTGTTTCCCTTGAGGTCTCCCTTCAGCACGTGGACATGGTTTAGGTTATTTTCCCCACAGTTTCAAGTTGGTCTGCTACAGAAGTCTCATACAAGTGTTCTGGAACTGTTTCCTTAAAGAGAAGGTACTTTCTCTTTAAATGATTTTGCATCCAGTTATGTGGTAGAAAAATAGACTGAAATACTAACTAAATGCAGAGTTTCATTTAATTCAGGACAGACCTCCTTTTTTTGTAGAAAAACGTATTTTAAAGAAATCACTGGACAAGAAAACCAGTGAGGTCTCTCTTCCTGAGTCTTTTACAGCTGACATGGAATCACTATATTTGTGCTGTGTCCTTTACTAACACTTACTATGAGGTGAAAGACAGTGAAAAAATTTCATGAGTCTATTGCTTAAAAATTAATGGTAGCTTAAAATTCATATTTGGAGTTATCAGCTACAAGGTTCTCTAAAGATTTGAAATGCAAATAACACTAGTTGTCAAAGAATAAAACTGAAAGGCTTGTGCCCAAGTTCTAGCATATCTGCTGGATTGAAGATCTCAAAAATGGATTCTCTCCCTAGCTTTTACTTACATAGAAGATAGACTAAATGACTTTGTTTAGACTTCTTACAGACTGTGGATACTTGATCAAACCAGTTAATTGGCAAGGATCTCAGTTGTTTTGACTCTGAAATGGGATTCATATGTCCTCGTACATTGCAAGTCATATAGACTTACTGCCTTGAATTGCTTGCTATTTTATGTAGCCTGTGAAATATAATATAATAGGAGAGGAATGATATAATACATAATAAAGTATAGATAATATAATATAATTTCTTCTTAGTATATGATACATTACCCAGCCCATAATAGGTACACAGCAAAAGTTTGCTATTATTGATGGTGGGCTGTAGCTTACTCTTACCTTAATTTCAGACAGCAATGTTAGAGCTGACATGCATTAACCTGCCTTATCTAAAACGAATGCTTTCTTTTGCCTTTAGCGATAGCATGCTGTTAACAGCATGGTCTATTACCTAATATAATATGTGAAGTTTAATCACCAAAAGTAGCTACTTCAGAGTACACCAAGAGGAATGACCTGATTAATGGGGCTTATTCCCAAAGCAGACGCTATGCTGTCAACAAATTCTGAACTATAAAACATGAGTTTACATGAGCAACAAGCATCAGAATATAAGTCCTTATTCTGTTATTCATTTTGTTCAATCACCTGTGAAAAGAACCTTAATCGGTGATTGTTTATGACAAAACATATTATAATGTTTATGTCCTTCAACATCAGCTCATGTAGCAGTAAGTCACTTTGTCCTGGGCAATCAGTGCTTGTGGAAAGGAGCTGAAATATTTTTCTTTCACATAAATGCAAAAGTCCTTCCAAAGAATCCCCTGTGGGAATGTGCACAATAATATCAGAACATGGGCTAGCTTGAAGTCACAAATGTTGACAGTTCCTGCCTTTGGGGACAGAGACACAGTGGAGACTTCCTGACAAATGCTGTACTTGACTTACTTTCCCCTTATCTGTTCACAGAACAAATGTCACACGAGGGGCTACAAAGTCAATGACGATTTCCCTATTTAAATACTCTAGGTATTAGGCTGAGTTCCAAGATGGGAAGAACCAATCATCTACTAATTCTTCATGAACTGTCAGGCCCAGAGCAACTCAACTCTGTAGTTTAAAGTTGTTCATAGCACAAGGGCATTGGTTTTTTAGCATAACATAAAAACTGATGTATTCGGAAAACAGTAAGCAGAAAAGATTGTTGAATCAACCCAGGAAGAAGACATTTCTGCAGATACGTTAGTTAGTGACAGTTTTAGAATATATTGAAGAAACTTACTTTGCTTGGGTTTTCTATTGAAAAACAAAAATAAACATGATAAAGTAGAATGCAAAGCTCAAGAGACTCCTCTAGTTAACAAGTCTTGGTGGCCCAGGTATCCAGGACAGTCAATTCCTTTCTCCCGGCCCATTGCTAGTAAAAATGCATGCTTGACTGAAGAAACATACATGAGGAAAGGAAAATTTATTTTTGATTGAAAGCTAACAAATATCATAGTTTTGTTAAAACACCAAATTCAACTAAATTTGCAGGTGTAATTGCCTTTATTGAGCACTTCATGAATCAGGCAGCATCCCATCTAGAAACTGTAAGTGTTGTACAAAATAGAAAGTTTTTTATAGGAAGAAGGGTGGGACAAGGATTGTTTTTAGGCCGAAACATCGTTTGTGGTGTGTTGGCGGGGGTGGGGTGGGGTGGGGTGGTGGATGACAGGGGTTTTTACAGTGCAGATTGCCTGTTCTTTCTGGGGGATAGGGAGAGATGGAGAAAGCCCATGTGACAGACTGTCTCATTGGTATTGACCAGAAAAATTCAGACAGATTGATTAAGATTATGATCAGGAAGAGGTTGAAATAGCAGTTAGGTCAGGTACTAAATCTAAATTGGTTACCATGGATGTCAGCACAAGTGACACCATTTGGGGCCTGTGGTTTTTTTCTTTCACAGTTCCTTTTTGATGGCCTGCAATTTCACAGGCTTTTAAACATTGCAGGGATAAAGTCTCTTCTTTTTAATAAAGCTCATCCATTCTGTAAAACTTATGTTTCACAAATTACCCTGAGAAAAAATTAGATGGAAGTATGTATGGTAACTTACACTTCTTTCCCAAGTGTGTTAGGAACTGCATCAGATTTAGAAACCAAGGAATTACTTACCGTATGTTGGGGGGACAAAAATGAAATGGGATGTTTTTCATATGTGAATATAATTTTGCTTGAGTTCATGAAAAACCAGGAAAAGAGCCGGTATATTTGTATATTTCATTTAAAATATCTTTTTGTTTTACATAAACCTACCCTTTTACTGAGCAGCTGTATAAATTTTCACATTTTACATGATACAAGACCGAGGTGTATAAAATTTATGTATAAGAATGAATACCTGAAACACAATGCCGATGTGCCCACCCTTCCAATCCATGTTAGTCTTTAGAATAAAACAATGAATGATTTCAGGTATTTTGTTTTTTGAAAAGACAGATGCAATGCAAAATCAAAGCACTCTAGGCAGAAGATTGCTGTATTCACAAGATTTCTTTGATTTTTCCCTATGTGGAGCCTCCTGCAAAGGTGAAGGTCCTCATCATATGAATGCCCCCATAACTAATTTACAGAAACTGGGTGTGGAACTCCCTAATTCAAGAACCCCAAGGAAATGCTGGCTTTCTTAGTGAAAAGGCCATAAAATGACTGTTTATTTAAATGAGTTAATCTCCACCTCTTTAAAAGTATCTATGGGATTCTCATTGTGAACACTACACCTTCTTAAAGGCATTGGCTCTCTCACAAAACAAAATTCCTCTGGTTTTGAGTTCTGTGCCTAATAGTTCCAGAGCATTACACTTTTAATTACCTTTATTTAAATAACTAGCGATTTTATTAGTGAAAGTCACAGCTTCTCAAATACTTTCTTATTTTTAAACCGTTCCTGATTCCAATGAATTGGCTTGAGAGATGTAGCATGCGTGAACATATTTTTTAATCTGTGTACTTCTTACTAATGGCTAAACACACTGCCCATTTGACGCCTAGCTTGACATTCAGATAAGACATTATCTGACTTCATTACCACTAAGCTCACCTATTTTATCAGATGAGTTGAGCTTCAGTAATTCAGACAATAATTAGATGAAGAACAAAATAGCCCCCAGCAATTAAGAAGCATATTTAAAGCACTTCAGACCAAATGTACCTCTTGGAGATTTTTTTCCCTTCATTTTCTTAGAGCATTTTCCAGACTCAGTCTTATAATTGAAAGAAAATTTAACCCTGCATTTAACCATATAATCATTTTGCAAACTAGGTACTGAAACTCCTCTTTATTAAAGTGGGTTAGTCCAGAATTTTCATATTAATGATTTCAGACCCTATTTAAAATCTTGTAGATTTAGTGTACCCCTCAAAGGGCCTATTTGTATTCTTTGTAAATCATTGGAATACAAATTCTTGGCATATAGTGTTTTTTGTCCCCTAACAGCTCCAAGTGTTACAAGAACTTTAATGAAAGAGAGTAAAAACTGTATCATAAGGAAAAGAGATTATATTCCTACTTCTTTTTCAACAATCAGATATTATAAAAATAAATGTACAGATATCAAGCAGACTTCTTTAACATGAAATAAATCAGATAAATTCTCCAAAGCAGCAAGGAGAAGGGTGTGTGAAATTAGGAGCTTTTACTTAAGATCATGTTGATCTGAATAATAATAACACACTAGTCAATTCTTAAATAAAATATTTTTCATAATTTACTGTGGAAAAGTGAGTAAAAATAATGGTAATGGTAACATATTTCCATAATTATTTGCATTTTAGAAAGCTCCTTTTCATGCTTTATCTCATTACAAATTTCCAGTAAATTTCTAAGATATATGTTAGTTGATGTTTTGCATATTTAGTAATAGAAATACAAGGAAAAGTACTACCTTAAGAAAAAAAATCTATTGGCTCATGAAACAAAGAGAAATATTGGTTTCAAGCATTTGAATTTAGGAATTCAAACCAAAGTCCTCTCTTTCTCTCTCTTTTAAATGTGTTCCCCTCAAATTAGCTTTATTCTCAAAAAGCCTGCTTCATATGTCTATCCTTACACTCGTTGCTGGTGTTATTCCTTCGTTGCCTAGGTCAAGTTAAGTGCCTACCTTAGTAGAATTATATTAACTTGAACTGATGAGTTTTCTGTGCAACAGGAAATGACAAGAGTGGCGTAGAAGTTGAGAAGGGAATAGTCTTGGTTCTCCAAAAAGGGCACCAGTGCTGATATGTTTAAATCCACTGCTGATATTTTACAATTCTCTTTTACAGGTAAGGAATCTGAGAGCATAAAAGGTTAGGTGCCTTGATTTGGGTTCTTAGCATTTTTAAAATCAGATCTAATCATTTAAAATTATGAGTTACATTACTGTAAAGTACCCAATTGTCTCATTTTACCAATGAGAAAACTAAGGCCTCCTAGGAAAAGTAAAGTTTAAAAGTTGCGGAGTGAAAGCAAGACCGTAGGTTTCTTGGTATTCAGCTGTGTGGTCTGTCCAGACTGTAATTATATTTCTCTGTTTGAGAATTAGTAATCCACAATTGTATACGTGTTGGCTTCATGTTTGCCAAAATATGTTATTAGCAGTACTCTCTACCATTATTGTGATAAGTATAGTTCAGCGCTTTATAAAAAATAACCAACCCAAAGGTGTGATTGCTTTTTCCTGAGCTAATGTTCTATTACAAATAATTTTTTTTATTATCAGTCATTGAAAAGTAAGATCTGTAAGTGCTGAGTTACAAGTGATGGTCTTAACTTTTTTTGTTGTTGTTGAGATCTTTGATAGCTACAACAGAAATGAATTACACTGGAAGACAAAAGGAAGTATTTTTGTTTTGTTTCATTTTGTAGCAGAAAGCATCTAATAGCAGATGTCTATTAACATTGTGAGATCTTTTTCAGAGGCCTTCCTTCTCTGGGCCAAGCACAGACTCTGAAATCCTGCCATCCACCAGGAATCTGCCTATAACAAGAAGGTGCTTAACACAAGAACTACATCCTCTTCTGGGATTTATAGCTTAATGCTTGTATAAACCTTTTCCTCTATTTCTGATCCAAAGATCTTTCTGCCGCTAAAACCATTCATGGGTATCTCCCTTCTTCCTAGATCAAAGCCCTACCCATGTGTAAAGGCCCTGCTGCCTGAGAAGAGTTTCCTGCTTGATGAAGGGCTGGATATAACCTAAGCTCCTTTTGAGTAGAGAGCTGTATTGATTCAGAAAGAAGCTTCTAGTCATGTTTGGGAAAACAATTTTGTAGGTGCAATATCCTAAATATATTTCTTCGATAACTAAGCCAAATTCCTGGAAAAAGAGAAGGGCAACTGTTTAATGTGAAAACATTTTATTTTTGAAGTTGGAAGAGGAATCCTTGTGGGAAAGATACTGTGTGGGAAAACTCATTGGTCTGTCTTTGGGAGCAGACAGGGAAGAGAAGATAAGAGAGGTGGAGTAGTGTGCGTAGCTATTTACATAGAGGAGAATTCATGTTCCCTTTCCTCAAATAATCTAGAAACTTAGCATTATAGTGTGCTCTGTGATGTTGCGTATGTGTGTGTGCACGCATAATGAAGTAGATGAGCTGTGATGAAAATGGTATCTGAAGATCAGGAAGAAGAGCATAGAGAAAATTGTTGAGAAAGTGAACACCTAGAAAACTACAGAAATGTTTGGCAAGGGCCCAGGCTTCTCACAGGTGGTGCAGCTGGAACTCTTTGCAGGTGTAGACAGCTCTCTAAGAAGAAGATTCTACCTTTCTTAATTCTATGATTGTTCAAAGTGCCTACTTCTTTGGTGTAAGTGTTATTTTGGCCCATATACTTACTGTCCGAACACCTGCCACCCTCCACCCCACAAGGTTTGAGCCTTATGGGAAAGGAAATAGTGTAAAGTTCTTGAATCTGTTGGATTGTCCCTCACAAGTAACAAAACTCTAAAACAAAGACATTTAAAGAATAGATCATTTTCTAGCTCATGTAAGGAGAAATCATGTGAGCAGGGCTGTGTCTGTTGATCCAGCAGCTTAACGTCCTTCTCACTGGCTTCATTCTGACTCTCATTTCTCCAAGATTTAAGACAGATGCTGAAAGAAATAGGGGCTACATGTTTCTTCATTCACAACCATTGAGAGAGAGAAAGGCTTTCCTATTCACTATAAAGAGCACAAATGAATATTTCCAAGGGCTTGTCATGAACCTCACTACATGACTTATTGGCCAGAATTGTTCATGTCCTCTAATATAGCAATGTCTGGTTAAGTGAGCTGGGATTACTTGAGGACCAATTAAAGTCACCTCTGAACGAGGGGACAATTCCCCTGGCTGCTGTCTTGCTATTTGAGGGAACATGAATATAGCCACACTGTATCAACCACTGGATATCATGCTAGAGCACAAAGAAAACTGTGGTACCCATTGCTTTCTACTAAAGAAATTTCCAAATAACTGTGGGACGGGGATTTCAATTGCTAAAACAAATATGGAAAGCTGACCATAAATCTGACTTGTTTTTGATTAGTACTCTAAGAAGTCCTACTCACAGTGAGTAGGACTACAAAAGTGGTCCCAAAATATTGTTATAAATATCAGAAAGGATTATGTAAATTACAGTGAATATGCTCATAGACCAAACAGGGTACCTACTCAAGTGCTGGGTAATGGTTTGATCTCCAACAGAGAACACCTTCTCTGATGACTGTTGGCTTCACCCACGTTATGGGTTTGTTTATTTTTTAATCACTCCACAGTTGTTCCAGAGTGTGAGAAGTCGAGTTCCATTGAGCTGGCATTGCTGGCTTTAATTTATGCACGACTATGTACATTGTTTTTCTCCTGCAGTTCTCGAAGAATTTTATGGGCTATTACTGAGTAACTAAAATGGGTTCAGATTTTGCAAGCCTCTGCCAGAAGATGTTTATTACTGTCATCATTCTTGGGAAAATCATGTTCCAGCAGGTTCAGGCAGTGTGCGAAACGTGCCACATGTGTGAATTGGCCATTTCACGCCACTCTTACAATACTGTCACTAATAATAAAACCAAGGGGAAAACCTTGGGGAGGGGGATGAGCTACATATTAATTTGGTCATGAAGTTTTGATATGTGATCTTTGTTAGACCCAGAGATGCAAAGTGCAGCTAGTTTTGTAAAACTTCTCACCGAGGCCTGAGGCAGTAGTTTTATTTTAAAGGTTCCCACGTCTAAGGTGGGTTCTGATTTTATGAGGTTCAATTCTAGAATGCGATATGCTTTCGAAGCTTCTGGATCATTCCATATCTGTACTTGTTTGGTTAATTTTGAAACAGATCGATTCATGTGGCAGCTAACATTGTACTGATTAGGAAAGCAAAGTCCACTCAAAGTGATATTTCAAATTATAGCACGTCATTTGCTATATCCAACTTTCCACACATCATTCCATGCTCATCATCCACCTGAAGTCATTACCTTTCTAGACACATGGTCTGGTGTTGTTTGAGATTACCATTTGGGGAGGCTTGTGAACAGATCTCAGAAATATGAATATGGATACAAATTCTGCTGAATAACTCTGGGATCTATACTTTTGAACTATTATACTATATGGCCCCATTCTTTTTTTAAAACTTAATCTTCAGGGCCATTACTTTTTTGATTTCTCAGAGTAATTCACATGATGTCGCCATTTTTTATGTCTTCAGAAACAATTTCCATGTTTATGTTCAATTATTATATACAACTTATTTATTGTAATAATTCGAAATGGGAATGACATCTTTAACAACATCTTACAAAGTTTAAGCATTACCTCCAAAGTCCAAATTTAAAACTTCATAATTCATGCTATTCATGTAAACATGTAGCAATATACTGGCAGCTTCTTAGCACTACCACACATAAATGAACAGGCAGAACTTGGGTAGAGGTTTCTAAGTAGGGCATGTAAACAGCACCTCTTCCCTCTCAAGTTGCTTAAACCAAGAGATAAAAAGAAGTGGTGGGTAGGGCTGAAATATCACCTTTATTGCGAATAAAAGTTAAATTAGAAGGAAATCCTTAGGATGAGAGTCAAATGGGCTTTCTGAGACTGAAGTTGAGTTAGAGAGCTTTATCCATCCAGTCAAGCAGCTTGGACCAAGGGGTCTCACCTGCTTGTCCTTTGAAATTCTAGAGGCAGCTTCCTCCTGAAAAGGAAACAGTACAGAGAAACCATACTCAGCAGTCACTAAAGGGGCGGAGAGAGACCTGCAGGATGTGGAGATCTGTTCCCCTAATTGAACCTGGGAGTGCTGGACTGCTTTTCCTCCCTAACACTTTCACACACTTTTGGTTACATGCTTGGTCATTGGCGGGACTAATCATCTGAAAACTGTAGCCAGTCTTAGTCTTATCTTTATTTATATTGTTTCTCATTAAAATTATTGTCTTTATTTTTTAATATTTTAAACAAACCTTTCAGATATTAAAATTAACATGGGGATTTCAAGTACAGGGTTTTGGAGGACATACCATACTAAAATATATTCATTCTTTATCTAAAGTTCATATTTAACTGGAGGTCATGTACTTTTATTTGGTGAATTTGGCAACTCTGATTTCCAGGGATTTTGTTTTTCTTGAAAAAAGTCATAATTCATCATATCTAGCTATTGTTATGAATTTCCATGTTTTATCCCCAAGATTCACTCTTTAAAATCTGTTAAAAGGCTGCGGATTTGGGGGTTGGAGTAATTACCTTGCTTTAAGCTCCAGGAATGATTCCTGATCGGTCCAGCTCTGTTGAGGTAACCCCGTGCCCCTGAACTGTGCTCGATTTGAGCACCTCAAGTCTACTCCAGGGAGTGTGTAGCGTTTCTTGGTCCACAGAGAGTCTTTCTGGGACAGACATATACTCAGTTGCAGAGGTCAAATTGCTTCAAGATTCAAGAATTATGCCATGGGCATATAGGAAGGAGGGTTTTTAGATTTCTCAGATACCTACTTGTAGCCAGTTTTGTATCTTTCTGAAAGATGTCGTATAAAGATATGAAGCCTGGAACTATCAGTTACTTTGATACCACAAAAAAAGTTAATGTAGGCAACTCTCATACTTTGGACTACAGGGAACCAAAATTAAATTGGATTTTTGATGGTGATAATGGTCATCTAAATCAAGCCAAATGAAATCTACCCTTGGTTTGGAACTTCCACTTACATTTGCCCACAAACCACGTATTTTTTGTACCTTCTTTTACTCAACTTGGGCTTCTGTCATTGTTAGTATTTTTGAAAGACTTTTGTATGGTGAAATCCAAAGATTCCTCATATGCCTTCTGTCCCCACAGATGCATAGCCTCCTCCATTATCCACATCCCTCACAGATGAGCTTACACTGACACATCATAGTCACCCAAAGTCCATGATTTACCTTGTGGTTCACTACTATGGGTTTGAACAAATGTAGTTTTCTTGAAATGCCTTTGTGTGGTTTTGGTATTATCTTAGACATCTCTGTTGCTTCCACATTTTGGCTGAATGAATGAAGCTGCTATGAATATCCGTGTGCAGATTTTGTTGCAACATCTGCTTTCAACTGCTTTGGGCAAACACCGAGCAGCAGATGTGCTGATGGTATGGTAAAAGCATGTCTGCGAAGAACAGCTCTGACAGGACTGACTTTCCCCTCCATTTTAAAGGGCTGGGACACCGACAAAATTATGAAAGCCTATTTTTAAACATTGGGAAACTGGCGAAATAGAACTGGAACTGCTAACAGAAGGCAAATGAATGGGTGAGCTTTATAACTATAGCTTTCCACCTGGAAGCACTAGAACTGTTGAAAACAAGGATACAAGGAGATATTAAGGAAAGAAAGTCAATAGTTGTAAATTATATCTATGTGAAGTGATATAAAATTGTCTGAAAGTAGAATTTATAAATGATGGATAGAAAATCTAACTATTCGAACACAGTAATTTCATTAAATATAAATGTTTCAAACCCTTTGAATAAAAGGCAGATATTTTGAGACTAGAAAAAAAAAATTAAGACCCAATTTAAATTTTAAAAAATGAAGTAGTTTACTATAACAGATGGGAAAAGATATATTATGTGGACACTAAGTATAAGACCGGTGGAATGACTACGCTAGCATTCAAGTACACTACAAGGAAAATTGTCAGGGATAACAGGTAAATTGTATTATGATAAATGTTTACTTAATCAAAGGAGAAAGAAACTTTTTTAGGTACCTAAATATTTATGCATCTCATAGTACATGAAGCAAATATTGGTAGATATGAAAGAAGAACAGACATATCCACAGTTACAGTTGCAGATTTCAACACTTATCTCAGTAATTAATAGCATATGCAGACAAAAAAGTATCAGTAAAGATAAAGCTGGCTTACTGTCAACCAAGCCTATTGCAACCTATAGGTCTATAAAATACTCTACCAAAGAACAGAACACATTTTCTCCTTTGTTCACATAGAACATTTTCCAAGTAGATTATAGACTTTTAAAAAATGTCAATAAACAAATTTAAATAATACAAAGCATATTCTGTGAATACATTAGAAATCAAAAATAAAATACATCTAGAAAAGGAACAAATATTTTGAAATTAAACATCTTTGCACAGATAAGTTTATACAATTTTTGGAACTAAAGAAAATAGAAATGCAACTTATCAAAATGTATGGGATATAAAACTTAAATGTTTCATTAAAGGAAAATTTGCTGCTAAAATGATTACATTAAAATGAAGAAGTATCTAGAATTAATGCAAGAATAGTCACAACACTTTTCAAAAAAGAAAATAAGTATTACACTGCTTGATTTCAACACCTACTGACAAGCTTCTTCCACTCTGACTTCCTGCTTCTCGGCAAGGGCATAACTTGCTATTTGGCCACCACACACCACTACATGCTTCTGGCCACACTCCTGGATGCCACACACCTCATCCACCTCACCCTGCCCTTCATCCACAACCTGAGCAAGATGAGGCCCATGTGCCTCATGACCACCATTAGCCACAACTGGATTTTCCATGGCCCTGGTGCCACAGGCCAGGAGTCCGCCTGGCAGATGGCTAGTGGATGGCTGTCTTGGATTGTGGTCCCATGTGGCCCAAGCTCATGGACATTTGGCATCCTGGAGCCTGGCCAACAAACACTGCCTGCTTGTGCTGAAGTAGTTCAGGATGAGAAATAGGCTGTGAAAGATGTTCTATGCCTTCATGCTGCTCTGCCTGCTGCTCTGGGGGGGCCCGATATTGTGGCCAGTGACCTCTGGGTCTTGGTGCGGCCTAGCACAGATCCCCAGGCCTACTTGACAGTCTCCTTGTGGCTGAAGTCTGCTCAGGACTGGCATCAACCCTGTTGCATGCTTCCTCTTTTTTTTTTTTTTTTTTTTAAATTTTTATTTTAATTGTTGATCTTGTACAGTTTTCTGTCTTTTATTCTCACCCGAACCCACCACCCTAGGCCTCCCCTCCTCCCTCCCATTTCCACCCCCCCATAGTTTTTGTCCATGTGTCCTTTATACTTGTTCCTTCCCCTTTTCCCCTGGAATTCCCTCCCCTCTCCCCTCTGGTGACTTTCAGCCTTTTCTCAATTTCTGTGTCTTTGGTTATATTATGCTTGTTTGTTTGTTTTGTTGATTAACTTCCTGTTAAAGGTGAGATCATATGGTATTTGTCTTTCACTGCCTGGCTTACTTCGCTTAACATGATGCTCTCAAGTTCCATCCATGCAGTTGCAAAGGGTAATCTCAGATATTACACGCAGCAACATTTTTACTGATATGTCCCCTAAAGCAAGGGACATAAAGGAAAGAATAAACAAATGGGATCTCCTCAAAATAAAAAGCTTCTGCATGGCCAAGGAAAACAATATTAAAATAAAAAGAGAACCGACTGTGTGGGAAAACATATTTGCCAATGATACCTCAGATAAGGGTTTAATCTCCAAAATATACAAAGAACTTACACGACTCCACTCTAAGAAGACAAGCAACCCAATTAAAAAATGGGCAGAGGACTTGGGCTTCCTCTTCAACAGGGAGCTGAAGTACTGCTTTGGAGCCCAGTTCCCCTGCTGCTAGAACCCCCAGGCCACCCAGGCCACTGTCCCCTGCAACTTGAAAGGCATTGGTTGGTAAGGCCTCTCCTGCTATGAGCACCACCAACCCAGCCAGCCTTTCAGCTTGGCTTGGACACTGATGTCCTATCTTCCCCTCTGCACCCCTCCCCGCATTGCACTGTCTAAGCTGTGTTCAAAATGACTAAACCTGGGCAAGCACTTGGACTGAACAGACACCTTTTAGGGGGCAAGAGGAGATTTCCATTCCCAGCCTCCCCTCAGCTCAGCTCATTGTCCTCCTAAAGGTGTTCTCATCCTGAAAATAGGCCCCTGGAGTCTTTGTATTGGTACTGATGTATTTTATTCTATCTTATTATGTTTAAAAATAAAGGCTAAACTAATCTTCCTCATACAACATTTCCTAATGACCACGGCCAGTTTTCTACAGACACTGTTTTTGACAACTTCAAGTGGCATTACATTTTGCAGTGAAAGACAAAAACCGAGGCCGACTTCCCAAGTTCGATTTCTTGAGGGTCTTCTGTTGGAAACAGGAGGAGGGGGACAGGGGAATCCTCTTAAGTTCCCTCTGAATTTCCAGCCATTGGGTCAGTTGTGCTGCTCTGGTTCTTTGAAAGTGTTGATAACTTTGTTCAGCCTTGATATTGAATTTAAAGAGCAGCTATGGAGGTGCCTATCAAGTCAGTCGTCTTTTTAAGCAGAACAAGTTAAGATTTGTTTCCTATGTTACTTTATACTACTAGAAAATACAGGTCAGTGGCAACTGCTTTGTGCATTATTCCAATCCTGACTGCAAATGTTTCTGTAAAACTCTAACTTTTAAAAGTTAAAAGGTGTTTTGGTTACTAATGGTGTGAAGAAATACCATATGGAATGTTTTTGTATGCACTGAATGCAGTTCACTGATGGGGGTGGGTGTGCTCTGAGAAGTAGAGTACTAAATCAAAATTGTTTTGCTATTTTTCACCCATAAAGATTAAGATAATTTTATGGAAACAGCTTATGCTTTGAGGAACCCAGTTTTATTCTGCCTTTTTTAAAATATATTTTATTGATAATGCTATTACAGTTGTCTCATTTTCCCCCTTTATTCTCCTCCACCCTGCACACCCCTCCCACCAGCATTCCCCGCCTTAGTTCATGTCCATGGGTCCTACATGTAAGTTCTTTGGCTTCTCCATCTCCTATACTATTCTTAACCTCCCCCTGTCTATTTTGTACCTACCATTTATGCTTCTTACTACCTGTACCGTTTCCCCCATTCTCCTGGCTACCCCTCCCTGCTGATAATCCTCCATATGATCTCCATTTCTGTGATTCTGTTTCTATTCTAGTTGTTGGCTTAGTTTGTTTGTATTTTGTTTTTAGGTTCAGTTGTTGATACTCGTGAGTTTGTTGTCATTTTACTGTTCGTAGTTTTGATCATCTACTTTTTTTCAGGCAGGTCCTTTAACTTGACCTTATCTGGGAAACACTTTATCTGCCCTTGCATTCTAAATGATAGCTATGTTGGATAGAGTTATCTTGGATGGTTGCCCTTGCCTTTCATGACTTTGAATACTTCTTTACAGCACCTTCTTGCTTGTAAAGTTTCATTTGAGAAATCAGCTGATAGTCTCATGGGAACTCCTTTGTCGGTAACTGTCTCCTTTTCTCTTGCTTCCTTTAAGACTGTCTCCTTATCTTTAATCTTGGGTAAATTAACTATGATATGTCTTGGTATGCACTTCCTTGGGTCCAACTTCTTTGGGACTCTCTGGACTTCCTGGAAGTCTATTTCCTTGGCCAGATTGGGTAAGTTCTCCATTATTTTTTCAAATAAGTTTTCAAGTTCTCGCTCTTCCTCTTCTCCTTCTGGCACCCCTATGATTTGGATATTGGAATGTTTAAAGATGTCCTGGAGGTTCCTAAGCCTTTCCTCATAGTTTTGAATTCTTATTTCTTCATTCTGTTCAAGTTGAACATTTGTTTTTTCCTTCTGCTCCAAATCATTGATTCAAGTCCCAGTTTTTCTCCCTTCACTGTTGGTTCCCTGTATATTCTTTTATTTCACTTCACATAGCCTTCACTTTTCCCTCTATTTTGTGACCATACTCAACCATTTTTGTGAGCATACTGATTACTAGTGTTTTGAACACTGAATCTGATAGGTTGGCTATCTCTTCATCCCTTAGTTGTATTTTTGGAGCTCTGATCTGTTCTTTCATTTGGGCCATATTTTTTTTTGTCTCAACATGCTAGTTATGTTGTAATTTCCACTTTGAAAATTGTTTTTTTGTTCTTGGCATAAATGAATGGAATATAATGATACTCTACTTCTAGGAGACAATGTGTTTTCTTAAAAAGTTTGCTAGGTTAAGTTTACTGTTCTAGTGATGGTTATTTTAAGTTAATAACGAGAACTATAATTTTAAGTAATACTTTTTTGTTAGACACATTGTAATCTTACATTGGAAGACTAAATTCTGCAAGAATTGTATAACTTTTCCCTATAATGATACATTTTTATTATTGTACCTTCTGTTTTGAGGACTTATATCTGTATTTCTCTTTGGGTTATGCAGATATACCAATATTTTCACTCTGGAAAAATAAGATATAATATTAGTGTAAAGAAAAACATATAAATCAATGGAATCGAATAGAGAGTACGGAAATAGACAAATGCACTAATAGTAGATTTTTAAAAACTATTTTAAAAAGTGCAAAAATATTGCAGTCATTTAATGGGGAAAAGATAATGTTTTCAATAAAGACATATCCCTATGGAAAAAGTGAACTATAACCATTACCTTGTAATATAGAAAATAAAAGGTGAACTCAGAAACCTTAATTATCTCTCCCAGAGGAGGAAACTTGATACCAAAGAGAAGATGGTCTTGGATCTAGGCGACCAGGATGGATATTGGAATTCTCACATATATATTTGGCTGAGCAGGAATTAAAGCTCTCATAGCTATATTTTTTCATCAACATAGTAAGGATGAAAAAAATCTGTGCTGTATAGATTGGTTGTGAAAAACCAAAATGATTCAAAACTTTATGAATGTCTTGACCCACACTAGTGACTGTGTCGATGTAAATTCCCCTCACCTTTCACCAGAGAAAATTTTAAGATTCAAAACTAAAAATAAAGCAAAATAGAATTCTTCCAGATATCAAACATGTATCGTTATCAAGTGAATCCTCTTGAGAGAACATTTGAGTTTCTATAAAAGATCCTGTCTTCTACTAACTGCCTTTGCAGATGCTCTGAGCACAGCACCTGTCATGCTGTTGAGGGTGAGAAGACAAGCATTAAGGAATGGCACAACAGTGGGAATAAGATAGGCCATCCTCGGGGAGCCTTCACTCTGCACTGGTTTCTCATGCTGAATACCCTTAGACAGCTGAGCCACATGAATCTTTTCTTACTCTCTGACTCAACGGGGAAAGACTCCCAAGTGAGCTATAAATGTTATTTAGTGCACTTTCTTGGGTATCTCGAATGTATAGTTGAATTTGAGGCAGTTCAGGAAATTCGCATTTTAAAATATCCTTTGATTTTGCTTTGTATATTTTTCTTTCTAAATTAAAAAAAAAATCCCTAGCTATTTTTGTTTATTGAAGCCCTGAAGCCACAGGTGGAATGATTTAGTGTGTTGAGCACCCTTTGTGGGAAGCAAAATGTTATATTTTCTTAAACAAACAACAATTATTTTCTTTATGGGGGCAAAATCAACGCGTTACCAGGTCCCAAGATGACAAAAAATTTAAATGAAACTACAATGACATACTAAACCAGATCAGAAAAATGTAGATATCCCTATGCTCAACCACCACCTACAGACATAGAACATTTCACAACCTATGTACCAACTAACCACCGCCAATGGGATAGTTTAAAGAACTCCTGTAGGGCCAATTTAATAAGGTAAATATGAGATAAGCTTTTATTAATGCTTCCCTTCATCACAAAAGCAATTTCCCACTGTCATTGGAGCTTTTTACGATAGCCTAAGAACAGCACAAGCCATTTTAGGTTATCTCTGACTGTGCACCAAGCAGAAAATAAAACAAATCAAACAACTAAAATGGTAAAAAAAAAAAAAAAAAAAAAAAAGTGCCATTTCTCAATTTTTAGAAACATTTATAAGAGCCCCCCTTTTTTTCTGAAGAGGACAAAATGTAAAGAAGGGACAGAGCAATGGTGTCTCCTTCTTCTGAAAATGAGCCAGGGCCTTCTAGATACTTCCTTTTTTAGGAATGTTAAAGGGTCTACTGACATGGCACCGAACCGGCTGTTGCCCATCTTTATCTTTCCAACTCTAGGTAATGTTTGTAATTATCATCCTGCGTCCCAGGGCTTTCAGAACCACAACATTCTTTGACTGATTAAGAAATTCATACCGGTTGACCATGCTGAGAAGTGACAATTATCCCCATTCAGGCAGAAGAGGGCTCTGGCAGAAATCAGGTTAATTTATTTCCCCTCTGAGGGGGTAGCTTCCACACCTGTCAACCATCAAGGTCAGGCTTGCCAGGAACCTAGGAGTGAATGGGTATGGGCACAGCTGTAGCAAATTAGTGTATCCTGAGGCGGTCCAGCATAAAAGATGCGAACTCTTGCCTATGTCTCTATGGAGTTTTGACTGATCCAAAAACTATATTGCTACAGGGAATCGAGAGTGTAGGTGCCTCAGAGACTTCTACCATGGGTTTCCCTTAATAACATGTAATATGTAAAATTGTACAAGTGCCATATGTGTGTGTGTATCTGTATTTTTCATAAGCCCCTTTGGGATTAGAGCAGAGCAGTGACATTTATTTATCATTTTTAAAACCACAGTAAATTATTTGGAAATGATTATAATGATGAATATGATCTTTTAGCTATCTCTATCACCAGGTATAGAAACCACATAATTATTGAGGAAACAATATTTAATGATTTCCATCAAAGCCCTTTCTCAAGAGTACATAGGTTTCACAATGCAGTCATCATGTATGCAGATATGTTCAAAAAAGTAAATAAAGGGAATAATTGGGGGAAAAAGTACTTAGCTCAATTGTGACAATACCTTGATACCTGTAAATGCCAATTTTCTTGTTATTTAAACTCTAAATTCTGACTTGGGTTTGTTTTCCTATTTTTTTAAATGTGAAAAATATCCAGATGGTTATGCCATAATCAAGTCTCTTGTATTCTTGCAGGAGTATAAGATGTTCTAGGCCTTTGAGCCCTGTCCATTTTCAGCTTTGTGTGTAACATAAAAGGAGTGGAATTGTAGGAAGGGTAGAAAGGTTATACAGTGGGAAAGAAATAAAAGATGTAGGGAACATTGAGAGATGCTTAAATAGTACTTTACATTCCTGTACTCATTCAATTTCTCTAGTGGAATGTGAGGCTGATATTTCAAGCAATAATAAAATAAAAACATTGCAGATTGCTGTGCATTCTCTTTGCACCAAGCAGGAACTAAAAGAAAAGTGGGGGCATAGCGATACATCTTAGTGATTCCACAAAGCCAGCACATATTCTCTGTAGAGGAGCAAAAAAGCAAGTACATCTAATCGCTTGTGAAAGTTAGGGCCAGTGACTATAGCTTAATTACAGTCTACCACCAAATCCTACATTAGTATATAAAAAGCGCTGCCCTAAAGAATAAAATAAAATGACATTCTGGCTGAGCAAAAGTTCCAGAATCATGATTTAATGTTTCACACCCTATAAACATCATTAATAGCAAAGACATAACGAAATCAATTTTGAAAGCGATTGTCTCTCAGGGCTCTCTATTTAGATGTAAAGTTTTCTGAAAGGGAAGAGAGCAATTGATGGAAGAAGCATCAGATCTGGCCCTGCACAGTTACCCAAAGCAGAAAAAAAAAAAAACAAAAAAACCCCACCAATCTGTCCAAACTGCTATTTGTAAATCTAGAGAACTTGCAGAGATCATTGATTTAGAGACTTCTCAATTAATCAAAATACCCCAAGCATCTGAAGAAAAGGGGGTTGCTTTAATTACAGTCGCTCTAATTGGACATCGCGGAACCTATTTCTTAAGGACCCGCAGCGTCTGCAGAGTCCTGCTGTGCAGATCTCCTTCTGCAGGGGAGATGGCTAGCTGGGTCTTAGCTGACTCAGCAAGACCAAACTGACCCGCAGAATAGAAACTCCATGGACTCGCTTTCTTCCCTCTCTATTTACCGTACACTGACCCATGATTCCCCTTCAACTCTGCCCTCAACTTGTCTTGAAGGTTGGAGAAAGTGTGTGAGAAAAATGAGGTACCTTAATTCTTCACCAGGACTGCCAACACACGTCTTAGAACTCTCACCTGCAATGTTGTGTGATGTGTGCATTTTCAGTCACCTCTGGAGGTTCATCAGGGGAAGAACTTATTTCACAAGTGCTGGTGGGAAGGCAATGAGTTGAAAGGATTTTTTTCATTATTACTGGTTGAGATCATTTACAGCGGTGTCAAACTCATTTCACTGGGACCACATCAGCCTCGAGGTTGCCTTCAAGGGGCTGAATGTAATTTTAGGACTGTATAAATGGAGCTACTCCCTAACTAGGGGCAAGAAGCTCGGTGCTGCCGCCGGGTAGGAACAAGGTGCCTGGCTGTATAAAACAAGGTGGAGGGCTGGATTTGGCTTGCAGGTGTTGTGTTTGCCACCTGTGATATAAACCATTGACGTAAATAACTTCTACTTATATTATTTTTTCCCTGGAGAACATTCTTCATTTTAGTGTTATGAAACCACTTGAATAAAGAAAATAGATATCAAAATTGAAATTTCAATTTCCAAAATTATTTAATCCAATAAATTGTTTAAAGGCAAGCATTATCTATACTAAATTTATTTAGTTAATTTCTAATGGCCTTAAACCAATGGTAACCAAAGGGTAATTGTGATCATCTTTTGCAGAGAAAAAAAGATGTAGATATATGTATCAACGCTTTACTTATATAAGGATGATCATGCTACTACATAATAGAAGTATCAGTGTGGTCACTCTCTTACTTGTAGTTATCATAGGTGTGATATTACTTCTTCTGGTGTAGGGGAAAGTCAGCAGCAATAAATCAGGCTCTTGTTTCTCTGCTCAGTACTGGCATTAGTTAGAACTTTGGTTTTAAGTAAGAGAAGTTAGGTATTGCTGCTACTGTAGGATCTGTGTTAAACTTGACATCTGCTAAATACATATATGGAAAAAAGTTAACATTCTTTTTTATCAACAACTCTTTTCATATTTTTCTCAAGCTTAGATTCCCTTTAATGGTAGTAGGAGGAGCTAGGGTGAATGGGATTTTGAATATGTCATTGAATGGTAACCTCTCTTTCATTTTAAAATTGTCCCTTTGGTGTTACCTCTGCCCTTTTGTCTTTCTCCTAGCCAAGGTGCCTGCTGGACATAGCATGAGGCATCAGAAAATCTCACAGGTGAGTAGTGGACTTCACTGGGATGTCCCTTGCCCCATTGGGTTATTGTTCATCCTGCTGCCATCTGCTTTTGGTATCTGTGACTGATGAAAATTACAATATGTTTTATTTTGTTTTCTCTGCACAGTCAGTGCATGGATGTCCCTTTCGTTCCGTAAACAGACTCTACTGCTGTGATGTGGCCTCACCTCAGCCTTTCCCAACACCACTGCTCAGCTGAATCTCAAACATAAAATTCTTCTGACTCCAACCACACCCCTTAATAACTGCTCTGTAATGAACCAATGATTTCTCCGTTTTCCACTGGGGGCACATGATGACTTTGACACATTTCCCTCATTAGATACAGAGGGTGAGGAAACAGGAGTGAGAGTAGGGCTGAATGTAGTCTGTGGCTGTTTAGCCATCACAGCTCGGCTGTGTGTGTCCAGTGCTGGTGTGGGATATTCAGCCAAGTAGACTCCTGCTTAGATACAACAGGTGGTGGGTCCCAGTCTCCTTCTCTTCTATCACCTCCCCTACATGCACACATGTGTGTTTCCCTGTCATTACCTCTGTGTTTCCCTGTCATTTACCCCATCTTCATCTTGAGACTTATTTTAAAGTGAAGTGCATTGGGGTAGAATAGACATCCGATCTTTTACTCTTTCTCTTTCTCTCTCTTACCCTATCATTTTAAAGACTCAGATGAATTCTTTCTGTGATATCCCTTGCTTGCTTACTTTCTAGCTATATCCTGCACAGTAAAACAAAATTTTCAGGTTTACAAATTTAGTTTTAAACCCTGCAGAGGTTGGGTCAACAATTCTCAGCATGTAGCTGAGAGATACATTCATTACTAGTATGTACTGAGATGTGAACAAAATTAAAAACACTGCAAATTTGCATTTATTATTTTTATATAATAAAATACATGACTTTTATTTATGTTCAGTTACAATTTAGATATTATTAAACAAAGTGTAAAAAACATAAAGTTTTTTTTTGTTTGTTTGTTTTTATATAATGGAAGCATGGATATTGCTAAAAAATACAACCAAAAAAGTCTTTAATGTTAATTAATCAGAATCTTCAATAGTTGGCTTTGCAAAACATTTGTTAACAGTCATTGCAAACAATATTGCTGTGCTCAAGGCATAAATACTTTTCACAACACTTGCAAAAACATTTTGATAAGTGACTCATTTTGGATACATAGCACTGAACACGTCTTTTCTTATAACCAAACTGATGGTTTAAATGGGACAGTCTAAACGCTACAGCTGAACGTCAGTTGCGTATGAGCACTCAGCTAGTCATGACCTTGAGTCTATGCACCTGATATGTGTTGCAATGTTAAACATGCAGGAAAAATTGGAATGTATAAATTCTGTTGTATTTTATTTAGGCTAGATTGTAAAACTACTGTTTTATTGGTGCACCAAATATATTTACCATATATTATTGATATCTTTGTTCCAGTATATATCAAAATTTCCCCTGAATCATGGAAATGATTTGATTTAATGGATGGGAAGTCTAGATTATAATTTAAAGGAAATAAAAAACAAGTAATTTGATCTTTTAAAAACAACACATCCATTTTCTAGCTTACAGATAACGGATAGTAAAACATAAGGATTCTGGGATATTTCACAAGGAAAGGAGAAACTACATCTGAGCCAAGCATTGTCTGGCACCAGGACTCAACATACTATGAACGACTTATCTACATTTTCTATTTTACCCTCCATGTCTTTCTATGGCTTTTATCATTTTTATGTCCTTTATCAGTTTTTATTTTATGGACCAGTTTTCTCTACATCCTACTCTACAAATTGGAAAATACAAGAGCCATGTTCAGCTCTGTTAAGTTTTGCATTTCTTCTTCAAGAATCCAGGTTTAACTGGGACTGGAGCACTATTGCTCTTTTTAAATTTACTGAACAGAAAATGTGAAGTGCCCTAGCTTGGATCCTGAGCCCAGTTTCATTTACTCTTTGGTGAAGGGAACCAGCTGGTATAGCATAAGCATGGATTCATTTTTCATATGCGTCAGGTTTGGGAGTGAGGTTTATTTTCCATTCATTTTTTTCTTAAAGGAAAGAGTATAAGGCAAAAATCTATAAATGTCCAACATAGTATTTCTCCTAGCATTTCCACTAACTTATAGTTTCTAGTTGCTTAAAAATAAATATGACACTTTCTTATAGAGTTCTTAAGTACACATGATGAAGTATTTTTTTCTGCAAATTTACCTTTTTAAACTCAAGGGTTTAAATTCTATTATACTTATTTTTTTCCTGGAATTCCACAAGATAATGTCTCAAGGACTATTAACAAATTATTTGATTAAAAAAAAAAACAAAGTCATTTGGGATTATTAATTATTTTCCAGTTAAATGTCACAGTTTTGAGGATTTATTTTTTATTTCTCTATGTTCTCCAGGACTTTCAAAATTTTCAAAATCAGTCACCTATTTGGGATATTTTTTATCAGTGCACAATATTTCAACTAATTAGTCTACCTTGCACCTGTCTGGTGTCATTTTCAGATCTTGTAGTTTAACCTATATCTTATTTACAATATTTATTATTTAAAAATATATATATATCACACTTTAACTTGTTGACATGATGAATAATAATGGTTCCTAAAATCAAACCATCCTTGCATTCCAGTTACAAATGTTTATGGGTTATGCTTATTTTTAAAATACTGGTAGATTTGCCCTAACTGGTGTGGCTCAGTTGGTTGGGCGTCATCATGCAAAACAAAAAGTCACTGGTTTGATTCCCAATCATGGAATATGCCTGGGTTGGTAGTTTGGTCCCCAGTAATGAATGTGTGCAAGAGGCAACGAAATGGTGATTTTTCTCTCACATTGATGTTTCTTTCCCTCTTTTTCTCCCTCCCTCCCACTCTCTGTAAAAATAAATAAATAAAATCTTAGAAATTGCCCTGGCTGGTGTGGCACAGTGGACAGAGTGCTGGCGTGCAAACCAAAGGGTTACTGGTTTGGTTCCCAGTCAGGGCACATGCCTAGATTGTGGGCCAGGTCCCCAGTAGGGCCATGTGAGAGGCAACCACACATTGATGTTTCTCCCCCTCTCTTTCTCCTTCCCTTCCCCTCTCTAAAAATAAATAAATAAAATCTTTAAAAAAATCTTAAAAATAAAAATATGGTAGATTCTAATTCTTAATTCGGATCTGATTTTATTTTGGATTTGACATTAACATTCAAAAATGAACTTAGGTTTTCTTTGTTATTAATATTATTTACCTTTGACATACATTGTTATTAATGTTAAGCTGATTTAATAAAAGATGTTGCAAATACTATATTATTAGTTCTTGGCAAAAACTTAGAATTTAAATAGAAAATAAATAGAATTAGCAAAACTAGGTAGTTGAAGTTTTGAAACAATTTGAACTTAAACTCTACCTTCATTTTGGAAGGTTTCTTTTTGTCCATTTCTCTATTTCTTCTACAATAATTTTATTATCTGTTTAGGTTTTTATATTCTTAATTTTTGACCATCATATTTTTTCTGGAAAATTACATACTTCATTAGGCTCTCATATTTATGTAGTTTAACAATTTTTCTCCTTTAAAAATTCCTTCTATGTTTTTTATTTTCAAATTTGATAAAAGTGATGACAAAAATTGGAATAATGCTACTTATTAATGAAAAGGAAAATATTAAAGACATTATATGCAAATACAACTCAATAAAAGCATAATCTGTCACAGGATAAAAACTTTGGTTTAATAAAGTCATATGGACTTATTGTTAAAGTTTAGTTTTTATTTATTTACTAGTGAAATCTTAGACAAGTATAGTGATAACACAGAATTAATGAAAAAATCTATTTTTATTCAAGATAGGTTTTACTACTAGATAGAGTTTATATTGAAAATCTAAGGATGAATCGATATTTTGAGCTTAAATAAAACTAAATGAGGAAAATCAACTGATTACCATAATGGTTACTTACATCATTACCAACACATTATCCTAACAAAAAGTAAAAGCATAAATAATATAGAGAATAATATTAAATTTACCTTTTATAATATGTCTCTAAAAGGCTAGTGATACAAAATTAAGTCGCATATTTTTAAATTATTAAGTAATAGATGAAATTTAATCATATGTAATAGAATGTATTGTTAAATCAAATTATTTTATTAGATTATGATTATTAAATATAAGTAAGCTTAAATGATTGATTATGTTCATTATTTTTTATCACTTCTTTTGCAATGATTATTCTTTTCTCTGAGGTTTGATACTGAGTTAAATCAGAACCTCAAGTTCTTAACTCCGTGCAAAAACAAGCCGTGTCTGTATTTAACAATTTTTAACCCAACACAGGAGTGCATCAAAGGAAAAATTAAACAGAGTAAAAGGAACTCGGCAGACACACACCCCACCTGTTTCCCAACAACATCTCCTCTAGCACCACCAGTATTAGAGGCCCTGCCTGCCCAGTGACAGCTGTTAACTTTAAGAAAGTTAAAAGACTTTTTTAAAACTGCCATTTCATAGAAGAGGAAAACAAAAGTCTGGGCAGAACCTAAAGATGAGTCCTGTTATTCAGTTTCGTTGCTTCTCTCATGGCAACACATATGAATGCTAAAAAATAAGAAATCTAGATTTCCAATGCAAGCTTCAGTTTTTTTAAAAGCCCCAACTTAACCAGGGTATGATGAAACACCACCCAGCTGAGGCAATGCAATTCTCTAATGCAATAACCAGGTTGCAGTAGGACAGGGTTAGACAGAGGCCAATAGCATTGCTTTAAGATAGGATTGTACTTCAGTACAACATATTTCAAGTTCTAGGAGTTTCGCATTATATCCAACTACAAAGCTGATACCAAAGAGGTTGGACTGACTGTTTTGTAAGTATTGCCATTACACACACCTCTTATAAATTTCACACACATACATTCACGCACATACACACATACTTGTGTACTGTGGAAAAGGACAAAATCAGAGGTAACTGAAGAGCAGTTGTGGCAATCTAGGCTAAAGAACATAATAGAAAGTAGAGGAAGAGACATATTGTGATTTCTTTTATAAGCTTTTTTTAAAAAACCTATGCTATTGTGCCCTGGTGAATGGCATGTACTCAAAAACTATATTTCAAATGAATTAAGTAATTTGGTGATTATCGTAAAACTCCAAATTGCAATAATTTTGTAATTTTTTTTTGTCTTTCAAACAATAATATCATATTCTCATAGTTTTATCTTGCTCTGCATCTTTCTTTCATTTGTTTTTATTTGTTTCTGGTATTGTACTGGAAAGTTAAAAATATTGGCTCCAATATATTTAATAACTCTATTTATTTAAAGTGTTTATTTATATAAGAAATTGGGTAGCAAAATTTTTCTGTAATAATAGATTTTTTAAAAAATATATCTTATTGATTATGCTATTACAGTTGTCCCATTTTCTCCCTTTATTCCCCTCTGTGCTGCACACCCCCTCATACCTGCATTCCCCTCTCTTTAGTTCATGTCCAAGGGTCATACATATAAGTTCTTTGACTTCTCCATTTCCTGTACTATTCTTAACCTCCCCTGTCTTTTTTCTACCTACCATTTATACTACTTATTCCATATACATTTTCCCCCTTCCTCCCCTTCACCTTCCCCCGATGATAACCCTCCATGTAATCTCCATTTCTGTGATTCTGTTCCTGTCCCAGTTGTTTGCTTAGTTTGTTTTTGGTTCAGTTGTTGATAGTTGTAAGTTTGTTGTCATTTCACTGCTCATATTTTTTATCTTCTTTTTCCTAAGTCCCTTAAACATTTTGTATAATAACAGCTTGGTGATGACAAACTCCTTTAACTTGACCTTATCTGGAAAACACTTTATCTGCCCTTCCATTCTAAATGACAACTTTGTTGGGAAGAATAATCTTGGATGTAGGTCCTTCGCTTTCATGACTTTGGATACTTCTTTCTAGCGAGGTTTCTTTTGAGAAATCAGCTGATAGTCTTATGGGAACTTCTTTGTAGATAACTGTCTCCTTTTCTCTTTCTACTTTAAAGATTCTCTCCTTATCTTTAATCTTGGGTAATGTAATTACGATGTGTCTTCGTGTGTACTTCCTTGGGTTGAACTTCTTTGGAATTCTCTGAGCTTCCTGAACTTCCTGAAAAATCTATTTCCTTTGCCAGATTGGGGAAGTTTTCCTTAACTATTTTTCCGAATAAGTTTTCAATTTCTTGCTCTTCCTCTTCTCCTTCAGCATCCCTGTGATTAGGATATTGGGATATTTAAAGTTGCTCTGGAAGTTCCTAGGCCTCTCCTCATTTCAAAAAATTCTTGTTTCTTCATTCTGTTCTGGTTCAATGTTTATTTCTTTCTTCTGTTCCAAACTGTTGATTTGAGTCCCAGTTTCCTTCCTGTCACCATTGGTTCCCTGTACATTTTCCTTTATTTCACTTTTCATAGCCTTTACTTTTTCTTCTATTTTGTGACCATACTCAACCAATTCTGTGAGCATCCTGATTACCAGTGTTTTGAACTGTGCATCTGATAGGTTGGCTATTAGTTGTATTTTTTCTGGAGCTTTGATCTGTTCCTTCATTTTGGCTATGGTTTTTTTTTTTTTTTTTTTTTGTAATTTCATGGTTATGTAGTAAGGGGCAGAGCCTTAGGTGTTTACCAGGGCCGGGCAACCCACATTCCACATTGCTGCATTATGGTGCTGTGTCTACTGTGTTAGATGTCAAATGCAGCAATGCACAAATCAGCATCCTCCTGGAGCTTAGAGTACAATAAGATGCACTTTAAAAAAATCAGTGCATGTGTGTGTGTATTGCTACATGAATATATGTATACTAGTATACTTTATTACTGATCTGGTTATTTCCCTCCCTTTCAGCATAAAGCTCACCATACTTATTGTGTTTTACAGAACCTTTCATGGTATAGCCTCAGTCCAAGACCCTTGCTGGCTATGTGGTGCCGTATCAAGAGCCATGTGCTCTGGAATCACCCTGTTTGGGTTTGAATCTTGATTGCACCTCTAACATATTGTGAAAACCTGAACAAATTACTTATCCATTCTCTGCCTTTGTTTCCTCTTCTACATAATGGGAATAACTCTTATACCTATGTTATAGGTTTTTGAAAAGGAAGTAAGACAAGTTATGAAAAGTGCAGAGAAAAGTGCTTGGTACATAGTGAGCACTCAATAAATTAGGCTATGATTACTCATTTAATTTTGAGTTTTTCCAATTCATCCCACCCATCCCCCAAGTTCGCTTCTGCAATACTGAGTAAATCCAGTGTATGAATCTGATGGTTCTTTCCTTGCAATGCTCTCTTTGACACCCCTACTCTTGTCCTGTTGTGGCTTGACTATGTCCTACTCTGACTTCATGTCTCTGTCAAGAATTGTAAAGGACCTGAGGTTCTACTCTGTTTTTAAGTTAGCCTGCCACAGTTTCATGAAAGCTAATCAAAGACATGATATTCCTGGGCTAGGGACAGAGACCTTTATTATTCACAGTAAAAAATAGCAGTAGCAGAGTTTCTGTATCTGAGCTTGTTCTCTGAGCCCACCTCCCACAGGGTGATGTGAAGGACAAACTTACGTATACAGGGAGTCACCTTACAGGAGAGCAACCCTGAGTTTAGAGAAGCTAACTTTCATAATGGTCAGTAAGCACGTCTGCCTTTTGCTGCCAAGGGGGACACTATATATTCCAGGATTGTAAGCAAATCTGCCCTTTGCTCTAGATTGAAACATTTTATCTTCCAAGGCTATTCACTGTGTAAACATTGGTGAAAAGGCAGTTTAGGACAAAGGCAGACAGTGTTTCTGACAGCAAGAGGTTTAAAAAAGAGAGCGCCATGAGACAATGGTTTCCTAACAGTTTCAACTAGAATTCTTCCATTCTGTTCTTCAAGGCAGGGTTATTGACCCATCTAGACTAAAAAGCTCCTTGAAGACAGATTCTCTGTATTTTTCAGCACTCAGTTTCAATGCCTACCATTGTTCCTTTCACATAGTAGGCACAGCTTTTTAGTCAATTAGAGAGTCCAGTGTAAGTGACATTATTTTTATTCCTACCATTACTATCATAACTAGTTTGAGAATAAAATATAAAGGTACATCTCAATCACATAAGCAACAACATAAACACTTCAGTATTGTGCATACTTCATGCAAATTGTGCACAAAGTATACATAGAAGTCCACAGAACAATCTTAGTGAAGCAAAGATTTTGCTGTATAAAATTACATGCATAAAGATGGGAGCAACACAGACCAAATTGCAGTGAAAAAGCATGGATTTGTTTGCATCTTTGCAACTTAATAAGCTCATTCTCTCAGAAAAAAAGTGAAAGTCTTCATAACTTTTTGTGCATTTATTTAACAATGATTTACTGATGTCCTAATAGGTGTCAGGCCCTTTTGCAAGAGTGATTGTTCTCTATTAAAGAACCCCATTATTGACAGTGTCTCCTTAGATTAAACCTGTAACTGATACAATAAAAGCAATTGCTATTTCTCCCTTTACTTTTATTAGTGACAATAATACAGAGGTCCCCACCCCCTCTGCCTGCCTCTTCCCATTCCCCACACCCCTTCTCTATGGCTATGGCCACACTGTTCTCTGTGTCTATGAACTATGCATGTATGTTTTTTGGTTAATCCCCTCATCTTTTCTCATCCAGTTCTTCCTCCTCCCTCCCCTCTAACAGACTGCTATTTCAAAGCTCAGTGACCATATAGAAAAAATGTATATGTCTTCATAATAACATATTTATATATGATGTATATATTATATATTATATGCTATAAACGATAATATATAATGTACAGACAGTATGCTATTCATTTAATAAAATATCATTTTACTCTAGTAAAAAAGGAGAAATTTACAATACAAAATTCTGTTTTTGTTCTCAAAGCTAACCAAAGCAGGTAGTTAGAAAACTCAAAAATAGTATAAATTTGAATTATTTAAATAAAGGCCATAGCTATACATATCACTTCCCGCACTGTGAATACAGCCTCCTACAAAAATGTGACTAATTATTTTACACCACACAACTAAGTGATAACGTTCAGTACTGGTGTGTAATAAATACCCAGATGCCTGGACAAGACAGTCTCATTATCATTCCCAATAAAATAGCCCTTCAGTACTCTGCAAGACTGCTATTGCTGTCAAGGATTGTTGGGTGGTGTTTACAAATAGTTAACCAGCCTTCCCCACAGCTGTTCAAAATTGAAGGCTCATGAACACTTATACAAGCAGAGTAAAATCTCGTAAGCACAGATGAGCAGGAAGAGCGGTGGTACACCAAATGCATAACAAATAAGAATTTTAATTTATCTCATCATGAAAACAATATGAGATGAAGAAAGAGAGGACAGAGGCCTTGGATGCCCAGAATTAGAGATTTAACTCAGATCAACAGTGCCTGTCAGCCTTAATGAAGATTGTTTATAAACACAAATTTGGCATATTTTTGAGCCGGATGTAAGAATCAACTACTCAAATTCTATTCCAGTTTTATGACAAATGTTCAGGGATAATTTTAATTTATTTAATCATTGCTTTGACAATGGGACATCTAGGCCATTAGGAATATATGTGTATATATATATATGTGTGTGTGTATATATGTGTGTGTGTGTGTATATGTGTGTGTGTATGCATATGTATATATACATGTATATGTATATATATACACACACAATTTCTCTGGAATATCTTTCATGCCATGTTTTCAATGTTTAATACTCTCCTAAGATTTTGTTACTCAATTTTTATTTACATGTGCAATATACAGACCAAAATCCTCAGGTTATAGTAAGTTACCCTTTAATCTACTTATTATAAAAAGACCCAAGTGGTGAAATCCTAATCATTATTTTGTGATTTTAGAATTAAATCCAACCTCCTCAGTTCAGAGGAAGCTGAGACAAAGAGGAGTTAAAAGTCTTACCCAAATACCGAACACGCGGAGGGGCAGCTCAGGTCTCCTGCACCTTAGACCGGAGTTGTATCTGTCATTCACTGTTTCTTCAGAGTGAAGTCTTCCTGTAGGTAAGAATCTATAATGTAAAGCTCTAGGAAATCGAATATATCAATGGACATGGCATAAACTAACCCAGCATGGATATGCTGTTCCTGAAAGACAATGGACCTTGATATTTCAGAATACAGAATTTCATCTTGGTCTTTGTTTCATCTTATACTGATTACAAAGTTAACTCTAATCTCTTCCAGACACTGAGCTCTTATAGTACTATCCATCCGTGCCTCTCTATAATAGCCTACATATTGCCACTATTTTAATACCTTAAGAGCTTGACTTCATAAGGACCCTACTTGCCTTCACACTTCCTGCAGAACAAAGTCTACATTCATAAGAAATCTTTTAAGAGTGTTCATGCTTTCACCTTGCATATTATAGTTCTTTCCATTCTCTAGCATAAACATTCTGTCCATACAGGCAAGTTGCTTTACTAACTCCTAATAGTTAGATAATTCATTTGTTCAACAAGTATCTATTAAAACAACATAGTTATGCATAACAACTATAGTAACAACTAAGTTAATAAATTAACTTAGTAATCAATTAAACAGATATGAAAATATTAGTTCTTAACACAGTATAATATTAAGTACAGTTTTTACTTTATACAAGTTATTTAATAAACATTGTGAGAGAGGTGTAAATATGCTATAATCACTGCCTGAAATAAATTTACTATTCAGTGAGAACATTAACCATCTTAGAACCATAAATACACATAACAAAATGTAGTTGAATTAATACCTGTTTTACTGTGTGATTCTCTAGTTCTATAACTTGTTCCCCTCTATCCTTTACTCCCTAATCTGGCTATAGAATATTACCTATATGATGATATCACTAATCAAAATAAAAGTGTAGTAACTGTACTAATTTTAGACAATGCAAATTTCAGAGAAAGAAACTGTTCTTAGGTGCGATCCTAAATGTACATGAACCTAAGAACACAGCATCAAAACACATGAGGCAAAACCAATAAACCTGCAAGGAGAAATAGCCAAATCCACTCTTACAGTTGGAAAGTTCATACCTCTTTGACAGTAACTGAGAAGCCGATCAGGAAACAAGCAGAGAGAAAATGAGTACAGATACGGCTGCGCAGAACAGCACTGCCAATCAGCTTGTTCCGGCTGATGTGCAGAGGATGCTCCACCCAACAGCAGCGGCGCACACACTTCTGAAGCTCACACAGAACATTTGCCGAGACATAGTAAATTCTTGACCCACAACCACATCTTAATAATTTGAAAGAATAGAAATCATAAAATGTATGTTCTCACAAAGCCAAATCAAACTAGCAATCCATAAAAAAAATCACTGCTAAATTCCCAAATATGTATAAATTAGACAATGTGCTTACTTCTCAATAACATATGCGTCAAAGAAAAACCTCATGAGAAGTTTTAAAAAATATTCTGAAGTGAAAATAAAAATACAGTTTATCAAAATGCATGGGAAACAGTGAAAGCAGTGCTGAGAGGCAAGATCTATGCTTTAGATGCATACATTAGAAAAGAATAAGCATCTAAAATCAATAATGGAAACTTCCGTATTAGTAAAAAAAGGTACAATTTAAGCCTAAATCAAGAATCAGAAAAAAAAATTAGAGCATAACTATATAAAACAAAAATGGGAAAACAATAGAAACAATTAATAAAACCAAAATCTGATTCTTTAAAAATATTGATAAAATCAATAAGCTCCTGGTTTGACCAACCAGCAAAAATAAAAGGGAAAGAGTATAAATTACCTACATAAGATGTGAACTAGGAGTCAACACTATTGATTCTATAGACACTAAAAGTATAATGAGGGAATACTATGAACAACTCTATATCCACAAATTTGATAACTGAGATAAAATGGGCAAATTCTTTGAAAGATACAATCTACAAATTTCATATAGAAAAAATAGATAACCAAGTTAACCCTGTATCTATTAAAGGTATTGAATCAATAATTAATATCATTCTAAAAAAGGAAACGATAGGCCCAGAAGTTTTCACAGATGAATTCAACTACAAGTGTAAGGTATAAATAATACCATTTTTCCACAATTTCTTTCAAAATATAGATGTTGTAGATAACAACCCCTAACTCATTTTGTGAGTCTAGCATTACTCTAATACTAATACCATATTAAGATATTATAAGAAAAGAAAGCTGCAGAATAATAGTCTCATTAACATAGACATAATGAATTTCAACAAAATATTAATATTAGGAAATAAAAACCAACAAAGAACTATAAACCAAAAGCAAGTGGGATATATTGCAGATAATGCGATTCTGGTCAAAGATCCAAATATCTGTTAATCAATAGGAAAAGAAAAAAAATCCTATGTTCTGTCAATTATAGCATAAAAAGCCTTGAAAACCCAATATTTATTTATAATAGAATTCTCAGAAAACTAGAAATAGAGAGAAGTGCCTCAGCTAGTTTTTTTTAATGTGTGAAAATATATAGCTATCATCATACTTAATGGTGAAAATTAAACTTTTTCTGTCTAAGATCTGAAACATGGCAAACATCTAGCATTATTTTTAGCTTTCTAGCACTATTCCTATTCAAAATGGTAGTAGAAGGCCTAGTTAATGCAGCAAGACAAGAAAATAAGATAAAAGAGAGATATGCAGATTTGAAAGGAAAAACTAAAACTGTCTTAATTTTCAAATAACATAATTGTCAAGGGTAAGAGATTATGACAATAACATAATTGTCAAGGGTAGGGCAGGGAGAAGTAGTGGGGGGAAATGGAGATAACTGTACTTGACCAACAATAAAAAAAATAAAAAATATGTAATTGTCTATGAAGAAAAGTGTAATGAATTTGCAGATGAATTCCTGGAACTAATAAGCAAGTGTAATAAGATTGGAGGATACAATATACACAGGGCAATTTCTTGTACACCAGCAATGAACAATTAGAATATAAATTTTAAAGAAAGCACCACTTCAATAATACCAAAACATAAAATCTTTAGGTATAAATGTACTAAAATATGTATATTTGTAAAAACATACAACAGGGGAAATAAAAGGATCGTAAAGTATGAATAAATAAGGAAATAATAATTTTCAATATTCCAACATCCAAATCATAGGTGTGCCAAAAGGATAAGAGGAAGAGCAAGAAATTGAAAACTTATTTGAAAAAGAAAACTTCCTCAATCTGGTGAAGAAAATAGATATACAAGTCCAAGAAGCTCCGAGAGTCCCAAAGAAGTTGGACCCAAAGAGGAACACACAAAGACACATCATAATTAAGTTGCCAAAGATTAAAGATGAGGAGAAAATCTTAAAAGCAGCAAGAGGTAAGAAGAGAGTTACCTACAAAGGAGTTCCCATGAAACTGTCAGCTGATTTCTCAAAAGAAACCTTGCAGGCAAGAAAGGACTGGAAAAAAATATTCAAAGTCATAAAAAGGAAAGACCTATGTTCAAGATGACTCCATCCAGCAAAGCTGTCATTTAGAATGGAAGGGTGGATAAAGTGCATCCCAGGCAAGGTCAAGTTAAAGGAGTTCATCATCACCAAATTCTTGTTAGATGCAATGTTAAAGGGACTTATCTAAGAAAAAGAAGATGATCAAAAATATGAACAGTAAAAAGACAACAAACTCACAACTATCAACAATTGAACATAAAAACAAAAACAAAAACAAAAACAAAAACAAACTAAGTGAACAGCCAGAACAGAAACAGAATCACTAAAATGGAGATCACATGGAGGCTTATCAGTGGGGAGAGGGAAAGAGGAGAATGGGGGACAAGGTACAGGGAATAAGAAGTATAAATGGTAGGTACAAAAGAGACAGGGAGAGGTTAAGAATGGCATAGGAAATGGAGAAGCCAAAGAATTTATATGTATGACCCATGGACATGAAATAAGGGGTGGGGGTACTGGTGGAAGGAGGGGTGCAGGGCAGAAGGGAATAAAGGGTAGGAAAAATGGGACAATTGTAATAGCAAAATCAATAAAATATACTTTAAAATACACTGTTAATTGTGTAATTTTACATTTGCTTAAATCCTTAGCTCTTTCATTATTTTAACACCTATGTTAAAAAGAATTCTCAATTACTGTAAAATTGATCGAAAAGCTAGAGGTAGGACAAGCAAGTTTCTAAGAAACTTGAAAATAATGATGTTCTTCTGAAGAAAAATTTGTATTGAGGGCTTTGTTTTTTTTATTTTTTTTTCTATGAATCTCTAAGGTTTTCATTGAAATTTATGTCATGTCAAAAGTGAAAAACAAAATAGAATAGCAATTTTTTTCCACCTCATAACCTTCATGAGGAAAACATCCATCTTTCTTGCTAAAGAAAGGGAAAAAGGAGACACTACTTTCATAATTTTTAACTTTTCTTCATGAGACTGCATGGAAAAGACTGTAGAGATGGATGATAATACAAAAGAATAAGTGCTTCAAATAGTTTGATATGTAATGAAAAGAATCATTTATTCAAGTTTTGGTAAACACGAAGTATTTTCAGGCATAGCTCTGATAAATTTTAGTTGAAGAGAGTCTGCCTTGGTTTGCTAAATTTTCAATCTTGTTCCAGATGAATGAAAATCATACAAATCACTTACAATATTCTCTTTCTTAGTCATAAATTTGGACAAAAATTGTACTACAAAGTATTTGGAGCTGGATATTGATATGTGTGGTGGACTATAGTAAATAAGTATGTAAATAACGCTATTTAAATGAAAAAGATATTCCATGAGACAATTGCTTTGAATCATTTAAATACATTACACTGTGTCTGCCTATTGGTAATTATACCAATTAGATTTTAGGATCATTTTTCAGTGTGCAAATTAAAAAATTTTACACTTCCTGGGATTTAAAAAATAGTCCACATTAGAAGGACTAAATAATTTCTATGTTTATGGCTCTTTAGTTGACTCTTGATCGTGTAACATGACAGTAATTTAGCCAGTGTTTCTTACTCTGTGTGCTAGGGACATAATTGTATTCATTCAGATTGCTCTGCTATTTGAATTTCAAAGTGAAAAACTCTAACCAAAAATACTGCCTTGGAAGCTCACTTTTAATTTTGTTTAAAAAACTAATTTCAATGAATATTTTCCTTTCAGCTGGTACTTTAATTTAAAGGTCAATTAATTTAATGATTCTTGGGTTGGTGGACATGTAATTATGGTTGATTAGAAATGAATAATTTTAGTGATACATTTTTTAGAAGATGAGGAGGATTAATAATTAACTGATATTCAATAACAATGGAAAGAAACTTAAAGTCTTATAAAAAATATTGCTAAAACCCTTTTAGCTATAGCAGTCTCTGAACATGCTTTTTAAAATTATGAAAGTGAAATAATGCTTCTGAAGTGTTTTTCTAATGTCCAATAAAGGAAAGAGATGTTACTTAAGTAACTATTTCAATCACTCTATGAAGACAAAGATAAGAAATTCTACCTACTTTTATTCTATGAATGGCTCTATCTAGTCAACCATTCAACACTGTACAAAGATGTTGTAGAGCATAAACCTTTAACAACTCATCTTTTCATTTATTTATTTATTTTTGTTGAACTAGCATTTACAACATTATAATTATAAAGCAATAAAAACAAGAGTCATGAACAGTTCTGAGACAGAACAATTTTGCTGAAAATTCTCCAAGTCCTTCTTCTATAGCTAATATCTATACACACAAATATTTTCACTGAGTCACAGGAAATATTCACTTTGGTCAAAGAAATTGCCAAAAATTTTTAAGCAAAAACAATGTGCTTTGATTAAGTAGTTGATTATTTCCCACTCCAACTTGCTCTTTTTACGATTATTCAGGTCACCACGATGGGTGCCAAAGCAGTGGTTTTACTGAGAATACAATGTATTTCCAAACACATGTTCTGATAGTATACAGGAGTTCTTATACATTTGTACAATACAATAAGGTAGTATTTGCACATTGGGAAGAGGTGAGAAAAAGAACTGAAACCTTTTGAATTTGAGGAGACATGCATGTATATGTTGAACAGATATGAAAGATGACCTTTGAAAAGATGAGTGGTACACTAATTGAAAGCACATGTTTTATAAATTGAGTTGGAAGAGCTTAGCATACGTCATAATAACTGATGGAATATCAAAAAAATAACTGTAGCACAAGAGCCAAAATAATAAAATAAATAATTTCAGATCTTGAAGTTAAGCTGCCGATTAATCAGTTCTAAATTATATACAGGCAAAGTAGTTTATTTGCACAGTCAGAAAGAACATGCTATGCTTAATTACAATTCTTATAAACATTTCTTTCTATATCTGTTTATTTTATGAGCTGTACCATGAAGAATACCCTTAGAAATCAATATACTTAATATTCATGAGAAAAGATGTTAGTTTTGATCAATTTAATGTTTAACTATAATTGAGAATCAGCTATGTACAAAATATTGTCGTGAAAACTTGAGAAAGTGTAAATATGAGCATGAAGTACTTCCTACTCATAACAGTTTAAAACCCAAAAACTTGGATAGAAACAGTTCACATGTAAATGATTTATATTACAGAATAAATGAATACTAAAGGGCAAAATACTGTGTTTATTGAAGAAATAATTATCTTAGGCAATTAAAAGAAATCAAGCAAATATTCGCAAAAAAGTAGCCTCTGCTTATTCATCCATTTATTCATAGCTAAGAGGAGAAATCTTTGAAACATAATGAAGAAAGAGTGTATAGTTCAGACTTATTAACGTGTAGTGCAAGTGGTAGAAAGAGGTTGAAATAAGGCAGGAAATTGTGGGGCCTAAATACCAGGTGGAGAAGCAGTAGCCAGAAAAAGTGACATTTCCTCTTCCATCATGGAATAGGTTATGGTAGACAGTTTTGTAAGAGATTCATGCTAAGGGAGCATATAGACAACATGATGCTGTCTTTAAGGAATTCCTTTAGTCATCAGTCACTCACTGAAGACCTATCACATGCCGAGACTATTTTTGATTGTGAAATTTGTTCCATGCATAGTGGCTACAGAAATGACATTTGAAGACCTCACCCTCCAACAGTTCAAAAGTGGGTAAAAGAGAAAAAAAAGTGAGGAACCAGTTAAAGTGTAGTGTAAGCCATGTTAGCATACGATCAGGAAACAGGCAGTGCTTTAGTACTGATGCCTGCATAAGAGGGAACTCCCAAATTGTCAGGCTGTAGGATGAATCGCTCCTCATCTCCCAGATTCATACATTCAGGACTGACACCCAGAACCTCAGAATGTGACTAGTTTTGGAGACAAGGCTTTTAAAGAGGCAATTAAGGTAAAATGAGGCCACATAGGTGGTCCCTCATCCAATAAAACAAGTGTCCTTTTAAGAAGAAGAAATACAGACAAAAGCAGAGGGAAGACCATGTGAGAGAAGCCGCAGAGACAGGCTTTAGGAGAAATCAACCCTGCCAACAATTCGATCTCACATTTCTAGTCTCTAGAACCATGAGAAAATAAATATCTGTTGTTTAAACTACCCAGTCTGTGGTGGGTTAAGAAAGTAACACTCATTTAATTTTTTCTTAAATCTAGGAATGGACTAGTAAGTTCTACCTTGTGACTTTTCAAATGGTTTTAGTCATATTCTCTCTCTGTCTCATCTCTATATTTCTATCTGTTTTTCTCTTCCCTTGGGGTCCCTTCATATGGCATTCTTAGGGTAGTCAGATTTCTTACATGGCAGCTAAAGATTCCCATAGCCAGTGTTATAAAAGAAAGTCACAGGTTTAAGGGACCAGATACACACACACACACATGCACACTACTCCATGTGATGATGGAGGTAGATTCAAAGCATGTGCAGATGTATTTTAAAACTAGTACTGTCTGTCCTCCTGCTATAAATTACTTATACTTTACCAACATACAAAATACACTCACCATTTCCTGGGGTCCTATAAAAGTCTTATCTTTTATGGCATCAAGTTCAGGCTTGAGATCCTGGATCTCACCATTTAAATCAGATCTGAATGTAGATGAGGTCTGTGATACAATTCTTTGGGTATACAGCTCCTTGAAAACTGTTCTGCTCAGTCCAATGCCTTATGAAGTAACAAGAAAACTTGTCTCTCACCTCCCATTCAACATCCAACACACCATTGTGAGGAGAGAAACACAGAAAAATTTTCTATCATTCAGAAACGGGGGAAGTAAGGGATGCACAGTTACTGGTTCACAGCAAGGCCATAACCCAGCTGGGCAGACAGGGCCAGTTCCTTAATTAGGTCATTGTTATTCTGCCTGGGACTAATGTTGAGTCTGCTTTCAGAACTTTTGCTTCGGCTCTCTGAATTCTACTTCCTCTTCCATTATATATAGGCTGTGTTTGGAGGTAGGTTGTTTTCTCAGCCTGTTTCTTGCTTAAATAAGTTTGAGGTCCCGGAGTCCTTTTTCATTTCGTAATGTCTCTACACCAACAGTCGAAGTGTTAGTCTATGTACAAATCTCCTAAAATTATTGGGTTTCCATCATCATACAAAACTCAGATGTATACGACACCAAATGGGGTGGCCCATTTGAAGGGTGGAGAATCTGCTTCCAAGATGGCTTACTTACGTAGCTGGCAAGGTGTTGCTCTGTCAGCTAGGAAGCTCTGCCATGCTAAGGGTTGGGAGCCTCAACATAGACCAGTCCATGGGGTCTGGGCTTTTAAAATTCAATTTAAAGGGTGATCATTTAGAGACATGGAGAGAGAGAGAGAGAGACAGATGGATGCTCTATAACCCTTTTGCTCTATTGCCCTTTATCACCTAGCCTTAAAAGTCACATAGCTTTGTTTCTGCCATATACTTTGTAGGAGACCATTCTGCGTAGTGTGGGCCCAGCTCCCACTCAGAGATGCACAGGACCCACACCCATGGATGAGTTCTCCCATGGGGAATCAGGCCTGCATTTGTACCTAAGCCGTTTTGAGTCTTGCTTTTGCTAAAACTCCCTTGCCCTGATTTGAGACAGCAAGTGCTTATTGTAACTTCCTAAAATCCATGCTAAACCTTCCTAGGATGAGTGTAACTGGTTACATCACTTTTCTCTTTTTCATTTGCAAATATCCTTCTTCTGTGATGTGATTAACGGCATTGGATCCTTTGTTGTCTGTAAAAGGTAACCACCTAAAGCAAACCTATGCATAGTTAACGAGGACCTTAATGTAATGGGAAAGAAACCCAGTAAAGGCCTGTCATGGCGGAGGCCACAGGCTTTTGCTCCCCTTGAGAGAAAAGCCATGCTGTTATTTTTCCTCCACTGGACTTGATAGTCCATGTGAATGTCTCATTTAATCCATAATGACGCGGACACTTCAGGCGGTGTCTGCTTCATACTCTATTAGTTAAGACAGTCAGAGATACCAGTTCCATTCAGGTTCAGGTGGATGGACATACACTCAACTTCTTGATGGAGGATTGATGAAGTTCTAGAAGAATACGTGGCTTCAGAAATATTGTAGCCATTTTTGGAAACCACATTCTATCACAATGAGCTTTGAGGATAAGTCTCTGTTAAAAAATGTGTGCACAATCAAGAAATATTTGAGAGAAGGTATTTTAGTTTTATTGTATTTAACTAAAAAATTGAGAATTCATAACTTATTAGTCAATGTCAAACATCTCAGGAAGTTTTTCAGGCTTCATCTTATTTAATGTTAACAATAATCTAAAAATGTAGATATTATTATTATTGTTTTTGATAGATACAATAATTGAACCTTAGAAACACCATTTAATTTGCTATTTAATTACTGAAGTTCAAACTACTATAGTAGTTCCTAGAATATGTTCCATGCTGATGGAATCAATCATATACAGATAGGGATGTGAATATATTATTGGGAGGATAGATAACTCCAGTAATACAGTTCTTGAATTGGCAAAAGAGGATGTGACCCAATATATAATTGAAGAGTTTGTTCATAGTGACAGAGAAAGTTCATCAGTTGTAACAGGTGGAAATATAAAATTTACGGTGATAGATGGAGATAATTGAGTAGATTTGGCTGTGATAGAGTGCTGTATTTTCTTTTATGATTGCTTTCATTTTCTCAGTGAAATAAGAGGTAGTAGTACCATTACCTGGGGCATGCTTGTCTAAGTTTGATCACTGAGCCATTATGAAATAGTCCACTTCTAGAGTAGAGAATGGGGGCAGTAAGAGCGCAGTTGGGCAGTGCTCAGGATCCACGTGAGGTTTGCAATCATGAATTTATCTGAGAGCAGTCAGTAGAGTTGAATGTTTTTCTCCAACCACAGTCCACTGTTGGGTTTAGATGCAAAGTAGGAGAAGAGTTTAGATTTAACCAGGGTTGGGATTTTTCAGATGAGTGTGAAGAAAGGAAAGAAGGGAAAAGACATTGGGGATATGTGTAATTGATTGGCCTCACAATGTTATTGAGGTAAAGTGAGAAAGAAGATGAGAGACGTGATACATAGGGGGGAAAATGGAGTTCCCTGTAGAGTTAAATAGTTGTTGGAATAAAGTAAAATGAACTTTATAGTCATGCATCTTCCCACAGAGACTGGTGAGTATATAATGTCAGTGCTGGAATTCCCCCCGGCCCCCCAGGCTCTTTCTCTCCCTCTGCAGGCTAGAATTCTAACAGAATCATGATCCTATGAGCAGACCTCAGCCAAAAATTTATTGTAGGTGGTATATAAATACTTTAACTCTCTCTCCGCTTGGGTGACAAACCTGAGACCTGTGTTCTGTACCATTCCCCAGATTCTCCCAGTTGGATTAAACTTCAGTGACCTAGGTGGGAACTTAGTTGATAATACACATTTAATTGACTTTATCCCTTCCCTGTCTTGCTTCCTCACCCTCCTGCTGGTGCTTCCTCCGACTGCCTCTCAGATAAACTAATTAGACTCAATTTCTTATCTCAAAGCCTGCTTCTGGGAACACCTAACTAAGAAAATCCCTAGTCTGTAGGAAACCTTTATTGAACATCTCCTTCGAGCCCCTGCAGTTCCTATTACGACAGTTACCAAAATATAGTATTTTGTCTTTTTTGCTTGTTCTTCTCCCATTAGACTGTGTTCCCCAAGAAAGAAAAAGTAAGTCACCATTTTCATAGAGCCTTTTCCTTACACAGTTTCTGTCACCTAATAGGATCGTTATTGATTTAGTAAATTTAATTAAATTTTTAATAAAAACTATTGTTTTTGCTAACCATGGGTTTGAAATTTTTTTCAGCTCATAGAGACAAAATTCAATTGGGTTCAGTATATCATCAGTGTTAATTGTACCATGTTTTTTGGCATTATAATTTTTTTAAAAATTAATGATTTGCAGTAGTAGACTGTCAGACATAAAATTTTGGCTCGTCAGAATATATCACTACAATATTTAAATTGTTATATTTGAGGGAGTTAAGTAGCATAATATTGTCTCTTCAGATATACACTTAGCAAAATTAGGGAGTTGTGAGGTTGAGCATGTATCATTTTCCCTAAGCTCTTTATCCGATGAATTATTTTATTTCAGCAACAAAAAATAGCTATGATTTTTTTATTTTTTACATCAAAAATACTTAATGTACAGGGTGCTGAATAAATATTTATAGGATAAATATTTTTGTGACAAGAAATTATCATTTTAAAGTGAATTATTGTTGGTACTATGTTAAACTGATTTTTAAATTGGGAAATGAAATCACAGTAATAAAGCTCTACATTTTTTTTTAAATTGTGATTCGACTATCACCTAAGTAACTGCTATTTATATACCTGTTTGCTACTACTAATTACTTTATAAAGTTCAATTACTGTAATGGCTAAATATCACAATCATTGCGTAACTCAGCAGAAAGCCATGGTAGCTGTGATAGGAATGCATTTGTGAGGAAGCTTATTTGCATTTGCAAATCTCAACAACTGCTCAAGTATCTGCTTTTTAGCAATTAGGCAGCTGCTTCTTAAAATCAACAGTGGCAAACTCTGGTTGTGTTTGGTTTGGAAATGAGGTGTTGTCATGTGTGGCATTCTGGTAGTTTGCAGTGTATTAATGAAGCCACTTTGCTTCATGCTGCTGTATCACCTCTACTTGGCATCCTTTCCTCCTCAGCGGGCTACTGCATGACTTCATCTATTTTCTTTTCATTCTCTGTCTTATTCAGACGCTTTGGCTTTAAATAGTTTCAGATATCCCTTCTCAAGAGTTAATTCGCGGTCTTTAAAGTGTACAGCTATGGAGCCTGACCTGGGTGAAATAGGCTGGGTAATTTATTACCAAAAACTATGTGTGAACTATTTAGAAGTTCTATTTGAATTTCCTAAACAGTTGGGGAATTTGGTTTCACGGGAGGTATGAGGTATATATGGTGCAAACCGGCAGGCAAGTGGACATGAACCGGCTGAAAGATAACTGCAGTTGTACTGGCTGCTGTATAAGTGAAACAATCAGATTTGAGTGATGAGTTATATCTTCCCATGTGCTAATAACTGAAATATATATAAAACACTCATATTAAATCTCCTGTATGTATTGCCTTTGAGATTTTATTGTTCATACTTAATACCAATTTTGCTTTGCTTTGGTGTTTAGGTAAGATTTCTTAGCCTAGAAATGTGTTTTAGAAATGTAGTAAGAGAATTGGCTGAAAAACGTAAATGCTGAAGTTAAATGCGATTGGAATAACGCTCTAAAGTTTTTAAAGGCACTATTCTGTTTTATACCAGGTATACCTTTGCAATATTAATTTGTTTAAAATTCATTCCTCCCTAACCCTTTTGCCCACCCTAGGAAATGCTGCATTTCTTTCAAGTCTCTGCACAAACTTCACCTGAGTCTCTCAGGCAAAGTGAGACAGTCCATCCATCCTCCTTGATTCCATGGTATTTTGCCCATGGAAGTCAGGGTTATACCTGCCATGAAATTACTTAGGGTCCAAGGGTTTTAGTGGCACGATAAACGCCCAGACTCACAAGTGCCTAACTTTGTTAAGTGTCTATCTAAGACACAATATTGTGCTTTCTCACTAATTCTCACACTTTTACATCATTAGACCAAGTAAACAAATATTTCTAAATGCATTGCTTTGCAGACGGGTCTCATAGAGTCTCCTAATTCATTCCTCTTTAATTCAGGATGTGATTGTACTCTGTTGCTCTACAGCCTTTTGGTTGTATTCCCTTAGAACATTCTTGTGCTTCTATTTCTCCATCACTTGAAGTCTTATCACTTTTCTCCTGGATCTTCACCCTCTTTCCCTCAGGCTGCCATATAAGCTACCTTAAAATAATACGAGCTGTGATTAGCACAGACAGCAATTTCGTTTCTGCTATAAACCCTGGAAGTAGTTGCCACTGAAGTAGTCTGAAATGACCCTATAACAAAACTACAGTCTTACTCCCACCCTGGCAAAATGAGATGCTCTCTGCTGAGAGAAAAACCTTTAAACACATGCAGAATGTCCAGATTCATCCTAGATATTGTGTTGGCCAAAAAGTTCATTTAATTTTTTTCTTCTTAAGATAGCTCTAGTAGTGCTTAGTTGCCTTGAACTTCATTCAAAACAATTTAGTTAGATTGTATTGTGACAGATGTCATATCAGCATTCATTTAAAAAAAACATCAAAATTGGTGAATTTTTGTGTAGCCCTATTATTTCAAGAAAGGTAAAAACAGCCAAAATACAAAAAGAAGATTTGTGCAGTGTATGGAGAAGGTGCTGTGACTGATGGAATGTGTCAAAAGTGGTTTGCAAAGTTTCATGGTACTATTGACATTTTGGCCAAATAATTCTTTGCTGTGGAATTCTTATGCAATGGAAGATGTTTAACAGCACCACTGGCCTCTACCCACTAGAAGCCAATAGTGGGAGACAGACAACATACTCAAAATATTCAAAGCAATAAAGTTATTTGTGAAAATAAAAATGTGTCATTTATTTTATAGAAAAAAACTAAACAGATTTTTTGGCCAACCCAATATTTGATTATATCGATGCCTGTAGTTGTCCTCCCTAATACAAAGTCAATAGAACATTAAGAAGTTATAAGAAACATTGAGAAGTTTCTCATTGTACAAGCATTACATCATACTGCCATTGTAAAACTAAATTTTACTTTACTGAATCTTAGAGTTGCCTTAGGGTAAGTGAGTGTAATGGTTTACAGACCTAGGCTACTCAAAATATGCTAATTCTCCATGTCATTTTTTAGGGGTAGAGATATATGCTTATCCTGGAACAATTGCTACAGTCACTGGAAAGTGATTCACCCTTCAAATGTTTTTCTACTATTGCTCAAACTAAAGACCCATGCAATATTTAGATTTGAATAATTATAAATATTATATAATGTGTTTTGAGTTCAATAAACTTGAATTGGTTTGGACTAAGAGGCTTTCTGCGTTCAAAAATTAAAAGTCTTCCACTAATAATCTTATAATGATTAAACCAAAACATTTTTATTGGGGTAGAAGTAATTTAATTCAACTAAAAAAATCATAAAAATGAGAAAGTATTCTTGGGTACTTCTTAACCAAATTGCCTCTATTCCCTACATTTATCAATAGTTTTAATTTTGAAAATGTCAGATTTAGAAATATGTCTATTTTTTTAAATCAACCGTAATTAAATCATTTACACCATGATAAAAAAGAAATATGGGCCTGTGACTGTTGTGCACCAGAAATGCAAATGTGAAATTACCTGAAGTTAAGATAAACCATAGAAACAAAACAATGACCATCATCAGCAGATAAGCATTCAGGAACTGGGTATTTGGTTTTGAATGGTTAGAAAAGCAAAGCAAAAAGGCAAAATTATCACTCCAATGGGAATCATAGCCAGCCTTCTTACAGGCTTTAGATAGATTAATCTGAGTTTTCTCAAAAGTCTAAAATATTTTTATAGCATAAAGCATGAACCTTTATGTGTGTGTGTATGTAAATCTGATCTTCTTGGAAAGTCGGTGGGTGTTTGGCTCCACTGTGTCCACTTATTTAACCCAGGCACATGCCACATTTACTAACTTACACTATCTTCATCCTCAGCAGCGTCAGGTAGAGGGAAGAGCATCGGTGAAATCATAGAACCTTTATATAATCTGGTGTATCTAGGAGTAACAACAGATTGCTACAGTTAAAGCATGAAGCGTTATAGAAATAGCTAATAAGGGACAGCTAAGTGTGTGCCTGTGTCACAGAAGAGTTTTAATTAAACACAATGCTATACCTCCAAGTATGACTGTTTTGGTTTTTCCTTATACACAAGGCTCCTTCAGAAGTTAAGGTAACTCCCTCTGTGTTACTTCATCTAAATATTTTGGACCACTGAAAGTGGCTGGAGAATAGCCATGCCAAGTGGTCTGCATGAAAGACAAACAAAATCTTGTGGAATGAGCACCATCTTTTTGAATGAGCTGCAGGTGGCATACTGTTGATGGAACAGCACACAGGGCCAAAAGGAACAGCCACCATGGAGGTTAGCCCAAAAATCAGACATTGGGTTGGTTTCCGCCATTCGCAAGGCTCCCATTCAGTGACCTCACACAGCCCCTGGACTGGCACCAAAAGTATCTCCTGAGTTCTCTCAATTCTGATCCCATGGCGACCAGCCATTTTCTTTTCTCCAAAGTGTCAGTATTATATAAAATCACTAATCCTCCTCATTCTTCCACACTGTCCTCAGTTTTGGTAAATACTCCTTTCCTAATCCTGGAGTGGGGGTTGACTTGCAATATAAATTCTTATTCCCTCAGGTTTCCCAATTTCATTTTTAATTCCTAATTATTGACTATTTTCATTAACTCAATTTCAGTCTTACTACATGCAATGTGAATGCTTTTGTTTAACTAAGGATAAATTATTTGATAGTCTGAAGAAAATTATAATTATTAATATGCAAGATATTATATAGCTATCCTAGTACATAAAACACCTTATTTTTTTTTTTTTTCCCTCACCAAAGAATATGTGCATTGGCTTTTTTCGAGAGAGAGGTAGGGAGAGAGACAGAGAGAAGCATTGATATGAGAAATATTGATCAGTTGCCTCTCCAACATGCCCCCTGGCTGGGGATCAAACCTGCAAACTTTTGGTGTATGGGACAGTGCTCCAACCAGTTAAGCCACCCAGCCAGGGCTGAAACACCTTTTATCCTGAGGATAATGATAAATCATTAAAGTGTTTTTAAAAAGGAGGGGGCAAAAACCAATGATTTGCTTCTTAGAAAGTTCTCTTTGCCCAAAGTTATAAAGGGGGAATGGTGGTCAAGGCAGATCTGAGAAGAGGAAGTGTGGGGAACTGTTGCTGCAACAAGAAAAGAGGACAAGGTCCAAAACAAAGGCTGTAGCAGAAAGGATGGAGAGTCAGTTTATACTAAAGGGTACTATAGTGGTTATTATGGTATAGGTACTATTAAGGAAACTTTGAGACTATATAAATTCTTTGGGAAACAAAACAAACAAATAAGAATAATTTGTTTCTAATATAGAAAAAAATTAGCCTATTTGAGCAAAAATTATTATGAGTTTAATTTAGGACAAATTGAGTTTTTCCAGGAGAAGATCACATCATTTGGCAGAGGATCTGGACTAGAAATTCATCTTTGGACATCACCTACATTCACAAATTAGATGGTGCTCTGGGTAAGAATGATATGAGAGATGGGGAAGTTCACGGATTGAACAGAGAACCAGTGACAGAACATTTCTTTTATCTTCCCTACAAAATTATGAGTGGTGATGATTAAATTATGTTTCCTACATTCTCAGTCTACTCCATTGGGGTTTAGGAAGGAAGATCTTTTCTTGATCCAGTGCTATCTGTAAAGGATTCTTAACATTAATAATTATGAAGGCTAGTCAGATGGCTCAAAAGAAGAAATGCGATCAAATAAATTGTGGAGTTTTACCTACGTTCAAACTTTTATATGTTTATTGATGTAGTCAAATATAAATTGACAGTGTAGATATTGGGACCTCCATAAAAATGCAATAAAAAAATGCCCAGGACTAACCTTAATTAAACATGTGTAGTACATATTTGAAGAAAGTTATCAAATAGAAAATCAAGCATAATTTAGAAATTGGACAGATATGTCATAACTTAGTTAAAAAGATGCATATTTAAAGATATTTTTATTTCTATTACATTTACTTAATGTAATTTTATTCCAAATTAAAAAATAAAAATTTTAAGAAAGTTGAAATTATAACTTAGAATTTTTGTAAAAATATGTTAGGAAAGTTATTTTAAAAATAAAATTAAAGGCTGATGTGGACCCTGGCACGTGGGGTCTGTGACATTGTGAATGAAATACAAGACAAATTCACATGGACTACCAAGCCCTATGGAGGAAAAGGGACACCTCAGCCACTCTCTCAAGAGTAGAGGGCCCAGATGCTTGCCTTGACAAGCTTTTACTGGGTTCAATTTGCACAGGAATAAAGTTCATCAATCATTGTCAGGCAGAAATGATTAAACAATAGATAACATTCAAAGAACTCTGAGGGCCTATTTTGAGTCAGGGTCAAATAGCTAAAGGGCCATAATACTTTGGGGAACAAACTCACTTCTGGCTTGGTCCCTTATTATTTAAATTGAGGGTATTAGCAAAGTAGGATTCACAGGATTTTATGCATTCTTTCTTAGGCCTGATCACTCTAGGGAACCCACCCTTTCCAGCATAAGGCAGTACACACCACCAGCATTGTTTCAGGCTTAAGTCAGGCAGGGGAAGAAAGGCAGCCAAGAGATTTGGAGACTTCTTACAGACAGAATGAAGATTCAGGCTACGTCAAAGCCGAGGGGTGAGGGTCCATCACCCCCTTTCCATAGCCCACCAAGTCTTTCTCTGGGGGCTCCCATGATCGTGCCTGTCTTAGGTCATCCCTCCCTTGAGGAATCTTACCTGTCATTGGCTAACTGATCAAACACTGGGGTCCATGCAGGGTGAAGTAAAAGGAGAAGAGGCAGCACCCCGCCAAGGAAATAACCTTTGTTTCCTTAGTGGCTTATGGTTCCAAGGTCGCCTTAGCCATGGGGGGTTACAGTTTCTGAAACCAGGCAGGGCAGTTCCCAACAAAGGTCCCTGGCTGGTGTGGCTCAGTGGATTGAGTACCAGATTGCAAATCAAAGGGTCAGTGGTTTGAGTCCCAGTCTAGGGCACATGCCTGGATTGCAGCAGGTCAAGTCCCCAGTAGGGGATGCATGAGAGACAACCACACATTGATATTTCTCTCCATCTCTTTCTCCCTGCTTTACCCTCTCTAAAAATAAATAAAATGCAAATAAAATCTTTAAAAATAAATAAATAAATAAATAAATATCAAATGAAGGGTTAACCAAGACCTGTCAGACATTATATAAGTTACAAAACCATAATATTTAAATGAGTATGCCACAATAAGATAAATATAGATAAATAACACAGAAAATATAGATGGGAATTCGATCATATTTTCCATGAGAAATACACATCATAGAGACATAACAAACCAATGAGCAAAGAAAACATTATTTAATAAAACTGTTTTTGTAATCGGTTTGCTACTTAGAAAATAATGAACTCATGTGCTCAACTGATATACCAAAATAACATGTGAAATGCAAACACATACATATAAATTGGGGATGAAATGAAAATAGTAATTCCTTAAATCTATTGAACTAAAAAATACAAGTATTTTGTGAACTTATATATGATATACTAAAAATAGGTTTGAGGTACAAAAATTAGAAACATTAAAAATATGAGGTTAATAATATAAAAGGGTCACAGTAAGAGAATATTAATACTAATAATACATGAAAATTTCACATGTCAGTTTAAGAAGTCTTGTAATCTCACTGCATAGGCAACAAGTGCACATGACCTGATATTTGAAGAAAGAGAACATATAAATGGTTAAATAAAAATATGGGAGATATTCTATCTTATCAGTATTCAAAAAGCAATTGCATGCAAATATAACTTTTCATTCTGTGTAAATTAAACAAGTAAAACTTTATAGTACAGAATAATAAGTTTGAGGTCAAGTGTATGTGATAAAAAATTATCTCAAAAACAATATGGACCAATTATGAAAATTAAAATACTTATGCAATATAATCTAACAATTTACTCTGTAAATCTGTTATAAGAAATTGATCATATATTCTTAAAGAAAACAAAACAAAAAATAAAATAGGCATAAATATTGGTGACAGAATTATTCTTAATACTGGGGAGTAAAAGCACCCCTGACAGTTTATTGTATGTGTCAACTTGACTGGTCCATTGGGGTTCCCGGATATTTGGCTAAAAGCGATTTCTCTGTGTTCTGTGAAAGTATTTCCAGATGAGATTAGAATTTGAAGGGGTTCACTGAGTAAAGCAGATTGCCCTTTCCAATGTGAGTGGACATCATCCTGAACAGAACAAAACTGTGCAGAAAGGAAGAATTCTGTCCCCCGCACCCTCTCTCTGACTGATTGTTGAATTAGTACATCAGTCTTCTGTGCTTGGACTTGAACTTATATCATCAGTGCTCCTGGATTTCCAACTTGATAACTACAGATGCGTGACTTCTCAGCTTTCATGACTATGTGAGCCAATTCCTTATACTATACCTATATCTCTATATTTCTCTATCTATCTATCTATCTATCTATCTATCTATCTATCTATCTATCTATTGTGTTCAGCTTCTCTGGGGAACCCTAAAAAATGCACAAGCTAAATGTTTATGATCAGATCCTGATTAAGTAATGTATAATATATACATTTAGTGAGGTCTTATGAAGCCATTAAATATTGTTTAAGAAGTGCTACCTCTTGGAAAAATGTGCATGTCATTTTCATAAGTGAAGTGAAAGGATTTAGAGTATATATTCACTATAAAAAGAAAATATACAAATGTAATGAACAGAGACATGAGTATAACAAAACACTTAATTTGCTATTGGGTGGTATTTTTAAACTTAAAATATGTTTCCAGACTTCCCAGAATAATTATATATTCACTTTGAAATGAAAAAAATATTCACTCTGTTTTAACAGAGATTTATTAACCAGCTAAAAATATTGAGTACATTTGATAAAAGTTTTTCTTTTTATGCCCTGAAAAGATCACAGGAGTGCTCAGTGGGGACTCACGCATATATATGTACACACTCTTGCCATCTACTATGCAGATACACTCATTGAAAAATAGAAAGCATTGGCCCATTTGACTGCTAATGCTTCTACAAGTTCTGGTGTACTTAAACTTCATTTAAATTCAGCCACTTAAGCGGGATGGGGGAACATTAAAAGCTAAAATGCCAAGAAATCACTTCTCTTGGCATAAAGTAGCTCCCAGGCAAGAAACACCCCAAAAGGCAGTGGGATGGCTCATTATGTGCATTTTTCACTAGAATGTGTCTCAATTTGCTCCTTGAGTGAACAATATGTGACATCCTTGCACACAAGCTCTCACAGTTACACTCACATAGTTTTTTAACAAGCAAAGAGAGAAGCATGAAATATCACAAAGAAAAATTTTAAAGAGAATAAAGATTTTATTTTTATTGAGATAAAAATAAGTTGAAAGTTGAAAAAGCTATGTGTGTTATTTGAGTACCACTTTGATCTAGAAAGAAAGATCAATATAGAGTTTTCACTTATACAATTTGTATTACAAAATTAATGCTCACCTTTCCAGGAAATGTTTGTTTTTATTGAATAATTATTACAAGTGACCTCCATTGACCAAAACTGATTCTCTTTTCACAAACATATAATATGGGACTATGATTTTAAGATGCCGATATGTGGTTAAGTTTTATGATGTGGATCCATATTAAATTTTACTTGAAAACTCATAAATAATTAAGTAATGCATAATACAAACTCATTTGCCATTCCAGCTTTGCTGCATTTTGGTAGCTCTAATGTTGACACAGGCCTGTGTTCTGCCAAAATCCTATAATCCCCGTTGTCTCTAGGGAAACCTACTTCAGAGTACTCTCTTCTCCATCGACCCTGGCTTATGAATGGCAGAATGTTGGTACCATCCTCATTAGCTCATCTCTCACTGATTTGCTAAATCGACTGTCCTCTGGATTTCTTTTGCAACATAAGTCAGATAATGAATACCGTGAATTCATTCTATCATGCCAAACTCTCTAAACATTTTGACCAGTTTCACAATATTCTGTCCAGGCAGTTCTTGCATCTCATCCATTTCCTGGAATCCAACATCTTTCCTAACCTTTAGGCAGCAAGTTAGGATGAGCACTAGATGTTTTGGTGAGTATGTTGAATGTGAAGTCACTGGATTGTAGTCCACATATACAAACTCTTCCTTTACAATCTTATATTTTGTATATACCCAACAGTCCCTGCATTCATCTAGCACAGTCAAAATCCATTCTTAATGGTCTGTCAATACATATTTACAAGATTTATAGCTTTTGTGGGGGAATAATCTCTTTTCACCCAGTGGAGGTATAGTAATTTATTAAACTTATAGTAGATATTAGTCTAGAAGTGATAAGAGGTGGTGGAGGGAAATCTCAAAGAAAGTCATTATCATCTTAGGAAGCATCCATTTCGGTACAGATTTCTGCAAGATCTCTAAGTCAAAGAAGATTATCTTCTAAAAAAGGATACTTTTGCACCCTTAGAGGTTGAAGGGAATCTGAAGATTAAGGATTTTTCAGTGTATCCATGCTGGTGTTCCCATCCCAGGTAGCTGGAGCCCATTCTTTTTGCACTGAGGCCTTTTCTTATGTATAAGAGACATATTAGGACTGGAAATCATGTCTTTCTCTGGAATTCAGCTACTCTCCCCATTAAGTCCTGGTTCTTGTGGCCTGATTTGCTGTTCATTTGCAAAAATGAGGGTCTCTTAAAATGCTATCAAAGATACCCTTTGGCTTTTCCTCTGTGTAACAGGTGTCTATTGGCAATTAAAGTCTGTTATTTTTATTTAGCATATCAGTGTAATTTAAAAATAACTAAGTGAGCCCTGGATGGTGTGGCTCAGTGGATTGAGCACAGGCCTGCGAACCAAGGGATTACTGGTTCGATTCCCAATCAGAGCACATGCCTGGGTTGCAGGCCCGGTCCCCAGTGCAGGGCTTGCAAGAGGCAGCCATGCATTGATGTTTCTCTCCCTCTCTTTCTCCTTCCCCTCTATCTAAAAATAAATAAATAGTATCTTTTAAAAAATAAAAATAACTAAATGACTTCAACATTTTTGTAGTACAATTACGTAGATGATGGTGTTCACGATGGGAAGTCAAGAGGGCTCTCATGGAAGATGGAAGAGATCCAAAGGGATCCGGGAAGAGAGCCAACAATGATAAAAAATGTGGGATTTTTTTTTTCTTCTTATGTAAATATGAATGAATTAAACACAGTCTCAAATTTTTGGATAAAATGTATATTTTTACAATGAAGAAACTAGATAATTCTGCTTTTACTTCAAGTATCAATAAGAGACCATAACAGTCACTCTACAACTTAGTCATAGCAAGTGGAAAAGTGGCAAAACACCTACATAGCAGAGTTGTTGCAAGAATCTATTTATTAGAAAAATTACTTCATAGTGCATTTCCAAGGGTCAAGGGTACATAGTGTGCAAGCACAGTCTAAATTTACCAAGAACATAATAGGTGATTGATTAGTGCAAACTCATTATTTTTATTGATGTAAGTAAAGTATTTAATATTAAACTATTTTAAAGAAATTCTTAAAGATTAGTGATTTTAAGGATTAATACTCAACCAATAACAACTAAACCAGTAACAATGCTTAAATGCAAAAACTGGAAACACTTTTGTTTGGAAATTCATCAAGAACCGATCCACAATTCAGAAAATCACATTTTTGACAACAATGCTGCTAGTGGTATTTAAACCAATTTAAAAAAACCTGTACTTGTTTTTTCAATGATTTGAGAAAGTATTTATTGAGTGCACATTGTGTGTTAGGCACCGATCTCTGCACTGACGATGCAACGGTTAATAAAAGGGACAAAGCATTGCTGCCTTTCTAAAGTTGACACCAACTTCATTTGTAGTTGTAGCCTCATGGTCATTGCACCTAAGGGTTTAGGTCTCTCACTATTTTGTATGTCTTCCTGCGTTGTTATGTCTTAGCATTTGTATAGATACATAATAATGTTTTTGTACTTTGCCTTTATCCCTCCTTTATTCTAAATTTAAGGCATTATATTAGTGTGTGTATGTGTTGTTCTGTGTGTAGGTATCATCTTTTAATTTAATTTCTGGATGGTAAAGGGAGCATTCCACAGTATTTATTATAAAAGGAGGCACTAAGTATGATTGAGTAGATAACAACTTTATTAAAGTACAGACCTTATTACAGTCGTGAAAGTAACAAGGTCCTTGGGAACTATTATATGAATGGCAGCCTGAGAGCTTTTGAAGATCCTAGAGTGAGTGTTCTTGTATCCACAAAAAGATGTAATGTCCACTAAAAATACTCTTTACTTCTAAAATCACTGTATCAGCAGAAAGAAAAAAAAATAGTATAAATATCTGTGAAGCTTCTCACCTAGAAAATATTTTTCTCAGTTACCTCTGAAATATCAACTCTCCATACCTATGTAATGAGAGAGAATCCGATGTTGCATTACCAGCTCTCCTGCTCTCTTTAAGTTCCAAAGAGAGTCTGATAATTCCCAAATCTCTCTCTATGGCCCAGTTCCCTTACATAAGTCAAGATCCGCACATTCATTTCTCAACTGGAGGTCTTCATTTACATATTTGGCAGTCATCTCAAATACTAAACTGAACTCTTTACCAATTGCCATTCTCAGATTTACTCTTTCTATCTGTTCTTGCCATGAATGGCATGAGTTTATCCATCCAGCTGAACAGTGAGAAACTGAAGAATCATCTTCAGTATCTTCCTCTCACTCGTACATAATTTCTGGCCTAGATAGTTAGGAAAGCTTCATAAGTTGTCTACCTGCCTTCATACCATCTGTTTTTATCTACTTCCAGTCCATTTTCCTTCCTATAATATGATTAATAATCTTTTTAGAAAGAGAATCTGTAAGTCCTCTGTTCACTGGGCCCTGAGGGGATAGGTTGCTAAAAACTGTTTCTTGGTTTGCTGTAGCCCCATGGACACTAAGAACACAAGCCCCGCTGGCCACCAGAGTGAGAATATCAAGAGGAGCATCCTGTCAATGGCAGGCCCAAAAGCCTGGCAACCAAGCATACACAAGCTATTTTCAGAGAGACAAGCAAACTGGTCAGGAACAGAAGGAGAGCATAAAGATAGTGTGGGCTGGCTTTCCTTGTCTCTAAAGAGGATTGGGTAGGCCCCCAGATGTGTGTTCTATTAGAAGCGTGAACTTCAGCTAAAGCTTTTAAGATATGCAAATAGACCTCTTTAGGGAAAGAGTGGAAGATGCAGAGATTAGGTCTGCTGCCTCCATGCTGAGCCCTGGGGGGTCTTTTTTCCTTGCTACAGTCTTGTGCTTTTTACAGACACAAATCCTGTTGGCTTTAAGAGCTTTATGTTTTAGAAGGCCTTACTCGGGTGGAAATCTTAAAATTTGGGGAGCTAGATGTTGGATCCAAACCCTTTGCTCTCTAAGGAGAAGGTGAAATTGTGAGTTCCCTCCAAATTGTATGTTGCTATATCAGTGTAGGGTTTTGCCTTGTTATTTCAACACAAATCAATACATTTTATTTATTTACTTATTCTCACTCTAGGACATGCTTATTGGTTTTAGAGAAGGGAGAAGGGAGGAAGAGAGAGAGGGAGAAACATCGATCAGTTGCCTCTCTTATGTGCCCTGACCAGGAATCAGACATGGCACCTTTCAATTTACAGAATGACATTCTAACCAATTGAGCCACACTGTCCAGGGTAAGAAAAATCAATACATTTTAAAAGATGAATTATACCAAGCCCCTTTTCTGACTACAATGTTATAAAACTAATATCAGTTATAAGAAAAAAAAACACTAAAAATCATAAACATGTGTAGATTGCCCTGGTTGGTGTGGCATAGTGGATGAATGCTGGCCTGTAAATCAAAGAGTTGCTGATTCAATTCCCAGTCAGGGCACATGCCTGGGTTGCAGGCCAGGTCCCCAGTAGGGGGCGCACGAGGAGCAAACAGACATTGATGTTTATCTCCCTCTCTTTCTCACTCCCTTGCCTCTCTAAAAAAAATAAAATATTTTAAATAAATAAACAAACAAACAAACAAACAAATAAATAAGCGAAGATTAAGCAACATGCTTCTGAAAAACCAATGGGCCAAAGAAGCAATCAAAAGAAAAATAAAAAGTATATAGCAACAAATAGAAAGTGGAATATAACACACCAAAACTCATGGGATGCAGCAAAAACATTTTTAAGAGGGAATTTAATGGCCATAAATACCTACATTAAGAAAAAAGAAAAGCACAAATAAGCAATCTAACTTTACACATAAGGGCCTAGAAAAAGAACAAATTAAGCCCCAAGTTGGTAGAAGAAAGGAAATAGTAAAGATCACAACAGGAATATGAGGAGGATCCCCCAAAAGTGGAATTATCTTTTGGAGGACATTCCCCTTGTAGTATAGCCTTCCCCCACTAGGTGAGTGTTCTAGGAACCCATCTATATCAGTGTACCAGCTGCCACTGTTATGTGTATTTGGCTTCAGTGAATTTTTTTGAAGAACCTTTCAATGTGTTTGTTTGCCCATTTCATGATGAGTGATTTACAAGCTCATCTGTCCATACTGAGCTAAGTGTACAGCAGTTTTTGACCATAAATGGCATGACCCCATACCCCACCCTCTCAATTCACCAGAGTGACTTCTTAGTGTTTCCCCAGACGACAAAGTCCTCAACAGAAAACATTTTGCTGATGAGGAAGAGGTGAAACAAAAAATGGCAGAAGCACTAAAAGGCATCAATATCAACAAGTTCAAAATTGTTTAGAGCAGTGGAAAGAATATCTCGATAGGTGTATTGCATCAAATGGGGAGTACTTAGAAAGTGACTGAACTTCAACATGTAAGAATAGACATACAATTTTTAATAAATAAATTCGAGTTATTTTAGTCCCTCCCTCATAAATGAACTAGAGACTAAAAAGACACCAGAAAAGATCAATGAAATTAAGAGCCAGTTTCTTGAAAAGATAAACAAAACTGACACATCTTTAGCTAGACTTACCATATAAAAAGAGAAGACACAAATAAAATAAATCAGAAATAAAACAGGTGACATTACAACTGATACCAGAGAAATACAAAGGATAATTAGAGACTGCTATGAATAATAACATGCCAACAAATTAGACAACCTAGAAGAAATGGATAAATTTCTAGAAATATACATCCTACCAAGACTGAATCATAAAGAAATAGAAAATCTAAACAGACTGATTACTAGAAAAAAGAATGAATGATTAATCGAAAATCCTCTAACAAAGAAAAGTGTAAGAACAGATGGCTTCACTGGTGAATTCTAACAAATATTTCAAGAAGAATTAATATGAACTCCTCCCAAACTCTTAAAAAAAATAGAAGAGGAAGGAATACTTCCAAACTTATTTAACAAAGTCAGTGTTACTCTGGTACCGAAATAAGACAAGGACTCTACAAAAAAAAAAAACGATGAACATAGATGTAAAAGTCCTCAACAAAATATTAACAACCTAAATTCAATATGACTTTAAAAGAACACACACAATAATCAAATAGGATTTATTCAAGGGATGCAAGAATAGTTCAACATCAGCAAACCAATCAGTGTTATACATCACATTAACAAAATAGTCAAATTTATATGATCATCTCTGTAGATTCGGAGAAAACATTTGAGAAAATTATTCAACATCCATTTATAATGAAAACTCTCAACAAAGTTAGTATTGAGGGAATGTATCTCAACCCAATAAAAGCCATATATGGCAAGCCCACAGCTAATATTATATTCAATGTTAAAAAGCTGAAAGCTTTTCCTCCAGGACTGACAAGAAGAAAAGAATGCACACTCTAAGTACTTTTATTCAACACAGAACTGAAAGTTGTAGCCACAACAAGTAGGCAAAATAACAACAATAATAATATAAAAATAAAATAAAAGGCCTCCAAATTAAGAAAGGAAAAGGTAAAACTGTATTTGCATATGATATGACATTATATATAGAAAACTGTAAAGACTCCATCAGAAAGCTGTTAGACTCATAAAAAAATTCAGTAACTTTGCAGGACACAAAATCAATATACAAAAATTACTTGCATTTCTATACATTAACAACAAAGTATAAAAAAAGAAATTAAGAGAAATATCTCATTCACAATTGCATCAAAAAGAATAAAATACCTAGGAATAAATTTAGCCAGGAAGGTAAAAAATCTGTACACTCAAAACTATAAGACACTGAAAAAAGAATTAACATAGACACAACTAAATAGAAGGATATTTTATGTTCATGGATTGGGAGAATTAATATCGTTAAAATGTCCATGCTATCCAAAGTGGTCTACAGATTTAATATAATCTCTATCAAAATTCTAATAGCATTTTTCACTGAAATAGAAAAAAGATTCTAAAATTTGCAAACTACTTAAAACACCCCAAATAGCCAAAGCAATCTTGAAGTAAAAAAGAATGAGATTGAACATATCACAATTTCTAATTTTAAACTAAATCACAAAGCTACAGTAATCAAAACAGTACAGGTAAGCTTCAGAGATATGACAGGTTTGGTTCCAGACCATCACAATAAAGGGAATAGCTCAATGAAGTACATTAGGTAATTTTTCCTCTTCCCAGTGCACATATGTTATGGTTACACTATACTACATTCTATTAGGTGGCTAATAACATTATGTATTACAAAAACAATGTATATATTTTAATTAAAAAATCTTTATTGTTAAAAATACTCATCTTTTTGAGCTTTCAGCAAGTTAGTAATCTTGTTGGTAGAGTGTCTTACTTTGATATTGGTGAAAATGCAGCATTTGTGAAGTGCAATAAACTGAAGTGTGACAAAATGAGGTATGCCTCAGCACAAAAACACACAGATTAATGGAACAGAATAGAGAACTCAGAAGTAAACCTTTAACCAAAGGTTTATTTAAATGTCAACAAATTTAAGACAAAGGAGGCAAGAGTAGTTCCCTCAATGAATGATGTTGAGAATGCTGGCCAGCCACAGGCAAAAGAACAAAATTGACTCCTATCTTACATCGGACACAAAATTCAGCTCAAAATAGATTAAACACTTAAATGTAGTCCTGAAACCAAAAAACACCTAGAAAAAAAAACCATTGATGGTAAGCTTCTTGGCATCAGTCTTAGCAATGATTTTTTGGATTTGACACTAAAGCAGTAACAACAAAAGCAACAATAAACAAACAAAACTATGTCACACTAAAAGCTTCTGCACAGCAAAGAAAACCATCAACAAATTAAAAAGGCATCTTGTAAGTTGGGGAAAATATTGTAAATTATTTATTTAATAAAGTGTCAGTATGTACAAAAATATAAAAAGGACTTAAACAACTAAGCACCTAGAAAACCAACTCTGAATAAACATTATTTTAAAAAATACATACAAATGGCCAACATGGATATGAAAACGTGCTCAACATCACTAATCATTAAGGAAATGCAAACTAAAATCAAAACAAGATATAACCTCACACCTGTTAGAATGACTATCATCAAAAAACAAAAGATAAAATGTGTTGGCAAGGATGAGGAGAAGAGGAAACCCTTGTGCACTATTAGTGGGAATACAAATTTGTACAGCCAATGTAGAAAACAGCATGGGGACTTCTCAAACAATTAAAAATATAACTACTATGCAATCTATCAATCTTGCTTCTGGTATATAGCAATACCAAAGGAAGCAATAACTCAAATACATATCCGCACCCCCATGATTATTGGTTTATTGAAATGTTATTTACAATAGCCAATACATAAAAAAGTACCCTGCCCATTGCCGGATGAATGGCTAAGGAAGGTGTAATATGCACACACACGATGGAATATTATTAAGTCACAAAAAGAAGACAATCCTGCCATTTGCCGTAACATAGATGGACTTTGAGGGCATTATGCTTAGTAGAATAAGTCAGACAGAAAAAGAGAAATACTGTATTACATCATTTACATGTGGAATTAAAAAAAAAAAACTTCTTAAGAAACAGAGAACAGATTGTTTGTTGCCAGAAGAGAAGATAATATGTAGGGAAATAGATGAAACTGGTTAAAAGTAGAAATTTATAATTCCACTTATAAATAACTTCTGGAGATGTACAATATGGTGAACATGATGACTATAAATAAAATAGGCAAGTTGCCCTGGCTGGTGTAGCTCAGTGGATTGAGCGCGGGCCTGCGAACCAAAGGATCGCGGTTTGATTCCCAGTCAGGGCACATGCCTGGGTTGCAGGCCAGTTCCCAGCAGGGGACACACGGGAGGCAACCGTACATGATATTTCTCTCCCTCTCCCTCTCTCCTACCCTTCCTCTCTAAAGATAAATAAATAAAAATCTTAAAAAAAAATAAAAATAAATAAAATAGGCAAGTAATATGTCACTAAATTGTATTAAGTGAGAGCATTCAAAATATAAAAGATAAATAGAATATTACAATTATTTTTGAAATTTTATAATGATCAAATAATTCTAAGTCAAATAATGAAATTAAGAAATTGAATAATATAATTAACATTGTAGCTCCTAGGAAGAAAATTTATATACTTTTTAAATATTCATAAGGCATTTATAAATATTGATCATATCTAGGTTTGAAAAATTCCCAAAAGAAAAAAATAAATCACACCAGTTATCTTTACCTCATTTTAGTGCAATAAAAATTAACTTTAATTATAAAACCATTACTTAAGGAACGCATTAAACCACATAGGAACTCAAAATAGTAACATAACTAATTCTTGAGTAAAAGACATCAACTTCTCAATTCATAACATATAGAAAAAGTAGAGAGCACAGTCAAGTATGTACTTTGTAAAATTTACACATGCAAAATAAGAAAAAAATAAGTGACAAATATTCTACTCATAAAGATGTGGTAGAAAAAATTCTGTTATTTCCTGGTATATGCATGTGTTTTCCCAGTTATTCAGTCAAATATCAATTTAGATGGTGCTGTGAGGAATTTAGTAAATGAATTAAGGTCTCAGACCAATGGACTTAAGATAGGAAAATATCCCATGTGCCTGTCCTCCACACATGATTTCCTTAAATATAACCTAGAGGATAGAGGCAAGAGGTCAGAGCTCCAGAGCATTGGAAGGTTTTATTTAATACAGTTTTAGGTCTGAAGATGAAGGGCCACATGCTAAGGAATGCAGGTGGTCTCTGGAAGCTGCCACTTGATGACAACCAAAAAGGACACGGGGACTTCACTCAGTCCAGTAACAGCAATTAACTGAATAAGGCAGATAAGGATGAGCTTGAAAGCAGAGTTTTCCTCAGTCTCCAGAAGAAGCCTCAGTCTGACCAACATCTTGATTTTAGCTTTGTGATACCCTCAGCAAAGAACCCAGAAATGTCATGTCAAACTTCTGACCTTCAATGAACTAAAAAATTAGTGTTTTAAGTTGCAAAGCTTGTTGTAATTGGTTTTGCAGAAATAAGTATTAATGAAGAGATAGTAAAATATATCGAAATAACCCCTAAGAATCAGTAGAAAAGAAGTTATAAATATACCATAACTTAAAAAGTAAGGAAAGTTAGAAATAAAAATATATCTGAACAAGTGATTTGAAAACTATAATAGAATAATAGATAAACCTCTAATCCAGGGGTGTCAAACACATTTTCACCAGGGGCCACATCAGCCTCACGGTTGCCTTCAAAGGGCTGAATGTAATTTAGGACTGTGTAAATGTAACTGCTCCTTAATAGTTAAGTGAGAACTTGGCACTGTTGCTGAGTAGAAACAAGGTGCTGGGACGGATAAAACAAGGTGGAGGGTGGGATTCAGCCACTGGCCTTGTGTTTCCCACATGTGCTCTATAAGATACCCATGGAAAAGTGTGTGAGAATACTAATTTAAAACATCAGGCATATGAAAAGAGATAGAACCTGAGACATAAAAAATATTTTTCAGATTAATAATATACATGAAATAATTTAGATCATGAAATATAAACACTCAATAAAATAGTAAATTTTTGTTATAAAGTTAAATTATTATAATGACTAAACAAATTTTCAAATTATTTCATCTTGTGAAGCTAATATGATGCTGCTACCAACCCTTAACAAACATTAACTAAACAAAATAGAAATGATACTGCAATATGCAGACAAGTTTATTTTTTGGGTATAGATACAACATGAGGCATAATAAATCAAATTTAACAGAATATTGCATTCATAAATATAATATTTCTTCTGGTTATATTTAGTGAAATATAATTTTATGTAGATTAAATCTAAAATTAAATAATTTGAACTTTCATTTTGAACCTTTCATAGTAGTGCACTTATTTAAACAACAAAATTATTGTTAATTGATATGCTTCAGGAGAAAAACATCAACAGCAACAGCAACCAAAAACCTGATTCTTCAGCACAGGTACTTTGTAATCCACTGTCCTGGAAAGATAATGTACTTCTCTTGTCCAAACTTTCTTAGTATTGTTTTATATCTAAAAATAAGCTCAGTACTGTATATATTCTGTGTTCAATACATATTTCTGGTTGAGACATTAGGGTGAACTTTCCAGATTAATTAAAGAATTGGAAATACCAATGATTATATCAATATAACTTCTTTTAAATCAAAATTGTTTGATAAAAACTTTACCTAAAATATGTTCTTTTAAGGATATTCTTTCCCATTAGACTGATGAAATTAATTAACTACTTTTGAATTGACAGAGCCACTATCATGAATAAGATAATTTTTTGATTTAATTTTTCAAACGTTTAATTCAATTATTCTCCCGCTTTTGTTAGTGGACAAAAATCACATTTATTAAGAAAAATAAATATAAAACTCTGTAAGAATACTGATAGCATTTGATTATCTGGTTCATATACCTAAAATAGAGAGTGACATTGCACTTCACCTTGTCTTTCTCTCAACAAGGTTATTTCAACCAATAAATCTTTGTTTTTCTTAAATTTAATCTTTATTGTATTTTTTCTATTAACCATTCAGTCCCCTTATACCTCCCTCCCCCCAGCGATCACCACACTGTTGTCCATGTCCATGAGTCCTTTTTCCTTTTTGCTCAGTTGCTCTACTCCCTGCTCTCACCCCCCAACCTCTTATTCTGCTCACTATCTATGAGTCTGTCCATTTTCCTTGTTAGTTCAGTTTGTTCATTAGATTTCCCATGTGAGTGAAATCATATGGTATTTTTCTTTCGCTGACTGGCTTATTTCACTTAGCATAATTTTCTCTACGTCCATCTACACTGTCGCAAAGGGTAAAATTTTCTTCTTTTTATGGCCAAGTAGTATTCCATTGTGTAAATGTCTTGTAGTTGTTTTATCCACTCATTTACTGATGGACACTAGGCCACTTCCCTATTTGGCCATTGTAAATAATGCTGCAATGAACGTAGGGGTGCTTATGTTCTTTCAAATTAGTGTTTTGGGTTCTTACAAATATATTCCCAGAGATGGGGTCACTGGGTGGAAAAACAGTTCCATTTTTAATTTTTTGAGGTATCTCCATACTGCTTTCCATAGTGCTTGTACCAGTCTGCATTCCCACCAACAGTGCACTACGGTTCCCCTTTCTCCACAGCCTCACCAGCACTTGTTGTTTGCTGATTTATCGATGATAGACATTCTGACAAGCGTGAGAAGATAGCTCATTGTGGTTATAAATTTTTTTGTCATAACTTACCTGGGGCATCTCTGACATATACTGAGTCCTGAGACATACAATGAACATGTTTTCCCCTTAGCTGTTCATACAGCATACTTTTTCTGGATATGTATTCGTGTATTCTTTGGTGCTTCTCTCTCCTTGTCCACTGCATCATGTTTAGGTCCTAGAGGGCCAAATGTTGAAAGGAAATTTAGCATAGCTCTAGAATTCATTAATAAAATCAAATTGTATTCAATATATCCTCACAGAATATTATTCAAAAAACATCACCAATAGGGAATCAAGTTTTGTCCAGCTTCTCCAAATAGTCTTAGTAATGTTTGATGTCCAATTTTTTTCTTTAAAAAAATTGGGGACACACTGGTTTATAAATGTTTATAGAGTGGAAGGATGCATGGTTAATAACTGTTCTGAAAACTTTCGTGATAGAAGGTTTATCTGCTCCTCAGGTAAACTATAGTTCTGTCATTGTTCTCATTGATCAGAATCAGGAAATTCTGACAGTCTGACAAAAATGCATTTGTTTTTATTTTAAGTTGTATGAGTCTAATTGCCTCTGCCTAAATATAGATTGCTCATTCTCTCACTACTACCATTGTGCTTGTTCTGTTTTTTGAATAAGCATCACTTTTCCCCAGGAGAGCTCACAGTATGGTGATATTAATATGCAAACAAATGATTGTGAAGTACCGTGATTATTTTCCTAAAAGACACAGTGTAGCACAATGGCTTTAGAGTCTAATTCTGGAGCCAGAAAACATAGGGCTGAATCCTAACTCTGCAACTTGCTTGCTATTTGATACTGGGCTAGGAATAATAATTACTATTAACATTATTCATAATATTATTAACAGGATGCTTATGAGTTGTATATAAGGAAATATATGTAAAAGTATTCCATACTGCCTGGCACACAGTGAGTAATCAATAAATGTTATTTTTTATGACAAATTAGGATAAAGAAAGGAACAATCACATCTGCTTAAGTGGTGTATGTTGTGGTGATGGGCAGTTGAGTAGAAATTAAAGGTCCTTGATTTACTTCTTCAACCAGAAGCTATACACTGAGAGCTTAATCTGCGCCACATGTTCTTCTAGACAGTGGGGATAAAGCAGCAGATAGATTAATAAAGTTGCTATACTCAGAGCACATAGCTGGTCCAGGAAATAAACAATAAAAACAAAACTAAGTAATATAATTTCAATAAATAGTAAGTGTTATGAAGAAAATAAAGCAGGCTGAAAGAACAGTCATGAGGTTGTCTGCTATTTTCGGCAAAATCACAAGAAAGGCCTCCCCCAGGATATGATATTGTGCAGAAACTTAAATAATAGGATTAAGACGTGTAAAGTTCCAATGAGAAATTGTATAAAGTTCCAGTGAGGAAGAAGGAAGGTATTCGCTAGGTTTGAGAAGCAACCAGATGTGGATTTGGAGAAATAGTGAGGGGCCAGATTACAGTCTCCTGGAAGCTGATAAAAGCTGTGAATTTCATTCTGTGTGTTAGGAGAAGTTGGGGAGGGTGGTATGTTAAACGGTTTCATGATACCAACGAAAGATCCTTCTAGATACAATGTGGAAAAATATAAGAACAAGAGCAGGAACAGAGAAACCACATAGATAGTTTGGCAACAGTTCAACATGGAGGGGATGGTGGTTTGCACTCAATGCAAAGATGGGGAGAATTTGCTTGAAACATGGATCTTCAAGGTGAGAAATGCGTCTTCCAGAATGGAAGCAGCAAGTACAAATGCACGGACACTAGAAGTAACACGTTTCTTTTCTAAAATTATAAATTAAAATCTTGCACCATTTTTAAAGAATTCTCTTCTATATTTTTTGCAATAGTGTCCCTAAAGGAAAATGAAGTTTGTTAGTGTCTTTAATGTATGGAAATAGCATTAGAATTTTTCTTTCAGCTTGTTAAATAGGTCCAGTCTTAACTTATGTTTACAGTCTCTTCACAGTTGTAATATCTGTGAGAATTTTATCATAATGCTTAATTCGAAGGAGCAAAATTGGCAGGAACCTTCACATGCCTGAGGAGGGATATTTAACCCAGAAAGCCTCTCCTTTGCCTTGCAGAGTATTTGTGTAAATTAGTCATCCTTCTGAAAGACTCGCCAAGCAATTTTTTCTAGAAATACATCTTCCTTATTTTAAAAAAAGATACGTAGTTACAGCACAAAAATATATACTTGTAGAATTGTGTGCTGTACTTGGAAGTGTAATATTTTCAAATTTTATTTTTTCCTGGATATTGATGTCTGTTTTAAAATAAAGCAAACAGATCCTTAATGTAAACAAAATTAGCAAAGACATATGTTTTTCACACCAATCTTTATATAAGTAAATTTAACAGCTCCCTCTGGTATAAAATATGCAAGTATTTTACCAATGTAAAGAAAATATTAAATGGGTTTTAAAATATGTCACAAGATGTGACCTTCTGATTATTAGTAGAACTTAATTTGGAAAGGGCTATTTCTATGTTTATAAACATGTTACCTGCTCTTATTGCATAATTCATATTTTATGTTAAATCTCCCCAAATAATAAAAAATATTTTTCACTAAATATATATTGTTACATTTCCATTTGAAATATTTTATTAACAAAATATTTCATTTTTAGAAAACAAATTTTACAGTGCTGTTTTTGAAAATAAGATTTAGAAACTATATTTTTTCAAAAAATAAAAATACTTGATCTTTCACAAGCAAGTTTTCTTTGCTTAAAAAGAAACAGCTTTTAATATTTTGTCTTAGGAAGGATACCTCTCATGTCAATTAGAAGCTACGTCTATATAGATTAATCTTGAGCAGAAAGTAAACCAGTCACAAATATTCTGGAGCTGACTTCCATCACTAGACCCAGATGGAATAATTTAGATATTGACATAATAAATCAAGGTTTATAAATAACTCCACATGATTCATGAAAGGTTAAGTCTTTCAGCTCACTAAGTCAATTATCATAAACCCATAGCTTTATTTTTTTTCTAGTCCTTAGCTTTTATGGTAGAGGCAAATTAATTAATATGAACCAAGTATAGAAAGGTATTTAAAAAATAATTTTGGGGTTATATCCTAAGGTCATTCAGTCCAATATATTCTTTATTCTTTATTCTAATTTATTTCTGTATTTCCCATAGTGAGAATTCATTATCAAAATGAAGTCCATGAAACACCACAATATTCTCACTCATCAGGAGAGGTCATATAATGTCCACTATCCCTGTAGAATATATTCTGTAAAAATTACTGAAATTTACAGAGGCTTTTCATTAACTATGTTATTTATTTTATGAGAATGGTATGTTATCTGCAGATTCTAAATAAGCCAAAATTTTATTAAACCCATTCTACAGAGTTCTTGAAAGATGCAGTGAACTATCAGAATAGTACCTCATTCCTTACCTTTTATTTCTGACTTTGGAAAGAAGGCATTTCCATGAGAATCACTGCTAACATGATAGTTTACTATCCTAAAAGATTGGCATCAGATTCCACGTTTTCTTCACCAGATACTAAAGACTACACCATTTTGAAAGAAATCTATACCTTCCTATCCATCCCTTCACCCCCAATACCTTGACCTTTATTTTAAGCATGTGACTTGACATGAATATCTGTTTATTGAGGGATCATCATTTTCTACAACATGAATTTACTCAATATTCAGTGAAAGTTTTCTACTTGCATGATACCTTAGTAAGCATTAACAAAGCAAGCTCAAGCAGAAATATATAAGGTCCCTTATCTCACGGACCTTGCATTCCAGAGAGGAAAACAGACATCCATTAATGAATCACGCACAAACAATTATAAGAGTTCAACTCTGACAATGGTTACAACGGAGAGGTGCTCAGTGATACGAAATCCTGTTACAAGAGGATTTAACCTAGCCAGGAAGTCTAGTAAGACGTCCCTAAAAAAGTGTTGTATAAATGCAGCTGAGAGATGAGCGAAGGTGAGCTTGGCCAAGAAGGGAAGCAAAAGCATTCTCAGAAGAGGTCATTGCTTGTGTGAACTTACCATGGTGGGAGGAAGCCTGTGTAGTGAAGGGACTGAAGGAAGTCCTAGGTGATGGCTCCAGGGAGGGGACTCAAGGGGGCAGGTGAGGGAACTGGAGAGGTAGGTAGAGTTTATATTATATGTAGTCTTTTAGGCCATTTTATCTCTTTATCCTGAGCTTCTCTAATAAAAGACCACCAGTTTAAGGGGACTAGAAAGCTAGTGAAGGGTTTTAAACAGCAGAAGGGTTTTAACCTGTCTTTTTAAACAGATCAGCATTTCAAACCCATCCTCCTACTCTGAGGCCCAGAAGGAAGAGTCGGCCTGATGACATGTTCTTCACAGCCGTCCTAAATGTACACTTCTCAGGGAACCTTCCGGCTCTAAGAAGAACTGAGCATTTTAAGTGACATCTCTTATTTATTTTCAGTTCCCGGAGGTATTCTGTGCCTGGGACTGACCCAAGAGTCAGCAATATTGCAACAAAGCAGAATGCAACCATCCACACTAATTCCTTAAATGGTGAAAGAAAGCACCAGAAAGCTCTACCAGGAATTTTGACATAGAGATCTACTTGTACTGAAGTGGTTGGGGATTAGCCAAGGCACAGTGGCTCCATGACACCACCTTACTGCCTGTGGGCCATGTTCTACAGGCCTGGATGATAGTTTGAAGACCTCACTTTGGTCATCTTCTTCATGGTCTCACTTAAGACACATAGTTTCAACGTGGAACTTCTATCAGCTATAAACGTCCTCTTGTGTCCTAGCCCTTTACTATTATTTATTCAAATGTCCCTGACTTTTGCTTCTTCCTCCATACCGTTTACTTCCTTAGGGGAGAAATGCCCATCAAGACATTCACCAAATACAGAGCACACTCAGGGCTCCATGACCATGTGGCTTCAGTGTTAATTGTGCTGTTTATCATGCCTCTCACTATATTAAGGCTGTTAATATATTTAACAAAAATATTTTATTTGCTTTATGCTCATGTCTGTGGTACATTGTTGGTCTTAGACCAAAGCTCCCAGAGGGAAGGGAACATGAAACATGGTGGGTTTTCTGCATTCCAGAGAGGAAAACAGACATCCATTAGTGAAAACTTAGAACATGATTTTTTTAAAGATGATAAACTAATATGTGTAATATTAAGTACAGTACTGTCTATATTAAAATATAGAATTATATCACCATTTTTTCATTTTTAAATATTTTCTTTTTAAGTTAAATTTATTGGGGCGACATTGGTTAATAGCATTATACAGGTTTCAGGTGTACAATGGTACATCATCTGTGTATTGCACTGCAGGCCCCCTACCCAAAGTCAAATAATCTTTTATCATCATATACTTGATCTCCCTTATCCTTTACTGCACCCCACCTCCCCTTCCCTCTGTAACCACCATACCGTTGTCTGTGGCTATGAGTTTTTGTTTGTTTTTCTTGTATGTTCATTTGCTTTCAGTTTTATATCCCACATATAAATAAAATCATATGGTTCTTCAGTTTTTTCTGACTTGTTTTCCTCCGACGAATATTCTCAAGATCCATCTTTTCTAATGACTGAGTAGTATTTCATTGCATACATATATATTATATATATGTTATTTCTCTAATAGCTAGTGAAGTTCAGCAGCTTTTCATATACCAGTGACCATTTATTATATAGCTCAACTTTATATTTTCTTCTTGATTTATCAATATACTATGTGTGTCCAGGCCTAGATAATAGATGAACTTCCTTTCTTTTAATCTATCCTCTCATTTGTGATAAACGACTTCATAGCTTGGATCAGATAGTAGCGTTTAAATTAAATCATGTTGCTGTGACAAATAACTTTCAAATCTTGGTTCCTCTTTCTGTTTCATTCAATTGGGCCACAGGTCTTGGCTCAAATTATCAGGATAACGAATGCGGTAACATTTTTTGATGATTCCATCTCAACACTAACGCATAGAGGTTTGCTGTAGCAGGACAGGAGATGGGAGAATTCAGTGCAAGTAATTAAATGCTTTATTCTGGGAAATATTTCCACTCACATTTTATTGGTCAGAAGAACAAGTCTCTGTACACTAATTTTTTTTTAAATTATTAGTCAACATTAAAAGTCTCTATTATTTAGTATTTTGATAATGTCATTTGCCCAATAGTCGAGACACAATTACTTTTCAAATTCTATTTAACAGATTCTCTCACAACAAAAATTTGTTCCATTTTTAAAGATGTATGTGTTCCATATATAACCTCTATATTCTATAGTCTTTTTTTGATGATTAATATTTTACTGCTTTCATTTTAATACATTATAGGAAAAAAGCTTTTTAAATTAGTTACCTTTTATAAGTAAGAATGTTAATATTCTCACTTTACAGTTGTGAATATTTTACATTTTGAAAGACTAATGAATTTGATCAGGGGCTTATAGCCAGAAAGAGGCAGACTTCGTACATGAACCCAAGCTTATTAAATGTTTGATTAGTAAATAATGTGGGTTCTGTCTAGTTTCAACTTTAACCCATCTTCTAAAGTTCCGGTCGAGTTTCATCTCTTTTATGAGGCTTCCCAAATCCTTGGCACTCAATAATCAATCTTTTCCTTCAGCTTTTCCATGTTGGCTATGCACACATTTTAATTTTACCTATGCCACCATATTTGCACTAAATTTTATTAAATTGAACTCAATCCAATAGTGGGGTGAATATGTTAATTAAGTTAATTATAAATTAAGTTCATGTAGTTTCAAGCATATATCCCTGCTGATTTACTGTAGATGGGCTGTCGTTCTTTCATTCTGTAAGGGTACCATTCTCTCTATAGATGCAGAAAGATCACCAACCAGAGACTTTTAAATAAGAGTCCCTTGCATATGGGATACAGATATTAATCAAAGTATACTTTGTACCCCAACAGCTGCTGAGTTCCAAATCAAGTCTTCACATGAGCACTGGGGAAACGGGACTGTAACTCTAAGTTGAGCTGTTAGTGCCTCTTTTCCCAGGACTCTCACCTCAGCACCACTTCAGCCCAGAGCCACCCACACACTTGTCATCACCAGGATTTGTCTACTTTGTAACTTATAAATGTAGACATCTCACTCTCTGAGCACAATCCAGATTGAAATTTCCAGACCTTGACCTCTTTTCTCCCCTTATCTATCATCACTTTCAAATTTTCACTTTTTTACCAACTGGCTTGTATTCCATATCCATAGCCTACTATTTCAACCTGCATTAAATTTGGGAAATGTTAGTTCAACTGGTTTCCAGCTAAAGTCACTTCTACTGCCAATACCCACAACTCTTCTTGTGTTTATCAAATGGCATCACCATCCATTCTTGTCCCGGCCAGAAACCCAAGTGCCATCCCGGAATCTTCCCTCTCCCTCTCCTCTCACAGTCATTTTCCCTGTTGATTCTTTCTCCTAAATCTTTCAGATCCATCTGTTTCTCCCTCCTGCTGCTACCCAAGCTGAGCTCCTAGATCATAACCTATGCAGATTGCTGCAATAGCTTTTTTTCAAGTGGTTCCCCAGTGTCCAGTCTTGTCTTCTTCCAGAAAATTCTCTTAGCCTGAAGCAAGATTGACCTTTCAAAAACGCAAATCTGACCATGTCAATTCCTATGCAAAACCCTGAGTGACTTCCCATTGCCTGTCTGATAAATTTGAAATTTTTTAGCATGGTTTGCGGGCCCTTTCAAGATCTTGCACAGCTCACTTCATAGGCTGGTGTCCTTCTCGTCCACATTGTTGACTTAATTTTCAGGTTTTAGTCCTATTGAACATTTACTCTCTCCAATTTGCACTATTCAAATATAAAATCCATGTAGAGTTTTTTCCTAAGATGAAAAGACTTCTGTTTTCTTCCAATCTACCCTTTACACCTTCATGTCCCTAATTATTTCTCCTCCTTAAGAACCTGGTCCAGTTTTGTTTTCTGTTCTTTAGATATTCACTCTGATTTAGAAGTCCCTCTCATATGCTTAAACAAATACTAAATTTCCCCAAGGACTTCACATGGAATTATGTTGGCTGGTTTTCCTAATCACTCCTTACACAATTCAGGCTAGAAATTGTCCCAGTAGACCTTCCATGCATTTACTCTAATAAAATTCCCATTAAACTATTTTCACCTATTTTTGTATTTGTAGATGAAATTCATATGCTACTTGCAAACCTGTTTTCTGAAATAATGTTTAAAAGGTACTTTAAATATATTAAATCCCATATGAAATATATTATATAAACCTAGAAAGTGTATATAACACATATCTCTCAAGTATACTTTCTCTGCAAAAGTACTTGAATGACAGAATCACAAAATAAGATATACTTATTTTTCTCCAGTTAAGGGTATTCAATATTGTTTTAAAGGTTGAAGTGCTAATAATGTATAAAATATACATTTTGATAAGAAGAAGTTAATGGGATATTTTTATACTAAATTATAAAGTCATCTGGAAGGACGACATTTTAAGCTTCTATTTTACTGTCAGTGACATCCATTTCAATGTGGCTTAGCTTACAAATTGAAACAAAAAGGAAGTTTTTTTTCCCCTTAATTGCTCACATTGCAAAGTTTGGAATGTGAAAAATCAAGCTGTGTTCTCTCTGGTTCAATATCACCTCAAGTAATAAAGTTTCTGCAATTAGCACTTTACTGACAGTTGGGTTGATGATGCACCAGGCAGAATGGAAGCCAGCTAGCTCACTCTTCCATAGCTGTAATACTGCAGCGTAGCTAGGGGAAGTGTAAATTTTGAAAGAAAAGCCAGAGGATATGTCTTGAAGACACTGAGGGAGCTAATATGCTGAATAAGAAGGTGACTTTTTTTTTTTTACATAGTTAACTTTTTTGAGTACATCTGAACCACAACTGGAACTCATGGTTATCAGCATTTTATTCTTAGCAAACGGAGCTTGAATCTTATGGGTTCTATATAATTGTAAAAAATCTTTGTAATGTACATGTAATTATAATTTTTATATACTTTGTAGTTATTTCTGAATTAACCTGGGTCAGTTGAACTAGAGTTAAAATATTTCTGAACGTTTGTATCACCTCTGTGAGACTGGGCAATTGCAAAACAAACTTGTCTCCTTTTCCACCCTTGCATGGAGACAAAGGAAATAATTCTGGATTTACAAAAACAATGCTGCAGATATGCTTAAATGTAAACTGAAAGCTCTGCAAAAAATATTTGAAAATTGACCATTTTTGCTCGTGTTTTTCTTATCTAATTTGAATCTATATTCATTATTATAAAAATGTTGTGTGCAATTTACTACAAAACATTGACACTAATTCCTCAACCTCACTTCAACTTTTCTTACTCTAAACTAATTGTCCTTTATCTTTCTATCCATGACACTTTGTAATCACACTTACTTCCATGATATATAGGTGGCTTTAGAAATTCATTTGACTTTCAAATGGTCCCCTCTTTCTTAGACAGTATCTGCAAAACTGGCTTTCACACTTCAAAGAGAAGCTTTGCGCAAAACAGAGCCAAGTTGAACTTGAAATATCACATGGAGGCACTGCCGGGCAGTCAATGGTTCAGCTGACTTTTTTTGAGACTGATTTATTTTAAAGTACATGGACTCCGTGTTGCATAGTACTCCAGGGAACATATATTAACATTAATTCACTTTATTTTTTTTTACTTCAATAAAATTAAAAATAATACAACTGCCACGAAAAATAGTTCTAAAATTAAGCAGAACCTTACGGTAAAATAAAAACAAAAAAAATGGAAATACTATGTTCAGGAACTTAATTTAATACAGATCATATCATAGTCACAAGAAAGCCACTTTAGGTTGGGTTAGTGAGGCTTAGCACTTTGCTGTTCTAAAGTTCTTGCACCACAAGAGCTGCTGTTTCGTCCTTTTTAGCTGGAGAAATAAGTCAGGCTTTGAAAGCTGTGAAAAGTGTTTGAAAATTGACTATTTTTACTTATTCTTTGCTGACCTATTTTTAATTTACATATATTAATCTAAGAACTCTGCTTTATAATTTACTCTGAAATATTCACCCCCAAAATTCATCTCACTTCTCTCTCTTTTTCAGCTACTTTCAATGTCTATCCAAGACAGCCTGCTAACTCACTTATCAATGCTAGGTCCTGCTGTCCAACTCATGTAGGAAATCACTTTCATTTAGAGCTCTAATGTCTGTAAAACAAATTTGTGCACTGCTTTTCAATTTATGGAAGTTCAAATTGCAAATAAAATCTTTTGACTTAGTAGATCTTCTTTTTTTTACCTCATGCTTAATAAATTTTTCACATGGACATCTCAGAAAGAATGATAAATAGAAGTTTAATTTTGAAAAAGTGTTCCAAGACTTAAATTTGGAGATTTTTTTACATTATTTATTTCCACAGGTATAGCATACTTTGAGATAATTTAAAAAATTTAATATAAGTGAGATAAGTTCTTTATATCCATACCTAACATTCTGAATAGTACTGAAGCAAGGATATGAACAAATAAAGGATTTCCATCTATTATCTCTTAAGTTATAAAGAATTCTACTACTTTTATTGTCTAAGGTTCAATGAAAAAATAGCATTTTAGCATATTATATGTGTTAATAATAGCATATTATCTGAGTTACTCAACTTACAGTTATCTTTTGCTATACTCAAGTATATTATGGAGGCTAGGTTATGCACAGATATCTCTATTGGTTATATATAAAGCATTTGAAGCCTCTATTATTTTATAATAGGCAATGCCTAGATGAATAATGAATTGGATTCATCTTATGTGACTTTAAAGGTCAAACCACACCACCTGAATATTTTTATCTTGTATGAATATTTTCATTTAAGAGATTATTTTAAAGAATTTTAAAATCTTCCCATTATGTCTTAAAAGCATATCATATTCTACTTTTTTATTTCTGCATTTGATATGGAATAAAATTGCATCATGTTGTCAAAGCACATTCACTTAAAGTCTTCAATTTAGAAATTTCCCAGAATTAAACTGAATCAATCTACACTTTAAAAGTACACACACACAAGCACACAAATCCTCCATAAATTAATGTGTCTTTAAAGGCTTCTGATTTTAATCTAATAACTGAAATATCAAAATTACATTTTAATTCAGGCATTCAGGCATCACTAACAGGTGTTCTCATCAGATTTAGGAACCCTGCAGCAAGATTTATCAGTGTCAAGATGCTAAAATCCTAAATTTAGTACCAGAATCCCTTCCAAATGGCCTTTATATTTTGATATCTTAACCTACTTTGAATCCCCTGAACATCTTGTCTATTTTTATTAGATTTTGCTGATTTTTTAAAACTTTTCAAAGACTCTTTAAATTATCCTAAAGTCATATATTTACCATGAGAAAGCAGGTGTCTTTTTAGAGTGTAGATGCTTAAGTCGTTCATAAAATTAATTTCCTCAGGTTGGAAGAAGGTTTTTAAACTCTAATTTGAAAACCCTAATCTGGCATTCTGAAAACATTGTATTGGCAGTCAAATATAATAAAAATGGAAACATAACAGCATAATAGATTTAACTTGTTCTAGTATAGCACAAGAATAGGAAATTTTTGCATAATCATCTCGAGTTTTTAGAATCAAACAGAGCAATTGTGTCTTTAGAGGAGGAGACCCACTATTTTAATATTGGCTTGAGATCCTACTTTGCTCATTTCTTCAGGTTCATTTCTTGCTATCTCCAGCTCTGCATATTATGGACTATTCTCTGGACAGGAAGAGGTACCTGACATCCAAAGGATGAACTCCGTAAGTGCTTTTATTTATTTTAAATAAACAGCTCATAGAATAAAGAAACTTAAATTTGAGATTGTTCCTGAAGCCAGAATGTATATTTTCCATACCCATAACATTTTTGGTTTTCCCACTTTTATGTAATTAGAATGCATAACATATATTGAATAATAAAATTACTGTACATAATTTAATCTCTGGTGATTCAGAAGGCACTTTAAGCTATTACAGTTTCTCAAAGTCAACATTAGGTACTTTATAATTTTTTTTATTGCACTGGTAAAACATGGAGATATTGATTAATAGAGATTTCTAGTAGATACCATATTTTATAAACTAATCTAATCTATCTTTTCTTAACATAGAGATGGCAGAATACAGACAGATTTCCATATATACGCATATATAGTACACATTTCTAGCTAAATCGACTTCAGGTATTTCACTTTGATGTTTGAAAAAAAACCTGAGCACTTTGTTCTATAGCTCTTCCTCCTTCTTCATTTTGACCCCGGTTTTATCTCTGAATACCTAGTCTCCAAATCTCAAAATATCAATGATATCTTTATCTCTTTTTCTTTTCTCATTCTCTGAACCCAAATGGTAATAAAAAAATCTGTGCCTGCTACCACTTAAAAGACACTAGCATCAATCTTTTAGATTGGATTGGCCACTGTCTCTCATCAAAGTTTACTTAGGCTAGTAACAATAACGAGTTGAAAGTATTGCGTGACTAATACTTGCCAGACTTTGGGATAAATTCTGAACGTTCATGGTATTTATTTAAATCTTTAAAGCAGCCCTAATTTTTTTTTTTTTCATTGAAAAAATGAGTCTAGCCATAGCTGGTGTGGCTCAGTGGATTGAATGCTGGCCTGCGAACCAAAGGGTTGCCAGTTTGATTCCCAGTCAGGGCACATGGCCTGTGTTGTAGGCCAGGTCCCCAGTAGGGGGCGCATGAGAGGCAACCACACATTGATGTTTCTCTCCCTCTCTTTCTCCCTCCTTTCCCCTCTCTCTAAAAATAAATAAATAAAATATTTTTTAAAAAAGAAATGAGTCTACCACGGTTTAGATAAGTTTCACAACTAGTTTGATTTCGGAGAGTTGGATGTTGATAGTCAGAATTGGAAGCTGCCCTTAATTTCTATATACTACAGCAGTGATTTTAACCCTTTTTCATCTCATAGCACATGTAAACTAATTACCAAAACTTCTGCTACACACCAAAAAAAAATTTATAATTTTTGCTGAGCTGACAAAAAATGCAGGTATAATTTTGATTCATTCACACCAGACTGCTATTGTTGTGTTGGCTTTTGTCATCTTTTATCGACAATCTAAAAGAAAAAAGGTCAACGCCCCTGACTAAATAGTCAGGTATTGTGTGTTTTGAACATTCTTGTGGCACGCCAGTGTGCCACGGCACGCCAGTGTGCCACGGCACACCAGTTGAAAAATCACTGCTCTAGAGCAGCAACAGCCAAATTGCTATCTTCTCGTTCAGAGTAAAATCCTGACCTTTAGTGTTGCACCCAAACCCTTTAGTAAAAATGTTCCTTTCTCATTTTAACCCCCACTCTTCATTCCCTGTATCTGATACACCTGTGGCAACAGACTTTTCTCCAAATTAGAAATGCCAGCAATGTATAGTGCCTTGTTATTGCACTATTTTCTCTATACTTCTTTTTGTTGAAATGATATTAATTTCTCAACACTCAGTTGCCAATTACAATGTTATAACCTCCTAGATTTTAGAATCCATAATTTAAGTGGATGAGCAAGAGTAGCAAGATCCCTGATTTCAGAGCCAGACTTCTTAGGTTTGAATACTGATTACAATACATTAGTCTTTTGACCTTGGGGACATTACAGAATTGAGAGACAAAGAGGGAGAAAGAAAAAGAAAGAGAGGGAAGAGAGGGAGAGAGAGAGAAAGAGAGAGAAGGAGGAAGAGGAGGCGGTAGAGAAGGGGAGAGAGGAGGATAACTTAGTCAATATACATAAACGACATGAAAGAGTGTCTGACACACTAACTAGTGTCTTGTGATTAGCTGCTACTATTCATTAATTCAGTTCCTAATTTGAAGGGTGCTACAAAATTTACATGTGGTATAATAAGAACAGAAATGATGGATTAAGAGTTAAGTAGAAATTATAAACACGTGAAGAAAATGTGACATAATACTTATATGTTCTTTAGGAGAAGATTTCTTGAATATATACAAAATTAAGAAACTATAAAAAAAGATTAAAATAGTTAATTATATGTAAATTTTAACTGCTTATATACTAAAAGGCAACACAAACAAAATTATAATGTAAATGACAGATTAGAAGAGTATATTTGCAACATACATCATAGATAAGGTTTTAATACCTACATCAAATAAAGAACGCTTATAGGTAAATATAATTTAAAACAAATTAATAAAATAATGAGCAAAAAGTAATTAAACAAAAATGATAAATACATATCCAATAAATACTTTAAATACTTATTTTTGAAAGAACCTGTGCTAATACCACCCCTTAAATTATTTAAATTTATAAAGATCAGTATTAGTTTGGTTTTTGGCAAGGGTTGTAAAAATGGTCAATCTTTTATTGTTAAAACACTGTAAATTGGAATATTATTTAAGGATATTTAAAACCTATTAAAACTTTTTAGGAATGTTATTTAAGGATATTTAAAGTTTATTAAATCTTTAGTATGTCTTTCTCACACACACACACACACACACACACACACATATTTTGCACATTTGAATCAAGATCCTGGTTGGTACTCCAATCTCATATAATTTTCTATTATTCCTTTCCCTCTACTTTATTGCAAATCTGTTGTGCTGTTCTCGCTGTCATTTAAAGCACAAAATGCTTTCATTTCTTGGGATCTTTACATTTGCTGTTATTTTGCCTGAAACTCTCTTACCCCAGTTATTTGGAAAACTCACTTATTCCATTCGGGTACATATTCAACTATTACCTTCCCAAAGAGGTCTTGCCCAAATATTTTCTATAAAACAACATCCATCCCTGTTAGTCTTTCTCCCAATCCCCTAGTTCATTTTTATTTGTAGTTCTTATTACTAACTGATACTACTATTATCCAGTTATTGGTTTTCTGTTGCTTTTATTTGAATATAAATTTCATAAGATAAGAACTGTGCTTTGATCTGAGCTGAATCCTTAGCACCTACAGCAATGTGTGATATATAGTAGGTGCTCAATGAATATTGAATATTTGTTAATCAAATGAGCAAATCCCGAGGCTTTCTTGCTTCCACTGACTGGAATCAAGAGATTATCAGATACCCATCCTTCCTACTAACTCATGCTTATAGATCTGCCACCATCATATACCGTGAATCCACCAGAATTAACTTCTTTTGTCTTTTATCCTGACATAGTTTCCAAGGCATCTCTCACTTCCCAAACCCTAATTCCCATAATACTCTGTACACCCCATATTCATACCCCTTTTTATACCTTTCTTTCTTCCGATAGTCTTCCATTGTGGTCTCTGGAATTCTCAGTTGATCCTTAGAATAATTTCTTACATCTACAACCTCTTTTCTACTGTTTAATTTGTTCTCCCTACCTAATGAAAACTTGGCTCTCTCCTGACTCTGGTTTCCCTCCACACTTGTCAAATGATAGATGATTTTATTCTTACACCCTCTCTCTTATTAGACCTGACGTTGGGGTACATGCTTTTTATTGTTCCTCAATTGCCCCTTTCAAACAATTTCAGTTTTCCCCTCCCCTCAAATTTTCTAATTTTGGATCTCATGTGAGCTAGTTGTTTTATCCAGTTTTCCTCATTGAAACTGTTATTCTTGCATTCCCAGACCTATCCTACTGGTTTCTTGACTTTTAGATTCTGGTTTTCTTTCACTCTGGCACAAGTCCTGTTTTTGTTTTTGGTGATTTAAGTATTTCAGGTACATAGGCCTTCTAATACTCTAAATTTTCTGACCTTTTACTTCTATCTTCTAATGATCCTGACCTCCATCTGCCTTAGTTGCCCTGTCATATGTCATTATCAAAAACTACAAGCCCTCCATAATTTTAGTTGCATCTGTCCCTCTTTGACCACCATCTAATTTATTTTTTTCTAGTTCCAATCTTTCTGATCCCACTGAGAAATCCAAATAATTGATTCAATCAACTTTTCACTCTTCTTCATCCCTTTTGATGTTCTCATTATCCCCCTTACTCAACTTAAGTTCCGTGAATAATCCTTATAATTACTTCCTAATATACACCCCTAACTGCATGACTCTTACTATTTTTACTTGTTTGGCAAGACCGCAACTTAGTTAAATTCAGATCATCATTCTCTATGACTACAATTCTGCAGCTAAACATAGAGAATAACACAAAGCAATTCTTAATCATCTCAATATAAATTCATAAACAACAACCTAGCGAGATCTCAGTGCTAATCAGGCAATCATACCATTTCTTATTTCATTAATTTCTTCACTCTTCTATTTCAATTTCAATTCACATTTTCTCCTCCTTTTTCACACTCACACCACCTCCCCTGTCCTCACTTTCAGCTGATGCCTATACATCCAATTTCATAAAGAAAATGGAAATTATAAAAAGACAACATCATAGATCTTATCCACTACATTTGCCCACTTACCGACCTGTGAACCCACACTCTCTGCTATTCACTTGTTGTGAGAGGTATACTATGTGTAGCACAATCTAAAGCCATCTCTGCACATGTGTTCTAGATTTCAGCAGCTCCTATTTACCAAAACATATTTTTTAGCAATTTGCCCTTTTCTCCTGCAACTCCATCTGCCCCCATCTCTACTGGATCATTCTCACCGGCATACAAACAAACTATTAGTTGTCCCCAAAACCGACCAGATTTTTTTTTCCAACTTCACTGCTGTGGTCTGTGGTACATTATCTCTTTTCCAGATTACTCTAATGGACTTTTAAAGTCTTTCTTAAGGCCTTTCTGCATCCCACAATCTATTCCCAACATACCAGAGCCAGTTTTACAAGATGAATGAAGTCTGGAGATCAAATGTACAGCATGGTGACTACAGTTAATGATACTGTCTCACCATCCATACACATACACAAAAGAGTTGTATTTAGAGTGCTTTAATGTATAGTTTATTTATTTATTTTCTGTATTTGGCAGAAGAAGATTTCTTGATCAAACATTTGAGAAAAATCTATATAAAACCAAGTTAAATATATACCTCTAGGGACTTTTTAGAGCCTCAAATGTGAGAGTACACATTATAAATTTCTAAGAATGGGATAGAAAATACTGTGTTTGTCAAGCAAAACTAAGCCTGAGCCTCTATTTTTGAAAGAGCATCTTCCAGGGCTTTGGCTCCATATAGAACACTTTGGGTGAGCAATACAAAGAGATGGCCCTTCCTGTTACGTGATTCTCTACAAATAAGGTCTTTTGATGGTGTTATTCTGTTTGTTTTCTTTCAATGAGTTTTAGTGATAGGCTTTCTCTTGAACTATATTTAATTTTTAGCTCTATTATTGTATTTTCCATTTTCGTTGAGTATGATTTTCTTGGCTAGTTTCTCTACCACTTTGGAATTTATCAAGAGCAGCTTTGTTTTTTAGTATCTGATATTGACAGTGGCTAGCACAGTTTTATTGAATACTTGCTGAAAGAAAAATACTAAAAATATGTTCACATGAAAAACAACAATTAATAAACCATAATTTATAGTTGTAAGATATTTTCCCTACTGCATGGTTTTCTAGATACAAAAAGTCAAATGACTTTGTTTTTGGTTGGAATTATACCACACCAACATGTCAATGATCAGACTGGTCAGAAACTCTGGTAGCCATATATTTCTTTAATAAAATTGGAAAGCAAAGTAATAAATTCAAATTAATAGGTAAAATCTTTTAAAATATGAGATCTGACAAAGAAAAGTAAAATATTTCTTGGTGGAAAGAAAAGTTCATAAAGTAGTTCAGCTCTTACTTTGCAGAAAAGGAAACTAAGGGTAATTGGATGGAAGAAATTTGTCTGCTATCACAGGATTCCTTTATAGCAGAGTGGGTATTAAAATTCATACTTCCTGAATTCCATGCAACAAGGTCTTTTATTTCCTCTTTTCTAGATCTCTCCCCTTTTATAGGTTTCATTGTAACATTTTTCTTTCTCCTTGTCTTATCTTTCTTTCCTTTCATTTAGATAGGACGTGACATTCTCTTGCTTTTATCAAGAACTTGCCATTTCAGAGCTGTGAGGCCCGTGTGCTGGCAGTCTGAAAGCTGCACTTCTGTTCGTTCATTGAGGGGAAGCATGGCTTCTGACAGAGCTGATTCACAGTGATGGGGCAGACGGGCTGAAAACTGGGAGGAGGACTTTGGAACAGCTCTGGGGCCAAATTGAGGCCACAGGCCATATGTCTGGCTCCTCTGTCATAAACAGACAACCAAGTGTACACATTCCCAGGTGTAATGTCACTGGGAACTTATTTGCAAACATATAAATGAATGACATTCAATTATGTTCAGAGGAAATGTTGTCAAAACCACCAAGGAAACAATTTACTGCTCTTTACACAGTATGTGATGTGGAGTGCATTAGCAAGCTCTCATTGCTTCGTTGTTCAGCATGCTTCTAAGAGGGTCTTTTGCAACCTGTTGTGCAATATAGCATGATACATACACTTATAACATACATAGATATAATGAAGTTGAGGGAATTCCAGAATTGACTTGGATGAAAAATATTTTGTATACTATATCAAAATCAGCTAATTTTTTTGTAGGCACTAGCCAATCAAAGGAAGAAAGGCAAGCTTCCTACAATTAGTGATGTTATTTCTTAACACCAGTTGTTGGGAAATTGATGAAAGCTTAAAATTTTGGCTCCATAAGATTATGTTCTTGCTAAATGGTGTCACATTTTTCCATGGTTAGAAAAGAAACTCTCTAATTTCTGTAAAATGTAGGTATAGGACAAGCAATAATATTTTAACTTTACCCGAGGCTTCATAATACCTTCGTAATGTTTTTAGAACAAATGCCATAAAGCTAAAAGGGTTCAATCCTAAGTTTTCTTATTGAAACTATAACTAGTGCTAATTGAAAACACCCAGAAAATTGAATCAGGGATGTGAACTATATAGTTTTATACAACGCTAACAATAAATAATAATATTCCTTAACATTGGCATTATGTTGGGTTTCACGGTGCGTAAACATGAATTATGTCCTTTCATTTGTGTATATTAAATGACATACAGGCCAGGTGTGGTTGGAGGGCATTTTATCATCATCATCATTTTTATAATACTTATTTCACAGATTACAAAGTTGAGATTCAGGGAAGTTAAATGACTTATCCAAGGTCATATTCCAATACTAGCATTATAATGAAAAGCAGATGTTGGGTGACTTTTCTGTATCCCAGAGCAGAGTGTTTTCTCATATGATACTGGCTCCCCTGTTAAGAGACAATAGGTCTATTTTGCAGCTGCAACTGCTGTGAGGGCCAGAAAGAGGAATGGACCTGGTGAGGTAGGGGCAGCTAAATCACAGAAGTCTAGAACCCTGAAAGAAGGGGAATGTCAGATGACAGAAGAAAAACAAAGGCAATTCTCAGCAAAACAACTTGTGTAATGGTTGAAAATGAGCATTTATTAATTTAAAAAAATATCAAGTACTAATGTGAACCAGCTACTATTCTAGATACTGTGATTCAGCTTTGAGGAAGGAAGACAAGATTCCTGATCATATGGAGCCTACATTATAGATGGAGTAAGATAGACTACAAAAAAGAAACAGATTTTGAAAATCAGTGTTAATGTCTATCTTTAAAAAATATTGCTAACGAATAGGAGATGGTAGAAGCAATGATCATTCCTCCAAGTGGTCAGGGAAGGGCTCTTCTGGAGCTAAGCTTTGAGCAGACATGTGAATGGCAAGGAATATTCAACCATTTATATGTCCATAGAAAGCATTTTCTAATTGATGAGGCCAGTTGTGTAGCCTGGGCCACTGGGCTACCATTAAAAATAAGATTTTTTTCTAAGTGCAATTAAAAGCCGATAACAGGTTCTGATTTGCTTCTAAAATGATCGTTCTGCATTCCTCACCTTTAGTCCAGAGGATGGCTGAATAGAAGCAGAAAGAGCAGCAAAGAGGCTGTCACCATCGTCAGAGACACTTGCGTGATGATGGCGTTGAGAAAGATGGTGCTAAATGATTGGTTTCGGGATGTATTTTGAAGGCAGGCATAATAGGATTTTTAGGTGGTTTGGATGCAGTAAAAATGTTTTTGGGGGGTGGAAAAGGGTAAAAACAAGAGCTCAAGGCTACCTTCTAAATTTTTGGCTTGTATATTTGAACAGATGAGACAAAGACGACACTGACTGTATTATATGTAGTCAAGTACATGAGTTAGAGAGGTTGTAAGGCTGCCCATGGGGACTAAAAGGAGACAATAGCTGGCTCCACTTGAGATTGTGTGGTTAATACCTTTGGACTTTCTGAGACTGACCCACGCTGGGGCATGGGCAGAACTGAGAGGAGGGGGATCTGCAGCTTAGCCACAGCTTCTAGAGCAACACCTCAATCTCACTAACACTTGTCATTATTGTCTGTAAAATGAGCAGTCATGCCAGATTGGTCAGGATAAACTTATTTGAGATTCTTACACTTTTTTTTTTTAGCAATCTGATGATTACTAATGACTTTCTGGGGTGGAAAAATGCACACACACTCAAAATTTCCATGCAAAGTCCATGAAATAGTGTCCAAAATTCTTCTACTTTGAGATGTATGATTCCATACAACATCAAAATAAGTCCCAAATCATTTAAGTCTAACAAAGCAATATGTGCTCATTGCAGTGTCAGGGAGAGCTCTGCAGCAAAATTTCACCAAATGTGTGGGCTGGTGAAGGTCCTTATCTTTGTCGTTGTAACATCATGAACACCCAGCCTTCTTGCTCAGCACAGAGGGAGAGAGAATCAAGAATCACATAGGAGTGTTTCACTGCCTTGACTGCAGATAAAACTCATCTCTTGTAATCATATATTATTTAGCCAGATCTAATTATTTGGCACCTGGCTCCCTAAGCCCTGGCAAAAGGATAGAAAATAGAGACCATCATATTTGGTCAGCGTTATATCTTCTTTCATATGTACTTTCTCCTTAAATAGGTGTTTTTCCAGCTCCTGTAGAAACTTTTGATATAATGAGTGTAGACATCTAAATAATGGAATACTACAAAGCTGTCAAAATATTTGTAAAGTTCTCAAAGACATATACAGTAATTATATATAAAAGCAAAGTGCAAAATAATGTGAATAGTGTAGTTGCCATTCATGTAAGGAAGAGGCAAAATGTGAATTTGTATTTGTACGTATTTGCACTTGCATGGAAAATCTCTGAAGGATAAACTTAAGAAGCTAGTGGAAATAATCACCTAGCCATCGTGATAGGGGTTGTGGGTGGATAAAATAAGAAAGAGAGTGAGAGCAAGACTTTTTACTGTATATCTTTCTGTATCATTTTCTTGGGAAGAATATAAATACACTGCCAACTCAAGATATTAAAAATTGATTTTAAAAAGTGAGAAATAAAAAACCTGTTGTCAGCTCATGCCCAACCCTCCTAATTCTCAGTGGTAGAGGGTATCAAGATATCAGTGGCTAATTTCAGAACTCCCACTCTTAAAAATTGACCATATCCGATGGAGGAGGATGTAAACAGTGCATGAATGGCTTCGTCACAGTGTAACACGCATCACACCCTGTGCTACTGCTTACTTAGCAAACCTCACTCAATCACATGGATGAACCAAGATAAACGAGATAAATATTGCCTAAGATTTTCTGTCTTGTAGATAAGGTTCTCCTTTGTCAGGATATGATATAAAGCTAAGTAATAGGTTAGTAGATTTGCTGCTTATTTAGCACAATGCTAATATGTAAATGAATAGGCGTTTTGAAGCCTTAGTTTGATATGGCTTTAATGTTACAAAATTACTGACTTGGATAAATAAAAAGTTTCCCATGGGAAAACAGTTCCTCTTGATAATTTAGTTTTGTATACTGTTGAAATGTGATATGCATGAAATTTCATATTGTGGTAGTATTCTTATTATTAATGATTTATAGCTTTAGCTTTCCAAGTAAAAGTGATTTCAAAGCATAGTAAACAGTATAAGATATGGATTCATTTTCTACCCCTGCTAGTTATGGTTCCGTGTGCTTTTTGCTTAATCTTTCAGGGTTTTCTTTCTCCATCTGTAAATTGCAAATAACATTATGAGGTTATTCTGAGAATTGAGATTAGGAATTCAAAAAATTTAGCATAACACCTGACATAAGAAAGCATGTGCTATAAGTGGTTGTTATTATTACACATGGATAAACTAACCACAATTTAGTGAAATTTATTTGGAGTTAGGGGCTACAAAAATATTCAGAAATGATTCCAATATTATTTCTCTTTCCCAAAGCTATGGTGAGACTTTTGGGGCAGATAACAAGTTCTTTTTACTCCTTACATACTGTGAGGTTAGAAGGAGTTGCAAGGATGTGATGAAGCAGTGCAAAGCACAGGAAACAGTGCAGACTGGAAGGTCAAGAACAGCCTGGACATCTGGAAAATGTGGGTTGTTGTCCGGAATAATTGAGATATTGTTTGGAGATATAATTACCACATTGTAAATAGTTGCTAAAGAAAAGTTGCATTTTATGATAAGTGAGAAGATAGAGACCTGAGGCCACTAAGTCAAACTAGGATTCTAAAGAAAAAAAGAATCTGTCATTCAGAAACTAGCCCATACTTCAGGGAAGTAGGGTATAAAAATGTTTAGATAATTTGTCATTAGAGTTCAGTTTGACCATACTATTAACTTTTAGTACTTTGTTTTCTGAAATCTTCAAAGTTGTGAGTTTTGTAAAATTTTCAACATAGTTCTTCTTTCTTTTAAGCCATGTCTCTCAAGGGAAGCTTAATTTGTATGTATCTGATTCTTTTGTACTTCACTCATCCAAAAGTTAGTTTGTAAGAATTCTTTGATGTTCAGAAAGCCTTATCATTTTATTATAATACATTCAAATTTTTTTTTCCTTTGGAAAATGGAAACAGTGTCTTGCTTAAAGTAAATAAGCGAAAACACCCAATTTGAGTTGGGGTGGGGTTATGAAATAATTCTGCCTCTTCTTCCTTCTCTCTCTTCCTTTCTCTCTCTTTCACACACATTTCTCTGTGAGTATCTTGGCTTCCAGCAATAATTATTCAAATTCAGAAAGGAATAGGAGAGTTCAACCTTCTCCAAGTGGTTTCAACTCAATAAACATTTTTTGTTACCTTTGATGTATGAAGAAATATGAACGTTTGTATAGGTAATAACAATAAAAATGATACAGAAATGAAAATACAGTATATATCTTCAAGAAGTTTATATTCTAGTGGCTGAAATAGATATAAAGAAATTATAATATTTGACTGAATAATATACTCTGAGAGATATAATGCAACATTTTGTGTGAATAGTACAAGAAGAATCGTGAATTAAATCAGAGGAACTGAGGAAGCTTTCCCTTAGTAGGTGAAATTCAGGTCAGCCTTTTTAGAATTTCAGGTGTTATTAAAATGTCAATGAGTGAATAAGTTGGGGAGGTTGTTCCTTTCTCAACAAAGCCAGCTGGGTATACAAAGCCAGCTGGGCATTTAAGGTAAAGCCAAAAGTTGTTAACACTTTGAATGCACAGCTTAGAGTTTGGATTTTATTCTCCATGGTTAACAGTTTGAATATCCTGTAGGAGAATATTAATACAAATGCAACTTGGGCCTTAGATAGATAAAACTGATGCAAATATGAAGGATGATTAAGAGATGAGAGGGTCAGGAAGTTTAGAGACTATGTTTGTGACTACTTCAGTAATTCAATCAGGCAAGAGTCAATCAAGATATAAACTATGGTAAAATAAAGACAAGCTAAAAGACAAATGGATTATAATTCCTGGATTTTTAGTTAAGATGTGCATTAGTTAGAATATAGACCAAGCTGGCTATAACAAAGAGACCTAACACCAGAGCAGTTCAATAAAAGGAAAATTTTATTATTTTCTACGTACAGAGGCAGGAGCATGGCTGAGGACGGCGAAGTGTCTCTCTAAGATCATGCATTGTTGTCGCAATATTGAAAGCTGGCTTTCAACCAACTTTCATTCCAATCTTTGGAAAAGGAATGAGGAAGTTGAAAGCAAGGGGCTTCCTTTTAGAGAGGTGACCCTGAAGTTGTATATATTGCATCTATTCACATTCCATTAATCATATGACTCAAAGAGAGGTTTCTATTTGAATCTAAAATTTAGCAGCTCTGAGAGATTGTTTCCCTACAAGTTGTATTTATATCACTAGTAGTGTATGAAATTACTTTTGGTGATAGAAAGGAGTAGGGTATAGATCCTATGATAACAAGATGAAGGAGGCAAAAAGGATAGGGAGAAAAGAGAGATAAAGACGGCAGACATAACGAACCTGTGTGTGTCTGTTCTATAACAAATACACCAGACTCATTCCTCACTTACCAACACCAATTTTAAAAATTGTGCAAGTATTGGTTTCACCTGCATAATATCATAAGCTCCATGAAGGCAGGGACACCATCTTTTATGTTCAATACTAACTCTCCCAGTTTCAGCAAATTGCCTGATATATTTTAGGAGCTAGATATACAAACATATTTTTAATTTACATCTTGAAAAATGTTAAACATTTTTTCAAGCTGAAAGAATAAATATATATGTTCATTTATTGTTAACATTTACTATATTTGCTTATTTTTTTTTTGTTGTTGTTGTTTTTTTCCGAATCCACTGAAGGAAAGTTGCAGATGTCATGACACTATTCCTGAATAATTCAGGAAGAAAAGGAAGGCGAAAGGGAGGAAGGAAGACATACCTGCCAGATATCTTTTCAATTCCTTTACTTTTAAATTTGGTAAGTCTTTGTGGTTTATTTTCACTCCTGGGATAACTCATCCACAATCATATGGTAAGGAATTTTTATAGACTTTTTTACAAGATAAACAGAAGTCATTTACATGGATGTTATTTAGGAATACTCTACGCAATAGATTCAATTTGAGGACCATTAAAAAAGTTATTGTAAAACAAATGATTCTTAAAATTAATATTTGTAAGTGTTTAAATAAATACAATTCTGCCCCTCCCTGCCCCCATAAAATAGTTGTTACTAAACAAGAAGAGTAAAATCAGAAAGGAGAAAATTTGGTTAAAGTTGTGAAAATTCAGCCTTTCTTCACCCTGAGCTATAGAAACAATCTTTATTGGGTACTTTTGCTCTACTTTGAGAAAAGTGACTTAAAAAATTGAGGTACGTTTAAATATAGGTAAGAAAAAAATCATCTTTGGAAGTTTCAGCAGATCCTAGGGAATTTCTCTGTCAGAGGAAGAAATTATAAGAATTTTGATGATGTTTATAGGTGATTGTAGACATGGTACAATATCAATAAGCTCAAGACAAAACTATAATTAGATTATAAGAAGTTGGAAATGGGATAAAAAAATCAAGCCAGGATACTGTAAGAGCACAAAATTGATATTAAGAAATTAATTTATATATAATCAACTCTTTAAAAAATATAAATAACACTGTCATTCATAAAGGACCTACTAACTTCTTAGGGACCCAGATTTAGTAAATGGCAGTATAGAGATAAAACCTTAAATTCACCTGACTACAAAAGCAAATACATTTTTCCCTGCCTTAATGCAGGGGTCCCCAACCAGGCACCAGCAAAGTTCACCTGAGCTCGGCCTCCTGTATCTTCCCACACTGTCCACAGCAGGTGAGCTAGAGAAACTCCACTCTCCCACATCCATAGCAGGCCAGCAAAACTCACCTGAGCTCCACTTTCTGCACACCCCCCCACCCTGCCCCACAAAACCTGTTCCTGATGACAAAAAGGTTGGGGCTGTTGTGTATAGACTCTTATTTACCAAGAAGAATACTTAAAGAACAGAAGGAAAAATTATGTGTTGGGAAGGCTCATATATTCTCCCCTCGAATTGTATAGAAGCATTATCTGGTAAATGAATATTCAGTATCAGAATGCTGGCCAACAAACAGATTTGTTCAGGGAGTGCTGCAGTGTGTATTTGCCCTATTCCCATACAGGGCTGGAAAGTTTCATGCACATCTACACATATATGAATTGCACACACATTTTTAGTTTTTTAGTTATTCTGTTTACCTTCATAGTAATCTTGCAAAGGAAGTATTGATAATCTTAGCATTCCCATTTCAAGGCAAGACGATTAAGAAACATCAAAATTAAATGATTTATCCAATGTCACACAGTGTGTCAGTACTGCTGAGAACACTATTCACATGCTCTGCCCACCCTCTATTAAGAAGTTTATTATCCAGGGATTCAGAATTTTCAAGAGGTTTGTTACTATTATTAGAGGGAAAATGAAGCGCAGTTAAATTTATAAATAAGACAATTTATTGTTACTAGGGAGTTAATTTAAATTTTCATGTTATAGACCATGTTAACTCTTCCTAAGTAAGATTCCCAAATCTGGGATTACCCCTGTCAGACTTGTCATTTATAGGAGTGGGCAGACTTCTCCCTTCTGCTAATACTTGAAAAAAGACCTCAGGAGAGAGCGGAGTTGCACCTACTGTTACAGGACCCAACCAGTGTTGTTCTGGAACAGCTGTGCGGTTTGACTGCCCACTGCCAAGAAGTATAACTCCCAGTGCAAGAGTGGTGAAAAAGGAAAGGTGTTGTTTATTTAAAGGTTATACAGATTTGGAATAACAGCAGATTTCTGCCATTAAGACCCGCTCCCTTTAAAACTGCCCCAAAACACATAGTCCTGCCTTGTGGCGGACTCCGGCCAGCAGAGTACACCTGTCATGACTGAAGACAAGAATAAATGCACAGGCTACAGCAATCCCATGGAGAAAAGGGGGACGGCATGGCCACTCTCTCAAAAGGAGAGCACCCGACCCTTGTCTAGACAGGCTTTTGTTGTTTTTCTCGGGTCTTGAATCAAAGAAGGATTTATTATATATTACATAAAATATTATTGCCTACATTTTAGGTACAGTCAAGGAAATGCAAATAACATGCAGAAGGGAAAGGCAGTGAGCTGATTAGCTCTGTCCTTGGGAAAATTCACACAGGCTTTGGAAACTACCTTGAAGATAGACAATACACATTTGTTGTTTCAGACCAGGGTGATGGAGTTTTAGCAAGAGCAAGCCATAACAGTCTGTATGCATTTTCTAGGCCTGATTCCCATGGGAAAACTTGGTTTGAAGGTCTGGCTCCTGCCCACCACTTCACTCCTGTAGGTTTTCCATACGGAGCTAAGTCACATTTGCCAGACCAAAACAAGCCAGTCACCTATACTACCTCCCTTTTCAAAACCAGGCCAGTTTCAGAATATGCCACTCAGAGGTACCATCTGTCAGAAAAGCAGAAGTCTGCAGCTTAGCATTCCCAGTCACAGTTCAGCTCCAAGCATCTCTCATGAATTCAAGTGGCTGGACAGGTCACCCACCACACTGCCAGCTCTGGCAACTTACTGAACTTCTGACTTTCAGACTTCTTCTCTCACCCCAGACCTTGTGGCTCCTTTTTCTTTTTTTGGCCTGCCTTCATTTAAATGTTAGGCCTAGAATTTCCTGGGTGACCACATATCTGGCCCTTCCTATGGTGTGCTAGTGTCCATCATTTTTGCCAGTTCCCCAGTGTCTTTTACCCTCTTTTGGCTGCCATCTTTAGTCAGGACAAGAGTTCGCAGCAACACAAGGGCATCCGGGATGGGCATTTGCCCCCTCTCTCCCATGCAGGTGTTGTATGATATCCCCTACCCCTCATTTTGTCAGAGTCACTGAATTCTCTCAGCATCATACATAAAATTCTCCCTTGGGGGAAGCCCTCTTCCCTTCAGGAAGGCACAGCTAATGACTCGCCATTGCTACGCAATGGATCTTAAACACAGTACCATCCTTCTTCCCTTCCCCCTATCAAAGATTGTCAGGGAGGTCCTCCTATTTGCAGAGGACCCATGCTCTGCACTCTGTTATACTATTCAGGGTTGTTACAAAGTTCTTAGCTGTTATCTAGAATGACCTCTCTTAGTATTGTTGCAGTCTCTTTAAAAATCTAATAAAATACATGGTCCCTGTTCTCATAAAATAAAATAAAACAAAGCAAAAGTAAAAATGTTCTGGAAACAAACAGTTGGGGCAGGTATAAACGGGACAGTGCATTCACTGTAGATTAAGAAACTCTTGTCTGAGACTATGGGATTAAATCAATGTACCAGCTTTGGAGCATACTAAGAACTGAAAGACTAATAGATGACAGACTGTTACAGATGAATTTACAATGAATCAGAAGGAAAAGGAGACCAATGGCGAGGATGTAGAAGAACCTGGGCCAGAAATACGATATTCCTTCAGGAGCATGACTTGACTACTGATCTATATCACTCCCTTGGTTCCCCACCTTTTTTTGGAAACTATATGTGGGCTATTTTGTTTATCTGAATATCTAAAATGAACACTCCAGGGAAAAGTAATAAAAGTAAATAACAAAATATAGAAATAAATTAAGAAATCTTTAAAATACTGTATTTCGTTGTGCATAATGCACACTTTTTGCCCAAATGTTTAAGGGAAAAATAAGGATGTACATCATACGTGGGTGTAATGATTACATACCAGGGGTATAATAGTCCATGTATAAAGCACACAAAAGCGTGGGTACACATTATACACGGGATTGCATTATACATGGCAAAATACAGTACTTTAGATCTCCAAAATGAACAAAGAAAAATGTCTACAGAGATTTCTAAACTATAAAGAGAAGGATATTTTATTATGGTTAATAAAATTATAACTAGAATTAAATAAAGACATGTAGGTGTATGCATTTTTGTGAAAATGAGCATATCTGTTCACACGCAATATTATGTGTGAGTGTATAATATATTATTTTTCTATCTTTCTAGCACTTAATATAATTTCTTTGACAATCTCATTGCTAGCAGATTCAAGTACAGTTTCTCAAGGGAAATGGTGAAAAAAATAAAACTTTTTTTGTAGAATGATAAAATAGGACAGATGTTCTGTGAGCAGAGAGATGTGTACCATTTGCAGATAAACTCCGAGGCAGCAAAATATGGAGACGAAAAACAAAACAAAACAAAACAAGTTCCCTTAATAGGCCATGGAAGTATGGAAACATGCCTGACTCAGAGAATATATTTTTATATAATTACCATAAATCTGCCTAAATTATTACCTACTAATTAAATTGGAGCTATATAATAAAAGGCTAATCATTTTAAAATTTTGCCATAGTGTCTCAATAACATGAATAAAGTTGTAACCCAATGTGAGATAAAGAACAGGCTGCCTAGCAACCATTTTAACTAGTTCCCCTGAGGTTTTCAAGAAAAAAACGGATATTTGGAGGGGGAGTATTTGTTTTTGTTTTGTTCTTATTTCAAAGTTTCAGGATCATTCTTAACTAGTCCCTCTAGTCGTTTTTCTTCTTATCATTGTGTGAAAGAAATAATTTGTTGAAAAGGAAGGAAGGAAAAAAGGAAGGAAGAAAGGAAGGGAAGAAGGAAGGAGGAAGATTCAACATAGGCTATTTTAATCATTTGTTCAAGAATTCTAATAAAATAATGCAAATTAAAGTCAGGTGCTTATGTTTATCACATACAGGCATATATACCTTCCTGTGAAATAATCACAAATCAAATTCAAAGTAGTGCCATTGGCTTGACAAACTACAAGTTCATTGAAACGTGCAACAGGAAAGAATATATGTTGTCAGCATTTCTTGACCCAGGATTCAAGGGCAACTTTGAAACTCTGTGTACTTCATGAAGCCATTGATCACTAGGAAGATGTTTTCATAAAGAAAACGTGGCCAGTTAGGTCATTCTCCCCGTTTCAGACTTTTTGGTTAAGTAAAAGCACACTCATGAAACATTCACCAGGTATTTTTCAATGATGTCTTATCATGTAGGTCTCTGACATGGGAGAAAAGGGAAAGTGTTTGATGGTGATTGTAGAACAGTAGCTTTAAGTATTTCCTTTGAGAAAGAAAAAAATGTAGTTTTCACTATATATCTGTCATATAGTCTTCATGAGTTTGGAGAGGAGAACAAAGGATGGATTTCAGGTTAAATTCCAAAGGTAATGATGTGTTAATGAGGATAAAGGAAGCAAAAATGATGATATAAAAAGGTTAAATATTCAAGGAAAGCAGAAGAGATGGTGAATCTGGTGTACGCTGGGTAAGTTATATAAATGAGATGCTTCAAACAAATTTCATACCTTCTTACATTATGCAATTGTTTTTATAGCTTTTAACTCCATTTTAAGACTATCACCAATTGGGTTTAGTAAACACGATTTAGGAAATCTGCAATAAAAAGGTGTTTTAAAATAAAATATTTATGATCATTGTGAGTGATATAGAAACAATGTTCCTTCTAGATCTTATTTTGAGTCCTGAGTTCATTTGCAGGTCCATCATTGACACAATATGAAACAGAATTAATTTGCTGGCTAGCACTTCCCTGAAGTGTGAAGGAGAAAGTGGTTGCATTGCTTTGAATTACCTAAGAATTTGCCAATTCACAATGCAAGGCTGAATTTCCTATTTTTTACTCTGACCTCAGTGATGAATTTAAATAGCAAGACTATGTTTTAACTATGCAGAAACATAAGACATTGCAAGTGAGGAGCAAAACAGCACCCCAAATATTCCACTTTGACATAGAGATTACTGTGAATTACAATTGATCAAGAAGCAGTTAGTGTAAGAAAGACACTCTGACCCTTCTTTGTTCCCCCAGAAAGCAGGAAACAAATCTACCATATGCAGAGGATAAAAGGCATCCTTATAGCCAGTGATTGGGAATTAGTGGCCAAAAATGCTATATAAACAAATTTGCTACCCTAAGTCCAAACCCTTTTGTTTTGTCAATTTTTTTGCAAATTTATTGTTTCTCTAAAGAATGTAAAAGCTGCCTGTTTTGGTCACTTTAGGGAATCTCATATTTTTATGGGCTTCCATACATACAAAATAAATTTTTTTCCTGTAATCTGACTTATGGCAATTTAATTATTATATTGGCCAAAGATCTGAGAAGGGAGAAGGAAAAAGGTTTTCCATTCTTATGACATAAATGAAACTCCACATGTTTAGATTATAATGAAAACTTATTTTGACATATTTCTCTATGTATTTCAGCATCTTATGATCTACTAGGATATTATCAAAACTAAATGCTTTGTGAGGTAGGGAAGCTTTTTTCATTTTTATATTTTTTATAATCTAGTTCTTCATGTTTTCTAAAAGTAAATAATGCATGAGGAAAACATGCAGTATCTCGACTAGCATTTTCTTTGAATATTAAATATTACTTTTGAAAATGTTTGATCTATGAATAGTTGTGCAGAGTAATTTTCCTGTTGGAAATAAAGCCTGCTATTTATCTGTTTCCCTTTGATATCCTAGCATACTAATGCTATGCAGAGTGGTTGACCATTGAATTCCTCCCCAAAGTTATGAAACTTAAAATTTCATGAAAAATCACAGATACGAATATTCTTTGAAGGACTGATATGCATGTTTGCATATCAGTACTGTATGCAGTACAAGACTGTTTTTTTTTTTTTTTTTCAATTCCTTTGGTTTATTTATTAAGGTAGTTTTCACAACTATAGATATGGTAGATTTTATTTTTTTTACAAATGCCATGATAACCCTAAATTAAGTCCACTAATGTATAAGTGACATAATTCCATGGATCATACCAGAGACTGCTTTATTTAAATTGTACACCTTCCAAAGGACAGCTTAAGTTGGTCCCACCTAAGGTGGGAGATTTATATCAAAAATCCTATTGCTTTATTCATCCAGGTTTCCTGTAAAGATGGAGAAAAACACATAATCTAAACAGCTGAGGATACTATGAGGAGGAAAAAATTACAACTGTTTGCAAGTATGCTAAATTAGGCGCAACAACAGATGCCTTTGAAGCCAGACATGAGTTGTATTTAAAAATACTCCAAATCATTCATAATACTAAATACAACCTTCTCTTTTGTTTCTTCTTTAGGGTTAAGGTCTTCTGGAATGGTTTCACCTCTGTGGCATCTTTCCATTATTTCACAGCAATTTCATAGACGGCACAGGAAGAGTATTAAGAGGGCATAGTGAAATACATGCAGAGTAAAACCAAACTACAAAACTTACCAGCTATCTGACCTGGAAAAAGTTGTTCAATTTTTCTGTGCTGTAGTTTCCTCATCTCTAAATGAAGATTATAATGGTACCTGACTCTAGAACTTCTGAGTAGTAAGTAAATATATATCAAGAGCCAACAGTGCCTTTAATGAAACATTATATAGATATGATATACAATTATTGTAAATAATATATATGTTGGTAAAGTACTTTGTCAGTTATAATTTATTGCTTTTGGTTTCACCAAATAGACATTTTAGAGCAGTTATAGGTTCACAGTAGAATTGAGAGGACAGTACAGAGATTTACCATAACCCCGAAGTGCACATAGGCACAGCCACACCCATTATCAACACCCCTTACCAGAATGATAGTCCATTGGTTTGAATGGATGAACCCACACTGACACATCATTAGCACTCAAAATCTACAGTTACCATTAGGGTTCACTCTTGGTATTGTACATTCTATGGTTTGTACTAATGTATAATGACACATATCTGCCATTGTGGTATTGAAGGGTGCTGCTTTGGCATAAGTATTATTTTAATTTAAAGACATTTGAAAACCAGGAAATGTTAAGACAAAGCATTTTAGTTCCTCTTTTCTTCCTGAAAACAAGAGATACAAATTTCCATGTGAAAGATAGCTTCCCTTTATTTACTAGGAGAAAAGAAACATTCTTTAATGGGAGTCAAAGTCAAGAAAATTCTGTATAAACATGCCTTGTTAAAACAATTCTTATCTTCCTGCTGTCTCCCGGTATAGTTTAGTTATTATTCCTCAATTGCCTTTCTTTGTTGAACCCAATATAAAAGCATGAGGGTTGTGCCATTTCTTTGGATGTTCCTTTCCTGTGGGGACTCCCATGCCACTTGAAGCTTATATAAATTTGTATGATTTTCTTCTGTTAATCTGTTTCATGTCAATTTAATTTCCAGGCGTAAACTCTAAGAGTGTGAAAATAAAATTGTGTCTTTCTTACAGTATCATACAGAGTAATTTCACTGCCCTAAAAATCCTCTGGTCTCTGCCAATTCATCCCTTTCTCTCTTTAACTCTTGGCAACCACTGATATTTTCGCTGTCTCCGTAGTTTTGCCTTTTTAAGAATGTCATATAGTTGTTGTATGTTCTTTTCAAAGAAAATAATATATTCTGTTCTCTAATGTTCCCCCAAATAGTAAATATCATTAAAATACTTTTCTAACTAAGACAATTTGGATGCAATTAGCAGAGAGATTTGAAAGAAAATAAAAATATTACAAAATTGGTAAACTGTTAGGCTTATGTTTGTATAAGACAAGCTTGCTAAATTACTGCAAAAAATCTCTTTTTTTCAATGTCTACAAAGCCCAGAGGAAGCAAAGTCAAAAAATTAATTATGTTTTAAGCCTCAGTGGAGTTTGCTGGCTGTCTCCATTGCATACATACAATTTTAACATCCTAAATACTCTGCAAAGTGGATATTGCTATTATCCTCCTTTTACAGATGAAGAAAAAGACAGTCACAGGATATAAGTAGTTTGCAGAGAATCACATAGCAACTAAAGGCCACAATAGTAAATCCAACCCCAAAATGTTTGTTTCTAATTTGATATTATATTATCTTAATTATGCAATTTATCCTCTTCTCTTATGTCCACTTGATCACTAATTCCTATATATTCTAAGTTTTAAATAAGGTATTTCTCTGACACAGAGGAAACACATAAAAATTTATTCATATTAACTCTTCCTCTAAAAACTGCCTCATTTTTCTATTACCCTTTACAAAGAAACACCTCTAAAGAGTTGCTCTTTCTACTTCCTCATGTTCTATTCTTTCTTTTATTCAGGAAGACCAGGCATTTTTAATAACAGGTTTATCACAATATAATTGAGATATAGGACACTGCACACAAAGTGTGCAACTTGATAAGCTTTGACCAACGTATGCCCCTATCAAACCACCACTGCCGGTATGACCAACAAATCTCACAAAAGCATTTTTAAAGCTCCTTGTTATTCTCCCCTCCACTCATTATGGGTTGTCTATGTCTACTTCTTTGCATTTCCAGTAATTTTTTTAGAGAATGAAAGATATGTGTGAATTTTGCCTTGTTAGGTCCTGGATATTTTTGTATTTCAGTATTTTTGGGCTTCCTTTTGGGATGTATTTAAGTTACATGGATCTTGCTTTAAAGCATTGTGATATAATAACAGAGCAGTAGTGAATTTAGGGCTAATTTTACTTCTCTGGTCAGGCAAAAATATTCTGAGCAGTCTATTTGATGTCCCAATAATTACATATTTTTCTATTCTGCCTGGTGGAAAGAACACTGTTCCTATCCCTCTATGAATCTAAAGACTTTTCCTTCTCATCTGTTTAGGTTGTTCTCTCTTCAGACTCAAGTAGGGTCTCCACATGCACTGAGCAGTATGCAGTTGAACGTACATGGGGGACTGTCAAAGGTAAATTTTCAATCTTCCTCTCACTTGTTCTCTCAGCACCATTTCACTTTGTTCTCTCTTGCTTGAAACATTTTCTTAGTGAGATTCCAGAACACCACACTTTCTTAATTATTTCTTCTCCCTTACTGACTCTGTTATTTTCCTAGCTTTGACAAAAGAAAGTACCACAAACTGGGTGACTTAGAAAAACGGAAATTTATTGTCTCACACCTCTGGAAACAAGAAGTCCAAAATCCAAGTATTAACACTGTTGTGCTTCTCTCTGAGACCCAGAGGGGACACTGCTTCCTCATTTCTGGTGGTTTGCCAGCGATCCTTGGCAACAGCTTTTTAATCTCTGGCTCCATCATCACGTGGCATTCTCCCCTCATGTGTCTACATCTTCATATGGCATTCTCTTCTCTGTGTGTCTATCTTCACTTCCTGTAAGTGAAGTCCTATTTAATGCCCACTCTAACGACCTCATCTGAAATTGATTACATATTCAAAGACCCTATTTCCAAGTAAGATCATATTCAAAGGTAGGGGGGCCTCGAGCTTCAACCTACCTTTTGGGAGGACACAATTCAACTTATTCACTAACAGTTTTGTCGTTATATTTTCCCCAAATTCTAAAAGTTGGAGTGTTCTTATTCAGTCTTCAGATCTCTTCTTTTGCATACTTATTTGCTAATAATCTCATTTAGTTCCAAATTCTTACATACCTGATCGTCATTAACAATTACAAAAGGTAGATCCCTGGTACCAATTTAAATTTAAGAGTCATATAACCAACTGTATATCAGTGTTTCTAACTAAAGATCTCCAAAACAAAATATTTTATTCTCATTCTTTCTCCCCATCACCATCAAACTTGCACTTTCTTTGGTCTTTTGTATCTCACTATTTCCCTGATGCTTACAATAAAAAAATTGGAATCATTTTTAATTTTAGTTAGCAAATATTTCTGATATTCAACGAATTAGCACTCCCTCTTAATCATCTAGTCCATTATCAATCATCTTAACTATTATTTTTGTTTGTTTGTTTTTTAATTTAACCTCAGCTATTGCAGTAGTTTTCTAGCTAGTCTTGTTTTCTTTCTGATTTATTATCATTCACCATCCGCAAAGTATCCACAGTGATCATCATATGTTTAAAACCTTCATTGACTTCCCATCACACTTAGAATGAAATCCACATTTTAAAACTATGGACTATATTATTTGTGTAATCTGGCACAATTATCTTCTTGAATCTCATTTCTTTTGATTCTTTCTCTTGCTTTCTCCACTAGCTTTAGTTTCTCCTTAGGTAAGTCAGGCAGATTTCTACCTCAAGATCTTTGCATTTGACCCTTCCTGATTGACAGAGTTTTCTCAACTTGCCTTCAAATTGCTTTGCAAATACAGGGTCCAGCAGAAGTAAGGCTTGCTGGAATGTGGTTGGTAAGGTATGTGAACATCTTGCATGAGATGGACAGCAATGTGAACATTCCTCCTAAAATGTCATATGGTATGTTTGAGTGTGACATTATTATGTTACAGAATTACATGCTTAAGATTTTGTAATAAAAAATTTTGTAATTAAAAAAGGGTACTATTTTTGCTGAATCTTGTATATATTTAAATCTCTGTCCACAAATCATGTCTACTAGGAGAAATTTTCTAATCACTGCGACTAAAATAACACTCCCAAGTTTTCTTCATCTTTTCTACCTGCTTTACTTTTCTTCATAATTCTAATCCTATACTGACATTATGTTTGAAATATATTTATTGTATATTGTGTTTCCCTCCTACACTAGATTGTAGTATGTAAAAAAAAGCTTCCATATGTAAGAAATGTTTAAAATATCTTCGAAAACTGAGTAATTTTTATTTAGTGATATATACTCAGTATCTAATCACAGTACCTAGCACAAAGTGGATTTTGATAAGTATTTGTTCAATGAATGTAGCTCTTTAAATATAAATATAATAAACAGAAAATTTAAAAACAAAATGTAATTTGGATTTTAAAAATGTTCTATTGCTTTCAAATGAATCTTAATCAGGTAAACGCTAACAGCTCCTTGAGGAGGTAGATATAAGGTAAAAGGTATCATTTAGAATATCACTTCCTTTCTGAGTGGCTTTGTGTTTTTTCTGATTATAATATCAAGCAAGAAGATGATAAGATGATTACTTCCTTTCTGAGTCACTTTGTGTTTTTTTCTGATTATAATAGCAGGCAAGAAGATGATAAGATGGTTCCGATGCTAATACTGGAAAGGGAAGCTCCTACTCTTCAACAACTTTCCAATATTATCAAACAATGATTTTAATTAGTGGTATAGGTCTTATAACTCTAAATTTAGAGCTCTAAAGAAACGATTAGTTTAAAATAAGTGGAGTTTGAAACTCTTGTGACTCTAAATCTTTCTCTTTCATCCATAAGTAGCTTTTGAGTACTTCAACTTGATTATGGTCACATATCTCACATTAAAACAAAATAGAAGCTAAAACCCATGAATTTATTATTTCCCTTTTAATTTTTATATTACCAGCTTAGTTTGTGTGTTCACTTCATCTGCGACATATCCTATTGGTTAGAAGCCAAGTCCCAGGCCCCGCCCATAACAAGGGAAGAGAATTATACAGAAATCTGCTCTTAAACTACTTTCTTCCTTCTGCTCAAGGACTACACTTTTTAGTCACAATGGACTATCTATTTTCCTAGAAATTATTTATTGGCATACCCCAAAATATATTCTTTTATTGCTTCCATGTTTTTCTGTTACTGTTTTCTGATCCTGAATTATACTTCACCTCATCTGGAAAAATCTTACCAAAGAACTTGTGCAAATTTCTTTTTTTTTTTTTTAATATATTTTATTGATTATGCTATTACAGTTGTCCCATTTCTCCCCCATCATTCCCCCCACCCTGCACATCCTCTCCCACCCACATTCCCCCCCTTAGTTCATGTCCTTGTGTCATAAGTTCTTTAGCTTCTACATTTCCCACACTATTCTTGCCCCCCCGTCTCTTTTCTACCCACCATCTATGCTACTCATTCTCTGTACCTTCCCCCTCCCTCCTCCTCCCACGCCCCTGTTGCTAACCCTCCATATGATCTCCATTTCTGTGGTTCTGTTCCTGTTCTAGCTGTTTGCTTAGTTTGCTTTTGTTTTAGGTGTGGTTCTTGATAGCTGTGAGTTTGCTGTCTTTTCATTGTCATATTTTTTTATCTTCTTTTTCTTAGATAAGTCCCTTTAACATTTCATATAATAAGAGCTTGGTGATGATGAACTCCTTGAACTTGACCTTATCTGAGAAGTACTTTATCTTCCCTTCCATTCTAAATGACAGCTTTGCTGGAAAGAGCAATTTTGGATGTAGGTCCCTGCTTTTCAAGATTTCAAATATTTCTTTCCAGCCCCTTCTTGCCTGGAAGGTCTCTTTTGAGAAATCAGCTGACAGTCTGATGGGAACTCCATTGTAGGTGACTGTCCCCTTATCCCTTGCTGCTTCTAGAATTCTCTGCTTCATTTTAATCTTGGCTAATGTAATTATGATGTGCCTTGATGTGTTCCTCCTTGGGTCCAACTTCTTTGGGACTCTCTGAGCTTCCTGGACGTCCTGGTAGTCTATTTCCTTTGCCATATTGGGGAAGTTCTCCTTTATTATTTGTTCAAATAAGTTTTCTACTTGTTGTTCTTCTTCCCCTTCTGGGACCCCTATAATTTGGATGTTGGGACGTTTAACGATGTCCCGGAGGTTCCTAAGTCTCTCCTCATTTTTTTGAATTCTTGTTTCTTCCTCGTTTTCTGTTTGGTTGTTAATTTCTTCCTTCTGGTCCACTCTATTGATTTGAGTCCCAGTTTTCCTTCCATCTCTATCGGTTCCCCATGCGTCTTCCTTCATTTCACGTATTGTAGCCTGCATTTTCTCATCTAATTTATGAGCAAAATCAACCAATTCTGTGAGCATTTTGATGACCAGTGCTTTGAACTGTGCATCTGACAGGTTGGCTATCTCTTCGTTGCTTAGAGGAATTGACTCCGGCGTTTTCATTTTTTCTCCGGTTTGAGCCATTTTTGGTGGGGTTTTTTTGTTTTGTTTTGTTTTGGTTTTAGTCTGGTCGCAGCTGTTACGTATGAGGGGTGGAGCCTTAGGTGTTCCTCAGGGCGGGGCAGCCCAGTCGCTGGGTTGTGACGCTGTAGGTGGGGGTGGGGTCTGAGAAGGAGCAAAGGCGCCTGCTCCGCTTTCTCCTGGATTCAGTCCCTTCCGCCACTTCCCCTCTGCCTGGATCGTCTGAGTGCGCGAATGTGGGACCCCCTGGTCAGCCAGCCGCCTTGTGCGTCCTCACTGGGTCTGCACAGTTGCCCCCCTGTGCCCGGGGTCCTCCAGCCGCCGCCTGTGCGCCCGAGAACCGCCAGCCACCGCCCGTGCACCTGGGAACCGCCAGCCGCTGCTACTTGCGTTCCGGGTCCGCACCTCCACTTTTTCCTGCCGCGACTCCACCCCTCTTACCAGTCTGGATGAATGGTTGTTGGACTTCCATACAGTTCAGTTTTCTATAAGTTCTGGTTGTTTTCTTGTTTCTAAATATTTGTTGTCCTTAATTTTGGTTGCGAGAGGAGGCACAGTGTGTCTGCCTACGCCTCCATCTTGGCCGGAAGTCCAGAACTTGTGCAAATTTCAACTCTTCTTAGGACTCTTATGGTCCTTCCTCTGTGTTCCTCAACCCCTCACTTATTCTCTCTCTCTCTCAATCTCCCTCTCTCTCCCTGTATCCTGATTTCATTATGGCACAATTTTTGGTGCCACCGAATTTTAAATTCACTAAAAATAGATAGTGTTCTATTAGTCCTAAATCCCCATCACCTAACACAAGATCTGGTATTTATTAATAAGGACTTAAATTTAGCTAATGAAGTAAGCAAAATTACTAATTTTAAATGTTTGTGAGTTTGAATTTTTGAACACTCTGCTGAACAAATTACTAACAGGACAATGTGATGATTTAGTGCTTCATCTTTAAAATGTTATGACTTTGCATTCCAAACATGGTTTTGCCTCTTTCCCAAAGTTCTACAAATTAAATGAAACACTCATACAAAAATAAATAAATAAAAATAAAACAAAATTAGGTAAGAACTCTAATCAAGTGTAACCAATTTTCCTGTCTGACATATTTTTCACATTTTATATTTACTGAAACACAGTAAAAATGTGACTGCTTAAAGATGTTGTATGATAACCTGTTTGCATTTCTATGATTCAAGACATGATGGATAATCATTTTAAGTATTTTATTATTTTAATATTTAAAATCAATGTTATCAGTTTTCACATATTACTTTATTTTCATGGCATATGTATATTTCAAGGCTTGAAAACCTGAAATATCGGAGTAATATCTTTTTAATTCAGTCTCTTTAGCTGAAACTTTTGTAGATTTGGACTAGACCCTGTTCTAGACATTACATTAGATATAAGCTAGATAATAAAGAATGTGATATATTTCCTATTTTGTGGGAATGAAAAAAGTCATATAAGGACAATTTCCCAGGTAATTGGAATCAATATTCTTTATTACTAAACTGTTTTTACTTTTTTTATTAGGAAGAAAGTATTTTTAATTGGGTTATTTATAGTCTGGCCTCCTAGACTATGTAGTTCAAGGTAACTTAAATTTCCAAAATAAATATCAATCATAGCACAATGGTATTATATCAATATATAATACTGATATAATACTTTAAATCCTGTTGTAGGAAATCTATGCTACAGATATTAACAACTGTAATTTTCTGGTTTATACTTGGTTCTTAAAATAATTCACTTTCTGACTATCCATGTAGTTCCTCTATCATTGCCTTGCTCACCATTTACACATGAGCCTCTTCTTAGGCATTTAGAAATATCAACCCTTAAGAGTAAATATAACTCTGACACTGAAATAAATTTAATACTGGTTATAATATTATTATTAGTAATAGTAAACATTGATTGAGTTCTATATGCCAAATACTATTCTGTGGGAGGGCTCTTCCCTCAGACCCCCCCTGCCCACCTCCTGCCCCCACGGATGAGAATAAGTCTACCAAGACGTGATCTGCTTGGGGAGGTGGTCTCTCAAAGGAGAAGGGTCAAGAGCCTTTTCCTCAATGAGCTTTTATTGGGTCATTTTGCATAGGAATGAAGGCTCATTAATCATTGTCAGGCAGTAAGGATCAAACAATAGATAAAGTACAAAGAACTCTGAGGGCCCATTTTGAGTCAGGGTCAAATAGCTAAAGAGCAATAAAACTTTGAGGAACAAACTTACTTCTTGCTTGGACCCTTATTTAATTGAGAGCATTCTAAACAAAGCAGGTTTCATAGGATTTTACATATTCTTTCTTAGGTCTGATCACCCTAGGGAACCTGCCCTTTCCAGCACAGGGTGGTACCCACCACTGGCATTGTTTCAGGCTTAAGTTAGGCTGGGTAAGTAAGGCAGCCAAGAGACTACCAGGCTTCTTGCAGACAGAATGAGGACTCAGGCTATGTCAAAGCTGAAGGTCCATCACCCCCTTTTACTATAGCCCCCCAATCCTTCCTTGGGGCCTCCACGTGATCATGCCTGTCTTAGGTCATTCCCCCCTTGAAGAATCTTACCTGTCATTGGCTAACCGATCAAGCATTGGGGGTCAGTAAAAGGAGGTCATGGATGAAGTAAAAGGAGCAGAAGCGGCACCCCTGCCAGGGAGATAAGCCTTGTCTCCTTAGTGGCTTACAGTCTGAATTGAAGGTCACTCACTTAGCCTTAGCCATGGGGGGTGTTACAGCTCCTGAAATCAGGCAGGGTGGTTCCCAACACTGTTTCAAGATCATTATAGGTAAAAATGCATTCATCATCACAAAAACTATAGGTTAGGTAAAGTGATAGAGAAGTGATAATCTACTAGGCAGATGAGCTACCTTTTAGGAAAGAATCTCTGTGTAGTTAGTCTAGTTTGACACAAAAATGAGTTCAGAAGGGCTGGAGTGGACATTGTCTAGGGAGCAATAACTAAAAGTAGGCATTAAAGATAGGTGGGGTCAGGTATGTATTTATGTATGTGTGTATGTATATATGTATGTATGTATTTTCTCTCTTTTTTTTCTTTTTTATTCAATCCCTCCACCCCTCCAGTCTCCCCCAGAGCTGTTGCCCTGCTCTCTACCTATGGTTATTAGTTCAGTTTGTTCATTAGATTTCACAGGAATGAAATCATGTGGTGTTTATCTTTCCCTAACTGGCTTATTTCACTTAGCACAATGCTCTCCATGTCCACGCATGCTGCTCAAAGGACAGGTTTTTCAAACAGCTGAGTAGTATTCCATTGTGTAAATGTAGTATAACTGTTTTATCTACTCATCTACTGGTTTTTTAAACACCATGGTCAAATCTCATCTTCTACAAACATTCTGAAATACTCACTGAACACAGATAAAGCAACTTTCTACTTTTTTTCTCAAAAACATTGCTATGTTTGGTTATTTCTCTAATTATCCTTTAGTTTGGCATTGCCTCAAGGACTGGGCAATATCTTCATATCTTTAAAAAAGAATCTCCAACAATTTCAGTCTTTTAAATGATAAATATGAAATGGTGTTCCTTAATTTATGGCTGCATTACTAAGATTTAGTTTTCTGGGAGTATGGTCTTTAGTATTAAAGGACTTCTTATTTCTTTCCATGTTTCATTTGAGCATGATTATTTTACCACTTTCCTGCATACATTTTTACTTCTTCCTCTACTTCGTGCACCAACATCCCCAACTTCCCACATGTACAGCTAATCACACTGTTCATCAGAAATTCTTACAAATTCTGTCAATTTAATAATACAATCTATTTATGAAAATTACTCCAAGAATGCATTGAGATTGGATTCTCTTCCAAAGTGAACCTCACTGGTTTTCTTCCTGAGACATCAATGTGTATTTTTGCTTTAAACATAAGAACACACTGCAAATCCCTTTGATTTGGGTGTATGCTTGCAAAATTAAATGTAAAGCAAATGTAGTTCATGAAAATCACCTCACCCATAAAGCAAGATAATGTGGGAGCAGAAGACACAACGTAACAATTAGAAGCAACCCATCTTAGCAAGGCGATGAATTCTTTGTACAGTAGAAATGTATAATCATCAAAGAGTTTTATCTCTACCTGAATGTACATCACATAGGCCTATGTAATTGCCAATACACCTGCCTGAACATTGAGAAAAACCAAAGGCTCCATCATTCATTCTTATATAGGGCTCAGTTTTTACCCTGAGGTGCTGTAGGCACTCACGTAGCACTGCATATTTTAAGAGATTCAACACCCTGCATGAGTGTTGCTGCGCCAGAGCAGATTATTCAAAATAATAGCCTGGGGTGGTGCCTGTATACTTCAGAAAACTTCCTAACCCATCTTTGATTTCAAAAGGAGAGGCAGGTCCCTGAGAATAGATATTGCCAATCACATTTCAATGTTGTACTGAATGCTCTAAGGGAGTCAGAGGATTAAGAGAAAAGTAAGAATTTTTCTGGTAGAGCTGCATTAAATGTTTTAACCTAGAAAAGTGAAAAAACAGCAATAAATAAACAATCCAGAGACTAGGAAAAAGCATACTGATAATTCAATAAACTGGAGGTTAGAAAGAAATATTTTTTCAAACTCAATTTTTTTTTTATTGAAAGAAGAGTGCAATGAGAGAGAGAAACAAAGTAGGGAGAATGTTTTCCTGCACGATATAACAGAAAATCGCTACAAGGTATATGCACCTTAAGATTGTTTTAGTTGTACTGTTCAACGAAAGGCCATTGTATAGTATTCATCATTTTGTTATGATGAAGCTTTAAGAACCCAATAAGTGATGCATTTTGGGGGTTGTGGAAATCTGATAGTAATGATATAACTGAACCTAAGCATGTTAGAGGTTTGGCCCTCTACATTTGATAACATATAACAATTTTACTAGACTATAACTTTTAGTACGATTAAATCACCATTATGTATCTTTTCTTCCTGGAAATTATACAGAAACAATAATAAAAATTATGTAAACTTTATTTTTAGAGAACCTAGGAAGTATAAATCTACCAACTTCAAAATATATGAAGGATTCCCAAAAGCAGCTAAAACACTAAATGCATATGAGGTAATATAAAGCGGAACATAGAAAATGGCCAAAAGCTCAGTGGTGACAGATTTTAGAATGCACTAGTAAAACTCTGCTTTCATAGGTGAAGGACTCACCCTCAAGTTCTAGCCATGTACCTTGTTTAAAATAAAAAGTGAGGAAACTAGCATGAGTAGAGTTTGTAACTAAAGCCTTTTTGGAATTGGTTTGCACAGAAAAAAAAAAAAAGAGGGATCGGGAATCTTATTTGTAGACACAAGCCATATAGGTGGGTAGCTATCTATTTTTGGACAGCAGAGAAGAGATCCTCTGCGTTATAAGTCCTGAAAAGCTACCCCATCTCCTTTTCTTTCACGAGAATGACTTCCAGGGCACCAGTCTAAGAAAATTCACATTATTCAGTAAGAATGAATAGAAGACAAATGATGCTAGCAAAAAACTGATACAAAGATAGTGTAAGAAAAATGGTAGAAAAAAGTCATTATAGAAAGTACAAAACTGTAGACAGTTTTTAGTATAAAATGTTGGAACCAGGAAAATAGCTAAAGGACTGTCCCTGTGAGATTTGGCTGTCCAAGAACAGAGAACAAAGAACTTGAGGCAGATTACCATTTAAGGAGATGTTTAGGTTTAAATTTCCCATTCCCCAAACCCTGCAACGCATAGATCCCTCGTGCTAAAAGATAGCCAATAGCTAACAGCCACATCTGCTTCTGTGAAATGCTTGCTTGCTTGCGTCTATAAAAAGGCTTATCTGTAAGCGTTAGGTGCGACTCTCCTCTGCAGCTCTTCTGAGCATCGTGTCTTCGGACACTCTGGGAGTCTGCCCCTGCTCTGGGTAAAAGTTTTGGCCAATAAAGTAACACCTTTGAGTCCTAAAAGTTTCTGAACATTTGTTTCTCGCATTGGTGAATGCAACATAAAACATAACAGGTAATGGTTCCATAACCTGTCCTTGGGAAAATTATTGGAGTGCAAATTTCAACCAATGAAGAGATTCTATAATTGTGGGTATCTCAGTTTTGGGAAGTGTATTTTGTTTGTTTGTTTATTTGCATCACTTTGTGGGGCTCTGGTTTCTAGAAGTTTCTGGCCTCACAAGGCTGGACCACAATCTTCTCAAGTAGAACCCATTTATTTGATTTTATGGGGACCAGCAAGCAGGCAAGGAATGCTGGATGGGTTACACTGCTTGGGGACTACCACAGAGCTCTACCATCCCCAGGACTGGCAAGGCATTTGGAAGGGGCAGGACAGCTTGTTCCGTTCCCATTAACCACTGGAGCCAAAGCTGGACTAAAGAGGGAATGATGAGGCCTGCAAACTCAGCGCCTTGAAATGGTGAAAGTGAAAGGAAAAAGATGAATAGGAGTTGGGGGAAAAAAGAGAAGTTTTTTTTTTTAAACTGAACATTGGGTCTCTTGTCTTAGGTAGTTATAGTGGCAAATGAACAGTAACTGTACATGTATTTAACTGAAGAACTTATACTGAGACAAAATTGGAGATTAATGAAAGAATTAATGTAACTAGCATATAAGTGATAATAATTTAGCAATGCAACAACATATATAAATTGGGAGGACAAAGAAAAAAGAAAAAAGGTAAAAATAGATTATCTCATGTAATAACTAGAATATTATTTTTCTACTTATTTTAGGATATAACTCACATACAGAAAAAGGTACCATTTTTATTGTACAATTCTACCTTTAGATGAGTGCATGCAGTTTGTAAAGACCACTGTATAAAAATATGAAGCAATTGCACCACACACATGCACACACCCACTCGTATACTCACATATACACACACGTCCTTCTAGTCAACCATTTCCCCCAACTCCAGCTCCTGGAAGCCATTGATGTGTTCTTTTCCTATATCTCAACCTTTTCCAGAATATCATTAAATGAAATCATGCAGTGTGTAAGCTTTCGAATCTGGCTACTTTCACTTAGCATAATTCATTTGAGATCCATCCATGTCATTTTGTATATCAACAAAACAGTCTCTTTTATTGCTGAATAGTATTTCATTGTAAGATTTTTAGACCAGTTAGTTTATCCATCATGCTGATTGAGGAACATTTGAGTAGTTTTCAATTATCTGGCAGTTACAAATCTACAACAAAACACTCATGGATGGGTTCTCATGTGAACATACATTTTCTTTATTCACTTAAGTAGATAATTAAAAGCAGAATTGCTGGGTCATGTGCTAAGTATATTTACATCTTTACAAGAAATGCTAAAATTCTTTCCAAAGTGTCTGAATGATTTTCTGTCCCCAACAAAAATGAATGAGGGCCCTAGGGCCACCACACCCTCATCAACACTCAGTGTTGGTGGATTTGCTTATTTTGTTTGGAGTGATATTCCATTTTTATTGTTTCATTTTCTTGTTTTCTAATATATCCAGCTTCTTTTTTGTTCATTTAACATCTATGAAACATCTTTGAAGTGTCAATTCTTTTGTCTATTTTTTAAATTGGGTTGTTTGTTTCTTTAAGTGGCATTTTAGAATACTTAACAAAGTCTGGTTACACGTCTTTTATCAAATACAAGATTTGCAAATATTTTCTCCTAATCTGTGGCTTGTCTTTTCAAACTCTCCATAGTACCTTATAAAGGATAGAAGTTACTCATTTTAAGGGAGTCAATTTATTAATTTTTTCTTTATGAGTTGTGGTTTTGTATGATTAAAAAATATACAGGGGTAGGCAAAAGTAGGGTTACAGTTGTGCATATGGAAAAAGACATGCAGGTTATGATCATTACAATAACTTGATTAACTCAAAAGAACGTCAAAATGCAATCATAAACTTATTTTTGCCCAGTTGATATATTCATATAACTCAAGGTCACATAGGCATTGCCTCATCTTATCTTCTATAAGTTTTACAGTTTTAAGTTTTAGATTTAGTTGCACAATCCATTTTGAATCAGTTTATTATATAGGGGATGAGGTATGGATTGAAGTTTATTTCATGCATATAGATATACAATTTTTCAGCATCTTTGTTGAGTTATCTTTGCACCTTTGTTGAAAATCATTATACTTTATTTATTTTAGTGCAGAACTACTCGTATTTCTGCACTCACCGCTCTCATCTATTTATCTAAAAATACATCCTTTTCAGGATTACAGTGTTTTGGTCACTGTAGCTTTATAATAATTCTTATACTAGGTAGTGTGAATCTTTCCATTTTGTTTATCCAGCTTAAAACCCTTTTACCTGTTTTAGTTTTTCATCTTTTCAGATAAAAGATGAATTCAGCTTATCAATTTCATTCATAAATAAATAAATAAATAAATAAATAAATAAAAATACCTGCTGGGATTTTTATTGGAATCTTGTTGAATTTGTAGATTAGCTTTGGGAAATTTGACATCCTAATCTATATGCAATTTAGCTTTTAAAATTTGTTAAGGATTGCTTTGTGGCTCATGATGTAGTCTACCTTGGTGAAAGTTCCATTTGTATGTGAAAGAAATGACACATATACTCTGCTGCAGGTTCTATAAATGTCCGTTATGTCAACTGGTTGATAATATTTCCCTGGTCTTTTATATTTTTTTACTGTTTTCTGTCTTCTTATTTTATGAATTTCTGAGAAAAGAAGGTTGAAGTTTTCAATTGTAGGTATGAATCTGTTTTTATTAGTGTTACCAGTTTTTGTAGATCTGCTATTAGGTGGATATTTTTTAGGATCGTTAGGTCTTCCTGATTAATTGATCTGCTTATAATTATGTAATAATTATATTATCTAACAAGATAGCCACTCTAGTTTCATGAGTGTTTACATGATATAACTTTTTCCATATGTTTCCATTTAATTTGTTTCTGTATTATTTTTAAAGTGGATTGTGTGTGGACAGTGGATTATAATGGAGGCATGATTTTTCTATTAATCTGATAATCTTTATCTTAATGTTTGTTTACACTATTTACATTTAATAGGATTACCATTGTGATTGAATTAATATTTACAATTTTTTATTTTCTATTCATTTTTTGCTTATTACTTACTTTCTCCTTTTCTTTTTTCTTTTATATCAATTGACTATTTTGGAAGTTTATTTATGTACAACATTTGGTTTACTATTTAAAATAGGGATTCCCTTAAGGGTTTGTAATATACATTTAATGAATTTGTGTGCCTTTAAAGGTTATTATATTAATTTATGTGTAGTTAAAGATCTTATAAATATATAATTTCAATCCATTCCTTTCACTTTTTGGCTAATGTTGTCATGTAATGTAATTTTATGTTTGCTATAAAAGTCAATTCCTTGCTACTCTTTTGTTTTTGGCGGCCAGTTATCTTCTAGAGTGATAAGAAATAAGAAAATGTAGTCTTTATTATATTACTTCTGTTTACACCAGTTCTACCACTCTTTCTTTTTTTAACTTAGATCCAAGTTTATGGTTAATGTCATACTTCTGCCTGAAATCACACTTAAAAACGTCTTATTTGCTGATCTACTGACAATGAATTCTCTCTAATTTTGTGTTTCTGAAAAATTTTAAGTGTATATTTCTTTTAAAAATATTTTTCTTAGGTATTGAATTTTGGATTGACAGTTGAATTTTTTTTTTTCAGATTTTAAGGATGTGACTCATCTTTCTCTTGGGTTGCATGTTTTCTGTAGAGGAATCTGCTGTAATTCCTTTGTATATTTTTTGTATGAGATTTTATATATGAGATATCATGTATATAATGCAATATGTTGTTTTGGTTTCCAGCATTTTTAATATGATATGTATAGATGTTTCTGTTTTTGTTGTTATTTTGCTTTGTTCAGTTGTTTATCTCACTGGTTCTCTTTTCACCAGTGGTTTTATATATTTCATTAAATTGAAGAGTTCTTGAAGCTTATCTCTTCAAATATTTATTTTTCACTATTCCCTCTTTTGTCTTCTATGGAAATTCCAATAACACTAATTTTACATCATTTCATATTGTCTCACAGTTTTTAGATACTCTGTCCCTTTGTGTATGTGTGTGTCTATGAGTTTTTCTCTTTGCTTAATCCCCTCACCTTTTTCACCCAGCCGCCTCTAGGTGAAAACCCCTCCCCTCTGACAGCTGTCACCTGGAGAGTGTTATAATAAGTGAAATAAGTCAGTCAAAGAGAGATAAGAACCATATAATTTCACTTATATGTGGAATGTAGTGAAAAAAATAAACAAACAAAAAAGAAATGGACCCAGATACTGAGAACTCTGCTCCTTTCAAAAATTTTTTATCTTTGTGTTTTTTGGCTAATTTTTTGGAAGATTTTATTTTAATCTTTAAAGAGAGGAGAGGGAAGGGAGAAAGAGAGGGAGAGAAATGTTGATGTGAGAGATACATTAACTGGTTGTCTCTCATATACCTTCAACTGGGGACATGGCCTGCAACCCAGGCACGTGTCCTGACTGGGAATCAAACAGGTGACCTTTTGATTCACAGGCTGGCACTCAATCCACCGAGCCATACCAGCTAGTGCTCTTTTGGCTAATTTGTTAATATTTCTTTATAATTACTTTCTTTAGCTATTCAAGCCTTTTGAAGGTTATTTCTTCTTTGTTATTGTTTTTCTTGTGTAACATGGCCATTAAATTCTCTCAAAGTTTCATCTCTCTGCTGAAGTTACCTATCCAGTAATGCATTTTGTTCACCTTCTCTACTCAAAGCTTAAACATATTAATCATTGTTATAAATTCTGGTTGATAGTTCCATTATTATTGTCATATCAAAGTCTAGTTTTACTGATAGCTTTGCCTCTTGAGAGCATGGGTTTTTTCTTGCTTTTTTGCGTTACTCATAACTTTGTATTGTGAGCTGCACACACTGTGCAGGGAGGTGGAAACAATGATACAACGTCTTTTCACCTGAAAAACAGAAACACCTCACTCTTCCTTTACTGCAAAATGAGGGGATGGTTCTTTGTGTCCTGATTGAGCCTCAATCTTAGGCATGTATTCCAAATATGTCACTGATGTCAGTGGCTGGGACCTTCTCCCTAATCCTGACTCTTTCCTACAGGAAACCTGCAATGATCTGGACTCCCAACGTATTTCCCATCTTTCCTCATAGATAGATTAAAAAAAAAATTTTCTGTCCCTAGATGTAGTGGATCTTTTCCTGAGTTTGATAACCTTTCCTCAGCAGGTTACCTTTTGTTCTATAGGTAATGTAAGGAAGTAGAATATCAGCAGGGCTCATTCATGCCTTTCCTCCTACAGTTGCTCTTGTCTTCCCTCCAGGCTGGAGCCCAATGGAGGTTTTCTCATATTATCTTATCCTGCCTTACATATCTTTATGTAAACATTAGGGTTTATTAAAAACAATGAGCTTGCCAGTGGATGAAAATTCCTCTAGGTGCAGACCCAGGGACTTTGGCTACTTTTACAGTAGGCTGTTTTTACATTAGCTTTCAGGAATTCATTAAAAATTGTAGCTTGATTCTTCTTATGGACCTGTATGGCTTCATGTCTGTCTCAGGGCATTAAGTCCTTGTGTCCTGTCTCCTCCTTGAAGGTATAAACTTACTGAAGTGTTTTCTTTTGTGTATGACCCAGTGTATAATGAATACATTTCTACAAGTAGATATAATAAAAATAACATTCTGTTACCACAATGCAGAACAAAAAACAAACAAACAAAAAAACACTTAGCAATTACTAATAAAATATAAAAATAAAAAGTTGCCAAACCTGTAAATTTAAAAAAAAAAACTCTATAACAATTGAGTCAAAAAGAAATGTAAGAGGGAATTAAAGAATTATATGAAAAAAGTTGAATTAGTACATATTTAAATGTGTGTGATATTACTCAAAGTGTTTTCAGAACGAAACTCTTAGTCGTAAAAATGAACATTAATAAAAAACAACAAAAAATAAATCAAGTGAATTCAGTATTCAATGAAAAATTTTGAAAAATAATAATAAAACAAAACAAAGGAAAGTAATAAATATTGTGGCAGGCAGAATTCTAATATGGCCTTCTAAGATTTTCTGCCCTAAACCCTGAGACTGTAAATATGATGAGTTATCATACTGTGATTACGTTATATTGTATATCAAGGGATTTTTTGTTTGCAGATGTACTTAGGAGGTTAATCAGTTAACTTTGAGTTAATGAAAAGTGAGATTATCTGCGTGTAGCTGCCCTAATCACACCATCAGACCTACATTTAAAAGAAGAGAATTTCCTCCATCTGAGAGCGGATGGGAAATTGGGAGAGAGTCAAAATGTGAGAGTGATCCTAAGTGCTGCTACTACCATCGAAGATGGAGGGAGCCACCTGGGTTGGATTTTAGAGTGTTCTCTAGAAGCTGAGACCCCTGGCCAGCAAAAAATAAACAAACATGGACCTACAACCCCAAGGAACTGAATTCTGCTAACAACGTGAACAAAGCAGGAAGGTGATTCTGGCCCAGAGCCTCCAGAAAAGAGTCCAGTCCAGCCCCGCCGCCCCTTTGACTTTAGCCTCTGACACCAAAAGCAGAGAACCAGTGAGTGCTCTGACTTCTAACCTACAGAGCTTTGTGATATTAGTTTTGCTTTAAGCTGCTAAATTCATTGTACTTTATTAATGGAAATAGAAAGTTAATAAAAAGATATAACAGAATTAAATAAGTTAGATCAGTGATTTTCAAACTTTTTCTGCTTATGGCACATACAAACTAATTACTAAAAATCTGTGGTATACCAAAAAATATCTACATTTTTCCAATCTGACAAAAAATTAGGTATAATTTTGGTTTATTGACACCAATGGCTATCGTTGTGTTGGCTGTTGTTATTTTTTTATTTGAGAATCTAAATGAAAAAGGTCCATGCCCCTGACTAGTCAGTCATTTCATGTTTTAAAAATTTTTGTGGCACAGTGATTGAAAATTGCTGAGTTAAATAACGGAAAAGCAGTGGAATACATACATACATACAGACAGACATACTTAAGATGGTTATTGGAAAAGTTTACAATATAGATATAGCAGACATAAACTAAGTAAGGGGAAAAGAGAAGAACAAAGAAAATTATTTTGTTTGGGGTAAACAATAACTGATAGCGAGTGAATGTAAGAAACACAAAATATTACTTTGCAAAAAAGAGGAAAGATAGAGACTACCAAAGTTTCCTTTAATAGAGGATTGGATAAAGAAGATGTGGTAAATATATACAACAGAATACTATTCAGCCATTAAAAAAAGGTGAAATACTGTCATTTACAACTACATGGATGGACCTTGAGACTATTATGCTAAGCAAAATAAGTCAGTCAGTAAAAGCTAAGCACTATATGATTTCATTGATATGTGAGATAAAAAACTGATACTCACAGACACAGACAATAGTAGGGCAGATACCAGAGGAAGGGGGTAAGGAATTGGTGGGAGGAAAATGTGCCGAATATATGGTGACAAAAGATGGCTTGACTGTGGGTGGTGGGCACACAATGCTATACACAGAACATGTATCATAGAAGTGTACATTTGAAACCTATATGATCCTATTAACCAATGTCATCCCAATACATTTAATTAAAAAATAAATAAAACAGCCCTGGCTGGTGTAGCTCAGTGGATTGAGCGCGGGCCTGCGAACCGAAGGATCGCGGTTCGATTCCCAGTCAGGGCACATGCCTGGGTTGCCAGGCCAGTTCCCGGCAGGGGACATACAAGAGGCAACCGCACATTGATGTTTCTCTCCCTCTCTCCTTCCCTTCCCCTCTGAAGATAAATAAATAAAATCTAAAAGAAAAAAAAATTTATAAAAAAAAAATAATAAATAAATAAATAGATAAATAGATAAATAAATAAAACAGTGGCAACTAATAAAAAATATAAAAAGAAAAAAGTAGTAAGGATAGTATACAGAGGTAGGCAAAAGTAGGTTTATAGTTGATCATGTGGAAAAAGTCACATGTAGGGTATGATTATTACAATATCTTTATTTACTCAAAAGAATGTCACAATGGCATGGTGCACTAAGTATAGTCTTGTACATGATCATATTACTGGCCTTCATTATGTGCATACTCTTATAGTCTATTTGCTATACTCATGCAAGCACAGCAAGTACCTCCTGTAAGCCTACATTTGCTCACCCCTATATATTCATATTTTATTGTGTACATATAAAGTAACTCTTGAAGAATTCAGAAGAAACTATTAATGAATAACCCAAAGTGGAGTGGGGGTGAAGGCTAAAAACTGAATCAATGAAAGACGGTTGTGTGAGGCATTATATATATTTTTATATATGTGTGTATTTGGTTCTTCAAGTACAAAAGTTTCCTTTTTGAAAATTTATTATTTTCTTAAAGATTTTATTTCTTTATTTTTAGACAGAGGGGAAGGGAGGGAGAAAGAGAGGGAGGGAAACATCAATGTGTGGTTGCCTTTCATGTGCCCCCCACCAGGGTCCTGGCCTAAAACCCAGACATGTGCCCTGACTGGCAATTGAACCAGCGACCCTTTGGTTCACAGACCCATGCTCAACCACTGAGCCACATGAACCAGGGTGCCAAAAATTATTTTAAAAAACAAATGAATGTAGAAATAGTTCGAAAACATTAACATATTACTTTTCTGAACTATACCATTTTGGTATGATTTAATTATACATATTTAAATTGGCCCTAAAACAAATATAATCCTTTAAAAATTATTTTCATTACATTAAAGTAAATATATGACAGACAAATCATTGTCAAAGCCTACATAGCTTCAAACACCTAGGGAGTGCTTTCTTTCTTTCTTTCTTTTTTTTTTTTTTTGACAATGCCTTTTTTTTAACTTAAAGAAGGTGTCCTTTGGAAGAGCTAAGATAGAAATATTTAGAAACCTCTTTTCACTCCTCTGTGGTAAGTGGAGGAAATGAATAATGGACATAGGTAATTAAAATGACAGTTTTTGAATTACTTAAGATGACATTCGGCAATACCAAGAGGACATCCTAGGGAACATGCAGAAAAATCAAGTCTACTTAATAGGAATGAGGAACAGGACAAGCAACAAGAATGACTCTTTTATTTAGACATCATGATAAAAGTATTCCTTCCAGATTTGGTTCTTTTGTAAGAAAAAAGATCTTGTTATATGGGGAAAGAAATTATGCTAATAAGATTAATATAGCATGTACGTAAAAATAAGAAAGAGATGTGATTGTCATTGTTTACATAAATTTTCTCCTAAAATATAACATAGATGGAAGATAGAGGAAGATGTAAATGCCTTATAATGAATATATGCAGGGACCATATGGTAAAATTGTAGCTCCCAAATGGCATCAATTTCTATATAGCACTCCAATTTGGAATACTACTGATAACCTAATTTTGGATCTGTTTCAAGACCATCAGTGCATTTGTCTCCTAAAGAACCAAGGGAATTCATTTTCAAAAAGAGGGGAGGGAAGAAAATCAAACTTTAGTCTGGTGGTTACTGCATACATTTAAGAAAAATAAATAATATAATTTACAGAACGTGTAATGATACATGGCATGAGGGAGAAATGATGGATGAGTTAATGTACTGACACGTGTTACTTTTAAATTTTTTTTTTTCTAAAATGGGAAATCTCTTTGGGAAAAGGGTAATCATACATAGTTAGTGAGTTCTTACAGAGTACACATGTATATTCCACATGTACACACACTCACTCACACTGTAGGTTTTTAGGATAGCCAGAGCAGAACGCAGGTAATAAAGATCCAACTCATCACTATTTACAATAAAGCCCTAAAATAAAGAACAAACCTTACTATAAGGACATGAAATTTCAAATGAAAGTATAATTGGGTTGCTGCATTTTAAGGTTGCATTACTGAGCTGCAACATTATTGTTGTAACTTTATTACATACATTTAAAATCGAGCTTATTGTAAAGCAGTTTGTATTCTCTCTTTCCGTCTGTTTCATCATTTAGCCTGACTACATACCCCCAATTCCTGCTGCTGAAGATCGACTCTGTCTCCTGATTACCCAGGCACAATGTGTCAGAGTGTACTCTCAAATTCCCACAAAGGGTGTCGCATGGTCTCTACACGATTTTCAGTCATAACTGTTGCAATATATCATTGCTAGACCCTCCCATTTTTGAATAAAACCATCCTAACTGTGTGAACACCAACCCTCGGCTAATAATATAGTGAGGAAGACATCTTCCTGTCATGATTATTTAGATAATTGCAATGTTCCGGAACATGATTGTTCAAAGCCTTCCAGCTTTGTTTTGAAAATGGCCAGAATCAGTCAGAAAAAGCAAGTTGGAACAGCTTAATTATTTTTTAGTTCCATTATATTAAAAAATGACCAAAGAAAAACAGGAATGTTCTATTTGAGGAGGAATTGTTTTCCATTTTAAGTTAAAAAAAAAACTATCCTTGAAGAAAAATCAAACTTGATGCAAACACAATACTTGGAAATTAACAATTCATGATTTTATCATGCAAGACTAGGGTAATTCAGGTTTTTTATTTAGACTGCCTGGGCTCAAATTTTCATCCACCATTTGCTTAGCTATATGAACTTCAGCAATTTCTGAACTGTAAAATGTAGTTTTTAAAAAAAAGAAAAGAAAAACAATACACATACAAACTATTTTACGTATTGTTATGAAGATTAAAAGAGGTAATTAAAACAAACAAAAAACTTTACTATTTTGACAGGACAGCAAGAAACTAGGAAAACACCTGGACAAGGGGAATAGGGAAAATGAGAAAAGAAAATCAAACAAGGCCAAACAACTTGGACAACTTACAGTGAGCTGGTGAGTGACAAGCCCTCATCTTCCCTAACTATGGACACTTGAGAGCAAATGGTTTATACTTCTCCCTAACCAAACAATTCATAGCTTAAATCACCCTGGTCTGGGAACTAAAGAATGGATACCCAATTAATGACATTTTTGCCAATTAAACCCAAGGACAGATGAAGTAAGGGGAACAAATAGCAAAGCCCTTTTAAAAGCCAGACAGACCCAAGATAAAAGTGTAACAGTAAAGCAAGCCAGATAATAGTCCCAACACCCCCCCAAACACTCATTTTGAATCATCAGCGTATTAAAAATGCTCCTGAGAAACTGATGAATATTCATTTAAAACTGTCCCCTAAGATTCTCACCCATAGGAGAAAAAATGATAAAAAGCTCTCAGGACAAAGACTCAGGCGGGCTCACTCTAGGGCATGCCCATGCCCCTTCCCAGGCATGAACTTTTACTTCCTCTTAAACTCTAAGAGTCCCGTGAGACTGGCAAGCAGGGGAGCAGTGAACAGCGAAAGCACCCTGTCTCCAAGGCCTGCTTTTTCTCTCACTTCCCTGTGAGGTAACAGCAGCCTCACCTTGGCTCACCCCTATAATGTTTTCAGGAAACCAAGGTGGAGCCTTGCCTAGGCTCTCCCCTGTTGCTTCTTTCACCCCAGAGCCTCCCTTTGTTTCACTGTCCCCAGCTTCAGTACAGGTACTCTCAAAATCACTTGGACTTGTGTAATGAAATCTTTCCTACATGAAGTCAAGAACCCATGCACTGCAGTCTGACATGAGACAGGCTGGCATCGAGCCAGTCCCTGTCTATTAACATTATAACCCTCCTCTCTTGCTACCCCCACCCTTGCTACTTCCTTATTTATCTTCTTTTCTTCATATTCATACTTCTTTAAATAATTTAACCTGGTGGCCACATTGATTTCCTCAGCTCTTTCTCAGTGTTCAACCAACAATAACATGACTATAACCTAAATGTTCTCCCTATGTGCCTTGGGCAAATTTCATAAATTTCTTAGGTGCATTTCAATCCTTATCCTCCTTGAAGCTACTTGTTACTAACTTATCCTTAGTTTACTTGAGGACTATCTCTTTTAATAACATTTAGTACAGTAGACTACTCTTTTTTATTTGAAATTTATGGCCTTACCTAGTTTTTATCCTACTTCTCTGGGCTATCTCCTCTTCCTAATCTTTTTTTGCAATTTCTTAAATGGTGATGTCCTTCATAGCTGTTGCTATACCCTCTCTTCTGCTTAATATCCAAGGGATTTCTCATTCACTCTTGTCTCCAAGATCTACATGTTCTACCTTGAGTTATCTCCTGTTATTTTTACAATTCTATCCAAAAGCCTTCTGAAATAGCTGCTTAAATATCTGAAAGTCAATAATTTCAAACTGAACCCTTCCACCATCCCTTGCCCTTTAAAGGTATTCCTATTCTAAATCTTTCTAGCTCCTTTCATGGCCCCCAGCATGTGGTTGTTCAGGCAAGAGGCTGAAGAAATATCCATGACTCCTTACTACTCCTTAGAATGAACATCCGATCATCACTAAGCCTTATCTCTAATAGCTCATATTGCCTATGTCCACATAACATCATTTCTAGTACTATTGCCGTAGTCTAGGCACAAATGCTCTACTTGGATCACTGCAAAGCTGCCTGATTGCTTTCTCTAGCTCCATTCAGGCTTCCCCATTCATTGTCCACCGTTATTCAAATATCAGTCCTTTAAGAGTGAAAACCTCATGAAGGTTTTACCCCTCCATCTCTTTGATAAAAAGGTCATAAGAACCAAAGCTGCCACAAAGGACACACAGTAGAAGCCACCTATTGCTTCACCAGCCCAAAACTACTTAACTTGAGCCATTTGTGTGAATGTGGTTTGTATCACTGTCTTTTCAAGCTTTATCATGGGAGCTTCACCCGCACTTATTATATACTATATTTTCTTTATTATAACCTTTTAAAAGGTATTTTATTTATTTTTATAGGGAGTGTCAGGGAGCAAGAAAGAAAGGGAGAGAAACATCAATGTGTGGTTGCCTCTTGTGCACCCCCTAGTGGGGACCTGGCCCAAAACGCAGGCATGTGCCCTGACTGAGAATCAAACTAGCAACACTTTGATTCATTCGCAGTTCAGCACTCAATCCACTGAGCCACACCAGCCAGCGCTCTTTATTATAACTTTTATTACACAGTATTACAATTTGGTTTTTAATGTCTGTTTAGTTTGTTACCTTCTATCTATGTCTTAATCACCACTATTTATGTTCTTAGCACCTAACACAGAATCTAGGTAAAGAGGAATGAATGAATGAATGAATGAATGAATGAAAGCAAATCTAGAAGGTAAAATTGGAGCATGGTGGGACTAGATTTTAGCAGTCTCCTATTATTAGTTCTCTGCTCTTTCTCTTTGCATTCCTTATATAGCATTATTCCTCACAAATAAGTACCCAGCTACAGCTTGAACTCATAATGCCACTAATCCTACCACTGATATCTAAGCACCTTGTGCTGAATGGAAGTTTCAAATATTTCCTTATATAGACTGGATGATCCAAGCGGTAGAGACCCTTAAATCAAGGTTCAGAATAGGCCATTTTGTGCTGACATGCTACATTTCCTTTTTCGCTTTGAGTGAGATTATACAGCAAACTGAAATGATACCTTCAGTACTGAATGATGTAGCATTCGACAGAATTAAAAAAGCCTTTCCTTTATGGTTAAAAGTAAATTACAAAAAAGGAATACTGGCAGGCAATTACTCTATAAGCTATTGGAATGAAAGGAATTTCACAATGTGAGTAGTTTAGATTCATATAATGTGAAGAGCTGTTGGCAAGTGGGAAATCACTCAGCAATCTAAAGGAGAGCACTGAGGCTATAAACCCAATTGTGTTCTCTCTCTCTCTCTCTCTCTCTCTCTCTCTCTCTCTCACACACACACACACACACACACACACACACACCACAATTGCACTAAAGGCAGATGTTCTCAGGTAAGGATGGAAAGATTTAGCTCAAAATGTATTACATTTTTATTTAAATAACAGCTGACAATGTAAGTATTCTGGATATTTGGCATATAAAAATAAATATTATAAAACTAGAGCTAAAATAAAGTCACCTGCACTCAGTTGACATTAGGTGGTAAAATGTAAAATCTGATGACTTAGGATATACTTTGTTATGGATTAAACTGTATTGCATCAAGAGTCATAGGATGAAGTCCTAGCCCCCACTATGTCAGAATGTGACCTTATTTGGAAAGAGGGTCTTTGCAGATGATGAGGAAGTCATTAGGGGGGCCCTAATCCAATATGACCAGTGTCTTTTAAAAGAGGGACATTTGGGTACATATGTGCATGCATGAAGAATACCATGTGAAGATGAAGGCAGAGATCAGGGTGATGCACCTGCAAGCCAAGGAATGACAAAGATTTGCAGCAAAGCACTAAAGAGAGGAGAGAGACATGGAACAGATGCTCCCTCACAGCCCTGCCCTGGGAAAGAACAAACCTTGCTGAGATGATTTCCAGAATGCGAGACAATGAATCTCTGTTGTTTAAACCACTCAGTCGGTGGTGTGTTGACACAGCAGCCCTAGTAAACTAATACATACCCTGATGATTTTATGATTGTTCAAAATGCCATCTTTATTTACTTACTTTTTTAGTGTCTGAAAGATTCATGGTCAGCTGAGCAGAGCCATCAAATGTGATGTTCAGCATTACCATCAAGGAGAGAGCATCAAGGAGAACTAAAGTTTTAAACTCTTTGCTGAGGAGTTAGAGTCCTACTCTGCAAGATTCAAGGAGCCAAATAATTGTTTTTCAGGATTATTGCATATCATTGTGCAGGTTGAACAGCACAGCACAGCCCTGGCCATCACTGTGCACACTGTAGACACCGTGGATTCACACACTTGCTAGGATACTGACAGATGACATCAACATCTCATATCCCAACAAAATCAATCCATTCTAATTTTCTGACACATGGAAGTAAATTGCATTGAGGAAGAGACGCTGTCTTCTAATTTGTACAAAGGTTATGAGCAAACAGTTGTCCTGATATGGCCATTCAAAACCATTACTTACAAGTTGTATTAATGACATCTAAAGTAGTCATAATTTTGTTTCTTTAAATTAAAGAGATTATAAATTATCATCTTAGAGTCATATTTGGCTTGCAGATATACATTTTATTTTGCATATTTTGTGTTTTAAACATTTTAGCCAACATATAAAAACTGAGTAATTTAGAGTAAAAGCTGGCTGTTTGGCTCCTTTTAGAAAATGATCAGAATATTTTCCTACAGGGACCTGCATTCCAACCTGGTAGGGATGAGCTGGTGGTCAATGGCAGCAGTATACTCATGTCAGCCTCACCACATAATCCTAGACACCAGGACTGAGTCTCAGGTGACACGTCACCAGGTCGTACTTCTTTATCCAAGAGTAAAACAAACAAACATATTTCTCTGAGCACATGTCTTAGACAAAGTAGGAAAATAAAATAGAGAGATTGATACTCCGAGAACATTTTAGAGAACAGTACATACATTCCATCACTTCAGCCTTGTCTGTGGCTTCCTCACCAGGAATTTTCGGTTGGGATCCCAGGGTAAGGCATCCATTCTGTTAAAGTACAACACTCCTGTCAGGAGCCATTTAGCCTTATCATTCATTAACACCTTCCTGGGGACGTGCTTATCAGATGCACTGCGGCCCCTCATGCATGTGGTGAGAGCAGGACTGACAAAGAAGAGAAGAGAGGAAAAAATATCCAGAGCAAGGTCAGAGTCTAGAGAGAGACTTCCTGAGACAGACTCCAGATCATGAGGCTTGTTCTTACTGACATTCTTGTAACAACACTATCTTAAAATTGAAATTATCTCCTCAGTATATTGAACAGAAATCTTTTGCTGGTCTCTAACTATTTTGGATTTCAGTTTCTACCCTTACCATGTACTCTTAAATAAACATTAAAACTGATCCAGTAATGTGTTTTACCTTCATGGCTAGAATGCCATCTTTTCAGTCCCCCTCCTACCTGTTCTACTCTTCCAACACAAAAGTTTCCTCCTCCAGGAAGTCTTCCCCTTTTCTCTCTGTGGTGGTGAGACTAGCGGGACCCTCTGTATAGTCTCAGCACCATTTACCCTCACCTGTCATACTTCTTATGCCACTGGGTTAAAGGAAGTCAAGTTAGAGACTGGGGAGGCCATGTAGCCCAGCCCTCCACACGGGAGAGATTTCTTTTGTATATCTGTCTTTCAAGGACAGGGATCGAGGCTAGCTTATCTTGGTTTCTATAGCATTAGCCACAAACACCCCGATACCCCCACATCACACATAGGTACGCGAGTGCCTAGGTACACAGAGATATCCATACTTCTCTCTGTATTGGTACGTATTTCTCTCCAGGACAGAGTGTGTATAAAAATCTTTACATCTGATTTCACTTTTGTCAGTAATATAAAGGTCTCAGTACATTAATTCCTGTTCAGAAGGAACTCACATATTTTGTACAACACCATGTGTGCATTGGAACAAACATGTTTAAGAAAAGTTTAAAGAAATATATTATTAAAAATGAAAGGATCCAAGTGAACTGCTATTGACCCAACAAGTATTGGGTCAATACTCATCCAAGTGAACAGCTATTGGGTCAACAAGTATTGAGCCAAATGTGAAACAACAGGAAAACTAGACCCAGAATCCAATGACCTAATACACAACATACTACTTGTGTGGGATTGACCTCGTTATTTAACTTCCCTAAGCCTCAGTTTATAGCTTTTTTATATCCTTGCTTATCTCCTAGTCTTGAAATGAGTGAGCCTCAAGAAAAGAATAGTGGAACAGAAAATATTTTGTAAATGATGTGAAGTAGGATTCTGTAAATACAAAGCATCATAATCAGATAAAATTTATTGCATTAAAAAACTTTATTGCCTTTAGAAAACTTCCATGCATATAGTATTTATGTGTGTACAAATGCCTGTGTGTGATGACAGTTCAATATTCTGAAGTAGGTTTCAATCCCCTATTTTTGTGGATGTGGAAATTGAAGCTGAGAACAAAGAAATGTGCAATGCGCACAGAGTTATATGGTCAGTAAGAGAGGTTTGGGGCTTAAAATTCGATTCTAAACAATCCATCAATACAGAAAACCAAAACAAATACAAAGTTTCAATGATTCTTATTTTCTGAAATGGTACTTACAAAGGTTAAATAATGAAGGGTATCAGAATATGTCTACCACTCCCAAAATGCTTCTCTAGCATATGCATTATTTTGAGCTGAACGTAATTGATAATCAACAGGTGCAGAAAGAAGTCTTTTTGGATTTTCTTTCTTCTGACTAAAAGCAAAAACTTCTGCAAAATGAGAATTGATTTAAATCCCCTCTCTGGGGGATTTTGTGGCCATGATGAAGATGAAAAGTTGGCACCCAAGAGTAGCCTGCACAGACAAATCTTACTAAAATAATCTTCATTTCCCATTAGTTTCCTATATTATCCCACCTCAATTTACAACCCCTAGAAGCCCTGAAACTCCCCACCCCCATTTCCTTTGTCCAGTTACTTCTCCACAATTTATCACCAGCTGGTAAAATGGTTTATAAGCTTCCAACATTAATTACATTTTTGGGTTTTTCTCTTTTTTGTGTAGTTCCTGTGCATATAAAATTTAAAACTTAAATTTCTCCTGTTATTCTGTCCTTTCTTAATTTAATTCATAGTCCCCAGTAAGTGAACATAAGAGGGTAGAGAAAAAGGTTTTCTGCCCCTAGAATGACATTACGTATCATTTGATATGATTACATTACATCTTCTTGTTCTTATCTTTTATGAACAACATTTTCATTGTCTGGACTCTGGCTTTAATCTTTCCATATACTTTTAAGAATATTGTGTCAAAAAAGGACACTATATAACAGACATAAAAATATAGTTAACCTTAATATAAGTCAAAGAAATGTAAAGTAAGCCATGATAAACTATTTTTTTAGCTATCATACTTATAAAAATTCAAGAACATTAAGCCTCACAGGGATGTAGAAGAACAAAATTAAACACATTTTTATTGAGGGCTAAATAGAAATTATTTTAGAAATCTGTAATGTTAATTACAATTTAAAAATCTCTTACACTTTGACTCAGGAATTTCACTCTGTAGAATCATTCCTACCAAAATAGTAATAAAATTAAACTCATCTCTATACATATGTAAGGGAATGTGTACAAGGATGTACACTGCAGTATTGTTTTTAGGTACATACTGAGCATCCACCAACTAGGAAAAGAAATAATGTAGTACATTTACTTGTGTAATGTTATATAGCTATTTAAACTGCATTGACTTGGGCCTTGATTAGTGTAACTCAGTTGGTTGGTCTTTGTCCCACAAAGTGAAAGTTTTCCAGTTCGATTCCCAGTCAGGAACACACATCTGGGTTACAGGATCAGTCCCCGTTGGGGTGAGGCATGTAGGATATTTCTCTCTTCTTTTTCTTCTCTTCCCCTCTCTAAAAATAAACATGAATTTTTAAGAAATTGCATTGATTTGGAGATGGTCTGCATAAGTAAATAAAAAGGCAAAATAAAAAATACTTTTATATTCCTATTTTTATTAGAAACTAAAAAATAAGAAAACACCTTTACCACACATGTCTCAGCACACATGCATGCATATATATGTATATATTGAGAGTAAGAAATGAATCATCAAATATTTGTAAATTGAGGCAATGTATCAAAGATAAAGAATTTTTGCAGAAAATCCCTATTTTAACATAATAAAACAAATTTGATTTATGACTTATAATAGAACTTAATAAAATTTTATAAAAAGATGACCAGCTTGGAGTTTTCACTCCTGTTTGGTGAATCAAAATTTTGAGGTAAATTTCAGCCAATTAAATAAATCATTTAGACCCATTTTCAGAAACGATATAAAAATGGAAATTAAAGGTATATTTATAGATATGCATTTAGGTACGGAAGGCAACACAGCTTTATAGTAAACTACGACTTAAAATAGTATCCTTCTCATTACCTGTGATGGTTTGTTTAATGTGTCCACTTGGCTAGGTAATAGTACCGTTACTAATCAGACACTGATGTGGATGTTATTACGAAGGTATTTGATAGATATGGTTAGTAGTTACAGTCAGTTGACTTTAAGTAGATGATAACACAAAATGTGAGTTGACCTCATCCAATCATTTAAGGTCTTAAGAGTAAAAACTGAGGTTTCCTATCAAAGAAATTCTGCTGCAAGATTGTAGCATTAACCCTTGCCTGAGTTTCAATTCTGCCAGCCTGCCTTATAAATTTTGGGTTTGCTAGCCTCCACAATAATAAGTTTCAATTATTTAAAAATAATACTACTGTCACAGTTATTAAGCGTTTATTTAAATTGTTTTAGTGGGAACGCCTAAATCAGTGTGCATGAACCAGAGTGCGGAGCACACTCTTGTTCTAACACAAAGGCTTGCAGCTTGGTTCCTGCTGTGAGAAGCTGATGCTTTCTACAGCTATGGCATCATCAGCAGTTCCTCTAACCACCGCTTGGCTGTTCAAAACGACGGCACACATTTGCTAACGGAAACTTTGTGGGTCCCCACATAAATGTCAAATTATGTTTTCATGAAACAGTAACTCGTATGAGATTTTCAAATTGCTCGAAAATAAACAGTGGCCTCAATGTGAAGACGAACATATGAACAAACAAAAATGCTCCAATAAGTTCATTTTAGGGTTAAGAAGACACTCATAAAAAAAAGTTAGAGTAACGGTTAAATACAGGAATGATACTCTGATATTTTATATAATTGCATTTATTTTAGCTTTTAACAAATTAATAAGTAAAATAACTCAATTGTGCCTCAGTTTTTCATCAACCACAGAACTCTTCCAAACAAAGATTGAACTAGATAGCAGATTTTAAATTCTTGCAATTTCAGTGAAGGTTGCAGGGTTTTTGTTTTTTTTTTTTCATGTACTCATAAAGGCCTTAAGCACATAGACCATTATAAATAGTGAGTCAGAAAGACGGTTTGACATAGGGCTCTCTCCTTTTCATTTATCTCCCTCAACCTATCTCCTCATGCTAGTGCCCTCTGGCCTTATTTCCATCTGTAATTTCTGCTATTTTCTCTTTTCAATACCACTAAGAATCAGACTTTCCTCAGGACATATTACCTATTTATAGCCATTTAGAACATTTTACACCAATCGGCACTTGGGAGCTGTAGCTGGCGGTGTAACTAGCATTTACAGGATTTCTGTAGACTTTTATTACATGGTGTGACATTAGATTGATGGACTGTCTCAATCTTATTCGCTGTCAATTGTACACTGATCTGTGACAGCATAATGGATATGTGACAGTGTTTGGAAGGGTGAGAATGACTACAATAACATTTTGGGGAGGATGGATATTGGAGTTCCTCCTAATACACTTCTTAATTTTCCTCTTATATTAAAAATTTCTTTTAATCTGCCAACGTAGAATGTGCCAGTTTTCTTCATCAGAAAAAATGGATACCTGTTTTAGACAAATGGTATTAAGTATGATGGCAAAATAGCTGTCGATCAGGCTGAACCAGGCTATTAGACATTCCTTGTAGCAAGGAGGTTTCCAAGGACCCTCTCAGAAGGGAGTCATGTTATGTTCCTGTCTAGGTTAAGGGTTATTGCATCTCAAAAGAAATTCTCTGTTGAAGGGGGAGAAGAAGGGCTCACTGCTCTCACAGCAGGGAGTTACTCAGGACTTGCCTGAGGAGATAGTTGAATCTTCCCCTCAGCAGGCCTTTGGAGGCTGAGCCAGCGAACATGCTTCTGTGACTAGCCAGAGAGCCTTTCAAAACTCACAAGTTCAAGTTTATTTACTGTTTCAAAGGCTTCACTGGTGTCCTCTCTTGGGGGACAGGGGAAAGAGAATAAAAACATCTCAGCTTTTTTCTCCATTCTGAAATGTCACGCATAATATTCTTAAGCCTGTGTCTTTGGTTTTATTGGTGAGAGAGGTGCCAGGAAGCTTCAGGGACTTGACAAAGAGAGGAGGAGTTAGCTGGAGGAGTTAGTGAGTGGTAAAGTGAAAGTCACTGAAGGGGAAGAGTTGCAACCAGCCCTGGCTTTGTCTCAGCATGAATGGGGAGGAAAGGTTAACAGAGTGCAGACGGATGGGATGGCAGCCTACAAAATACGACATGGTGATGGATACAAGATGCGGAGTCTGGGAAAGGTGATCTACTCAGCAACAAAGAACCAGTCAAGGATGCATGTACTCTATTCTTTGCCCAAATGGAGAAGTTCAACTGAAGATTTGAAAGCTGCAAATCAATCTTATTTATGGAAACTTTACTAGGGTCTATGTGGGGCTTTTATTTTCGAAGGGAATGAGTATTTTGAAAATTTTATGCATGGGAAATGTATAATATGCATTTCTCTTTCATTGCGGTGGGTCAATGCTACACATATACACAGAGACACACACCCAAGATTCTCCTAGTTTTAAAAAATATGAGAACAGTACATGTAATAAAATGATAAAGTCATGAATATAGCATTGGATTGAATCAGAGTGTAGTAAGGATCACAACTTAGGCATCTTTGAGAGAGGTAGAAGGCCCTGGCTGGTGTGGCTCAGTGAATACTGGTCTGTGAACCAAATGGTCACTGGTTTGATTCCCAGTCAGGGTGCATGCCTGGGTTGCAGGCCAGGTCCCTAGTAGGGGGCATGCGAGAGATAATCACACATTGATATTTGTTTCCCTCCCCTTTGCCCTCCCTTCCCCTCTAAAACTAAATAAATAAAATCTTTTAAAAGAGAACTTTAAAAAAGAAGAATGCTATTAAAAAAGAGAGAGACAAAGGCTGAAGTCATCAGTCTTACCACCAATCTATCAAATACTGAGAGTCCAGTGCCGAAGGGTCAAAAGACTATTGCATTCATGGCCATGGCATTCTATTGCAGGACTTATTTCCACTGAATCAAATATGTTTACTTGACATCTCCATAAGCATGATTCTCTGTGGCTCCAAACCCAGTAAAATCAACCAGCATGACTGACACCGGTAGAATGTTTGGGCTATAGACAATAGAACACCCAACATAATATACCTTAAGCAGTTAAGAATTGGTTTACATGAGCAAAATGTTCAGAGGAAATGCTGACTTCAGAGAGGCTGCCCTAACACTGTGACCAGATCCTCCCCTGCTCTGCTTTCAGGATTGCCCTTTAAGATGGCTACCAGCAGCTGGTTGGACTCAGGCTTTCTTTTTCACACCCAATAGACTTTGGGTTGCAGTTGGCAGTATGGAGAGGCCATGGGAAGGCATAGACACTTCTAAACATGTTTCCATCTAAAAGAGAAAAGAGAAATGGATACTGAGTGACAATAAATGACAAATGTCATCACTACTCTTGTGTCATTGTTCTTCCTCTCTATTTTCCTCTCTATTTCCTTTTATCCATGTTCTTCCTCTCTATTTTCCTTTTATCCATGGGAAAATAAATCATATAGCCAATTAGTCAGTCTGCACGCAATTATCGAGCACCTACTTCATGACTGGTGTGTATGTACACTAGAGGCTATAGTAATGCATCCTCACTGGCAAGGAACTCACTGTAGTAGAAAGAAGAACTATAAAGTGTAATTAAAATATTATTGAAATTCTAATTATATACAAGATACTGCGGCACCATGTCTTTGCAAGAGGATGTCAGGAAAGGTTTCATAGAAGCTGGATTTGGAATTTGAGCCCAGCAGGAGGTCTTCACACTGGGGACCAATTATGGGCAGAAAAGATAGCATATGCAAAGGAAGGAGTAAGAGTGATAAACGACCCATGTTTTTGAGGTATAGTAAGTGGTATGCAGTAATTGGAGGAGACGTTACAAATATAGGGGTCATGAAATTTGAACCCAGAGAAATGGGCAGAAGCCTGCAATTTTCAGCCATCCCAATTGACAGCCCTGGGTGTCTACTTACACCACACACCCCAGTCTGGTGCTGTCACAAGAAACAGTCTAGCAGACTTCCAGAATGGGCCAGTACAATTGTTCAACAAATTTTTGCCAAATGTCTGCTATGTGCAAAGTACAGGACTACTACAAATACATTCCATCTGACCATAGATGGAACCTTTCCACTGACTAGAAGTACTCTGATTGATCTCCGTAAAACATGTCTTCTGTCTCTTTCAGTCTTGTTCACTTACTTTGCTCATTTTCTTTTAAGATGATCTTGCCTTTTTTAAATGACTGAATATTATATTTACAACACATTTACATTCTCTATTCATCTATTCTTAGTCTTTAAGATACCTTTACATTCTTATTCAAACCCTAATATCCATTTTTGGATGAGATATTTCTCCTCCTTTTCTCTGGCTCCAGTCTGCCAAGCCCCCACAAGAAATGCTTAGCGCTTTCTGATAAAAGATGCTCAGCCAACTATCCACTAGTCATTTCAATGTTAAATATGCTCACAATTCTGCCTGAAGGAGCTGATGTGGCGAGACCCTTCCATCTTCTCATGCTTCTCTGGTGCTTTGCTCTGTCATTTATTACTTTCTTCTCTTATTATCTCTTTCTCCACTGACTCCTGCCCATTGACATTCAACAATGCCCAGATAATCCATCCTCCCCAAAGAAAGACGCATTAAAAAGTATACATTGATTCTAGTCTCCCTTCAAAATCCTTCTTTACATGACAGTGGTTTATTCCGACCCTTTTTATGTTTCAACTATCTACTCATTCCTTACGCTATTGAAATGAACTTTCTGTACAGGGCCGGCCGAATGACTGGCAAGGCCTTGAGCAAGAGGAAATTGTAGGGCCCTTTGTTCACAAAGCAGTAAAAAGATCTCTTCTTTTCTAATTGAAGGAATAACTCTTACCCTGTCATAGAGGTTTTTATCTGCCGTTTAATTCCGCACTACCCCAGGCTCGGAGATACTCATAGGCAGAGTACAGACACTCACAGGTGCCAAGGGCTCCACCTTGAAAATCAGTACACTGAGCCCATACCCCCTCTCAAACTTTCCCACCCATGTCTGCACCCAGGAACCCTCTGGGGGCAGAGGGCAGCAGAGAGAGCACTACACCCAGACCAAAATCCTGAGAAAGGTGTTTATCAACTCTGCCCCGATTGTTGCGGTAGCTTTTTACTCATCTCCCATTACTGCCTCCCCGGACGACTTGGAACACAATGATTAGAGTCATCTTTTTAAGCACATGCCACTTACTGCCAGTTCTCTGCACATACACCCTCAATGTCTGACTTCTCTCTCACTTTCTAAGGCCAATTTCCTTAGGAAGACCTTTAAAGTCCCTGTGCGATTTGGCCCATGCTAGCTTTCTGTATTTATCTGTTACCATTTTCCTTGCCTTACTCACCACACTGGCCTCTCTGCTTTTCTTCAGCCATACATACATGTTCTTACTTCATGGACTTACATTTGCTGGCTTTACGCCAGAGAGAGAGAGAGAGAGAGAGAGAGAGAGAGAGAGAGGGAGAGGGAGAGAGAGGAAGAGGGAGAGAGTTTTATTGTCTCATATAAATTAGAAGTTGAAGGTTCAATCAACTAACAGGCAAGGCTAGATGTCACACAACAGAATGAGAAACCTAGCTCAAAGTATTTCAATTAGCTCTCCTCAGTGATAGCCTTATTCTTGTCTCTCACAGGAAATCTGAGCTTAGCGATCAATTTAGGAACACCAACAGATAGTGTCTCCAATAATTTCAGCAATTTTTTTTTTTTTGTGGGAGGTCACATTGGATCATTTGGAGTTATATGCCCATCTCAGGTTAAAAAAAAAATACAATAAAAAGTGAAGTTATATGCCCATCTCAGATTAAAAAAAAATACAATAAAAAGTGAAGTTATATGCCCATCTCAGATTTAAAAAAAAAAAAAAAAAAAGTGAAGAGCCCTGGTCAGGTTGCTCAGTTGGTTGGAGCATTGTCCAGTATACCAAAGGTTGTGGGTTTGATTTCCAGCCAGGGCACATACTGAGGTTGCAGGTTTGATTCCCTGTAGGGGTGCATATGGGAGGCAACTGATTGATGTGTCTCTCACACATTGATGTTTCTCTCTATCTCCCTCTCTTCCTCTCTCTCTCTAAAATCAATAATAAAAAATATCTCTGGGTGAGGATTTTAAAAAGTGACTAAATGTTGGTTTTTGTTAATAAAGATTTTATTTATTTATTTTTAGAGAGGGGAAGGGAGAGAGAAAAAGAGGGAGAGAAACATCGATATGTGGTTGCCTCTTGAGTGCCCTTACTGGGGACCTGGCCCGAAACCCAGGCATGTGCCCTGCCTGGGAATTGAACTGGCAACCATTTGGTTCACAAGCTAGTACTCAGTCTGCTGAGTCACACCAACCAGGGTGAGAATAAATATTTGGTACTTTAACAGACAAGGCCTGAGTTATGTGCTCATACCTGGAGTCTGTGGGAAAAGAAACAGAGCAAGAGACAAGTACTTCCTGAAAGGAGGTCTTATTTCTTAGCATAAAATGTATGTCAAATGAGGCTATTTAATGGACTATTCTCTTGTCATTAAGATTAGTTTTTTGAAGAATATTATATTTAATGTCATGAAAGGCTTATGATATAATGTTAACTTTAAAAGTAGGATATTAAATAAGTGTGAGTGAGAGAAAGGAAATGCAAATTCTGAAAAACAATAATGAGATACCAAGAGAAAAATCTTTCAGTATGGGAATTATGCAAGGATTTAATCTTACTTCTCTTTTCATCAAATTATTGATATTTCTAGTGTGATAACATAGTTCGCAAAAACATAATTATTCTCAGGTGGTTAGATAAATAGATGATGATATGTATGAAATGCAGTGGGGCAATTGTGAGCATAGCAATTGCAGTCTTGATGTGCTGGATGTTAACCCGGACTCATCAACTACTGTATATATAAATTTATACAAAAGTCACTTTACTTCTCACACCTCAGTTTCTTTATCTGAAAGGTACAAGTGGCAGTGCCTACTTCATGGGTTGTGACAATGACTAAATGATCTCTATGAAGTGCAGCACTGGGTCTCCTGGTAAGGACTTAAAGTTACTATCAACACTAAGGGTTGCATGTGGGCAGAGGGGCTGGAAAATCAGAGACATGCTTCAATATTGTATGGAAGACTACCCATTCTTATCGGATGATGAATTCATTACTTTAGGTGTGAATTTTAGGTTGGTTTTTTATAACCAATGGCTGTCTGAGGTTGACTGAGCCAGAGCATTAAGAACCTTTCCTCCATGTGAGGAAAAATAAAACAAAAAATTCTACTTTCTTGCCAAGAATTAATCCAAGGTCTTTGGCCAAATACTAGGAATATCAGATTGCTATCATCCTATCAGTCATCAGGGGATTAAAGTGGTGATAATGTAGGTGATGGAAGCCCGGGCTGCCAGGACCCTTCAGCTAATTCCACAGCTCCCCTCATTTCAGAGAGAACTCTTTTTGTATTTGCTCTGCAGTGAAGTCGTTATGGCCCTTGTGCAAACTGCCCCAATCATTATGTAGGTACCTAATATTTTAATGAAAATAATTTTTAACTTGTACTTATCAAATAAAAAAACAAGGGAGAAAAATGTCACTGGTTGCTGCCTATCAAATAATTGGAATCCTCACAAACTAGATGACTCAGGCCCGAGATGACACCTCGGCATTAAATAAAAGATAAAATGGAAACAAGGCCCTTTGAATAACACTGCCTGAAAGCAATTTTCTTCTTGAACTGGGGCACTGCTGATCTGAGAGCCACAAATTTCAGAGAATCATGCAGGGCCTGAGACTTTGATTGTATAGTTAATAAAGGATAAAAAAAAAAATCTTCATCGCATACAGTTGATGACATACAAAACAAATTCAAGATGTTCAGTGACAGAGTTGCAAGAATTCCAAATAAAAAATGAAACAGGAGCTAAGACTGTTCTAACTATTCACAAACTTATACCTATAGAGTGGATAAAAAAAATTTTTTTTAAACCACTGCATTGAGGTTTTGTGTCAGAAACTTATTTAGATACCAATTCTCAAGATGCCAGTGCCATCTTTATATTGTCAAAAAATTATCTGACAACAAAAATCAAATGACTAAGGACTTTTCATGTATCAAAAAATATATATGTTTTCCAAATTGAAGTGTGTTTTAGGAAGACCCCTTAGGAGTCATTGCCTCTGTGTGAAGGGAGTCAGTATATTTAACATTTAGTCCAAGCCATTTAGGTTAAGGCTCCCCCCGTAGTTCACATTCTTTCCTGGAATTGTGAAGTTTGAACTTCACAGGAAATAAATATATTTCACATTTTAAATCATTGTTGTTCTGCTATAAGCACATTCTTCTGTCCATATTGATGTATTAAAAGATTAATAAAAAATATAAGGAACGAGCCAGCCAGTAAGACTCCAGGCAGAACAAGGGCTGTCTAGCCAGATGATATAATTCCAAAAAGATAAAAGGGGTTAAGACTCCATTTAGTCAAGTACAGCAACAGAATTCCTAAGTTCTGAAAATTAGGTTTGATGGATGTAAGCAAGAGAGCAACATACCATCATTTTTAAAAAATAAAAGAGGAAATTTCAAAGATAGGGCACAGAGGTGACCAATGGGATGAATCTTGGCTTGGTGGCAAGATCTAGGGCCCTTCTGCCAGATTGCGTCTGTAATTGCCGTAATCACTTTAGAAAGCAATCTTGAAAGCATTCTCTCAATGTATGCATTTTTGCTTCCTTTTGCTAAATTCTGGGAATATCCTTAGATATGGTAAGGGTCACTAAACTTTCTCATTTCTATTTAATGAAACTCTTTTTTTAATGCTGAGTTCCTATCAATGTGAATATTATTTCATGCTTTTAGCAATCACAGAATGTTTATGTTCTGCTTATTACATCTTCTTAATGAAGAGAACTTTGCTACAGTCTTGACCTCTTCTTTCCCCCAGATTATTTTCAACCAGGGTAGGCCAATTGAATGTGAATGTTTCTCCTTTGTGCTTTATCAAATCAGTAATGGGGGCAGGGGTTGAATATTGAGAAAGAGGAGAATAGAGAGGCCTGTGCTATGAAAAATGGTAGATGAATTTAAAGGTGGTGTCCCACATGGCCCTTTTAATCTTATCAAATCATTGTTCCTTTTTCCCCTTAGGAATAACTTATGAATAGAAATGAAGATTTTATTTTACAACATAGGCCATTTGAGGACAAGAATACAAAGTTCTTGGCTTTTTGGGCATTAACTTTTTTTTGACTAATATCATTGCTTGATCTGACCTCCAAAAATAAATATAGAAACCTAAAATCTGTTTGCTGAACTTTTCTTCTGAGGATACATACAAAGAAAGTTATCCTACTTGATTCATATCAAACTAATTGTTGCTATGGGAAAAGTTGATGGCTGATATATTTAATTTTTTTAATAAAAGTACTTAAACTTAATTGCAAATAGGCTTCAGATTCACAACTAGTGATATTTATACATATTTTATATTTTATATATATCTAAATTTAAATCTATATTTTCATTTGATAATTCTTATTTAGTATTTGTAAGCTTCATAAAGAATTAATTTTGTATGACAGGTGACAAACATTTTTAAAAACTTGAATTTGAATCTAATTTATAAGTTTAAGAGAGTTTTCATTTATAACTGTAAGAATGACTCAATATGAAAGATGTAGTAGGGGACTGTTTAGAAGAGTACCATGCACCAGTTACCAGTCCCAAGGAAGGACTCTACATACATCTGCCTGTTGAATCTTAGTATTGCATAACCAAGAAAAACTCAACTCAGTCAGACACTGGATGGGACAACATTTTACTCTGTTTACATAGAAACAGAGCAAGATCAGCTTTCATATTGGGCATTGGTCTCCTGTAACCAGAGGGTCTCTCTTGGCAGCTCATGCTGTGCAACTTGACTACATGGATCCTTCTTGAGCTGCAGTGGAATGACCTCATCCCCTACGAATGGAAGACAGATATAGTAGGGGGGTTGGCCAGGTGCCATATGATGTACCTGGTTAAGAAGAATTAGAGGGCACACAATGAGCATGAAACAGGGAAGGATATATTCACACAAGGTAACAAACCTGGAACAGGATGTGTGGGCTCTTTATCTCTAGGTAAGAAAGTATTTCAGGCCCTAGGCCCATTCTTGTGTGGCTGAGTAGAGGACAAAAGAAAAAAAAGCATGTGAAACTACCTTTGCCAACAGGGATGAAGACAGATCTTGGACTACTAGGTATATAGTCAACTTCCTGGTTGGGAAATCTTGGTTATAATTTTGAGGATATTGAATCATTTATAAGAGGTATGTTAATATAACCTCTTAAAGGTCAGGGCCATGCCTTAATTATGTTGTGTACTCTAATTGAGTGATAGTACCACTTTTTCATCCATGTATCAGGACATCTTTATTATTATTAATTTTTTTAAAGTCATGGACACCAAAATGATTTTGGTATGTTCTAGCCTGAACACATACTCAGCTACATGTGACATGAATTGGATAAGAGGTCCTAAACCATACTGCTCAGGGCAATAGGGTTTGGAAAAGGACAGATGTGAACATACGGGTAAAGTTAAGTGGAACATTTTTTAGGGCTTTTAAAGAATATTTTATCCAAAGTTTCCAATCAAATTTAAGATTTAGGTCACCAAGCAGTCATGAAAAAAGCAATCTGCATGAAACTCTGTGGGTAGAGTGTACCAGTGGGGGCTGCAAATAGGAACTAGAATTTTATAAGCAGAGACCTGAATTAAGCAGTATAAGATTTTTTCTGGGAATTTTTTTGGCTGTATACCTGGGATTTATTCTCAAGAAAATAAATAAAAAGCTGAATCAGTATGAAATTAAGGTATTTAAGACCTGAGTAGACCCAGACATAAAGCTGATCATGTGTAGTCAGTGATTTAGAGTCCACACAGTCATTCATTTTTTGAGCTATGATTGATTCTAGAGTTTGAGATAAAGAAATGCAGAGAACACATCTAGGCAAGGGTGAACTAACTAGAATGCCAGAACTGCCAAGCAAAACCAGTGTACACTTTAATTACTATGAAAACTACTATCCTTACCAAATCTTATTTGGCTTAGTTGAATTATGTAGAGAGGCTCCACTTAAGAGACAATTCTTGAACTCAACAGTTAGTGAGACTGAAAAAAAAGAGAAAATTAAAGTTAGGAATTCTCACATGGAATCAATCATTGATTCTAAGTGATCTACCCTTAATTTTGAGAGATAATCATCCATTGCCTAACTTATTGATGGAGGAATTCTACAAGAATATGATGGCTCTGCCTGGAGTTTGAATTGGCAGAATTCCTTTTTTTCCCTCTGAAGCCAAAGTCCTAACAAAAATCTTACCACATAACTTGAATTGGGTTCCCTGGAAAGGAGAAAGATATGGACTCTGAGTGAAAGGACAGGAAGACAGCAGGATCTGGCAGAAGGAGTGGTTGAGTTGTGATCCTGGCCTGATGACAGCCTCTACCAATGATGACAACCCCTACCAATGATGACAGCCCCATGGAGAAACTGGAGCAAAAAACAACCTTTAATATTTGGCCTGCATTGAGTGGGTTGAAAAGGCCTGGCATTTATATAAACCTTTCATCAGTCATTTGATGTGGGCTACTCTCATAAGAGCGTGACCTCAGGCAAGGAATTTCTCTGCAGCTGAAGCCATCCCTGAAGGTGCTGCCAACTGAAGCCTGCCTGCCAGCAGCAACCTTGGCAGCTGTGACAACAAGTCTCCCTTGAAGGAGAATTTGAGCAAGTACTGCCATGAAGGAAGATCTGGAGAGGGCGTCACCAAGGCCACCATGACTTTCATTTCTGTTGTAATAATGCTGTGTTGGGTAGGAAAAGTGTGCATTTAAGGGTGGGCCCCTGCTTCATATAAGAATTTATTAGGCAAATTTTATTATGATTTCCATGGAAAACTTTGTTTTACTGTTAATTCCTACAAACATTTTCTTCCTTATATTAAAAAAAAAGGTCTTTCCAGGCACTTTTCTTCAACTAGTAGCAGTAGCAAGGTGCCTTTATTCTACATATATCAGTTCATAGTTATGGATTTGTCTTTTCGATGTAGGAGCTGTCGGTTGTGAACATTTCTAATCAGTAAAAACTCAGGGTAGCTTTTAATGCACAGCAGTGTAGTGTACTTCAGGGTTCAAAATCCACATAAGGTTTGAAAAGTTTTAAGGAAACCAGTTTCAAGACCTGCAATTGAAGAAGAAAGGATCTCTACTATCCTGTAATTATAACCTGTTTGGCATACGCTGTACCCCTAAAAGATGATTCATTTTATTTATTTTTATTTTTCCTCTTGCTTTCTGTTTTTTAAATGTTTTCTTGTTTATGCCATTATAGTTGTCCCGCATTTCTTTCTTTGCCCCCACCACCCAGCCCACCCCCCTTCCATAATCAGTTCTCCCACCATTGTCCATGTGCATGTGTTCTTCATATATGTTCTTTGACTGATCCCTTCACCTTCCTTCAAAATTCAATGAAATATTATATTTTCTTTCCTTATTTACTCAAATTCAATGTTTTAAAACAACGTTAGAGCTGGTATGACAATGTTTCCTGAGAAAAACACTGTCAAGTACAAATATTAACAAAGGATCTCTGAGTTTTCTTGTTACTGGTCTACATAATGCTATACACCTTTAAAACATACAGTTTATATATATATATATAATAAATATAAATATAATAAATAATAACTATAATAAAACATCCATATATATATATATAAGGATGTTCACTTTAAATAGACTTTTCTGAGCATTCTTGTGCTCATGTGGTAATTGCATTCCAGCCGACAATCCCAGTTGGAAAACAACTCAGCAGAAACACTCTTTGGAAGAACAATCTCTGTCTTCCTTACCAGTGGCACCCAAATCTAAGTGTAGAAAAGCAGGTTACACGTATTTCTTTACAGCCCCCCCCCCGCCCCCCACCCCTGTGCTTCTGGCACGTGGTACTTGTGCACTCTGCAGGACCCGAGGTGAGTCCAAGCTGCCTAATCCGAGGATCAACATCTGGGGAAACAGACCAGGTTGATCTCTTCCAGGACAACTTACTTTTCTTTATTAATTCCTTATTTAGCTGAACTATAAATATTATTAAACATTTGCTTATGAACTGCCAGAGTACCATGCTGTTCAACAGATGAGACTGGTGTGTTTTAATGTTGTGCACTCAGAACGTGCTTAGTGCAGCTCCCTCTCTGCAATCCACATTTCCCTAAATTCCTGTTATTGGAAAGATTTTTTTCTCTTACAACCCAAGGAACAGATTTTCTTAATTTTTTTTCTGTTTGTGGGGGGTTTGTGTGGAGGCATGTGTAAGAACAGGAGGATTATGGGGGTGGAATGGGTTATGACACATTTTCATTTGCAGCTGCTCTGACCGCCTTGCCTTAATCCAGCCCAGATCTCAGCAGAAACCTAACACCATTCCGGTGACCCTGGAATTGGACCAGCACCTCAAATCACCAAATAAGGTAAGTCATTTGTTATCTGAGCCATAAATATTTACATGCACTAGTGACAAATGTATAAAGAGTGTGGAGTGACTGTGTAATTTCAGCTGCTCCCCTCAAACCTGTCAATAGTTTCTCTTATCTCTTGAAAGCCCTAATGACGGATGTGTGCTAGTTGCATAAGAATGTACTCTCCAGCTTGTTACCCTCTTCTAATTGTTCATTATGACCACATTAGTCACCTGGGAAGTTTAAATTTTCCTTTTAAAGTTAGGGCCCGTTGCTGGGAATTGCTCAGACTGGCAAACATTTAGCGCCCTCTGGTCCCCTTCATTTCCTCGTATGCTCTGTCCACATTGTTACCACAAACTCGAGAGGTCTTCACCATTTTTTTCTTCTTTACTTTACTGATATATTATTGACAATGCAATTCTGTTTTCACTTTTTTCCTGCATATAGATGACTTGGAAAGTTAAGTCTTGTTAGTGCGTCTAAGCAATGAGTAGACTGAGCTGATGATTTCTAAATCTAACAGACGACCACACCAAATGGTTATGATATAAAGGTCTTCTCAGGCAAGTGCACTAAAAAAATCTTCCAAGTATTACATGGCCTTAAACTGAGCATGGTCAGGGTAAAGTGAATCTTGTTTTATTCTTCTATCAGGAGCTGTATCTTGTAAGAAAAGTGAAAAAGCTATAAAATCATGCTGTTGGTCTTTTACCAACTAAGTCATCATGCAGAGCTTGTATTTTTATATAATTACTAGTTAAAGAATTCCAAAGGTCAGATTAATGAATTTGAAAGATATGGGCTAACAATATTTAAAAATTTGGGTAATTCAACTTTAAAAAACCTAAATATTTTGTGAAAACGATGTACTGACTGGTACTAACTGCACATACACATTCATCATAGGCACAGCCTTTGAGAAAACGGCTGCAAATGTCTCTAAAATGCTGTAGTGGCCCAATGGCTAAAATTCAAGAGCTAAATGACACTTAGATAGATCAGCCTCTGTGGGATTTATCTCAGAGGGAGAATTAGAATTTAGCAAGAACTTTAATAGATTCTCAGAAACAATCGAGTTAATAGCTTGTAGAAATTTGAATTGTACCTGAAAAGAAGACTCAACTCACATGTCCTGCTATGTTTCCCAACACTCCAGGCTAAATGAAGTGCTGCTTTCTGCTTGTCCCATGCCATCCTGTGTATGTTCCTGTTGCAGTATCACACTGGAATTTGAGCTCCTTGAATGCAGAGATCTGTTGATTCATTTGAAAATCTCTAAAATTCAGCACAATGTTTTGGTGATAATTTGAGCATAAAAAAATTAGTTGACTTGTGAATGAGAAAGTAAGGTGAGAAAAATAAAATGGAAAGAATCTTAAGAGAAAAGGTGTTAGATGTTTTAAAATCTTTGTTAGAATAGGCAGGTGTCAGGAACTTCGTTCTTTTCATCTTTCTCGTGTGTGTGTGTGTGTGTGCATGTGTGTGTGAATATAGTGGTGACTAATTAAGATAACACAGGTTTTTATGAGAGTGACTTATAGAAAATTAAGCTAGCATGCACTACAAAGGTAGAGTTGACATGGGGAGACATATCTGTAGTCTTAAAAATCATTTGGAAATCAGTCACTTGAATTAACAGCCATGTGCACAAGATAATTTTCAGGAACACACTGGTTGCTATGTAGGCTCAAGGGCATAGTTTGCCTTTAGTACGCACCTACCCTTTCACTGCCCTGCCTTCCACCTTCTAACTGTTCAGTGTCCTCCTAATGCTTCCTAGCTTTACAAAGTTCTTTCCTTCCCACCAGGGTGTCACATCCTTCAGGCTCCCAATTGATCTCTTCTTCTCTATCCAGCAAAGCTCCCATTTCCTGAATTACTTGTTTTCAGTTGGATATTCATGTGATTATTAAAATAAATGTCACCATGACTTAGAGATTTAATCTCCCCATGATATTTGCTTTTGAAAAGAGGAGTCTGCTAGACCAAATTAATTTCTAATTGTGCAAATATTTATATGAAAAGAGATGGAGATATTTTAATTTAAGGCCTTTGGTGGCTCTTCTCTATTCATCGTTTTCTGACTGTACATCTACTCCCACATTTACACCAGAACATCATTAAATATACAAAGCTTCATTGTTCAGTTTCATAGAGTTGTACTCTGCATCACCCTATGTTCTTGAGCGAGTGTGTTAACACCCCAAAATTCCCAGTGAAAGGAACATTATAGTTAGACAAATGCAACAATGCTTACAAGAGTCATCATTCAAAATAGGAGTCTCAGTAGATGAACGTGCGGTGTTGGAGATAATGCTCCTTAGAGGCAGGTCACCTGAGTTCAAGATATATGACCTTCGGGCACTCATTTAACATTCCCCTACTGTTAATGGGGACACTGCAGTTGCAGTGTGATCTGGGAAATGATGCTGTGAAAGGGCTGAGGAAATAAGCACCCCGTAAATAGTCAACACTGGTTTTATCAAACAACAGAACGTTTAAAATTCTTAAAGTCTAACCATTGCTCTTGAGGCTGCATGTTTTCTTTTGAAGAATGAATGATCTGAAAAAAAGGTATAATGAGTATTTCATTATTTTAATGTTTTGCCCTTAAAATATAGTTTAGTGTTGAGATTTCAAGAAAAGCAAAGTTTTTCCATCTTTATTCTGCTTCTTAGATTTTTTTTAAGTTTAAGAATGAATATTGTGAGATAGGATATACAGTATGAAGGGAGATATACTGTAATAAATTATTTGGAGGAAAGAACTCATGAGTAATAATTAGCAGCCCTCAATACCAGCTTTAATGATAGCTTTTCAACAACAGATCCTGAGAAGTTCACTGAATCTCACTGAGCTTTAGTCTTCTGATTGTTTAAAAAGAGTTAATTTTACCATTTATCCAAGAAATGCCATTAAGCACATTCTATGTGTTTGGCACCAATGATGCAAGTATAAACTGAATGTTGTCCTTGACCCTGAGGGTTTATCTGCTCTGTCAAACTCCTAAGAATTCTGTGAGGATAAATTAGATGTATAAGAATGTGACTTGGCAACTGTAAGATTGTCTATAAATAGGTAGAATTAAGTATTCATCATGCAGAGGGCTACTGTCAAGATTGGTAAACAATGTTCAATTTTTAGTGAACACATAACCAGAGACATAGGTTTTTAACTGTCTTAATGGGGTTTACCAAGAAGGTCTATGGAAGTTTTTGTCTTATTTTTCAAATCAATGAAATACTTAAATGCGATAAAAAATTTAGCAGGATAAATACCCAAACTTTTTCCTAGGTTTCCTTTTTATGATCTTATGAAAGACAAATGTCAGTAACAATAGCTGGAATGTATATTTGAATAATAATGCTACCCTGTTCTTTATCCAAATGTACTCTAGACAGTTATTTTACTTAAGTAGTCACCTGCAACTTAAATATATCCAATTTTAGTTAATTTCTTTGGACCTCACATCATGAGCTCAGTGTGCAATCTCTCTAAAACTTGACTTAAATGATGATTCACTTGTAAATTAGGTTATAATTTATGATAATAGTTTTTAGAGCCTCAAATTTAAAATCAAAGGTTTGCAAGTGAAAAAGCTCAGAGAAAGAAATACAGTCGGATAGGTGAGTGAGTAGGGTGTGGTTCAGCACCTTTCAGTCTGAGTTACATGTTTAATGATGAAATTAGGTTCTGTGTAGAATTGGTTGGCAGGAGTTACATATTGCCCCATTTGTAAGGAAGCTGATTCTTTTTTCTTTCAGTTAATGTTTCTACTTTCACTATTGTCTTTCAAAGGCTCCAACAGTCCCAGTTACATGTGTGCATGAAATGTTTCTACTTTGAGTTGACTCATTATATTGTCTCATGCTCATTTTAGACAAGATTTCTACCTGCTTTTGTGAAATGGAAATGTGCTCTGTGTGATTTGGTGGGGAGGGTGGGAGGGAGGGAGGGAGAGAGAGAGAGAGAGAGAGAGAGAGAGAGAGAGAGAGAGAGAGAGAACTGGGGATCAGAGTGTCATGAAGAAATATTGCAGATCCTGAAACACCTAATCAGGTTGCAATTAGAAGGGTTCTCAAAAACATTGGTGACACAAGAAATGTCTTTGGGAATATCTTCATTTTATATATGTGTTGGTTTTGTTTCTGAAGTGCTTCATTATTCATATGTTATGAACTGTTCATAGGACTTGGCTTAGATCCTCTCCTTCAGGCACTTTGGTCTCCAGTGACGTGTTAAAATGGTCTTAGCACATTCATAAGGCTTTTCATTGCAGTCCAGCCTGTTTGTAAAAACGATCCATCAATATCATGTTCAGATGACAGTCTAGGTACAACCTGCCTTTGCTTAACCAGCCTGTCTAATGCTAAGAGTGTAGAATTCTGTCCAGGAATGACATCTTGAATAAGTTTGGGTTGGGGCATATTGCATTCTTCTTCAAGACTATTTTTTTTCTTCTGTTCAGACATTTCCTTGCTTTTACAAGGCTATAAAAATAGGAACACATTTTTATTTCCTTTGAAATGATGTTGGCCCCAGTTTCTCTCTTCTCTGGGGTGCAAGATAATTAAATCTGCATGCAAAGAAGGAAATGTTTACAAAGCCATGATTTTGATGTCATATGCTGTATTCCACTCCAATACCTCTGACAGCCCATCCAACCTCTGCTTGTTGGTATCAGCTGGATTATCTGGGCTGATATTTATGGGGGCTATCATTTATAGGGCTTTATGGTTGTCTTCCAAAATAACATGAAAAGGAATTCTCCAAAAGGCAGTCGCATTATTGTTACCCATATTCTGACTGATTCCAATACTTGCAGGAGAAGACATCACTAATTAGACTAAATTAAAAATAGCCCAGAAAGCTGCCAGTGACAGACATGCATTATATGCGCTAGTTGTAGTCCAGATGCTGGAGATACAGCATGACCTTCTCCCTTTACTCAGATGAAGCCCTCAACTGAGCTTCAGGTTGCTTTTGTGTCTTTTGGAAACATTTTAATGTTTAAAAAAAGCCCTGACTCTATTCTTTTTAAATATTAATACTCCACTAGTAATCTTTTCTTCTCCCAAGGTGGGCTGGCTGACGTGCAGCATGTTTCTCTTCCTTAGATGTGATGCTGTTGAAAGGGGTCCCCACCACTTCCTCTCTGCCTTCCAACACTCTTCACTGCAAGCCCTATGTTAATAGTAAAAATGCAAAGAGATCTAAAAAGGTATGAGTTCACACGCTGGGGAATGGAGAGGAAGAGGGAATAGAGAGGAGGAGGAAACCCAAGAATATGACTATAAAATACTGTTTGCCACACATCATTGTAGTCCACTGTCATCCCAACCTCTTATTTTAAAGGCCAGAAGGCTGAAAATAGCTACTGAGGTGTCATTCTTAGAAAGCAGTGATGACACAGTTGGATCTCTTCTTTGTGGAATGCCTAAGAGTGCATGACTCACCATAATTGCATCTAACTTGCAATGCATACATTTAGAATGTCATCTTGTTAATCTCAACAACACCATGAATAATATACTACTATTATTCTCATTCTATAATCATTGAAAGTGAGGCTTCATGAGATTAATTTTTCCCTAAAAGAACTTGAACAAATGGAAAAAGGAAGACTGTTGTTCAGTTATGTCTGCATCCAAAGGCCCACGATCTTCAATTCTTTCTTACTTGCATCCTTAGAGTCACAAAGTAGGAAAGGACTATCTATTTTAATATCATCAGCTTTATAAATGATGAAAATAAGGTACTATGAGACAATGATAGTTCCTTATCTCTTAGTGGCAGAACCAGAACTCCAATGTATGTCTCCAAATTCTCAGTCCACATTCTAAGCAATGAGAGCTCAATTGCTAACAACAGATCCTTGAGAAATTAATACTGTTAAAAGGCACTATCCAGATTAAGCTTAGGTTTTACATGTTTACCATTTTGAACCCAACAACATGTAGGTATTTACCCTTGCTGACATATTAAGATACAAAATTCCGAAATTCCAAATAGTAAAAATTTGGCCCCACTTCACCCAGAAGCTGGTACCCTACTGCATCTCCACACAAATACTCCTCTCTAGTCACATTGCTTTACTCTTATCGCTCCGAATGATCTATGGGCATTTTTGTTGTACTGTTAACCCTGTTTGGAATGTTCTCCCACTTCTTTTTCCAAATATTATGAGGTATTGTTACCACTATGCTAAAAAAGGGAAAACTGAGGTTTCCCGAGATTAAGTTGCTTGATTTATTTAAGTTGTAATTCCCTTAAGGGAAAGCATCTTGATATCCTAATAAGATCAGGCATTTGGGCATGAGAAGTACCTACTGTTCAGTCTCCATTCTGAAAAGCATTACTTATGCAAATCTAGTTAATTTCCTTGATCTCTCTAACCACAGTTGCCTCATTTGAAAAATTGGGGCAATAATACCTAAGTCATTGAATTGTAAAGTTTAAAACTGACAATGTTAGAAGATCGCTTAACACATAGTAGTCTCTCAAAAAGGTTGTTTCCTTCTCCTTTACATTCCATACAAGTGCTCAAGCAATGATCCTTGTTAGCTGCACACTTTTTGACTCAAAAATTTGCTAAGATAGAGAGTAGCTTGAGTAAACCACTTTTTGCTCAACACTTAAAAATCCTGAGTGTGAATTTGGATTCAAAATGGAATGAGGTAGTTCAGCAGGAAGATCTTCTCGGTTCACAGTTGCTCCCAGACTTATTGAGAAAGCGGACCCACTAAACCATTCTCTTATTTCTTTATGAAGGAATGCAAATTTGGAATGTAGGACGGTCCTAGGAAAGAAAAGATAGGACTATAAAGGAGCTACCTGATGAAAGAATAAATATTTGACTTATGATCATAGGAATCTGGGTTGTGTTATTGGGGTTCAGCCTCCAACTTTTTAAAGCATCATTCACATACTACATCATCAGATGATAATAGGAATTGGCTTTGGGTTATGTATAGAAATGTTTATATTCAACTTCAATTTTTAACACCCATATAAGTTAAAAATTAAAATTTTTAGTGTATTGTATCTGCCAGAAAGATAGGGGGAAAACGATTTAAATCAGTAAGCATTGAACTACCATATTTTAAAGCTTGGGCTGATATATTTCCTTACACTTGTCTCTCAGCCAACAACAATAAAGGCAATGAACTCTTATAGCCCTATTATAGTGAGTACCATTACCCCTTTCACAGAAGAAACTGAGATTGAAGGGTGAACTGTGTTTCATGGACTCAGTAAATGGACTTTATTGTGCCAAACACTAGAAAACATTTTCTTTCTTTCCTGAATTATGGAATCATTATGGTTATATGATGATAATATTTTTAACTCCAACCTTTGCTTCCTAGTCTTGAGAACCAAAGAAAAAAGACAAAGTTATAACTGACTTTTTTTCTTTCTACCTGAAGTAAATTTAAATCTACTTAAAATCCTTGTATAAATTTTGTTAAGTAATTTTTCTCTTTCTAGAGTACACAAGAATTTTCAGAAATCACTTTCTAAAGAATTAGTTAGCTACTCATTCGTAGAAGTTTTGCTGGTTTGCTAAACTACAGTTAGGACTTTGCTATAATTTGTGTGTGTGTGTGTGTGTGTGTGCATGTATATTTAAATGAAATTAAGTAGAAAATCATCTCCTATTTAGCTACAGCTGATCAGGTCATCAGCTATATTGTTTCTCCAAGACGGTTTTAATTTTTTTTACAGATTTACAGTATACATTGAACTTCAAAGGTGACTGAAAATGTATTAAGTAAAATCTAACTTCCCAAATAGAGGATGGCTTGTGCATCCATTAAAATGGACTAGCTTTTGCTGCAGTAACTAACAATCTCCAAAACTCAGTGTTTGGACATATTACTCAGGTTACATGAAAAAGCAGATCCGCAGGAGGGATCTGCTCATCAGAGCAATTCAAGGGGCTCCAGCTCACAGAAACTCCATCTCAACACACAATGCCACAATCATCATGGTGAGTGGAAGAGAGAATGGCACACCACAAATTGGCTCGTGAAGCTTCTACTTTGGAAAGGCATACATTACCTCTGCTCATATTTCATTGGCCAAAGCAAGAACATGGACATGCCTAATTTCAAAGGGGTTAGAGAGAAGGGTAATCATGCATTTGTTTGAAAGAGGATGTGTGGATTACATACAATGCCTACCAAAGCAAGTATTCTAACTTCACTGGATTGATGGTGTGGTGTGACTTACCTTGGAGTCCCTCTAGTAAGGAGAGGCCAAAATACTTACCTCAGAAGAGGTTAAACCCTTTTTGCCAGTCTGTAGATGATTGACCCTTACGTTTTGGCAAGAGACCAGCTTAATTTGTCATTGTGTATAATGTGAACTGTTCACCATATTGACTGCACCCACTATGAGTGAAAGTAATCAAATTTTAAGTAGTAGAGAACAGATTTGAAGTCTAATTTTTCAAAAAATGCTTGGATAAATACCAGTCAGCCGGCCTCATGCATTCCTCTTTATTCCAGCCACTACACTTCATTTTTGACTGGCTGGCAAGAAACAGGATAAACGTGAATACTAGAGTTAGTTTCCAGATTCAAGGACTGCTATTTCACCACTTTTGGGGCATATGCTTTCTTTTCTCTTATAGAAAAAAATGGACGTTCAATCCAATAATAATTACTTCATCTTTGTAATAGGCAGTTACTAGAATAATTCCCTAAATTCAAATATAGCAACTAATTGTTTTATTTTTTAGGGTAAAAAATAGCCTAATGGTAAAGCACAGGAAACTTGGCGATAATATATGTTTCAATGTAGTTTAAAGCATAATAATCAAATTGGATGATAAGAACACACACAGAGGTAATTGACCATGAATAAAAAGATTTAAGGGTATAATTATACCTAAAGAAATATCAGTATAAAAGTTAGCATTTAAGATTTATAATGTTTTATACATTTTACTTCATTTGTCATTCTTTTTTAAAAGGGAAGTATTTATAATCTATAATCTCAGGAAAATTTTGGCTAGTTTTGTTTAGATTTCATATATTAGATTACACTGTCTTCTGGTTCCAAGGCACCCTCATGTCAGGAACAGAAAATAAGGACTTTTAATCACTAAATATGAACACCTAAGGTAGTAAGTGAGGGTTAAGGACTAAGAAGAGCCAGCATCCCTGTGAGAAGTTGCTATTTCTGTTGTTCCCAACATAATTGTTGAATGCCATGTAATAGTTTTGCCCTTACTCTTTACCACATGATTATGTGACAATGACATATTCTTATGTCTAGAGTGACTGACCTATTTTTGAATGAAATTCAAGATAGCCTTGTGATATTATAATTTTTCATATAGCTTTTAGCAAAGCATTAAAAGATTGATATTAATATGGCACTTGGCTCAGAAGAACTTGGAACAACACTCCAATACTTTTAAAATCATCACTTTTATAGCATAAAGGGAAATATATTCAACAAAGGAAAACACATTCACCGAAGACAATGCGTGAAACTTACTGTTACTCTACGACTATGACTCCAAATCCCAAGATAGCATTCCTATGAGGTAGACATCTATATGTGCAGACATGTTTTTTCCGAGACAAGGATTATTCTGTAACAGGAGCCAAAGCAGTCTTAACTATTAGCTCTTCTCTTTTCTTCACTAAATCTACATATTAATAATGGAAGGGAAACAAAATTAAATGTGGGTATCTCTTATGTGAATAGGCCTTTGGAAAGTGGTGGGGGATTGAGAGATCAGAAGACTTTGGGATAGTTTCACTGTTCTGACATCCCAGGAGAAGAAATCTACTACAACGTATATTTATTTTATGTCTGATCAATCTTTAGGATAGAGTAGCATTAAACAAGTGTGAGGGTGGTGTTGGTAAATTGAGGTTATAGAGTGAGTATGCTGTGTTTTTCTGCATTCCTTAAAATAATTGCACGATGAACTCATATTTATTTATAGTGGCTTGGAAAGGAATGGTTATAAATTCAAGAATATGACCAGTAGTGCCTTCCATATTGCACACACTTAAAAACTTGGTCTTGATTTATTTAAATTAAAAGATAATATCTTAAAATATCTTGTTTGTAACTCTGTGTTTTTAGTCTCAAGAGTATATCAAATCTTTGCAGAAATTAACCACTGCCCTCTTTAGCTGCTGATTGCCAGCCATGGGTTGCCTTTTAATTATTGCTTAAAGCCATATGTATTGAGATTGCATGGCAATACGCTTTGAAACATTTTTCCATGCTGCTTGCCACAGTCTTAATTTGAGCATACTAAATAGACTTCTACTTTTCCTTCCCAATATCTACATTTATTGATCCCAGTGGAGTTACCTTTGATAAATTTAGTATCTAGGTTATGTTTCAGGACTAAAGTGGTATAGTAGAAATACTTCAAATGGTCAGATATCCACATCATATCTAGGAGACCTATTATAGAGGACCTTGGCAAGCTTATAATAATTAGCAATTATAAGAAGTATTTATGTGTAAGGAACTGGAATTAGTTCCTTAAATATACAGCACTTCTAATGCTTAAAACTCTCCTCCTAAGTACATAAACTTACCAGTATTTTACAGTGAGGATCTTGAAGCTGGATAGTTAGTTAATATGATGAGTTATACTGAGAGATATCACTGAGATTAAAATCCAAGTCTGTTTGAATCCAAAACCAACAGGGTTATATAATATTTTCAAGCCCCATTTTCTTATCTGTAAAATGTGGATTGTTATATGCATTAATATGTATGTTATGGTGATTAGATTAAATACTATGTCTGAACAAGCTCAATGGCTAAAATCTTTAAGAGGGACCTGTGGACTGCCAGCCAATCCCATTAATAAGTTGGTGACCCAGGGTGTTGTGGACCATTCAGCCTGGTTTCAGGAGGTAACCCTCACCCTATGGTGGGCTGTGTAAGAGCCCAAGGGACCCACGTCATCTGGGTCTTTTCTGTCACGAGGACGTGACCTACTAAGGAGACAAAGCTTATCTCCCTGGCAGGAGCACTGCTTCTGCCTCATCCATCTCTGGCTCCAATGCTTGGTTGGCAGTCAGTGACGGGTAAGACTCCTCATGGGAGGGGCAACCTAAGCCAGACACAACCACTTGGGAGACTTTATGGAAGGACTTGGCGGGGGGTGGGGCTGCAGCAAAGAGGATGTGATGGACCCTCGCCCCCCCGGCTATTCTGACATAGCCTGAGTCCTCGTTTCCATCTGGGAGATGTCTCCTGCTTCCTAATCGGCTTAAAGGCTGAAACTGTGAGGGCAAGAGGTGCAGCCCTGTGCTGGCCAGGACTGCTCCCTGGGTGATCGGGCATAAGAAAGAATTCGTAAAGTCCTGTGAAACCTACTTTGCTAAGAGTGCTCTCATTTAAATGATAAGGGTCCCAGGAGGAAATGAGTATGTCTCCCAAAGTTTGGCAACCCCCTTTCCGGACAGACATTGACTCAGATTAAGCCCTCAGATTTCTTTGAAATGTTAACCATTGTTTGATCCTTGCCCCTGACATGCCTGTATTCCTGTGTATTTGAACCCAATAAAAGCCTAGTGAGGAAGGGGCTCTGGGTCATTCTCTGAGAGTTTGACCACCTTTCCTCCCCAAGCAGTCATGTCTTGGTAGTTTTTATTTTCATCCGTGACGGAGGGCTGGAGCTCTTCGGGCGGAGCCCCCCCATATCTGGTGCCCAGGACAGGGGCCCCTGCACCAGGGCAAATCATATCCTCACTTTCTCCAGTTTTTTCATCTGTAAAATGGGCATAATAATAGTACTTTTCCATAAGTTTACATGAGAATAAAGTGAGATGACATATGCCAACTGCATATAATAGACTCAGAACAGAGTAGGAACAATTAAATATTTATTAATGAGTATTTGTAAGTTAAAGAATGTCTACTATCACTTGATTTAATATTATGCATAGTTAATAAAGGATGATGATAAATTCACTTAGGATTCCACAGATTTCAATGTCTTAATAAATTTAGATATCACCCTTTATTTTTATTTCTTCATTTCAGTTTCAGATCAGAGGACTGATTTTTATTTGCAGGCTACTTTCAAAACATGCTAGCCTTCTTTTTTTTTTAAGATGGCCTCACATTTATTAATGAACCAACCTACCATGGAAGGAAAAATGTCAATAAAAAAAGCATCCAATTCCCAGTGATCTTTTCAGTGATTTCAAGAGGCAGACAACATGAACAGAGTGTAAATATATGTGGCATCTCTGATGTGCCCTTCCTTATAGACCCGGTTTGATTCTTCTCCAATGTCTCCTCTTGGAGTTGTACCTGATTTTATTACCAGTTTTCATCTGAATCCATTGGGGAATGGGACGCTTCTGCTTTTGTTTCTTGGCCAGGAACCTCTTGATCCTGAAAGTCTTGTGAGAAGACATGGTGAAGAAGAACGAACCTCGTGGACAACAATGGCGGAGAAAGAGCCATGCTAGCCTTCTTTATGTAATTTTTATTCACCAGTTAGTGCATCATTGGATAATGTGCTCAGGAGCATAGTAATGGTTTTGTAAGAGGTGGTGCAAACTCAGTGCTCACAGGGCAACTCATTTTGTCATGCTCTTTTAAAAATAACTTCTATGCTTCATTTCTTGCTGCTATCCACTCTATCAGTTCAAGTTGAAAGCGACACTCATGACCACAATGTTTTTTAAGTTCTGGCATTTTTATATTCTAATTGCAAATGTATATTTGATAAAATTTATGTCTTAGCATTACTCATTTGAGCCAGCTGGTCCAACATGAGGGTTTTGTAAAGATTTTAAAATACTGGGTTTAATAAATTCTTTAACTTTTTTTTGCCTTTCATTAAATTACACTTGAAGTGCTTGCTGATTAGCCACTTCACAGAGGAAGTGAATTTAAAGTTATTAAAATATCTTCAATGGCTTGAAGGAAGTATTTTATGTAGAGAAATAACAAAAAATGGATCGTTAATAATTTTACTCATATAATTGTACCTCTGCAGAATCCCACTCATGTAATACTACCATAAATGCAAATAATCTGAGTATTTTAAGGGCCCTGAGACTATGTACTTAAATCAATTTTAAAATATAGCATATCGCATATCTCTATTCTTTGTCATGTTTATACATGAGAGGTATCATATACACATTAAAATGTATTATAAATTTAAAAAAATTAAAACAGAAAATAATTTAAGCTCTAGACTTTACATAGTATAATATCTACTGATTTAGAAAGCATTTAAAGACTGAAATGCCATGTGGCCAATATTATGAACATAATTTACCTCTGTAACAATTCTTTACTACAGATTTTTAGATGTGCTGAATGAATAGTATACTCCAGCTAGTCAACTTTAATGCCTCCAAGTTAACTTCCTAACTGGCTGGGTGATGAGCCATAGGATTTTTCAGTTCATCTTCAATAATTGAAGCTAGTTCTTATTTTGGGAGGGACTATCTGAGGGCACTAAGTCCAGCCTCTCATATTTGTCTACATCACCAGCCAGTTGCAATTATCCATCTTGCAGAATGACTGAGTAAAGGCAACAATAAGGAAAATAGAGATAACAGGAGTTTTGTGTGGGAAGTGTAGGGACTGGGGACAACTCTTATAGTTTCCAGTACTTTTTAAGGTTGCAGGGCCTGATGGTTAAATTGTGTCAAAGCCATCTGATGGGGGATGGCAGATCCAGCAATCGGTTACATTGAAGATGCTTGCAGCAGCTTAGGAAGGCCTCACCAGGACCTTTCCATGAGTTCTGAAAGATACTGAAATACAGAAATCATTAGCATTGCTCTCTCCCTCATAACTCTTGGGGTTTGAGCTGTTCTCTCCACAGGTGCCAAGGTTGCTTTCCCTCTTCCATCCCCCAACTGGTATTTCTTATTCCGGTAGTTACAACTTTATCTCTTTTGCCATCATCTCTTTTTACCCAGTATTTCTTTTTTATCCAGAAGGGTAAAGTATAAGCAGGATAGGACATTTTTATAAAACTGATGAAGATACAATAATTCTCCCACTTTTGGTATATGGACCATTGGGGGACTTGGAAAGAAGTATCATCAACAACATAGTCATCATGCTTATGATACAGGATCATGTCAATTTAACAAGAGAATCTAGGTAGCTGAACCAAAATTAAGTTTGAATCACCTAGAGCCATGTTTGGCCAGGGCGCCACTCTGAAAGTATAACAAAAAGTTTGTATAACTTGCTATCAGGGAAAAGAAAGAAGAATCATATCCAGGAATGAATGGTCAGGTCAAAATATTGAATTTTCAAAATAGGTTTATATAATCTTTACCCTTTCCTCCTGATTATTACCCAGGAAGTGTCTTAGGGTGATGGTCCCTTTCTGGGGACAGCCACATTTAGTGACTAAACCTTCCTAGGAAGAAGTGAAGAAAGGAGAGTCAGAAATATTTTTAAGGTAATTTTTGAAGACCCTTTTAATATTCAGACTAATCAGATACCTGCAGATAATACAGAGCACACAAGTTCATCAGCTTTGTTGAGTAAACTATCAGACTGCAGCTGATTCAGAAAGCTGCAGACATGGCACAAATTAGGACCAAGGGACACAATAATGTGGCCAGAGTTCGCTGATTGGACTGGAAGAGCAACACCATGACCTGAAAAAATGATGACAGCAGTGAGCTAGCACTGATAGTCCATACAAGCAGTGAAGGTGCTGAGATAGTCAATTTGCTGGGAAAGAGTGGAAGTCGTGCTCCAACCAATATGGCCTCCCTCACTATGAGAATATAGGTCAACTTTGTCAGGAGTCACAATTCTAACATGCATTGGTTTTCTACAGCACGGGCATACAGTCCTTTGCTTTGTTTCTAGTCTATGATAATGGGCATGTGTCTGGTGGAGTGACAGACCTGAACAACAATGGTGGCAATCTGAGTTGGGAAGTCTTGATTAGCAATTTCATTCTACTCAGTCTCATCAGAGAATGGGATCTTACCATGAATATGAGCAAACCATACAGTTAGTTCACAACTCCAAAAATGGATATGTTTAGTTTGTCAGTTTGTAGTTTTCTGTAACAGCTAGACCATTATCAGTAAGTCAGTGAAAACATAGCAAAGCTCATTGAAGGAAATAGTGGCCAGAGAAGGCTGTAAGCATGGCTTTGAATTGTCCAGCAAATGGAGTAACCACATCCATTATTAATTATGCCTATCTGATGCAGAAGTTGGATGGCTGCTGCAGCCCAAAGGACAACATCAGGTTTTAGCCTAGCTGAACGATGGGCGAACCTGCCCAGCTTTTACAAAGCCTCTTGGGACCAGTGGTTTTCTTTACAAGGAGGAATGTAGGATACTTGAACAACAATCAAAAAATTCTTTTTTTTTCTCATAGAGGAAGAGCTATCACTTCCTCCTGTAAAGCCAAGATGCCTCTGAGGCCAGCTGTGCTCTTAAATATGTCATTTGCAATGCAAGACTAGCTAGGGCCTTTCCACCTTGTTAGTTGAGTCCAAGTTGATATATACTCAAACGGAAATATCAGGCAGGAGTGTCATCACAAGGCCTCCATGGGTCATTTCAGTTTTGACAAGAGCCCAGTAGCAAGCTAACAGTTGCTTCTCAGAAAATGTGGTAACTGTGTCATGTAGGCATCAAGTCCAGACCATAATAGGCTCCCCTGAGTAGAGGTTGCCTTCCTTTGACAGAGGCTAGAATAGGCAAAGTCATTAGTCACAGACATTTGCAGCTCAAAGGGGACATCAGGGGAGTGGAACCCCCCAAACGTATGGAGTGTGCTGCAGCTTCCTGGATGATTTCAAATACAGCCTCTTGCTTTGGACCCCATGCAAACAAGATTGATTTGTGGCTTAACCAATATAAAGAACCAAATAGAATGCCAAGGCAGGCACATACTCACACTAATCCTGAAGTCCTCTCATAAGGGGTTAGACCTCTAGGTGGTGGGAAGTTGAAGTAATATTTTTTCCTTGACTGCTGAGATACTATTATGAATTTGCACATAAAGCCTTGAGAAACCTGATTTGGTGACTCATATAATGACTTTGCCTTGTTCCAGTGGGAAACACTTCATCTTCCAAGGCTGCTTGCTTTACAAACATCTTTGAAAGATAGACCCAAAGAAAGGGCAGTCAGTGCCTCTGCTCTAAAGATATGCAAAAATGTGAGAACCCATGGAGAACTGTTTCTCAGTACTGTACACTAAAAAGGGCAAATGTGATTTCGTGTAAATTATTCCTGATTATTTTAAAACCCACTTAAGGTGTCATTCAAGAAGTCAGAAGGATAAGATGATGAGTTGATCCAAGAGTTGTTTCTTCTATGGATGGCCTTAACAAATTTATTTTTAAAATTATTTATTTATTTACAGTTACAGTTGACATACAATATTATATTACATTCAGGTGTACAACATAATGAGTAGACAGATACCTTACAAAGTGATCACCCCAATAAGCCTAGCACCCATCTGGCACCATACATAGTTATTATAATATTATTGACTGTATTCCCTCTGCTGTACTTTTCATTCCCATGACTATTTTTATAACTGGCAATTTGTATTTCTTCATACTCTCACCTTTTTCACTCATTCCCCCAAGCTCCTATCCCATGATTTATTTTTATGTGACCTTTTTTAAAACATATAATTGGATTGGAAACAAACAAAAAACAAAACTGTTCATGTTGTTAAGGAAAAGGACCTAATAGTACACTAGGCACTCAAATGCCATTAGCAGCAAATTCATTAAATTGAGGTCAGTCAGGTCCATGTACCTTGAGGCATCTATTGAGATGAGTAAAAATATAGTCCATGCTATTATAATTACGAATTTTTCTCAGAAAAGGCAAAACGTGTTGATGTATTAGTTAATAGACCATGGATCTTATGTAATCAGGAAGAAATAAGCATTGAATTCCATGAAAAAAATGGAAGTTTCTATAATTTATTACTCTGATACTCAACAGTTAGTAATATAGAAATGAATTATTCTAGATAACTCCATAGACACAGGGTCTCTGGGTCTTTGGCCTGTAACAATGGTTCTCAACTCTGGTTGCATATAATTACCTAGAGGCCTTTACAAATAATGAAGCCAGGCTTCATGCCTATAGACTTTGATTTAATTGGTTTTTGGTGGGTATCATGCCTTGGTGTTTGTTTTTTCTTTTAATTCGCCCAAGTTATTCCAGGGTTGTAGTCAAAGTTGGGAACCACTGGCTTACGCAATGGAATCTGCTTTGGTGTAATATTCTTTAGCTCCGTAGCCTATGAGAAAATTTTTAATACTTAGTGTTATTTAACTATATGGAAAGTAAAAGTATACAGAATAATTTAAGAATTGTATGGCTTTGACTTTAAAACTCAAAATAAAAGGTGAGACAAAATATGTCATTAATTTATTTCAGCAGTTCTTGATTTGAGCAGTGAAGGTGGCAAATCAGAACCATCTGGGCCATTTTTTCAAATTAAAATAGGCATGTTCTCACCAGGATATTCTAATATTTGGAAGAAGATGTGAGTGGGAAGGGAGAAATTATAATTTTGAAGAATTTTCCATATGATTCTGATCTCTACCATGGCTACTACCACTTCATCTTTTGTGGAAACCACTGGTTTATCCCTTTTGCTTCTAACTTCCTAAATAAGTTAGACATATGTTACAATGTATAAGTGGCCAGCCCAAAACCTCTCCCCTCTTGTTATATGATCAGATTAATCATTTGGGAAGCCTCAAAACATAAATCTGACAAGAGGACCACTATTGGATAAGAAAGACATGGCAAATTTGAGCAATTTAGGCACAGAAATAGCCAAAAGATTTTCTACTCTAAAAAAAGTCTAAGAACAACTACAAACTTGTGTTTACTCTTAGAAACATAAAATTCACACAATGAAAAGGAATGATAATATTAATAAATGCAAAGTATATTCTGTCAATGAAATTTCTCAATAAAGTTTTTAACTAACCCAGATGACGCAATAAGGAGTCCTTGTGCCTTGAAATTTAGAAAGAAAATGAGTTTTCAAACCTCCTTTGTATGGATACATCATGCTTCTGCCTTGCTCTGAAAGATAAATAGGAGCTTATCTCCTCAGTGTCTTTTAACCTTTTGATACTCAAAGTTCATGAACCAGCAGTATCCTATCACTTTAGGAACTGCTAGCAATGTAGATTCTCAGTTTCCACTGAATCATTTTTTTCCTTATAAGTGTGAGTGTATGTATGTGTGACTGTGTGTGTGCTGACTTGTTTAGTTTTCTTTTATCTTTTGAGTTATTTCTTACTCACTTTTCCTTCACATTAGTGTAAACTGTTGAAGGGGACATGTTCCAGCCAAGATGGAGGTGTAGGTAGATACACTTTGCCTCCTCACACAACAAAAAAAGGACAACAACAAATTTAAAAGCAAAACCAACCATAGCTGCCAAAAAAATCAAACTGTATAGAAATCCGACAATCAATGAGTTAAAGAAGAAACATTCATCCAGACCTGTAGGAAAGGGAGAGATGGGCAACTGAGACACAGAGGATTCGTGGCAAGGTTGAGGCTGGCAGAGCAGGCGGCTCCACATTTGCGTGCAGATAAACTGGGAGGGACAACTGGGGAGTGAGACAGACCTCACAACCCAGGGTTTCAGTTCAGGGAAATAAAACCTCAAACCTCTGACTGAAAACACCTGTGGGGGTTGCAGTAGTGGGAGAAACTCCCAGCCTCACAGGAGAGTTTGCTGGAGAGGCTCACAGGGTCCTAGAATGTTCAGAAAACCACCCACCCAGGAATCAGCACCAGAAGGGCCCAATTTGCTTGTTGGTAGCAGAGGAAGTGATTAAAAGCTGGTGGAGAGCTAAGTGAGTGGCATTGCTCCCTCTCTCACCCCTCCCCAACATATAGCACCACAGTACAGTGACCTGGGTTGCCTCACCCTGTAGAATACTTAAGGCTCTGCCCTTTACTATGTAACAGATGCCCTGAGACCAAATATATATATATATATATATATATATCCCAAATGAAAGAACAGATCAAAATTTCAAAAATAGAACTAAGCAATGAAGAGATAGTCAACCTATCAGATGCATAGTTCAAAACACTGCTAATCAGGATGTTCACAGAATTGGTTGAGTATGGTCACAAAATAGAGAAAAAAGTAAAGGCTATGAAAAGTGAAATAAAGGAATACGTACAGGGAACCAACAGTGATGGGGGAGAAACTGGGACTCAAATCAACAGTTTGGACCAGAAAGAAGAAATAAACATTCAACCAGAACAAAATGAAGAAATAAGAATTTTAAAAATGAGGAGCGGCCTAGGAACCTCCAGAGCAACTTTAAATGTTCCAATATCTGAATCACAGGGATGCTGAAGGAAAAGAGGAAGAGCATGAAATTGAAAACTTATTTGAAAACACAATGAAGGAGAACTTCCCCAATCTGGCAAAGGAAATAGACTTCTAGGACTTCCAGGAAGCTCAGAGAGTTCCAAAGAATTTGGACCCAAGGATGCACACACCAAGGTACATTATAATTACATTACCCAAGATTGAAGATAAGGAGAGAACCTTAAAATCATCAAGAGAAAAGGAGACAGTTGCCTACAAAGGAGTTCCCATGAGACTATCAGCTGATTTCTCAAAAATAAACCCTGCAGGCAAGAAGGGGCTGGAGAGAAGTATCCAAAGTCATGACAGGCAAGGACCTACATCCAAGATGACTCTGTCCTGCAAAGCTACCACTTAGAATGGAAGGACAGATAAAGTGCTTCTCAGATAAGGTCAAGTTAAAGGAGTTCATCATCACCAAGCTCTTATTATATGAAATGTTAAAGGGATTTATCTAAGAAAAAGAAGAGCAAAACTATGAACAGTAAAATGACAACAAACTCACAGCTATCAACAACCTAAAACAAAAACGAACTAAGCAAACAACTGGAACAGGAATATAATCACAGAAATGGAGATCACATAGAGGGTTATCAGTGTGGGGGGAATGGGGGAAAAGGGACAGGGAATAAGAAGCATAAATGGTAGATACAAAATAGACAGGGGAAAGTGAATAAAAGTATGGGAAATGGAGAAGCCAAAGAACTTACATGTATGATTCATGGACATGAACTAAAGAGGGGGATGGTTGTGAGAGGCAGGTTGCAGGGCAGAGGGGAATGAATGGGAGAAAAAATGGGATAACTGTAATAGCATAATCAAAATATATTTAAACAATAAAGTGTTGAACGATTTTCTGATGCTAGGTAATCTGCAAAGCTACAAAGTCTGTAGTCACAACCCCTATGCTACTGATCTGGGACATGACAGTCACACCACTGCCCTGGTCAGCACTGTGTCACCCCAGACTTCCTGTCTTTTTAGTCTGGATGTGACTTTTGACATGGCACCCCTCACTCCTGACTTGGACCCAGGAAGGTTAAGTAGCTCACACCACACTGGCTGCTGGTGGGTGAACCAGCATTTTCTCCCTGGATCCTGGAATGAGTGGCTGTGTTGTATGGCTGAGAGATGCAAGAATAAGTGCCTCTGCTCTAGGACGTTGCTGGGAACAAATTGAAGCCCCATGTTTGCCCTCAAGGAGGTCAGTTCACAGATTGTGTTTTACACGTTTTACCTCATCCAATATCTAAGCAACCATCAGTGAGTGAGTCTTGTGCACTTTAAAATTTAAGAAGCACTGCTTGAGTCCATCAGTTGTAAAATGGCCAACTAAACTACTATCCAGATATATGCGATAGTACCTAGAAATGTCTATAAAATGAATAGCACAAAATAATCCATTTTAACAGAATTCTTTTAAAAAGACAAAAATAAAAGTTTAAAAAATCTCTGTAGTTCTTTCCTTAAACCATTGAACAAGATCCTTACAGTATAACATAATGGGGTTTTCATCTTTTTCTTTACAGTCAATAGATAATAAAGCTGAAGTGAGCTCGCTGATGGTGTTGGTAGTAATGGCATTATGTGTTTTGTTGTTATTCTTTTTATCTCAGTTTTCCATCTCTGTTTCAGAAAGTGAGCACAACAGGCTGCAATGCTAACAAGGAGAAATGCAAACTTTGGGGGGGGGGAATCATAGCCTCCACCTGTACTTTTCATTTCATATCAACACCATGTAATGCTATTTGTCCAGATATCACACACCAAGGGGGAAGGGGCAGAGGCCAAAAACTCCACACTCAAGTTGTGTCACCTTAAATAAATAAATTGCCTTGTATTCTTCAAAATGGTAATTAAAATCAGGCTGATTCCCAACAGCAGCTCCAATTTGAACATTAAGAGTAAGAGCAACAAAACAATAATAGCAAAAGTATTTAAAAATCTTATTCTTTCCTACTGTCACATTTGAATGTTTCGCCATATGAGATTTCCCACTTTTATTAGCATCATCTATATCCATCTCCCTCAGTTCATGTGGTCACGCCAGGTGAGAATGCTTTCATATAATTTTTCTTACCCAGTTAAGTGATGGATATCATTGTGAGAGTAAAACTCTGAACTCTGTGTTAAGATCTGCACAGTAGGTATGCATTTTGAACTGTAGACCATTTATTATGTGCATAATAGTTTCACAAGCAGGTAGCTAGAAGGATTACTTTTACTTTCTTAATGTATAAAACATGGAACTTTAATGTTTCCAATTTAGGTAATTTGGGTCTGGATGGATAATTACATCACTAATAAACACCATGCCTAAGAGTAACCTGTAGAATATGAATTTAGTACAATCCTTAGAAAGCTGTGCCAATACATGGACCATATATGATAGAAAGGGCCAAGCCCCAATAAAGACCATGCCTTATGCACTGTGGATCAGCCTGATATACATAGAAAAGGGTCTGCACTGTTAAAGTAACACCTTGTACTGAAACTCATAATATGATGTTTGGTTCTATGCCTCTATAGTAGATTCTACCTATAGCCATTGTATTTCTGCAATGGCTTTAGGCCAGTCTCCTAATATCTACAAATAAATGATTGAAAAGTCCAAGCTATGAAAAGAGAAATGAGAACAATGTGTTTAATGAAATCACTAGATCATTTTGTTTGTTTTTATCCTTATGATCACTTCCCTTTTTCTTGTTTTAGAGGAGCTCCTTGTCATTAAGGGTTTAGAAGAGAAAAAACAGCCTGACCTTTATTAGGTTTTAATTTAATGATTTTATTTTTCTAATTCTATTCCAATCTGACTGTGATTTTATGCCTGTAACAACAGTAGGAGAAAGAGAAGTTTATGAAATGCTATTTTCCTGGGAAATAACAGGGGGCTGAGATGATTGCTAACACTGTGAGAGGAAATTGAAAGAGAATTTGGACCGAGGAAGCTACTGGCCTGAAGTTTATGATATAAATCAAAATTAAGACATTCATAAAAAGATTGGTGTCAAATTATATATATGCATACAAATATATATACATGTGTATATATATACATATGTGTGTGTGTGTGTGTGTGTATGCACTTAGGCTACAATAAAAAATTAAGTGAAGACAAGAAAGGATTTCCCAGAGTGCCTAACCAGCCTGTAAAACCAATTATTTATTAATCAAATGAATGAATGAATGAATGAATGAATGAATAAGGATTGCAGTAGTTCATCAATTTGCATTGGATTAAGGAGAACCAGTTAGACATCCTAGAAAAATGTGTTGATTTAAAACTTATTTTCCAATTGTGCTGACTAATAAAAATAAACTACAATCTGATGGAAATAGATTTGTTTTATCATATGCTTACATTTTCGCAACTTTGACACAATGGACTACTTGGGTCTTCCAATGTTAGAATCCATGATCCTATGGCCCCTTAATTTTTTACTTAACTGATCATTCTCAATGGTTTTGGCAAGCATCTACCCTCTTCTCTGTTACTAAGTTATGGAGGCCCTCTGGAAATATTCCAATTTATGTAATCAGCTGTGTTTTGAGTCTTAAAGAGCCAAAAGCTTTATTCTCCTACTAACGTGGAGTCTCATTGGCTCACAGATATTAAAATTCCCATAATTAGAAGGAGAATAAAAACTAATCTCTGAACATTTTCCATCTCATAAGTTGGGGCCATATACACCAAATTCTTTCCACTAAGAACCTGGGAGGAATGCTTGATTTCTATCTTTTCTTCAACCCCCCGCCCTCCAATTTATAATCCATGAACAATGGCTATCACTTATAGCTCCATAATGTATCTTAAATTAATTTACTTTTCTCTATTTCTACCTTCAATTCTAAACCCTCATCATCTTGCATCTGGATTACTACCAAAACTTTTCTATGTTCATATGTCTACCTACCCTTTTCCATTCTAGTTTCTTCACAACAACTAGACCGGTAATAATTTTCACTTACTTGATTAAAGCAGTGTCATGGCTTCCCATTTGACTCAGGAAAAATAAACTCACTTCCTGGACCTGTGAGGCCTTGAATATACTACCTCCTGACTCCCTCCCCATCACTGCCTTATGTTACTCTGCTCCTTGTTCTCCTTGCATGTTACATACACCAAAATATTTCTTTTGCATGGTCTCTCATTTGTTTTTCTCTTGTCTGTAGTGTTTCTCTCTCTACTTTTTTCTTAGCATGTTTAACTGCTTCCTATACTCCAAGTCCCAAATTACCTTCTCTGACCACTCAATCTATAGTACAACCATGCCTTTACAACCGTCATGATTACTCTGTCACGTTTGCTGCTGATTTGTTTCAGAGTATTTATTACAATCCATGAATGTCTCCTTCCTTCTTTTCTTTTTTCTCCACTTACATGTAAGCTCCATGTGGATAAGACATTTGTCTGTTTTGTCTGTTGTCTTATGCTTTGCAGACTGCAAATGTTCAATAAATATTTTATAAATAAATGAATCTGTGTAAGGCTACTTCTTTAAATTTCACAATCAAATAACAGTACTTTTTTCCCTCAAAATCTCAAAAAGTAGCAAAACATTGTATGAAGTTACAAGAAGCTACTTTCTCTGCTTTGGGGTAAATGATTATGATATGGTTGGGGATTATCACCTTGCTCATGTAGTTCATACATTTAAATATGAAAGTACTTAAATAAAAAGCAGATAATCTCCTAATTATTGGGTTTAGGATAACTATACCTCAAGATCAACTGTGTAACAAATTGTAGTAAAACAATTACTATTTTTGCCATTGTTGAATTGAAATAAAGGTTAACTCTATAGAGAACTATTCAGAAAAACATAGGACTTGCTGCAAAAAGCTATAGATCAGGGGTGTCAAACTCATTTTCACTGGGGACAACATCAGCGTCCAGGTTGCCTTCAAAGGGCCGAATGTACCATATTTTTCGGACTATAAGACACACTCCACTCTCAAATTTGGGAGGAAAATGGGGGTGCATCTTATAGTCGGAATATAGCTTAGCTGGCTCGCCATGGTGGGGGGCAGTGGAGCGGGGTCACAAGTTATTAAATATTTTACCATATTTTTTGCTTCAAAATTTATTCCCCTATTTTCCTCCTCTGAAACCTAGATGCATCTTATGGTGCAGTGTATCTTATAGTCCTAAAAATATGGTAATTTCAACTCCTTAACAGTTAAGGGGTAAGTTACATTTATACAGTCCTAAAATTATTTTGTTCCTGCTATAAATGATCTAAGGCTTGCATTTTTTGCCCATTCCATATTCCCATTTTTTATTTCCTTTCCTTTCCTTCATTCCTTTGTAAGGGTATGATATTCTGAGCATTCTTGTGCTCTCTTCAGCAGATGTTAGCATGCGTATGCTAATTAAACATACTTCCTTCCTACTCATTCCTAAATTCATAACATCTTAGTGTTTCTAAACAAAAACACTCAAACCATCCAGATAAAAAAATACTGACATATATAGTTGTCAAAAACCTAGCTGCAGGGAACTGCACTTTTTTTTCCTGAAAAGTTTTCAATTTCCTCTAAAATGCTGAAGTTCTGAGTTTCAGTTTTATCAGAGTTTTTGTCCTTGGTGTGTGGGTGCCAGGAAAGTAAAAAGAATTTATACTTGATAAGAAAACATAACAAAATGTGTGTTTACATGATTGTTTAAAGCCATGTCTTAATGTGGAGAATAGCTTATGTGATAAATATACTCAGGCAAGTGAATAAAACAATATGAAGCTGTGACATGGAAAATTATCCTTGAAACTTTGCTTCCCTCAAAATCGCCTATTTTTTAACAAGGCATTATTATGATGTCACTTCCTATGTCCTGAATTTACATGTTTGTTTATTCATGCATTTATTAGTTCAACATTTACTGAGCACCATTTAATTCAATAAAGGATATACATTATAAAGTACAAAGACCCAAGAATTCTGCTCAAGATGTTTGTATAGGTAGTTTAAGTGAATGGACCATGAACATGGTTAACTATGATTCATGCTATAACAATGAGGGCCATTAAAAGATAAAGAAATAAAATAATTTCAATTGGATCTTGAGGAATGAATAAGATCTAATGGATATTTGGCACTGAGAGAGCAAAGGAATAGTATTAGCAGAGACAGAGATAAAAAAGCAAGAGAAATTGAGCTCAGAAATAGAATAGTTTGCTTGGAAATAAAGTGCAGAAAAGAGAAAAAGAAGAGTAAAACTGTTTATTGAGGCCAAGACCATAAATGCCAGGTTAGCATACATACTACATTCTATAGGAATTTAAGAATTATTGATAATGTTTAGGTAAGGGGAATTCTTGATTATATGTGTTTTTATAGGATTAAAATGGAAAATGTGTTGAATTATAGGGAAATGATTTAAAGACAAAGAGATCAAATATGTAACGAAGTATAACAGTCAACTGGGATGGTAATTAGCAAGTCAACTTTAAATAAATAAAAGAGAATAAATGTGATAAATATTATAAATGTAAAATGAATTTGAAAATAAATTAGACATGGATGTGAAGGAAATGGAGGTTTTAAACTTACACATACAGTGATGCATCCCTGTAAATTATATTTGGTAAGTGAAAGGAGATACAAACAGGAAGGTAGAAATAATAAAATCATTCAAGTCACATTATGTATGTAAATATATCCAGTTGACAGATATAATGTTGGACTCAAACTGGGATGGTAATTGTGGGATTATGGGGCCAGAAGAAAAAATTCTGTTATTTCCCCTGAGCTCATTATAGTTCCAAGAAGTGCCTTCTAGTAATTTACCTTCTGTAACTTCTTGGCATTCCAAGTTTGGTTTAGACTATTTAGTCCAATTACCCATAAACTAGTAAAATGTCATTTCCATCCCCCTTAGTTTTGCACTGCTGTAGCCAATAGGAAAGACTTTATATGTCATAATCACCATAAGAAAACTCATGATGTGAGTACTAGTAATCTACAGTGGAGGAACTCAAGTCACAGAGGAATTAAGTAACTTGCTAATAATCACACAGTTAGCAAAAGACTGATTGAAAATTCCTAATCAAAATCTTCATCCTATAGTTACATCCCACCACAAATTCTGAATCTTACCTCACCAAGTGAGTCATTCACACCCTGAAATGAGTCTCATTGCTCTAATGTTGGGAACCGCCCTGCCTGGTTTCAGGAATTGTAACCCCCCCAGGGCTAAGGCTGAGTGAGCGACCTTCAGACTGTAAACCACTAAGGAGACAAAGCTTATCTCCCTGGCAGGAGTGCCACTTCTGCTCCATCCATAACTGGCCCCCAATGCTTAATCAGTCAGCCAATGACGGCTAAGATTCCCTTAAGGGAGGGGTTGCCTAAGACAGGCATGGTCACATGGAAGGCCCTCAAGGAAGGACTCGGGGGGCCACAGCAAAAAGGGGGTGATGGACCCTCACCCCCTGGCTATCCTGACGTAGCCTGAGTCCTCATTCCGTCTGGGAGAAGTTTTCCTTATCTCTTGGCTTCCTGGCTCTGCTCCACTTAAGCCTGAAACTATGACAGAGGGTGGTGCAGCTCTGTGCTGTCTAGGGTGGGCTCCCCGGGTGATCGGGCATAAGAAAGAATTCGTAAAGTCCTGTGAAACCTGCTTTGCTAAGAGTGCTCTCATTTAAATGATAAGGGTCCGAGCAGGAAATGAGTTTGTCTCCCAAAGTTTTGTAACCCCTTAGCTGACAGACCCTGTCTCAGATTAAGCCCTCAGAGTTCTTTGAAATGTAATCAATTGTTTGATCTTTGCTGCCTGACAATGATTGATGAGCTTTACCTGTATTCCCGAGTATTACTAACCTAATAAAAGCCATTGAGGAAGGGGCTCTTGGTCCTTCTCCTTTGAGAGATCGGCCGCCTCTCCTCCCCAAGCAGATCATGTCTTGGTAGTTTTATTCTCATCTGTGGTGGTCGGTGGGGCTCTGCGTGCAATGTTCCCTCACGCTCTAAACCTGATACTAGGTGCATGGAGTGTGGATCATTGGTTTTTGCATGTCTACTGAGCATTAGCCTTCACCATTAACCCTATATTTAGTTTATTGAATGAGGTTCAATATACCCTGTTGACCTTGAGCCCCTGCCTCATTCTCTTGGTCAGAGTCTCACTAATCCTCGCACAAATTTTTCTGGCTCCTTCACCTTAGATTGGATACTGATCTGCACACATCCAGTCAATAACCTGGCATTTTCTTCAACCCAGTTTAATGGTGTTAGAAGCATGGTTCTATAACTCATGTCACTTTGCTCTGACATTCTCTACCTCTCTCACCAGAGATAGCTTTGTATAAACAGTTGGCTAAAGTAGAGCTAAGTTGCCACCTCCTCTCAGAAGCGAAACCTTAACTCTGACTAGTTTTATTTCTGCTCACTCATCACTTCCCCAGGCCTGTCGATGAATAGTTCATCTTGCATTATACTGGGCATGACAATAAACTTAAGGTTGATACAGTCAGAAGGTTGTTTAATGCTCTCATCCAAGAAATGCCATGATGGATATGTTTCTGCCCAGGGAAGGTAATATTTTTCTGCTCAGAAACCAAATAATATTTTTCTCTCAAAGAAGCATTCTCATTAGAGTCTCCTTATTGCTTCAGTATACAAGGCAGAATACCAAGATAGATGACTGACAGACCCATGGAGTAGTCTGAGGAGATAATGCAGCTTAGAAGAAGAGCAATGGACTTTGAAATTTGTTTTATGATCTTATGTAAGAGAATTTTCCTGTCAGTTTACTTAAATGTGAAGTGAAAATAACAACTATTTTGTATAGTTTTGTGAGGCTTAAATGGGAGAATTCTTATAAAATCATTCCTAGAATTTTGTGGAGTCTAAATAAATGGCAGCCATTATATCATCATCATTATCACTTTTAGTATTAAGCAGAGGCTCAGTCTACAAAAAAGAAGCTATTTCTCAGTGATAAGAAGTATCACTGGCAATTTGGAAAGAAAAACAACCTTCAATATAGATAATAATCATTAAATTTAAGGTTCACTTTGAGAAATTCTAAAGGGAGAGATGACGAATTTTCTGGAGATAGGTAAAAAAGGGGGAAAAGTGGCATACTAGCATTGAAACTTATAGGAAGTCATAAAATGTGACAGTAAAATATTCCTACAGAACCTAATGAGAGGCTGAGCGAAATCTAGTCTGTACTAACAAATAATCAAATTAAAAACAACCACAGAGCCTGGCTGGTGTGGCTCAGTGGGATGAGCGCTGGCTTGCAAACTGAAGTCGCCAGTTTGATTCCCTATCAGGGCACGTGCCTGGGTTGCAGGCCAGGTTCCCAGTTGGGGGTGTGCAAAAGGCAACAAATCAAATAAATAAATAAGTAAAAATAAAAACAACTGCAGAGTATTTAGTGAGGAAAATTGGAACTTAATATTAGAAATATATACCTCATATTTTAGTTGATATGATTGTACTTTAGGTGCTTTTATCATTTAGCTATATGTACTTTTTATTCTCTAGTGTGGATTGATTTTTATTTTTTTGATTAACTGCTGTAATTGTCTTCAGAAAGTGCATAGGTCATTATATGGACAGAGTAGACCTTGTTTGCTCATTTTAGTCAACATTTTCATGCTCTTACTGAACAGACTCTGTGGCTGTATCTGTGTAGAATGGTCATAACATTAATTGTTCATGAAGAAAACCCTTCAGTAGACCTTATACAATACTCATAACACTGACTCACTTAGCTGCTGCTTTAAAAACAAACAAACAAACAAACAATCAGTGGTAAGGCCTCTTTTAACTTGTAGAAAATGTGTAAGTGTACGGCAGGTTAGGCTGCAATAACAAGCTCAAACTTGCACTGGCTTACAACAGCAAAAGTAGTTTCATTTCTGGTCCACAATGCATGTCAGTTGAGAAACAGCTGCACACATATTCCGTGTCATTTTTAATACAGGATCCTTGCTCATATTGCCTATCACTATACTAGGAGAAGGAAAAGAGAGTTTGGTTAATCATGCATTTGTTCTTACTTCTTCTTGGATCCTAACATTTCATTGGCAAAAGCAAGTTTTGTAATCTAGACTGACATCTATGGAAATGGGATATAAAATACTTCCAAAGGGAGGGACAGCAAATAGTTTTAATAATCATACAACCTACCACAAAAAGTCTTCTTAGTTTTTTCCTACTGAAGTGCATATTTTAAAATTCTTCTTATAGTTACGGTCTTAAAATTTCCCATGTTCTTATAAACATGTAACACTTTAATATCTTTTTTCACTTATGTGCATAGTTGAAAACCACAAGTTAAAGTAAACATTATTTTTATATTAAATGATGTTACTTTACCTTTTAGGAAGCCTGGAAGCACAGAAGTTAAAGAATAATATCTAATACTAGGTTTTCTGTGCATCACAAATTATGTGTGGACCATTTATGTGTTAGGTTTTCATTTTGTTAAAAACTCGATTATTTTACCACATAACTTAGCTGTCATAACTCAGTAGAAAGCAGTGTTAATTTCAAGGAAGTGAAGAACAGATGGCATTTCTGAGCCTTATTTTTAATAAAGTCACTTAAAAATAGGCAATTTTAACAGTGAGATTCCCCTTTAAAAGTAAGTACCAAACTAATTGTTACTTTTATTAGGAACTTAAATATTTTCTTGTATGTTTGATTAATACACTTTGATTAAGCCAGGTCTAACTCTCTGACATATTGCCTGGGTCTTACATGGAAACTTTTATTCTATGATAGATATTCCTATAGATAATACCAAGGAAGAAAAAGATAAAAATATATGAAATATCTCATTAAAGAAAAACAATAAATGGACTTCCCTCTAACTCTTCTGGGTCTTCAGTACATATATACTTTTTGTAGAATGCGGTCTTGTTAGGGGTGATTTGTACAGGAGAAGAAAGACTGCAATGAAGTAAGGAATTTGTGGGCCCATGTACTAGACCCCTCTTATTTCCTTTCTTACGGATGCCAAATAACTGTCCTGCTCAGCCATATCAATAGTTCTATAATAAATGTAGACTGATTGTGGGGTAAATGGGTTACACGGAACACACACGCACACAAGTTCTGTTAGGAAAGAGGGCCTGGAGCAGTGCTCTACAAACCACACCCACATGCCAAATCTGGTCCTCCACTGGTTTTCATGTGGCTACCAAACTAAGAATTTTTTTATATTTTAAAGTGACTGAAAAATTAGAAGAAAAAATAGTTTGAGAATGTGAAGATTATACGAAGTACAAATTTTAGTGTCCGTAATAAGCTTTTCTTGACACTGCCACACTTGCTTTTCTCCCTATGGCTGCTTTGATGGAGACCACACGACCCCCAAAGCCAATGATATTTGCTACGTGGCTCTTTACTTAAAAAAGTTTGCTGACTCCTGACTTAGACTGATTCTTAAAATTGCCGAGAAACATGCTTTGATAATACAGGCATGAATTAATATCTTCCATGTTTGTAACCATTTTCTATTTGTTGCACTGGTTGTTTTTTTCCATATCCTTCTGCTCTCTTTAGTTTTAATTTTATATTTAATAAGAGTATGTGTTATATCTTCCCATAACAATTATATTTATTTAAAAATTTTGAGTCATTGTCCTAGATCTTGCACTCTAATTTTGAATTAATTTAAATCACATAACAGTATATCAAGTCATGGGCAGTACAGGTATCTTTTAGCAGAATATTACCAACTTTTCTTTTTGCCCCTTGAGGTATTGTCACTCATTTCACCCAGCCATATGCTGGAAGCACCCAATAATTGTTGCTACTGTTAATAAAAAAAGTTACCTTTTAGATGAACAAAAATAAGAAAAATTAATTATTTTATTTTACCTCTATATATTCATTCTGTGTAGTTTTTCCTTCTTTGTGTAGGTCACATTTTATGAGAAACTTATTTTAACATTTCTTGCATGGTGAGTTCACTGTGATGATTTCCTTGGTTTTTGTTTGTTGGAGAAAGGTTTTAGTTTTCCTTCACTTTTATTTTTTTTCTTTAATCTTCATTGTATTTTTCCCCATTATCATTTAGGCCCCTTATGCCTCTCCCACCAGCAATCACCATACTGTTGTCCATGTCCATGAACTTGTTTCCCCTTTTTCTCAGTCCCTCCTCGCCTTCCCTCCCCCACCCCCACTAGCTGATTAACATGGAGTCTACTTGATGGTCCTACTTGAGGGTAAACAGAAGTAGAGGGAAGAAAAGGTAAGAAAGGATTGGCCTGATTATGGTTGAGTATTACCAATATCCTATTGAATCCATGTGTCTTTGCTCTGTATAATCCCAGCATAAGGTAAAAATGAAATCTTAAAAAGTAGAAAATTAATTGTAGGTAGGATAAGTAATTAAAAACTACTCTCGCTCCCATAATTATGGAGGTAATCAAAGATTAATATTCCCTTCATGGGAAACGGAGAGGGAAAGAACATGTTGGTATAAATCTTGAGTATAAACCAACAGGAGTTCAGCAGTCTTAAAAAGAGATTAAAATATGATACTTCTCAGCTTTGATATATATTGTACAGGCAACCTAACATAAAGATGGAAGCTCTCTTATTACAAATATAACTCTACCATGATTCACTGAAACATTTTCCTAATTCTAAACCTACACCTCTTCTTAAAAAATAAATTAACATTTTAATTTGCTATATTGTATTTTAGGTACTTTACTTTAGAAGCAATATAATATCTTTCATTACTTCCTAAATACCAGTACTATAGGGAGCTCAATTTATATTTATTATATTTCATTTAATCGTTAATATAAGCCTCAGCAGTCAAGAACCTCAATTTGGATTATCAGCAATTACCTGAAACTCTGTAGATGGGATAAGAGAAATACAGCTTTGCTTCTGTGACCTTTCTAAAATCACACTACCAATGCTCACTGTTTGAGACATGCCACTTGAAAAGACAACAGAAGCAATTCGAGTAAAATTACGTAAGTGTTGTGTGTTCTTACCACTTTGTTTTGGGGAAAAAAATGATGGCAAATACAGCACAGTGGTCAGACACGTAGATTTCAGTGTTGGGTAGGACTGGGTTTGGTTCCCTGACCCTCCTGAGCCTCACCTCAGTTTCCTTTTAGCAAAAGTAGAGATAATACTAGTATTTAATTCCCAAGAATATTTTAAGTACTGAAAAACTAATGTTATTAATGTGTTAGCTTTGAGATTAGAAGAGAGTAAGCATTAAAAAAAGTTAACATTATTTTAATAGTATTGTTTTAGCTCCAGAACCTTAAAACTTGTAATTTTCTTGTACTTTGGGAGAATAGTTAAAGAAAAACAAAATGAGATTAATGTAATTATTCAGGAGAAGGTTGCCTAATAATTTGATTCTTCAAAGTTTAGTCTCTGACATTTTGTCATACTGTTGGTCCATGTATGTGTGTGTGTATGTGGGTTTACTCTTTTGCAGGGAAGTCAAGGCTGCTATTACCAATTATATTTATGATTATATTATCTTACTATCTGGTGTTTTTTTTTTAATTTCTCCAGAAAGAAAGTACAAGTTCCTAAAACTGGCACTTAAGGTCTTCTGTAATCTGAGCTTTACTTCTTACCATAGGAGGGTCAGTGGGAAATGGTTCTATGGTTCCCATTGCTGCAGCGGGTCCCAAGGCAATGGCAGATGCTCATCATCTTCTTTTTCTACTAATCATGCTGGAACCCCTCGCCCCTGGCTCATACTATTGGTGGGCTAGGTTGCTTTTTCCATGGGTTTTGAAGTAGTTAACATCTTACCAATAAGCTAGTTGGTCTCATTAGGGACAGTACCCTATTAGGAAGTCAATGCTGGTCACTGTAGCTCATCAACTGGACTGCACACAGTTGGGTCTATGCAGAGTCACCATTCTTGCCAACATGGATACTCTGTTTATGTGTCCATTGCAAAAGAACCAACATGGCTAAGGACACAGCTGGGTGACATCTACTGATTGAATCATTCTGTCCAGTGTCTGCTCAGTATTTCCTTTGAAGTGGGCACTTTCTAATGGGCTAAAATGCAAGACACAAAAATTTATACACTTAATGCTCATTTTTATATGTCCCCATCTTTAAATTTCTTATTCCCTTCCTCAGTACTCTGCCAATGTGATTCTGGCATTTCAGCCTTTATGTTGAAGGAGCCATTACGAATCCTTTGCAGATACTGATTCCTGAGTCACATGAAATTACCCCATTTTTAATCAGTCTCCCCTGCACTGCCTTATATTCTGAACCCTTTTCTAGGATCATGCTTGTAAATGATATCTGATCTCCTGCCATTCCATGTTACAAACAGTCTTCAGATTTTGGAGAAGTAATCCATACTGAGGACAGACCTTACCCAGGACAAGACTTGATCCTCATTATTGATCTAGAATTGCTGGAGGGAGGCAAGTATAGAATTGGAGGAGGGCAAACATTTTCTGTCAGGCACGGATCTCACATGCGACCTTTGTGTGGTCTCCAAGCACGAGGAACAATGCTTACCTCCGGCGATCTTCAGGGACAATGTAGGGTTAAAAGTTCTCAATCACCATGACCCATTAAAGGTCTCTTCCTACACCATAGTATCTCACTTCTTCCCTGTCATTATTCTGACTTTGGCATAGAAGATTTTCTGGGGCTATGAATTTAAATTCGTCTGTGATCACACCTTTCCTGTGATCAAATGGCATGCCCAATGGTGAGCACATTCCTCACTTCAGCTGCAGAAGAGGGTCTCAGAGGCTGCCGTGAGAGCGCTCTGCTTTTACAACCCGAAGTGGATAGTTCACTGACCCAAGGCTGTCATTCCCTTTCTTCGAGACTTTTATGTCCATTATAAAAGTCAGTCCGCTCTACAATTCTTCTATTTATACTCATATCTTTCAAGTCTTAGAGCATTAGCTCTTAAACTTTATGCTGCATTGGAATCACTCAGAGAGAGAGAGAGCTTTATAAAACTGATTTTAGGACTCTAATCCCTGAGTTTCTGATTTAGTAAGTCTGGGAAGGGGCTCAAGAACAGGCATTTCTACCAGGTTTCCACATGACACTAATGCTGATGCTCCAGGGACCACACTTTGGGAACCAATGGGCTAGAGTTATTAAAAGCCAGCCTATTCTCTTCCCTGTTTCTAATCCCTATCCATCCTGGATGAGAATCTACGTAATTGTGATGTTGCAGCATGTCTGGATTGTGGCATTCTACTTTCCATCAAAAGTGGCATCCCTCTCCCCATCCAATCATCAAGCAATTCAATTCCAGATGGTCATCTTGAAAGTCTGCTTTCTAATGTGTCTACCATAATTCAGATTTTTATTCTGGATTTCCTCTAAAGCAAGCCCTGAGATAAAGATTCAGTTTCAGGTAGATTATTTGGGAGTTGTGTAAATCTGGGTCCAGTCAGGAGAGAGAACTCACACAGAAATCTGAACACAGAAGCTTTCATATAAAGAAGAATTAACTACAAAATGAGGTTGCACTAACGGAATTATCCAGTAAGGAGTACAGAGAACTTTAAAAATATAGAAATAGCCAATATAAGGAGCATCCACTATCCCAAAGCCTAAGATAGAGTACTACCTCTGGCAGAAGGACTCCACCAGTTCACCATCACACACACACACACACACACACACACCTCCCCAGGGCTGTAGATGCAGACCTTGTTGGGGAGGATGTACCTCTGGTTCCATGAGCTCACTGAGGCTGGGAAGATGTATCACAGGGAGGTGTTGTGCCACTGTCACTTCACTGTGAAGCTACTCTAGGGGCTGTCATGGAGAATCATTTAATGGGAAGTATTGTGCTAGAGATACTTTGTGCAAAACCACCTGAGGGGTGTGCCAGGAGAAGTTCTTCATGGACAGTTGACTGCCAGGGCTGTGGAAGTTCAATGTGCTACTGTAGTCTTGCCTAGAGAAGCGTGCTGAAATCAGAGGAAGAAAAATCCCTTCCTCACCGGTGCATCTCTTCAGCAACCCCAACGGCAACAGTTTAACATTGTGTCAGCTGGCAACAGAGAAATTCTGCAGGGCACATCTCCATAATCACAGAACTGAGAATCAAGGGTAGATTGGAAACTGAGACAGTAAATGGATAACTGGAAATTGAAGCAAAACATGAGAATGTGGAAGTAAGATGGAGAAGATAGAAGATGTGCAAAAGCTTCATTTGGGCAAGCTATTCTTCTGGGACACTGAAGTCCATTCCCACTGGAGGCCATCCGATGGAATTATTGGAACACAACTCAGAGTTGCTCCATAAAAGGAGAAGAAACTGGGGTTCTGGCTCACAAATTCCCTTTTCTCATTAGTTGAGGTTGCTTCTTGGCTTGCACTTCTGGTCCACCCATCCAAGCCAAGTTTCCACCTGTGGCCTGAGAATGACCTTGGACAGAGAAATACAGGGACAAGTAAGCTCACAGAGAAACTTTGTGAGGTCCTACTCAGGTAGCCTAAAGAGACGTGGGCACAGCATCACTAGTATTTGGTGCACTATCATAAGATCCTAATAAACCAGGAACTAATTCACTCAAAACTAGAATAAAGTGGGAAACAAAAGAAGTGTATGCCCAGAATTCATGTTCAATAAAATTGGCTAGTCATTTCAAAGGGTCAGTGTGAATTCTACAACTTCTGTCTAAGCTCTAAGACCTGATAATGATGAGGTTGTTAAGAGTTACTGAATGCTTACTGTGTTCCAGGCACTATGCCAAATACTTTGCTTACCTCATCTCTTACTCACAGTACAATGAAAAATTAGACACTACTACTACTATCACAAGACAGCCGAGGACACCTTGGTTTAGAAAGTTTAAATAAGTTGTCCAAGTCCTCCAAAAGAGTATTTGACAAGTTACTTCTGGTTCTTAGAATCCTAACCTCACTCTCTTAATCACTGGGCTGTGTTGTATTTGTGGCTGCTTCGTATATTATACTTGCTCTGAAAATTTTAACCAATAATGTTGGCCTTCAAAATGAAAACTCTGAAAATTCAATCATCTAAGAAATATTGTGACATTCTTAGATACTATAAAAATTGCTAGTTTTTCTTCTTGCTTCTCATCTCTTTCAATCGAACCTATCTATATACTGACAACTTCTTAATATGTATAAAATACTTCCCTTTTTATATTGTCTCTCTGATACAAATAAATGTATTGAGACTCAATTCTGTTAATTTGTTCCAAACCAAAATATTTCTTTCATTTATTAATCCTTATAACATTCATTTATTTCTAGCTAGTTACATACTTCTTTATGTCATTTTTTGTTAATGTCTCTTTTAATCTATAAAAAGTGGACTCATCGAAGTAAAGAATTATATATTATGAATTACACATACTTGCTACAGTGTCTACCATTGCTGAATCTACATTAATTTGTAAGGACTGTTTGAATAAGCATTATTAAGAATAGGAATAACAACAGCAAAACATGGACTTTTTGGTCTCAAAGACAGAATTCGACAAGAAAATCCCATTATCCAAATTCAAAGTGTTCAATTTAATCAAGTTTTACTGCATTATGCTCCTTCTCTTTTCTGGGTACTCAGAGCCCGCCCAAGCAGATTAAGTAAACAGAAACAGGACTCTCCTTGATTTTATTTTTCCTCTTGAAATCAATCAGCATTAAACAGAGATATGTTTTAATCTCCCAGCTGGAATTAATTTCTTCCTTCTCCAAACAGCTCTTACAGCCTTTAGTTGTAGCTGCTCAATGAACACAGAACCCAGGTTACCTTCTTTCAGAGTCACGTATGTACTTACATTACCCACTAGATCGTGAGCTCCTAGAGTTCAGGAGTCCTGTGACTTTCATTTTGCACCCAGAAGCATACCTAGCACAGGGATTTGTAAATAACAGACACTCAATAACTATGTGATGGATCTAGTTCGATTTACTGATATCAGGAAATATAGCTGACAGGATATTAGTAACCCTATATTGAGAGCAAAGCTACAATGTGTTTTTACCTATTTCCTATTGTTATTGTCTCATCAGTTTTGGTACAAGTATAAAATTTTCACTTTACAAATGAGGAAGCAAAATCTCACAGAGGTCAAAGCTGGGAGTAAGAACATTTTGAAAATTCCAACTTCACATCATGTCCTCTACCATATGCTTTATATAACCATTGCATTTTGTACTAATTAACCAGCACAGTGATGCTCATAATTATCTTGTAATTGAGTGTTATAGTTCCATTGGATGGATGAAATGAAGTTTGGGGAGGTTAAGAATCTTGTCCAAGGCGAGACAGTGCAGATAGAATTGAAATTCAGGTGTTTTTCATTTCTAGGACCACGCTCTTTTTATAGTTATACACTGTCTGCCTAAGATACACAGAAATAAAAGGCAAGATTCCTGACATCAGGAAGTTACAGTCTTATGAACTGAATCTGAGGGCCAGTAGAGTAGGAAGAGGCAGCTTAGGTGATTGTTTTTCTTTCAACACAACTCTTTCATCCCAAAAGGCATAATTTAGAGTAAAGTCTCCAGGCTCTAGTGTGCATAGTGATTACCTGAAGAGATAATTAAAAAGAAAGACTCCTAAGCTGTACCGTCCTGGTTTCTACCATCAGTTGATAATGATGCAGGTCACCTCTTCTGGATCTTCTGGAAAGCCTCCTTCAAAGTTGAAATGACCAGTGTTGCTCTGAACTCAATGCATAGCCAGAACAAAAGAACATGAGTGGGATACATTGCCTCTCATCTCCCCAGAGTCAAATGAACTCTGTCAGAAAGAATAGAGTTCTTAGAAAAAATAAACCAAAACAACAAATGAATAAACAAAAACAATAAAGACAGAAATGCACTTATTGCCTTTGTACAAAGTCAGGCTCTTCTTTCAGGTCAGCATAGGTTCCAGTGTGCAGCTAGTAGAGGAGAGTGAGCACCATGAGGGCTTCTGTGAACGTGTGCTGTGGAAGAATTTGTGAGCACACAGTGAGCATCTCTTCAGATCATCACTGTGATGCCAGCCTTAATTAAAGGAGAACAAGAAGGGAGGCAGGGATGGCAGGAAGGCAGAGAAGGAGGGATGCAGGAAGACCTGAAGGAAGAGGTGGGAAGGGAAAGTGGGCAGAGAAGAAAATGAGAGGGTGGGAGTGTCAGAAATTGCAATAACAGAAAAATAAGAATAGATTTAGAGGAAAAGGGAATAATGCTGTGCTCCAGTATTATAATCTGGAGAGCCAGAGAGGGCAATTCTACTGCATGCTTTATTAAACAGTCTTCTCCATTTCTCCCCAGGCTGGACTGCACAGAGGAAATTCATTAGCTACATTTAAATGCACACCCCAGAGCCCACCTTCGGTTTCCAACAGAGCACAGCACATTTCACATTGGATAAACCACTATGACTCCAGAGAATGAATTTTTTAAAACTTAAATCAACCTTCATGGAACAGTTTATATTCTTATGATTTTTACATTATAAGTAAAGAATTACTCTATAGACAAAGACTGGGAAAAGTCATTATACTAAATAATTCATAGTAGAGAATTTTGTTGTAATGAGATCAACAAGGTTCTAATGCTCCAGGCCATTGGCCTGGGCTTAGGAATAATTTTATTATTGTAAACTTTTTTCCCCATATTGGTTCTTTTTAAACTGGAATTTAACTGTGCAAATAAACTTACAAACATTTACAATTTACCAACAAATAACAGTAACCCATATTCAAACTTTAAAGTCATTTACTAAGTGCTCATGTGTTATTCCACGTCCAATAAATGACCAAGTTCTTTTCTTTCCATTGATTTTTCTCTTATTCTTTTTCCATATTCCAAAGCATTCTTTCAGCCTATCAACCCATGGCTGTCCCTTAAATACTGATGATCTTTCGTCTGAAACCTTCTCTTATTACAGACTTCAAGGGTTAAATTGCCATTCTCATGTCTTTAATTACCATTTATATCCTGATAACCTCCACAGTTATATTTCTAGACCACCCTACTGGTCAGCTGTTGACTGGTTATTTCATATGGATGTAACACGTACTAATGGCCAAGCTGAGCTTTCATGCCCTCCTCCAGGCACACTTTCATCTCTCCCTGCAATCCTTAACTCAGAGGTGGCACCACGTGCCTCTAGTTTGTCAGGCTAGCTGCTCCTTATTCCTTCCTTCCTTATTCAAATTGCCACCATTGTAGGCACTATTTAAACTAGAGAACAATGCTTTCCCAACCCTGGGAAGAGAGGAAATAGCAACAATAATCATTATTACTCCCATCAACATCAAAAACGAGAGAGTATAGACAAGGAAAGGGTTCTTCAAGTCCTGTAGAATTTGTTCCTGAGCTCTTTGTGAGGAATTCCTTGGGAATTTTCAAAAAAATCCCTAGAGAAACTTTGGGAAGAGTAATACCTAGCAAGTAAGTCTGTGGGGACTTACACCATCATTATGTTGTTTGAGTGAAATGAGATATCATTCTAGAATCAAAAACTGGATATAGATGGATGACCTCTCTATGATAAACATACATTTGATTCTAGGAACAAGGAAATATAGGCTGTGAAGAATGGGAAAAATGTGATAAATGAAAGTGAACATAACATGTACTTTTCAAATTACAGTTATTTGATTTTAAAGAGAATCTATGTTATTTTGGAGAAGTCTGAATACAAGCTCAAGAATTACAGCAACTAAATTTTTATCACAGTGAGATATGGAGATGACTTAAAAGAGACTTGATAAATCAAGCTGTTTGTCTGTCTCCTGAAGCAGGTGATGGTACTACCTAGCTTCTTGGGCAGTAACATTCTGAGAATGAAGAAAGGACTGAATCTAGGGAATGGACAATAATGAAATCTGGAAAATTAACAGGTATGAAAAGGCATTGTGGCAGGCACTTGGCTTCCATGAACCAGTCAAATACTTAGAAATTAAGTACAGACCCAATAGCACTGAGAAACGGAGCACTCAGGGTCTGGGCATTAAGTCACCCTCCTAATTAAGTGACTGGCATTCCTCACCATCAAACATCCTCTCCTGTACCATTAGAATCCGAGACAAAGGCCAAAAATACCCAGGTGCCCCAAAGAGCACCTCAAAATAAAAATGAGTGGCTTTTATCAGGTGGTCAGAAGAGGTGTTATTCATTATTTCCCCATGCACCCAGAGGGTTTAAACATTTGAAAAAGATATATCAGCTCTTATTTTTTGGGACCATGTGGACCTATAGATTGAAAAACCTTTACAATCATTCTGTACAGGTTTTAACTGGGAGCAGGCAGCCTCCACAGTGTGAACCACAGGAACGCCCCAGTGACTGGCACGCCGTAGGCATGCTTCACAGGGAAGAGAATTTCTTTACAGAAGACCAAATTTGCAAACTATGTGAAAATTTATGTTTGTGGTCACAAATGTGTGTGTTTTTCTGCTAATGGAGTATATGAGTTGTTTGCCTGAACCCAGCCAAAGCGGTCCACATCACCATTGATGTCAGAGTCAGAGACCTCCTACATGAACAACTTAACTTGCAGCCTGTTACCTGTCACAGAAGAGATTTCCATTGGTTCTCCAAAAAGATTCAGAAGAATTCAACATCCTCAATAGTTTCTGCAACAAGAATTCATCTCACAGCCAAAATTTACAAAACACTAAGGAAACTTTATTATATACTTTCTCTTTGTTGTTGTAATTTCTGCCTCCATAAAGATGTCCACAGTTATCACCCTCAGGTTCTTGCCACCTTCTTTATTGTAAAGATTGGTCCCTGCTTAATTGACATACACAAGCTGACAGATAGGAGAACGTGGTCTGCTTTCCCCCCCATTTTTTCCATTACACAATCATGAGCTATCAAACATTGTGAAATACCCAGTATGTTTTTTACCTTTATATCTTTAGATTTTCAGACTAGAAAATCATTTCTGCAGTTTTGGTCCTGGAGACCGGAGAGCTGGCAGTGGTGGGGATGACAGCATTTCTTGGCTGTGACATCATCCCTGACAGCCTGTGTTTCTCCTTTTCCACGGTTTAATGGGAACCTTGAAACCAGAGTTAAAACACAATAAATGCCAGTCTCAGCCCTCCCTCCTACCCCATTGATACTTTTCCTGAATATATTTGTTTCTATTCCTTTTTTAATCCCTATTCCTTTTTTTCTTTTGTGATTACTTGTAGAATCATTTCTCCCAGTTCTATTTCTCCCAGTTCCAGAGCAGCTGCTGCCATAAAAGTTCACAGTATTTTATCCCTGTGACAAGAAATCATACATTGTTGTAACGATACCTTCAGCATCATCCCTTGGCATTCCTAGGCACGGAGGAAAGGAATGCACGGAGGAGCACACAGTTGTAATTGCCTGAAAGTTGCCCAACATCAGAGGCTCAGATCCGGCTAGTGGTCAGCTCAGGCTCTGACACCTAGCCAAGCAATGATGGGAGACCTGGAGAGTATTTAAAGCCATTAAAGACTGCAGCCACCGTATTTTTGCAGTGAAATGAAAATAGTGGTATCTAGTCGATATCAATGTTACATTTCAGGGTTTGTTTTCTTTCACAAAGCTTTTTGAAAGTCCACCAATCACACAGCAGTTCAGCAAGTGGTAATCAGTATGATACCTACAGGTCACCTGGGAATTAATGTGCTTAACGCTAACACAGACCAAAGTGAAACATCTGTATAATATTGCCAAACTGCCACTTCACTTTATCAATGTAGGTTTGATATAACTTATCATAGCACTTGTTAAAATGCCAATGATGGCCTACTAAATCCCACAGTAAAGTCTTCACCATTGTTGCCAGTGATTGGCCTCAGTCTGGGAATCAGCAGGATCAACAATATCCTCGAATTCCAAAATGAAATGTTGCAGGAGGCAGGAGACGACACCAACCTCCAGATGGAGACCCACATTCCAAATCTTGCTGCTAGTGGGTCATCCTTGACTCAGTGCCCAGCTCAGACATCTGGGGCGATTGGACTCCCCCACCCCAGGCTAGTCTGTGTGCCCTGGTTTTACAACTGAGCTCCATGTTTTTTGAGTTTTGCTAAATGACCTGGTAATCATGTTTTCTTCTTAATCAGTACTGTGCATTTTTTAACAACTCAAGTATCATATGCTTATGGAATCTGCCACTATATAAATCTTCATAAATCAATGAGTCCCTGAAAGGAAACCAAGGAGAAAACAATTTCTTTCTTTCTTTCTTTCTTTCTTTCTTTCTTTCTTTCTTTCTTTCTTTCTTTCTTTCTTTCTTTCTTCTCTTTTTTCTTTCTCTTTCTTTCTCCCTTTCCATGAAAACTTTTATTTATTTTTTGCATTATTTTTAATTGTATTTTTCCATCACCATTGACCTCACTGTATACCCTCTTCCACCACCACCCAACCCCCTCCCCCCACAATCACCACACTGTTGTCCATGTTCATAAGTTCTTTTGTTTCTTTTTTGCTCAATCCCTCCACTACCTGCCAAGCTGTCAGGCTGTTCTCTGAGTCTGTCTCTATTTTTTTCTCTCTCTATTTTGCTTGTTAGTTCAGTTTGTTCATTAAATTCCACATATGAGTGAAATCATGTGGCAATTGTCTTTCTCTGAAAGATACTTTCCATTTTAAAAATAGGAAAAGCAGTTAAGGGAAAAGTCATGTGATATAAGCTTGTACCATTTGACTCCTCCTGCCTGAGCATTTGAAGCAAACATCCAAAAAGCAGGAGTTATTCAGAACTCAACTTGGGCAGCAGTAGTGCAGCACCCTTCATAGAATGATGGTGGCGGCAATTACCCAACTTCCTTGTTTCCACCCATTTTCTGAGCATGGTGCTCCAGGGTTAGTTGATGTCAGTTGATTGCAACTAAGAAACAAACCAGAACTTTCTTTGCTTTTGCAGCCTTGACCCTGAAACCTAGCTAGCAAATCCACTCTTCATTTCGTCAGCTGCATAGCCAACTAAACTTCTGTGTGTCATCCAACCAAGCAGTCTGACAGCCTGCTAAAACCAGCAACTATTTCACTTTGGACACCTATGGCTGATTCATTTTATTCACATTTAATAAAATTTGAGTTTGATTTCACCTTTGCGTCCTATGCTTGCCCTTGATTGATCCTTCTCTGGAAACATGTGCAACTTGGTTACTCTTCCAGGGCTGGTCCTATAAAAGTGAGCGAGACTTGATCAGAACCAGCTTTCTCTCAAACTGACGGCATCCTGGAAAACAAGATCCATTTCTGAACCCTAACATAAAACACCTATGCATTGCCGTCAGAGAATGGACTGTACGTAAGCATTGATATAAATGTGAGAGGTAGGAGGTGGAGTGATGGAATAGGTCTCTCAGAAACCTAGAAACTGAGCTACTTTTGAAGCCAGTCTCAGAGTGGGGTTATTTCAAAGTTACAGGGATTGACTTTCAAGGTCCTTGAAGAATAATTGATTGTTATTATGAGCTTTCTTGAGGAGTGGTATAAAAATTTCACAGAATTGTGGCTATAGGAAAACTTTCTAATATTCTCTTTAAAGCCTTTTTCTCACTGCAGCTGCTCCTATTCATGCCAGCTCCCTGTCCCCCAGTCACGCCCCTTGCCCTGGTCATACTGTCCAGTCACCAACTCCTCTGCAAACCTCAAGCAACATCCCCTCCGGGGACCTCTCCACCCACTTTCTTTACACCCCTCTTCCCATAGCAAATCACCCATGAGTGCTGGAGTTCCTTTCCCACTTGGAATTATTTTTTTTTTTATTATCTGGTTTTGCTAAAAGTAGCCCTTTGGAATTCTAGTTCAACCATGGAATACTTATTAATAACCTATTGTTTGCAAGTATATATTTATTACACATAGAAATTATGTAAAAGCCATAAGAAGAAATTTTAATGTCTTGTTTTAGTAGATTTAAATTAAAATAACTTATACTTATTAGAGTGAAATAACACATGACTCTTATTCTATCCTATTTTTTATTGTCATGGTATTAAGGATTTTGTAATACAAGAATTTAATAACTTCTAGAAATAAAAAAAAAAGAGTTTCCTGCATTTAGGGTTTGCTTTATTCTCCAGTTTGTAATTTAATTTGGAATTTACATAGTTTACATCATCAAATAAAGTATAATAGGTTATATTTGAGAATCGAGAAGCAGGGCTATGGCGCATGTTCACTATCGGTGGAATAATTTTAAGTGGTTGAGCAACTGAGGAATTTCTGGCCCAGTGAAATATCTAAAAGCTGCTGAAATAAGAGAGGGATGGACAGGGACTTTGACATGGTGCCTTTAAAGGAACATTAACAGAAAGTCCTTTTATCAACCAAATAGCTACACAGTTTCATAATTTATCGGTTCACATGTGTCAAATATATGGAAGGATACATCATCTCAGTGCTATTTTACAGCCTTAGTTCCTGTTGTGTGGGTAATCCTAGGAACCATTTGTTGACAGAGCTAAGGAACAATAGAGGGGTCAGCTCCCTAATGCAGGTGGAGTTAATTCTGTGGGTCCTCATGAGCCCTCAGAGAAAAAGAACTGGGATCACCAAGAGTATCCAAGAGGATTGGGAAAGCCTGGATCTCGGAGACCCTTCTTATTTCATCCTCAAGGTATTCACAGAACAGTGAAAGCTGCCCAGTGGTTGTTGAGATTTTCTCTTTAACTAAATCTTCAGGATGGAGCTATGCCAAAAATATATACGGAGGAAAAAACATGGGCATTTTTGCCTTAGAAATGCAAGATTGTTGATGAGTCTAAGTCACAGGTAGCAAACACAAGGCCTGAGGGCTGAATCCACCTCTCCACCTTGTTGTACCCAGCCTGGCACCTTGTTTCTATCTGGCGGCAGTGCCAGGCTCTTGCTTAACTGTTAAGGAGTAGTTACATTTATATAGTCCTAAATCACATTCAGCCCTTTGAAGGGAACTTCGAGGCTGATGTGGCCCCTGGTGAAAATGAGTTTGACACCCCTGGTCTAAGGTTTCAAGGACTTGGTGATAGACATAGAGAAAAATGAATTAGGAAGAAGCTGAATGAGAAATTCAAGAGAATCACAGTTTCTTACTTAGTCTGTAATGAGTAGAGGACAAAATGGTACCACTATTTGTCTCAAGGAATGTTATTGAAAGACTACTTAGATAGAAACTGCTTAGGAAATGAAAACAGATTCCACAGACTACCCCTGGAAAGAAGGGATAACATGGTAGTGAGCAAAGTAGTTCAAAAACTTAGTACATACTGAGTCAAGGACCAACAAGCATCCCTTGGAATGAATAGTTTATCTTGGTAACTATGCCTGCTGAAGAATTCTTAGAAATAGGAAACATTCTGAAAAATAAACTTTGAAGTTTACTTTTGAATAACCAAATGTACTTTCCAAATAAACTGTTAACATTACTATAAACAAACCCTCCCAAAGAACTATACACAGCTTACATAGCCAGAAGACTATCCTGATTCTAAAGGCAGAATAATATGTCTAAGATAATGGATCTGCTTCTATTAGTGTCTTAAGGGATATACAACTTACAACACTTTTTTCTCTTAAACACTCCCTTTGTTACAGAAAAGTTCTTCTCTGTATATGCTTTACAATTTTAAATTTATTTGACAATAATTTTCCCAATATCATGACAACTATATTATGATAGTAATCCAAACTTAGTATTGTGTCACTTTGACAATGCTATTAACTCCTCTGAGATTCAATTTTCTTCTATATAAAATTTGGAAATGCAGAATCTGCCTCATAGAATTAAATGAGGAAATTCATATAAAATGTTTTGAGTGTGTCTGATACCTAGCTATGAGCTCAATGAAATGGTTGCTGTAAAATTTATCAGAACTTATCAGCACAATTATTGTTCTAGAAAGACAAAATATGACCATGTAAACATGTGTTTCTTGTTTCACTCCATCATGAGACCTAAAGACTATGGAGTTTGGGAAGGGATGACCATGGGAAAATATGCTTTGACTTACTTGCCTTTTATGGGAAGTGTGGTGTTTAGTTAAAGATGACGATCAGTGATTTATGATCACCATTACCAAAAATGATACTCCATTAGTTGAAATCAAAATGTGGGCAAAAAATACATAAATAAAAGGAAGGGAGGGAGGGAGAGGAAGAGAAAATAGGGGAAAGAAGGAAGAAATGGAGAGAGGGAAGCAGGGAGGAAGGAAAAAAGGAAGGGTTATGTTATGTTTCAGGTTATTGGGGGAATTTAAGAAAATACAACTGATTTTCTATATGTTGAAAACTGAAGAGAAGATTGGACTTATATAACATAATGAGATTACCATTGCTATGGTTTGAATGTTTTTGTCTGCCCAAAATTCATGTTTAAATCTTAATTGCAAAAGGTAATGATATTAGGAGGTAGGGCCTGTGAGAGGTAATTAGGTCCTGAAGGTGCAGGCCTCATAAATGGGATTAGAGCACTTAGAGATTCCACAGACCTTCCTGACCCTTTCTGCCACAAGATATTACAAGAAGTTCTCATCTTGGAAGAGAGCCCTTGATCTCAAGACATCCAGCCCTCAGAACTGTGAGATAATCAACTTCTGTTGTTTATAAACTACTCAATTTCTAGTATTTTGTTATAGCAGCCTGAATAGACTAAGACACTATTTCTTTTTAAAAAACTGGAAGTATATGGAACTAATAATACTGTTAATCATTCCTTCCCAGTTTTCTTTGTTGAAAATTAGAGCATGCACTTCTGCTTTCCAATTTTTCTCCCGGACTCCAGGGGGCTGGCAGCTGGAGAAGTGGGTGGAGCCAAGGACACTTCAAAGTACTTGTTTCAGAGGACAGCTGCAGGGCCACAGAGTTTTTACGTGGCTTCACTTCATAAAAGTCAAAAAAAAAAATAAAAGGAAAGATAAATGTGACATTCATGTTTCGGGGGAGGGAACTGGAATAAAAAAATGTCAAGTTTGGGTGGCAACAGATTAATAACAGACTAGGTTAAAAAAAATGCAACCTGCAATCTTACTCCATAGAAGTTGGTTTGTTTTATTGAGGGAGGGAGACTATGAGCTAAGCCAGAGAGTCACCAATCGAGTCATCATCACTTAAAATGAATTCTACACTTTTAACAAAAGCAAACTGGTTTTAGTAAAAGTAAGAATGTATGACAATAATTTCTTTGGAGGAGGACAAAACAAAAGAACAACAAAACAGAGAAATCCCTCAGATCCTACCAGCTGTATCAAAAATAAGAGAGCAATATTTTCTTATGATCTTCAAATATTAAGAATTTCATTAAAATATGTACACAGAAACCATGTATAATTTCCTAAAGTTGCCCAGGAGTGATTGCTGGACAGATTTCAGAAACCAATGTGAGGAAGAGTTTCTGATTTGAGGGCAGAGTCAACTCAAGTAGGGTTTACACCATGCTACAGAATATGTAGTTCAGTAGACAGTAGATGAGCACCTAAATACAAGGTCTGACTGGAAAAAGTCCAGCCACTTTTAATATAATGAGAATGATTTGCATGATATCAACATAACCTGGCAGCCAAGGAGAGTGGACTGGAATGTATATGTGTGAACAATGACAACTTCACTGCACTAGTCAGTGGGGGAAGTAGATGCCATTGACTGAGCATGTGTACTGTGTGGCCATCACATTCAAAATGACTGAGCAGAGCAATGAATCTGCATCACATTTTGCATTAAGCTTGAACATTCCTCCATAGAAACCATTAGGATGATTCAGAAGGACACAGCTATGGCCAACCAGTGATTGGCAGCTTCATCACAACAACGTGACTGCTCATGCATCATGTCTGGTGCAGAGTTTTTTTTGGAAACATCCAGGTAACTCAGTCCCTCTACAGCCCAGATTTGGTGCCCCGAGACTTCAGGCTTTTCCCAAAACTAAAATCACCTTTGAAAGGGGAGAGATTTCAGATCATCAATGGGATTTAGGAAAATATGACAGGGCAGCTCATGGTGATTGGGAGAACTGTGTGAGGTCCCAAGGTGCCTACTTTGAAGGGAACTGAGGTATCATTGTCCTATGTACAATGTTTCTTGTATCTTGAATCTTCTTCAATAAATATCTTTATTTTTCTTATTACATGGCTGGATACATTCTGGACAGACCTTGTATACTGGGCTCTGCACTAAGAGAGAAGGATTATCTCATATTGAATCTATAAATGTGCCAAATAGTACTACAATAATCTAAAGTACGCTATAAAATCTTAGTGCCATTATCTCATTTTCCAAAACACTACAGAATAAAAAACAGTTGTTAGGATCTAAACCTTTAATTTTTTATTTTTACCACAGCTTTCTTTAGGCAAACATAGGCATTCCCATTATTGTCTCTATAGAGTCAAGCTGTGAATTTTATACAATCTTGGTAGAAAGAACCTATGCTTTATTACATATAAAATGTTCTTGATCATAAGATTTAATATTATTTAATGTTCCACTGGAGTAGAGTTGGATTAGAAATGATGATGGATAGATAAGTAGGTAGATAGATAAGGAGTGGCATCCACTCTGGGATTCTAATAGCTGATTTTTACAAAACTATCCTAAATCCTCACTGCAGGAATAAATAAGAATTAAACCCAACATCTAGGAAAAGACAGTTAAGGAAACTTGTATGTTTCAATATTGACACTAGATGGAGGAAAGGGGGAAACATCTCCCATGAAAATTTGAACTACAATCTATCACTTATACAGGTGTGCAGTCCGAATCCATAGTGCAAAGTGTGGTTCAGAAATCCTCAGGAGAGGATTTAGTTTGAAACGGTCTTGGCTTAATAGTACCCTTGGGTGACTGGCAAGAACAAACGCAAAAGCTTCTTGGGAAAAAAGAAATATGACAGTTCAGTCCAGGACAGTAAAAGTGGTAACATGCATCAAATGTGATAGGCATCCCGATTTTCTAGATATGCAAACATGAATAACGTATATCTTAATCAGAAGAAACAAGGCAACTTGGTCTAGCACAGTGCTTTTTATACGTACACAGTTCTGCAGAGCCCACGTGGATGTTTTTTGACTTTGTTGGACTTAATTGGGGGAGATTTCTTGGTTCTTACCTGCTGTTCTGATTTTGGTTATCGCAGAGCTTTGACCTAAGACGCCTCCATTGACTTAGATTGCATCTGATTCTTTGCTCTTTGTCTCTGGTTTGATAGTACTTTACTGAGTTTCTATATTATCATTAATTAATTTAGTCAACAATACTATTCAGATACTCAGAACTTCATGAGATGAGTAGATTCTTGTTTTCCCAGAGTTTGAAAACCTAGCTAAGGTTTTTTAGACTTTAATAAATGTCAACTTTACCTATGAAGTCTATTAAGAACAAAGCTAATCGAGTCCCACTTTTGGAGACTCTGATTCAGAAAGTCAGATATTGGTCACTAGAAGCTGTGTTTTTAACAAGTTACAAGTGAATGTGATGCATTGTTTGAGAACTCAACTAGCCCTCTGTTGTGTGAGCTCCCCTCTTACCTCCAAGTTAACTCTGCTTTATTTCTGCAAATTACTGCTACTCGTAGTCCTGAGTCTAAAGAAGCAATTGGAATTAAACCTTTTTTATAACAATTCATGAAGGCAGTTTTGACCCAACCTAATGGAATCAAATTATTTTTGAATTAGCTGGATTTGATCAATGCAATGAGCTCAGCCATGTAATTCTTACTGCACTATTTGTTCCAACAGCACCTGAATTACCTGGAAAATGACCCTGCTCTTCTACTACAAAGGACATACCTCCATCACATAGGGCCATGAGCTTTCAGAGATTCCTATTATGTAAAGAGTTTTCTATAGATGTTTGTTGAAGTGAATGAGTAGAAGTCCTTGGAAGATTCTTAAACTTTTTCTGAATGATCACACACAGTTTATATTAGAAAATGAGGTATCCTGTGAGTAGCAGGGAATTCTGGTTCTATGTGGTAAATTGTATTCTCATTCCCTGGGGACACATGAAGCTAATTACTAGTGTGTATGGAAAAATCAAAAGGTTTCATTTTATAATCATGTCAGACATCAGACACTTTTCTAGTTTGCTTATTACAAGCAAATTTGCAAAACATTCCATGTTAAACACCCTAATCATTTTCAGCTTGATTACTGAAGTAGAAAAGAAAAGGAGAAGGAAGAAAGTTTCAGATTTCTGGTCCTGGCTCTGTCCCAAACAATCTCACACCCTGGTCTTTAGTAACGATACCTATGACATGATGAAACTGACTTATTATACATACCCAGCCTGAGCCTGAGCCTATATGAACTGAGCCTATACTCAGTTTTCTGTAAAATTCCTATAAATCAACATGTGATAAACATAAAATGCAAGGCAGAGTTACCATTAATAACAATGTCATTAGAATAAAGGAACCACCTGTTAAAACTGGGTTACTTTCACTAACAGAGACTCAAAATATGACTGGTGGCATGTTATAACCTGTTTGCACACTGCATATATTTGCACCTTCATTCACTTAACCCCCTTTGGCAGGTTTTCAGTTTAGGCATGAACAACGATACAACTTTAAACTTGCTATCACTCCATGCCTCTCAATCAGCATTGATTTAAAAAAGATACAACATCCACTTCCTTGACATCTTCTCTAGTTTTTTTCTTATTTTTTACTGTAAACTGTTCAACATACCATGCCTGTGGCTGCATTTTGAAAAATGAATGAGGGAAAGTTTAATTTCAGGATTAGTCACTTTGCTCTGAGGGCAAAGCCAAATTTCTGAATGCACCACTTTTCCTGTGTGTGATATTATACAACCATAAAGGTGTGAATAGGTCTTCAAGGTGCTTCATCTCATGATGGTAAGTCAGTTGCCCCTAAAGAGCACTCTTCATGACCTCATGCTCTATGACAGGAAGGAGATGTCACAAGTCAGAATTTCACAACTACTTCACAAGTTTCCAATCCTACTTCCAAATAGAACTCTACATCATTTTCCTTCCTGCTATTCCAGAACTTAAAGACAAATTTTGAAAATTGTCATATTTTTTACTATTTGCTTTAACTATGTGTTATATTGCTACTCTTATCATTGTTATTATTAATGTAGGTAATGGTTTCTCTCTCCGAGTGAATATGGAAACCCTAAATCTGGATGTTATACAAACTTTACCTACAGGGACACTATTGACCGGGAGAAGGGAAAAAGCATGTTTCACTGTAGTGTTTATTGGACGTTTTTTTCTGACAATATTAACTTCCTAAAAGGCAGCATCTACTTTGGCCTAGGGAAATTGGAAGCCTGGCACCACAGTCCCATAAGGACTGAAACAACCTTCCATAAATCTGCGCAGTGTGTCTGATTCTGCCCCCATTGAGCAACTATAATAGGAGCCCTACAGACACAGCAGGGGCTGAATCGAGACGACCAAGAAGGCTGCTGTCAGTGCTGTAGATGCATGAAAGACAGCGCAATGGCTGGGCGTGCATCTGGAACTGCACAGTTTCCAGTGAGCAAAGCCTTAGATTTTAATACCATTTGTGTTTATTTACCAATACCTTGTTATTTTACTTATTAAGTTTGTCACTAAACCCTGTTTTGCATACACTAGTACTTGTTCATGCATGCCTTATGAATATAGAAATTAGCATCTCATTAACTTGATAATTAGGCCAATGATAAACAGCTGTTTGGTTGCCATGTAGGGCAAGATTTCTACTGAAGTTACTTATCTGCCATACACAATGGCAGTGCAATTATTTGTCACACTATCAATTATAGACAAACAACAATAGTAAATAAACTTTTCTTTTATACATTTGCTTTAATTGTAATTAAGATCCAAATTCATACTCTGTTTTTGGAAAAACAGTAAGGCAGTACTGTCTAACAATCTTGATATCGTACACTTTTCGACTTGGCTTTTATATTCCATAGGCAGTTCAAACATCTCACATTACGCATTTGGCTATAAATGACTATTTCCAAGATGTCGCCTGTTTTTTAACTCTCTTGTTTCTATTTCATGATGTTGAGAACATAGATCATGGGAAATTTCTCAAGTTTCCTCTTTTGTTCTAGTTCTTTCTACCCCTACCACCAAGCTTAACCTATATTTTGACCTTGTCTTGCTTATAGGTCTTCTGCTGAGAGAAATTATCTAAGAGATGTTAGGAGTGCGATAAAAGCTATGAAAATGTTTTCTCAATTGTTTAGGTTGAGTTCAATACACATTTATTTCTAAGAATAAGAAAGAAAAGGATAAAGAAAGCAATGTGTTTCCCTTTAATCCATATGGATTTAACACTGACGATATGATTTTTTTAAACTAAAACAAAACAAAACAAAACAAAACAAAACAGACCAGAAACCCATCTTTCAAACTAATAAAAAAGGAGTTCAGTGCTGTGCTCACAGCAAAATTGTGAAAGATAGTTTGCAACTTCATTTAGCTTCCTGTAAGGAAAGATAACTACCAAACTAATAGGTAATCAATGGCCAAGTACTTTAGAAAAAAAAAAGGCACCTCAAAGAATTCCGTGGAGCTGAGTGTGCTACATAGGGGGCCTTGGAAATGTCTTATGACTGTCCCTGTGAGCCCACCTTTCTAACAGGTAAGTAAGGGCTAAGGGGTGCTATTTTTACTAATCAAGGCCTGGAGATGAAATGCTGTCTTCATTAAAGTTTCCTTGTGCTGTTCTCTGAACCACTATATTAAAAACAACCTTCTCCGATGATTTCTGGTGCTGTAGTAGAGTACAGTTTATGTGAAAGTAAATCTGGAAAGATTACCTCTCAAAACTGCCAGATGCTTCGCATTTTCTGGTAGAAATCTGGATTCCAGGTCTGTAATGATATTTCCTGCTGTGCTCAACACTCAATCAGAACATATCCTTCTTGGAGGGCAATATAAGGATTCCAAGGCCAACTTGGCCATTTGGATTTTATATTTTTCCAGGCCAGCTGGGGGGTATAAATTTAAATTCTGGGCCCCCCAAGCTAAACTTCAGAAGGGATCTTTGTGAATTTTAGCTCTCCTGCAGTTTAAGCCCCTTCCTTTTATAAACTTTCCCTTGTAATGAAGTTTATGATTATATTTATACCAATGAATGAAACATACTCTTTTGAAAAAGAAAACTAAATTATCGAATTATTGTTACAGGAATGTTCTCATTGCCCCCGGGTCTCCCTTGTTTCGATTCAAGTTCCTTTCTTTACCAGGTTGAATTGCATTAATGTCCCCTCTCCTCTCTTCCTTCATGCACCTTGTACATTCTGTTGTTTGACAAGACATTATATTCTGTTATCAGCATGTGCTCTGGAGTCTGCAAGACCAAGGTTGGCATCTCAGCTCTTTCATTTAAACGCTGTTGGACTTTGGAATGATCAACTTAATATCTCTGGTCTATAGTTTACTCATCTATAAAATGGGGCTAATAATAGCATCTACTTCCTGGGGTCACTGAGGATTAAGTGAATTAAAGTATACAGAGCATTTACCACAGCTCCGCACATAGCGCACATGTCAGTGAGCACAGTCTGCTTCCCTAATGGAGGGCCAGACTCACAGTGAGGCACCACAGAGCAGGGAACCATTGCACCTGGCTGCCTTGGTTCCAGTCTCAATTCCAGTATACACAATGTGTGCGACCTTACACAGCTAGCAATATCTCTGTGTCCATTTTTCTCATTTTGTCAACTGGAAATAATAGCAGTACCTATCTCATGAAGCTATTGTGAAGATTAAATAAATGAATGATTGGTAAATAGTTAAGTTCTATATAATTTCATTAAATAAACCTATAAAGCATTTGGTCCACCTTGCTCATTTTAACTTGGTCCAACCTTCTTTTCCCACCTCACTGTTCGTTCATACAGTTTCTCACAGTACTCATTTAAAAACTTTGAGGAACACCCAAACACATTCTTCTTGTGCAGAGGAAGCATACAATGGTATCACCTGAATCAGAGGTGCCTGGAGAAGCAAATTCATCAGTTAAGACCAGCAAACTAGCCTTCGGGGTTACACAGTCATGTGGTGCAGGCTGATAGATGATGCTCAGCTCTGCAGTCCTTCTTTCTCACTCTGTATACTCAGGGACCTTCATTGTTCTTCAGCCTCTGACTCTATAAAGTGCATTGCAAATAAGATTTAGGACCCTTATTTCTGGAATACTTGTTGTGTTACTTCTAACCTAGACGCATTGAGTCTAAGCAGATCTCCAACAAAGCAAGTATGCTCTGCCACTTCCCTTTAAGGGGTAACTCCCGCTCTCTTGAAGAAAACTTACTGGTAGTTAGTACTAGGCATATTTGCTAACGTATATTGCCTAATGGACCATGCATAGTTGCAAGGAAGGCTAGAAAATGTGGTCATTGTTTTGAGCGGTGATGAGGCCTGCTAAAAGTCATAATGTTATGACTCCATAAGAATGCGAGAATAGACACTGGGGTGGACCAGCCTGCTCTGCCCCAGCTTCCATGGGTTTTTAGTTCTCAGTTCTAAGTCATCCCCACTTCCCTTGTTTTTTTGCTTTTTGTTTGCACAAAGAAATCAATTTAATTTCTGTCATTAAATGTAGCTAAAGGATAATTTACCTCATGTTTATTGATTTTCAGAACTTGCGACAAAGTGCCTAGCCCTTTGGCCTATAATTGTCACACAGAGTTGTAAAAAGTAAAAAAAAAAAAAATAATAATAAGACTTAATATTTGTCAAATGTGTGCTCTATACTAGGGAGCAAGAGATTCCTATTTTAATCTTCACAACAGTACTGTGAAGGAGATTTTATTTCTCATGTCTATGATTTTCAAAAATCCAAGGTAAAGAGGTTAAGAATGGGTCCTAGCCACACCGTTGGAAAAGAACAGAGCCTGGATTGGAGTTCTGGCTTTCTGATGCTTCTGTCCACTTTGTAACCCTATGCAATGCTTAGAAAAATCAACTGTTGAAATGCATTACAAATTATACAGGCATTGTTCTGCACAGTATCATTTTAATACACGTTTATTGTTCTTGATAATGACTTTAATTATTCTTATTAAGAACATAGTATCATATGGAAATCTGACATGGTAATATTTGCCTTTTAAGAATGAAGGCATGATAAATCATATCAAAATGCCTTACAATTTTGTTGATTTTATGATTAGAACATCCTTATTTGAAGCTTGTGTCTCATAGATCACATAGTGAGTTAGAAGCATTCTTCCCCTTTCTCTTGCGTTTTCCAACTGTACCCTAGCATGGTTAGGATGAGCCCAAACAGAACTATGACCTTTAGGTGTGCTTAAAAAAGGAAGAGTACACTGTGAGGCGGAGTCACTAAATAACCGCAGTTGTTTACTCAGACCTCCTCTGCTGCAAACCTTTTTCAAAACTTTCCCCCCGTATCACTCTTTGTTTGGTGAGGCCATATTAAAACAAAACCACAGCAGTGTTCCTGAGGAGTGAAAGGATCAAGTTTCAAAATAAAGTGATACAGAATATTCCTCTGTATACTAGTATCTCTCCCATGGCAATAAACAATAAATTGTAGAAGACAATTTCCAGGGAAACTGCTCAATTCAGTCCTCATTGTTTTATAACTGCTGGTCAGACCTCCACTCCATACTCTAGATCTGATAACAGTATAGGTCACCTCTGACCCCTCAACTCTGTCCATAGGTGGGTGAGTGCACTGGTGGGGAGGTTCTCCTAACTAAACCTAGACCAATCAGATTACTTCTCTTCGGAAACTGGTAATCCGGGCTGACAGGTAGTCAGTCATATTAGCTTTAGAAGTGATTATTTGTCTTTCTACTATGCAAAGAGATGAAGAGAGCTGAACAGTGGAGAGCACTAAATGAACAACATGTGCTAAGAGGACCAAAGACAGAAGAAGGAGGGAGTGAGTACACTGCATTTCCCAAGGCTTTTTACCTCCTGGTTTCCTCATTTCTTTCCCCTTTGCTTGCATTGGCTCAATTTGATTTTTATTATTGTATGTAACTCAAAGAACCTTAACTAATTGAGGAGGGAAACAGAATATTAAGAAAGGCAAAGTAGAAGAAGAACTCCTAACAGTTTTGCTACTGCACAGAAATGAGGCGGAAAAATCAAGACCCCTAGAGATCCAAGGCGGCCCTGCAGGTCCTTGGCCCACCTGTCCCAATTCAGAGGGAAGAGCACTTTCTCATTCGTCGGTCCACTCAAGACAGTATCTAATCACAAAATCCCATCCAGATAGGTAGGCGTTCCAGGATCTTTGCCTTGCAAAATATCTGAAACCGAACTGCGCAAGCTTATAAACAGACTCCCACACCCTCTACACAGTATAATGGAAACGACAGGACTCCCTGTGCATATCGTTGGGCAGGGAAATCTCCTAGAAGCTATGAAGCCTGAAACCAAAGATTCTTGGAATATAATGCATGAAGATGACCTTGTTTTTCTTGGCATTCTCCCACAAGCTTTCAATCACTCTGAGCTAAATCTTTTTCCATATGTTTTTCATTCATTTGCATTTAAAATAAAAATTATTGGCTCTGAGAGCCATTTGATGAGTGGTGATTCAATGAGTCTTTTCATTGTGATCTCAGCTCGGTGATGATGCATATTGTTCACATGATGTTCCAAGAAAGTGGAATCATTACCGATGCCATCTGAAGTCATCACTTGGTAATAATAGGTTCACATAGTTTCTTTTACTCTCCAGCAGAAAAAAAGTTTGCTATAGGATCAAAATCTGTTTTGTGGCTCTATTTTGAATTCATTCCTTTTGGGCTCATTTACTGAAAAACTAATATTTTAACTAGGACAAAGACTCATTGTTTAATTTTTGGAAATTATTAGTATCTTTTATGCCAGTTTCTGCTTCTGAGGACATATTAAGATACATCAAAGATCTCTGCTTGGAGATCACCATAACACAGATACTATTAATTTAAAAGTATGAAATATTGTGAGAATTATGACAGTGAAATGAGCAAATGCTATTGGAAAAATGACTCAACACAGGGTTGCCACAAACTTTCAATTTGTAAAACATGCAAAGGACTGTAAAGCAAAGCACAATAAAACAAGGTATTCCTGTACTTCATTCTTCTCCTGATGTTGTCATTATGTATCATATTAATATTCAAAGTATAGGCATAAAGAAAACTAAAAAAACAGCCACTAATATAAAATATCTGGGCCATTCAACCAAATATCAGCCTGCACAGATCCTCTCTTTGATGAAATGTAATTTTTCTTTTGTTTCCTCTGAGCTGTGTTTGTCTACCTGATACCAAAATATCAAATCATTTTGACAAGAAAGTCCAAAATCAGTGAAAAACAACTTTATACTAACTTCTATAGTGATATATAGCCCTGCATTTTCTTGATTGGGACTTTATATAAGGAAGTTTACCTAGATTTAAAGATACAATAGGTATGGTTTTGAAGAAACTATTTTTATCATTTAAGAAAATATATATGTTCCTGAGCTTTCACTAAAACTGTCCCACTTGGGTTTTTAGAATGAAAAAAAAAGGAATATTTTGCCTCATTTCCCTGTGAAAGCATGTGTTCTTGAGAATGTGGACAACCTGTATTATTTGAAGTGCAACTTGATAAGTGTTATATTTTTTATGAGCCTCAGGAAAAGAAATTTATCTCATTTTTACAAAGAGTAAAAATTATTTTTATTCTTAGAACCATCTCTATTCACTAGAATTTTGTGTCATATACTGAATATATCCTATATAGTTGGAGAATTATTCACAAAAGACAGCAGAATACAATTTTTCTTATGCAAATTATTTAGGCTAACACTGAGGTTTTAATAAGTGTGGAGTATTTTGGTAATATTATCTCTTTTAGTTTTTTATAACTAAAAAAACCCAATTATCAAACCCATTTTTTTACAAATAAAATATTAAATTTTAAAGGGTTTAACTAAGTTACTTAGCTGGTAAAAGGAAGAGCTGAGACTCGAACCCACATTTCCTCAAATTGTAGAAGCTCAAGGTCGCCATTGTCTGAGGGCACGTCCATGATAAGTTTTGAAAACTACCATTAATACGAAGAGATGCTGAGATGTTCCATGCCAGGTTTGGCCCTGCCCTTTACTCATAAAGTGGGTTGAGAAAGGCATCTACTTCTGCAAATATATAAATACATATTTACAAAATAATGTGTGTGTGTGTGTGTGTGTGTGTGTGTGTGGTATAGCACAGTGCTAATATCTATGGTGCCTGAGAGGGTGAAAGGAGATAATGCACCTCTGTGAAGGTACTTTGAATTTACCACATGCTCCTGATAGATAAAATAAAAGTGCAAAGCTCATCTGCATCTAAAATCTTAGAACCTGACAGTTTGTGTTTGCTCTTTCAGGTCACAGGTGAGAATCAATGAGCTCTGGGCAGTAAGGTTGTGCATTCTTTGTGAGTGAGGGCTGATTGGTACTGAATGCTCCAGCTTTTCAAATCATCTGTAGAAACAGGAAATATTGTTTTATGTGAGGAAACAGGATATGGTTTCAGAGTATTCACACTCTCATCAATTTCTCTTGAAGAACATATAATTACACAACGGATGGATCTGAATCCTGAGGGTGAAGAGTACGAGATGCGATTGCAGAAAGCTGAAAGATGTGAGTCACACAGTGGAAGATGTGTATTAGCATCCACTTCCTTCCCGGAAATGATGGTTTCATTTTCTGAAAGAGAAATGGTAATGACAGTTTATAAGAGAAATAAACTCTTCTCTGAAACATCTCGAAGAATATTTTAGTTCAAAATAAAAAGTCGTTTCCGAAATGATCATAGATCCTAATATTTTTTGTCAAGTTTAATGTTTAGAAAAGTTTATCAAATGAGCTCATTTTAGTATCGGCATTCTGTTTCTCTTTCTTCCCATTGATATAGATATGTGTATATGTATATGTATATGTATATTGTGTGTGTGTGTGTGTAGAGAGAGAGAGATAGATATAAAGTATGAGAAAAAGCAGCATTAGTATTTGGATAGCCAATCTTAATGAAAACTTATTATGTGCCAGGCAAGGGCTTTCCTTTCCCTTACCTTATTCAATCCTTTCGGGGATCTTTCAGGGGCTATTATGAAAAGCAGAGGCTTGGACAGGTCAGTGACCACTGACACTTCTTATGTCGGACAATAATCATAATTGAGAACCTACTGTGTGCCTGACATTCTACATACATTATGTCCATTCCTCACAAAAACACTGCAAGGTAAATAACATTATTGTTATTATATTATTGCAGATACTAATTTTCAGAAGACTTCAAAAAAAATACTAGTCATATAACTAGTAAATCACACAACTAAAAATCCATGCCAAGTTGAGGCAACTTCAAATTTTGAAAGGTCAATAAATATTCTTGCTGTAAGAAGAAGCAGTTTATCAAGACATCACTCTACCCGACCTGTCATGTGGTGCCTTTCACAACTTAGAAGTTTGCCTTTGCAAGGTGTGCAAGAGAGCATCTCTCATTAGTGTGCTAAACAGTCTTATAAACGTAATGTAATCAGTGGAATGTCATACCATCCCTTTTGGTGTATAATGGAGCCTTATCGGGAGAGTGACATCTTATCACCTTTGTTTTATAATTTTGGGTAAAAACAAGACATAGTTTCCACTGCACTTGAAAAGAGGGGATTGTATGTTGTGTGATTCATTGTGGGTCACTCTAGAGTATGTCTGTCACAACTAGTACATTAAATAATTCTACCCAGATTAAAATTATTATATTTCTAAACTCTGCTATTTCATTTTACATTAATATAGAAATTTACAAATAGTTGAGACCTGAGAAAGGATAAACTTTTCTTTATAAAATTATGGCCCACATACTGTATCTTAAAGTTTTGTCACTTTTCCTCCATGTACCTAGTCCTTGATAAGAATTTTGTACATAAAAGTAAGTGCTCGTAAGCATCACTGTTGCAGTATTTTGTTCTTTCAATCACTCTTTCAGTATTTATACTTCTGTTGACTGATATAATTTTCACCACAAAAAATGTGACTCCTAACATCATTTTGCAGATTATCTCCATTTTGAGTAGCCACAAGGGGCAAAAGTTAAGGAGACCCTCTCAGTCAGGTGGCCACAAATGGCAGAGCAGAGAAATGTAGGCTGGCTCAATGTTAGGAAGAACACCCGGTGGGTTGTGTTGATAGACTACAATATTACCTCGGTTCTGATATTTTCTAAGATTATATATTAAATATTTTCTTTTTTATTTTTAATACAGTATTATAAATAATGTTTGTTTAAGTTTCTCTACATATTTACTAATATTTTTGCTCATCACTTTCTTAATTTGAGCTTTTTGTATGTTAGAATAAGCAGATTATGCTGAGACAACAAATTAACCCTGAAATCTCAGTGAGTTAACCATCAAATATTTATTTTTCACACACATCAAATGTCAAATGAAGGTGAGTGAAGCCATTTCTTCTTAAAATCAGTCAGGGACCCAAGCCAATGAAGACCACATCATATCATGATGCTGCTCTAGGGTTACAGGGGCCCTCAGTTAGTCCCACTTGCCCCTCCCTCCCATGACTCATTAGACCCTGTGGTAAGACCTCCAGCTGACTGCAGTCACCTCACCACAGAAACAGGGTAGCGAGCACACAGTACGGTGTCTGTCAACCTTCCTTTCTGGTCTCATTTTCTTCCCTTTAGAAATTTCCCACTATAAACTTGTATTTGTTGTAAACATTCTTGCTTTTTGTTTCTGTGAATATATCTATACTTATCACTTAAAGATAGCTTTATTAGGTTTACAGTTATAGTTTATTCTTTTCTCTTAACATTTTGAAAATATTGTTATGTTATCTTACAGCTTCCATCGGGCTTCCATTTCTCTTTTTTGTCTGTCACTTTGAAGTTTATACATTTTTACCACACTATGTTTTTGTGTCTTGTTAATTATGCCTGGAACTCAACAGTCCTTTCAGAAATTTTAAGTTTTTCACTTCAGTGAACTGTTATTCTATTATTTCTTTGTTCATTAGTTCTCATATGTTCCCTTTTGGCTCCTAGTAATTATTTTGTTCACACATTCAGTTTCCCAATCTCTCTTCCATATCTCATATTTTTTTGCTCACATTTCCTTTTCTTTGTGTATTTGTTCTGTATTGGTGTTTATTTCTTCAGTTGGATCTTCCAAGATAACTATTTCCTACCATGCTGCCTATTTTTAAAAACTGTTGCATCCCTTTTGTCTTTCTTCTCAATGAGGGCAACTCACCATACTTCTCTGAGCACCAAAACCATCAGAGAGATCTTCTTCATCTTACCACAAAACCTGTTTGCAAGGAATCCAGCTGCACCCATTTTCTTTGCTTTTGTCCCTGTTGCAATGTTCAAATGTTCTATTTCTGCTATAAATCCTACTATTTCTCATGTTTTTATTCCTATGATATTATTAATAAGTTGTCCCTGTTTGTTCACTTATAAATCTGCTATAGTAGTAGAGAGTATTACATGGTGATTTCGGAGTCACACTATGGAGATTCAAAGCCTAGCTCTGCCAATTTCTAATCATACGACCCTGGATAATGTAATTAAATTTCCTATAAATCGTTTTTCCCCCATTTAATAAAGGGGCAAATACTAGTACTTACCTCTTGGTATCAAGATTAAATAATTTCTTAATTTAAAGCAATTACCATAGTTCGTGATCCATGGTACTCGAGAAATAGATTTGATATTTTTTCATCTTAAAAAGTGAAATCAATTTCACTGGATCCTACACAATTCCCTGATTCTTGCTTAGTTTTCTGTTCCTTTTCACATCAAAACTGTTCTCACATTGAATCTACATTCTCTCTCTCTCTCTCTTTCTCTCTCTCTCTGAGCCATCCCATTCATTTTTTGACTTCAAATACCATCAAAATTCTGGTAACTTGCAATTTTCTATCTCTATCCACCTATCCCCTTTGCATCCTAGACACATATCTGTTTATTCGGTGTCTCCATTTTGATTTCCCATTTGCATCTCAGCATGGTCAGAACTGAATTCTTGATTTTGACCCAGTCTTTTTAGTCATACTAAGTGTAACCACCACATACCCAATTTCTTAAATCAGACTCCTAAGAATCATCTTTGACCCGTATATTTATACATCATCAACCACATCAGCATGTATAATTGGTTTTACCTCCAAGATGTATTGTGCATCTGCTCTCCTACTACTGTCTCAGGGCCACAAACTTACTCACTTCAACATCATCACATACTCATTGCTTTATGCATTAACTTGATAACTACTCTGCCAACTTCCATTCTTGTACCAATAGCCCCTCTACCTCCTCTCCAGATAGTTGTCAAAATCAACTTTTAATGATTAAAATATTATCATGTTGTGATCCAACTTAAGATTTCTACTTTTTTTGTAACCTAAAAGTTGAACTGATGTAAAACTTATAGATCCCTGCTTGATCTGGCCCTGCCTACCTCTCCTACTTTATCTTGCTCACTCTACTCATATCCACTATATTCTAATTGTACTAGCCTACTCGCATCTGAGCTCATTCTTGTCTTAGGGCTTTTAGAAATAATTTCCTGTGACTGGAAGAATATTCATTTAACAAATCCCTCCAGTTCTTTGGGACTGTGCTAGCACTTCAATGGAAAGCATTTTCCTACAACTCTGTATGAATTAGTTTATACTTCTTTTTTTCTTATCTTAGCATCTTTTTATTGACTTTATAGCATTTCATACAACCCATCATTTTCTTATATTGTGGTCCCTTGTTTACTTCTTGTCTTCCCCAGTTGAATACAAATTTCTTAAGGGAGAGGCCACCTGTCTTGCATGTTTTTTAAATAGAATATTTCATTTCATTTTATTTTTTAAAAAGGTTTTATTTATTTATTTTTAGGGAGAGGCAAAGGGAGGGAGAAAGAGAAACATCAATGTGTGGTTGCCTCTTGCACGCCCCCTGCTGAGGACCTGACTGGCAACTCAGGCATGTGTCTTGACTGTGTGTCCAACCAGTGACCCTTTGGTTCATAGGCTGGCATTCAATCCACTGAGCTACACCAGCCAGGGCTGTCTTGTATTTTGTTCAATATGTTCTGTCTGATACAAAATAGATTCTAAGTGATTTTTTTATTGAACAAATGAGTAAATACTAAATTACTTCTGAATTATATTATTTTGTTCATTTATCTTTCTAATTTTAAAATAAAACAACATTATTTCATTTCAGAAATACCTTTCTGTGCTTTAGTCATATCTCTTTAAGACTTCATTACAGTTTTAGTCAATTTATTTTAGTTTACTTTTTGGTTATTCTAATAACACTCCTTACACAGAGCCACCAAGCTGGTTCTTTGGTTTAGTTTCCCTCTTGTGATCTATTCTAACAATTTAAATTGATTGTGATGCTTCCTTGCCTGGCCAAGCTTGAACTGGCCTATGGTTGATGTCTCTCAAGCAGTGGTGGTTTAGAAATCAGTGAAGAGAAAGTGAATTGTTTTGCAGTGAGCCAAATAAACTGTAAATCAAATTTATTATAAATCAGGGAGCTCTCTTTTAAGTCATGAATAGTGAAGTCTTCCTGATTTTCAGGTGCAAGTGAAGATGGACTGTCCATAGCCCAACACCGCGGGTGGCACTAGTGCTGCCTCTACTAACAGGACCAGCAATGTTTGTTTTTCCTAAAACCGAACTTTGTGCATGTACTAGAGCAGTCTCCTTCCTCCCTGTGCTGAGAGGATACTCCTAGGTTTTTCCAGCCTGTAACTCTCATTGGCCTCCTCCTAAACTGGAAAAGATGGCAAAGCATATTTCCAAATTTCCTTGTTTTTAAACTTCTCTACCACCTTGTTTAATCACACTGTTTAAATAATTATACGCCCTACAGGTACTTTCTAAATTAAGCCTGGATATCCAGATGTACCAGGACTTCCTTCACAATCTCACCATGATAATCTCAGCAGGAAATTGAGACAGAGACAAAGGGTCCAGAACAGGCGCAAGCCCCATTTTACATCTGTGTTTTATTTTGAAAGCCTGGATTGAATCAACAACAGAGTAAAGGTCCCTATATGATGATGAACCTAAGCAAAGATCAAGGAAACAACATAAAATTTGACTCAGGTGTGGGGAAAAAATGTCTAGGTTCGGGATGGGTTAAGGGTAGTTAAGAATGGGTAGCATGAATAATTAGCTAGAAAATTCAATGACTTTTCTAGGTATTTTTGACAGTGAAAAAAATAGTTCAATTTATGTCAAATAATCGCAATCAAACAAGGTTCAATATTTTAAAATTTGATGCATACTTGTACTTTATAATATATCATGATTTATCATGAGATACATGTGATATAAATATGTCATGATCAAACACTTCAGTATTACATGAATTCCACTGGCTGGTGGATTGCCTTAAATGTTCACCTTGAGCAGATAATATCAGTAAAAATATGTTGAAGAATTTGTAGAAACTTCACTAATTATAATTTGTGCTGCATCCAAAGGACAAGTCTGATGTTGATCTTTCCTCAGTGGCAAGAGGTATCAAAAGCAAGACGTAAGCCAATTTTATGCACAAAATCTTTGATCAAAGGAACTAGCACAGTTCAACTAACAGCATATTTCCTGCCATTTTTTATACAATTATTTCCTGCTTAATCTACCACAATTCCAACACCTAGCACAAAGCATGGGACATCGAAGGCATTTGATGAGCAGTTGTTGAGTGATCGACCTATTTTCTAGAATGAAGAATTTAGTCTATGGATTGACCACTATGGATTTTTGTTGTTCATTATTATAAAATACAGTAGTCAGAAACATAATTATACTAATTTTCAAATAGTATTGATTTTATAAAAAGTAAATAAAACATAAAATGAAAGAATTATGGGAAGAGCAACAAAAATATACATTATCGGGAAGTCAAAAATAAAAACAAAAATACCAAGGGCTATGAAGAAAAGTAAAAAAGTAAAACTCAGATGGAAAAGGTATGTTATAAAAAGAAAAATGTAACCAATAAAATAATAAGATACTTTTCAGTTATTCTTATATAGCAAGGCTAATCAAAGGAATGTGTCCAGGTAACAATAATATGAGTTCCTACAGTTTGAGAGGTCGTTGTTTTAAGGCAATCAGTCTCTCATTTTTCTTATTCTTAAACTAACTCAGAAGTAATAATTTAAGAAAAAAGTACTGTCTGAACTGAGGCTTTTGCTACTTCTCTAACTCTTGATAACCATTGGAACAAGTTTCTTTTTGAATATGCTTCTTAAAACAAAAAGGTGTCCCATGGGAGTGTTAGCAAGTCCATTCTTTTTGTGTCCTGATATGTTGCTTTATTGACACTTGAATTTTGGAACACAACTCACCAATAAATTTTGATGATGCAGTACACACTACATGGGTGGTAAATGAAGACACATTAATTCTTATTTGTTTTTATTTAGAGAAGATGATTTCTGTTGGTTGAATGTCTGCTGAGTAGGGTCATTTCTGAACTAAAATGCAAATATTTCTAGCGTTTGAAAGGGAATCAAAAGCTGGCACATAGTCTTAAATGTCATTTTGGTGGCATAATGGTATTGAGATGGAAGTGAAAATGGCTCCTGTTGCATCCTTTGTGGGAAGGCACTATGGCAAAGTGCATTTGGGATCATCCAATGACCTTTGCATGCTTGTAGTGACAGGTGCTTTAGGACAGTAAGAACATGGAATTGGTTAAATATTCTAATTAATTTAACAAAGTAGAAAGCCCACTGCCTGAAAAGTAACATGATCAAATATATCTAAAACATGGAAGTTAAGCCAGAGATTTCCAGAATAGAAGAATTGATAAACTAAAGATGGAAGGTGCTGATGTACATGGGATCGGAAACATTTGACTCTTACAAAGGCACATGAAACCAACATATTGTTTTACATGGTGTCACTAGAGGAAAAACGGCTATATTGAAAAAGAAAATCTAAATGGTAGTAATAACTAAGACATGTTGAGTACTTACCAACATGCCCATCCAGCACTGTGGTCAGCACTTCACAAGCAATAGTGTATTTGTCTCAAAAACCTAATGGGGCAGAAACTATAGTATCTCTGTTTTAAAGATGAGGAAAGTGAAGCTCAGAGGGATTACATAACTTCCCCAAGACGATATAGGTATAGAACTAATAGAACTAGGATTTGAACACATCCCTCTGGCTCCAATGAGCTTACTCTCTAATGTCTTAATAATATGCATGTATTAATTTGTACAAGATCCAAACATCTGCCTATTCTTCTAAATTGAATTGTCTTGTGATGTCTACAAAGAGCAGCACCTTTGAATCTAGAACACAAAGCAGCCTTTTCATTTTGGCTTAACTATGGTTTATAAAAGTTTAATTACCTTTTGTTTAGAAAGTGCTGTAGAACCTGAACTTGTACTCAGCGCTGGAAGTAGGCACACCAAGGGATTGTTGATTTCCCTAGTGAATTTGAGTATCGTTTGTGGAAATGTAATTACAGTGGAATCCTGTTATAACGATCAATTTGGGCAACCCCCATTTGATCATTACATCCAAATGATCACCACATACAGGCCATAAAACAGTGAGCCTCTCAAAGCAACAGGCTCAACAGTAAAATATCCATCTTGCAAAAACAGTATTATTACCACTAAGTACTTCAGAACCAGCATAGGTCAGTCAAATTATTGGCTCTAATTAGCCCTTCTAAAGGCTATAACATTCTTTAGGTAAATTATACTCGCTTATGCGAAAGGTTTGACATTCAACTAAGTTAACAAGTACTTATTATGTACCTGCTGTGTACTCTGAATGAGGCCAAGCACTGAGGAGAATGAAAAAATAGTAGTTTCTTTTTGAAGCTCACTCTCCACTTCAAGAAAAAAGTTACATAAATTCCAATTCTGCCTAAAACTAGTGGGTACCCATAAACCCCAAGATTGCAATACTGGTTAGTTTCACAGGTAAAAACATTGGCATCAGTCTAAAATAATTTGAAGAATAATCTTTTGTCACAAAAATGACTGCAAAAGGAAATGGAATAGGAAATGAAAATAAATAGTTCCTTCTGAGAGGCACATCTTGAGTCAATGACAGCAAAGGGGGTTCATCTCACATTCAATTTCCGTGAATTGTTACTGAAGTCAGAGAGAACAATGAGATTTTTGTCTTTCATATCAATATCAATGAATCGTTAATGACTGACTCCATTGTTAGGCTGAGAAGGACCTTGAGGCCAAATGAAGACTCACAGGAAAGGTTGATGTTGCTGGTGATGTAGGGAATTACAGGTGCAAGCCACAGGTGAAATACTGCTTATTGTTTTCCCTTGGACTTCCTTCAATACACTATCTTAATTTCAAGATCTCTGAATAGATCTTCTTAAAGTCTAACTACTGTCTTAGAATCATATTATAGAAAACGCTTTACAGTGTATCGCACATAGTAGGTTGTTCCCTTTCCTGCCTTTTCTACTCTCTTCTTTTTTATTCTCCCATGGCCTCACATTAAGCAGAACCCAATTTGTCCATGTTGATAATCCCCATCTAACCACTCTTAACTCCATACTCAAACCAGACACTATAATCGACCACTTTCATATGCTCAAGAACCCTATGTTCTAATCCCCTGAGACTCCGCGTTTTTGTAAAGCCTGTTATTCAAGCCAAGACACATCTGGAGCCAAGCACAAAATCTCACTACTTTGCTCAGGCAGATCCTTTCTCTCTTCTGACTTCTAGGAAGCCACTATTTATTCAAGCAAAGGTATCTCTCCTCTTAAACTGATATCTCATGCTGAAACGACATATTTCCAAACACCTATCTGTTCCTAAGGGTAGAAGGCAAGTTGCCTTCTAGTTTAATGATTTTCCATAAATTCCTTATTTTTCTTTCCTCTCTAGAGAACCCATTTCAGAATCTTCTTCAATATAGTGTATTTCTGTAGCCCCAATTCACCTATATCATATTTTATCACATAAAATATATTTTGTGAAGTCTCCCCTGACCTCTCAGTCCTTTGTACGACATAGTCATTGTGCCTTGAAATGTGTTAATATAGTGCTGGTGCAGAGAAGTATGATGCTATCTTTGCAAGTCCATTGTTCTCACATAACTCTGGGCTGACTTCATTTCTTGGTCCTTAGTACCTGGCAAAGTTCCAGACACATGGTAACTTCCAGTTACTTTTCTCAAGCTCTTTGGGCATTTTAAGGAGGAAGTCATAATGAAACAGCCTCCTTGAGTGTCATTGTTTCTTTTCTTTTTTTTTAACCATATACTGTAAATAAAAGAAATAGGTGCAGGAAAAAAATCTTGTGGATTAAACTAATGGAGCCTGTTGAGAATGCTTACCTTACTGAGTTGAGCACTGATATTTGACCTGTATGTCAATAATCTCTATTACCACAATGATCAGTGAAAGTTGATCTCCCCAACCTAATTCTCTGTAAAGAATACAAATCACTCACAAGGACTAATTATGTGCTAGTATTTTCAGGATTTGGGAGTCCTTCCATCCAAACTTCACAGCTCTGTAGAATAAAACTCATACAGTAACATGTAGTGGAGGATTGCACTGAAAGCAGAAAGCTAGTGAGGCAGAATTTGAAATGAAGAAATGACTTGTTAACATTCAGAAGGAGTGAGACTATTTTTTAAAAATAAATAGCCAGTAAAATAAAGAGAGTAGTAAATTTCAAACACACAAGAGACCAGAGGAGGCTAAGATTGTAGCAGTAAAAATAAAAGTGTATCACCCTGGCAGGTCCGTAGGCTGGAAGGAACAGCCCAGAGAGCCTCCACTGAAACCAGCATTTTGAAAAGTACACTTTTTAATTTCACTCTTTCTTTTACAAGCCCTGAGAGAGAGAGAGAGAGAGAGAGAGAGAGAGAGAGAGAGAGAGAGAAAGGATTGTGATCATTTGAAACTAAGACTTCTGTAAATACTAATAGTAATTAAAGGATGACCAATACATCTCACTTATGCCTGTAACTTTCCCATATATCCTTTTCAAAAACATGAAAAAAAATTCCATTTTTAGATATCCTGGAGTGCAAGTTACTCCTTGAATTTTTTTTGTACTTCTTTGTTTTTTAACTTTTTTTAAAAAATTATTTTTTTGTTGTTCAAGTACAGTTGTTTGGATTTACTCACCCTACCCCCACCACAGCCATCCCCACCTCCCTCCCCTGATTTCAACCCCCTTGGTTTGTCCATGTGTCCTTTACAGTCGTTCCTGAAAATCCTTCCCCTTTTTCCCCCCATTATCCCTTCCCACCTTCCCTCTGGTTACTGTCAGATTGTTCTTAATTTCAATGTCTCTGGTTATATTTTGCTTGCTTGTTTGTTTTGTTGATTAGGTTCCTCTTAAAGATGAGATCATATGGTATTTGTCTTTCACCACCTGGCTTATTTCACATAGTACACTGCTCTCCAATTCCATCCATGCTGTCCTAAAGAGTAGGAGCTCCTTCTTTCTTTCTGCTGTGTAGTATTCCATTGTAAATGTACCATAGTTTTTTGATCCATTCATTTACTGATGGGTGCTTAGGTTGCTTCCAGCACTTGGCTATTGTTTTTGCTAAGTTTCTATTACAGTGGTTAGACCCAGGGTATGAGCTGTAAACTGTTTGGGTGTGACTTTCTTTAGTCCCATTAGTTCACATTGGATGTAAATAATTAAAAGGAGCACCAGGCTGTGGTCAGGTTCAGCACTTTGAACTCAGCCTCAAGCAGGAAAGAGAAAGACCCTTGTCAGCTTCCTCATCTTCTAGTTGACCTCTAGTAGGACAGCAGGTTTGAGATAAAAGTCTAGTCAGAAATAGGGACTGAGGATTTGGTTGTCCAGCCTTCCCTGCTGTACTTGTTAACAACCTATTTTATTTATTTTATTTTTGTAAATAAAGTTTTATTGGAACTAAAGTTTAACGAACTATTTTAAAATGGCAGTTAAAAATTGTCTCCTCTAGTCCTGGCTGGCATGGCATAGTGGATTGAGTGACAGCCTGCGAATCAAAGCATCGTGGGTTCAATTCCCACTCAGGATACACACCTGAGTTGCAAGCCAGGTCCCCAGTTGGGTACATGAAAGGCAACCACACATTGATGTTTCTCACCCTCTCCTTCTCCCTCTCTTCCCCTCTCTCTAGAAATAAATTAGCAAAATCCTTTAAAAAATTGTCTCCTCTTTTGAGGACCTGGAAAACATTTAATCCTAATATAATTCCCAAGTTTAGTGACTAATGAGTGAATTTTCAGAATTAAACAGGTCTAAAAACAGGAGCTACAGGTTGGATCAAATTGGTAGAGATTGAAATAATCAAGTGGCAGGAAAAGTTTAATTTGTGAGATAGCTAAGAAAACAGGATGACAGTAATGGAAGGATTTCTTGAGCACGTGTTTGGCTATTTTGTCTTCCACTGTATGTTGCCTGTCTGCCATCTACAGCAAGAAGGAGGATGAATGAAACACTTCAAATGGGAATCATAGATGTGCCGTGACATGTGACCTTGGCCAATTCCTCAGAGGGATAAAAATGGGCCAAATAGTACTTTTCTAGCAGAGTCTTGAGGACTCAACAATGTATTCAAAAGGCCTAGCACAGAGCTTGCTATAGATGGGGCTACCCACACATGCTGCTTCCTCTCTTCATTTTCCCTATTTTTATAAGGCTATGCAGAATTAATCTTGAATATACTTGTGAGTTGGGGTACGTTCCCAGAACTTCTAAGTCATGGATGAAGAAATCCTGGGGACCAGCACCTCTTCCTCTGCACTATGTGAATTTCAGGACTCAATTCTTTCCATCAGCCTTTGCCAATGTATCTCCCATTCCCTGCATTTCCAGGGTAGATTGTTTATTTCCTTCACTGAGTTTGCTTGAGAGCCAGAGATAAGAGCCCTGAATCTGTGGAAGCACTTGTGAGACCAAGGCCAAATACACGATTTCTGCAGGTTGCTGGCCCCTCCTTGAGTGAACCAACTTAGCTCTAAGCAGAGTTATTACATGTGTCACTTGGTACCATTACTATGCCCAAGATGAATATGAGATATCAACCTCAGATTGTGAAATGCAGACACTGATGGATGACAAAGACTCATTCAATTACAATTAGGACAAAACAAACAGCTTTTTGAAATGAAGTTTGTAGTGGGGAGGGAGGAGGGATTTCTAGCCTGTTGTAGTGATAGGTTTTCTTTTCTAAATGAGCATGGCAGCAGACAGGTTATACAAAAATGCCTCTGGCAGTAGAGATGACAGTGACATTAGGAGCATTTGGGGATGAAAACAAATTGGCATCATCAAAGTACAGCATGCACCTTGTAAATTTACTTCTTTATTACTTCTTTTTACAACTTGCATAGCATACATGTGTATCTGTAATAGCTGTTGAGGGCAGTGACACTGCAACACAAAAAATTTAAGAACCTCATATAGGCATATAGTTCAGTGAATGTATTATGGCATTAATATTGCCTTTTTAATTTATTTTATTATTAGTTTTATTTTTTAAAGATGTCATTTATTAATTTTTAGAGAAAGAGGAAGGGAGGGAGAAAGAGACAGAGAGAAACATCAATGTGTGGTTGCCTCTTAAACGCCCCAAACTAAGGACCTGGCCCACAAACCAGGCATGTGCCCTGACTAGGATTCGAACTGGCAACCCTTTGGTTCACAGGCTGGAGCTCAATCCCCTGAGCCACACCAGCCAATGTTAATATTGTCTTTTTTAAATAAAGAGTTTGACATAGTAAGAATTAATAAAGTGAAGAGATAATACTATGAGTTTTAGAATGACTAGATCTGGGCTCAAATTGTACCCCTGCCTCAGAGTAACTGTATGTCTTTTCCAAGTTTTCATTTTCTCATTGGAAAAATGAGAATATTAATACCTACCATGCAAGTGGTTGCCCTTAAAGAACTCTAACGAATACTGGTGGTCATGTTTTCTCCCAGTTAACTTTTATTCTCTTTACAGACTGAGATAAGACCCGGAACATCCTTTCCTGGGCCCACCCACTGAAGAATAAAGTGGCTCTTAATTTGAGTTTACCTTCATTCCTCTGAATAATAAATGCCTGTTGATGTTGCCATCTCCCTCAACTAGAGTAGGAGAGGGCTTTTTTTGTTTGTTTGTTTGCTTGTTTTTAAGAGAAGGACTCAATACATATTTTGTATAAACACAAAGCAGTGCAGGAGTACCTTAGTAAGAGTCCAAAGTGAGGCACCTTCTGCTCCCTATCAAACATTGTCAACTTCCTGGCATTCAGTTATAAGATATAACCTAAAGTAATAGCTTCTAAATCATTTCTCCAGTGAGCTATTGGAGAAAATCATTTACCAATACAACTTTAGCTGACCTTCATGCTTAATTCACCCTAAGATAGATGTGCCTAATTTGAAATAGGTTTTCATATTTATTTTAAGTTTAGAAACAAAATCAGATTCTTGAACTGAACAGTCCTAACGCTTTCATGAATAACCATTTTTTAACAAAATTAATGTTTGTCTCATGTTTGTATATAAATAATAGTATATTTTATGTATAAAATATTAATATAGAGCCAACTGTTATGAATTGAGATTAAAAAAAGATACATAATTTTTTCTAAATTTTTGCAAAGCACTACAAAAATCTAGTTTCATAAACACCAAATATAGGCAAACGTCCCAAGTAGAGCTATACACTCTTAGGCAGGGAATAAACAAGTGACCAGATGGCTGTCAGCAAAATTTTACTTGGTTTAAAGGCAAAATTTATTGCATATTTTATGTAAAAATTTTAACCTTATAAAGACATAAAAGATTATATGTGTGTATATATATATAATATATATCCGTATATATACACAGGCATATACATTTTAATGTTAACCTTGTTATATATTATACAAATGCACATAATATATACAAATGCATGCACACAAACACATACATAAATTTGGAACCATGCATTTGTGATCAAGACATTATTGTGGGACTATTCTAGTCATGGCATAAACTCCTCCCTAGTGACAACAGCATAGCGTATAAAGGGAGACACTGGAAACAGAGATGATTTCTTTCAATCAAATGGCATTCTTTCCTAGCTTAAATGATCTTCAAGTGGCTGATCAAATGCATTATTGAAAAATACAAGCGAGAATAAGACAAAAACATCATAATAAAATTTCAGGATGTAAAAATGCTGTTTCAAATTAGTTTTTTTCACCAATGCTGCTTCATGTAGTGGGGTTTTGCCCCTCCCAACTAGTAGTTTTTCGCTCTAGGCCTCTCTACGTCTTAGGGAATTCAGAGGCTGAGAAGATGATTTGCAAAGGCTCCTGTAGCCTGGACTGCCTTCTCTGTGGCTCCTGCCATCTCTGGTTCCTGTATCAGTATTCACTGTGTTGAGAAGGAATGGCACTGATAACATTGTGCATTCCTTCTCTTCCTCTTAGATTTGTGTTATTCCAATGCACCGAATCCATGCAGTGTTATGAGGCCAAAGCTACTTTCATGACCTGTAAAAATAAATGCCACTTCCTGAGATACTGGGGAAGGCTGGACCCCTGAGCAAGTGTGCTGCCCTCCCTAACTGCGATGTATGTATCACTGTGATGTTCAGAGGGTAACAATGCTCTCTCTTTCCAAAGAGAATAGGACACATGTGAAACAGTCCTTTTACTCACGACAAGGTCAGAGAACAAATTACTTTGACACCAAATGAGGAACTAGGGATGTAAAGATAATTATTTTAGAATATTTCTAAAAATACATTAACCAGTGCAGACAGCATTTATTTTAAATCATGTCAGTGTAATTCTGTACAGAATTTTTTTTATGAGCAGTTTGTCACTTTCAGAGAGATCTATTATGATACGTAGTGCTGAAGGGAACATGTTGACATGTCTGAGAGCTAAAACAAACGGGAAGAATGAAGCTGAAAATAGCCGGCTGCGAAGAAAGCACTAAAAAGCCCTGGCGGCACTCAGCATGGCACAGCCAGGATTCAGAGATGTGTGTGTTAGGACACGGTGACAACATGACCCTCATAGCAAGCTTTTCTGAGAAGGAATTAAGAAGGGCATGTCAGGGGAAGGGAAGATAAGTAGATGAAAAAGGTAAAGGAAGCCCTGGCTGGTGTGACTCAGTGGATTGAGTGCCAGCTTGCGAATCAGGTGGTCACTGGTTCTATTCCCAGTTGGGTCACATGCCTGTGTTGCTGGCTGAGTTCCTGGTAGGGGGTGCGCAAGAGGCAATCACACATTGATGTTTCTCTCCCTTTCTTCTCTCTCCCTTCCCCTCTCTAAAAAGATAAATGGGTGGAATCTTTAAAAGAAAAAAAGGTAAAGGGATTAGCCAAAGAACATATATGTACACAGACAACAGTGTGGTGATGGCCAGAGCAAATGGGCCAAAGGCTGGGTAGAGGCAAGAAAAGGTGGGGCACAAATGGGACATCTGTAATAGTTTCAACAATAAAAATTAAGAAAAAATATATATTAGTAAATGCAGAAGAGAAAAAAAGGAAAAGGGCACATCATTGCTATTGTAGACGAAGGTAATTGGTATCTATATATGTATGCTCCTCCATTGCCAATAGGGACGCACATGAAAAAGATGCAGCTGTACCTCTCTTTGCATAGTGCATTCTCGAAAAGCTCTGTGCAAATCAAATTCCATCATAAAGCCCAAAAGTGATTCATCTTTCTGATTGATCTTCAGTAGGAAAGACTCTTAACACTTAACCTTTAAGATCCTTCATCTGAACCACATGGGGTTCGACTTCCTTTTCTACACTAGCAGTGCTAAATATTAGTTCTTAATGAAGTTTTCGCCAGACTATGGAGAAATAAGAAAAATAAAGAAAATAAGGTACTTTTTTTGCAAGATAAATTTACTCAAATTACATGGCTCTGTTTTACTCTGAAATTATGTCTTTCCTTCTTTCGGGGGTGTTAAAAAGACAAGACTTGTATTTCATAAAATAGTGCCACTAATAAATGTTCATTTTAATGGGTTGCTTGAAATTTTACCAGTTTATGAAATCCAAAACTATTTGAACCACAGTATACAACCACATAAAACATCTAATCCAACCTCCATCAAAGTTAAGGCATTTTTAAACAAACACTTAAGTAAACAGAGAACTTCCTTTATAAAGAAAACATGCTATGCCTCGTTTGGCAAGACACAAAGGTGTCTTTCATCATCTCTAATTTTTAGCAGTAAACGTTACATATTGTTTTTCCTTTTAAAAAATACATCATATTGGTAATATGAATAATGATAAGGTCTATCTACTTGAAATATAGTAATTACACCATTAGAAGTTCACGTTTTAAAGGTTACATTAGTTAATATTAACAAGAAGCAGAATTTAAGTATGCTCTACCCTTTAACATTGTTTATGAAAATTAAACAAGATAATGCATGTAAAACACAAGGCTAAGACTCCAAGGCTAAAAAAAGTCATGTATTATCACTTCCCTGAAGAGTTATTCGGTGGTGGAAAATGTTGGCTAGCTTTGCACAGCCATGCAGATTACATGCAAAACTATAGTAGACTTCCAAACATATGACACACGTGGTAGCTGGCATGCTCTGATTGCTGTGCCGAGTCTGCTCTGGCAGAGCTCCAACACAGGCTGAACGCTTTTGATCTCCATCTTGAGTCCTAGTCACCATTTCCCTTCCCCCCGCCGCCAGCCAAAGGAGACATCCCATTTTGCATCCTACACCGTAATACCTACGTTAGTGAGAATGGCAGATATTAACCCATCACTGAAATGTATCACTGGAAATGATAACAGGTTCTGTGGCAGGAAAAGTACGGGATAAGATAAGAATGTGTAGCCATGGGATCTGGGGTGGGTCAGCCTGAAGAAGTAACATTTGAACTCAGATTAATGGGACAATTAGAAGTTAATGATATATCCTCCACAAAGGTAATGGTGAGGATCAGGAGCTGGGGGTGCCTAGGATGAACTACAGAACCTGAAGGCCAGCATGGCTATAGCACAGTGAGCCAAGAGATGGAGAATGGTGTCACGGTAAAGCAGAGGCAGCGTGTCTAGCAACATGGTGGAACAGACCGATTTGAACAGACACTTCTCATCCCCAAAAAGATGTAAATGCTTGATATTTAATGAAAAGTGATTTTGACTTGAAATTCTTACTATTATTTTCCAGTTAGTGTTTTGGAAGTGAAGCTGAAGAGAAAATGGACAATGGAATATGTGTGGGGAAAGGGAGGCCTGGAGATTCATGTTCTAGATGGTCCCACCTCCTCCCTTCCTGGATGATCTTTGGCTGCCTGTTTCTCCGACCACTGGTGGCACAAATACCGCCTGGCCTCCCCTCCCTGCTATTGCCTAGTAACTGCATCACCCTCTGTCTGAGGTAAAGAAGGGTCAGCTGAATGCCCCATAGCATTTTTAGGTGGTTACAGTACGGTGCAAGTCATGAGCCTCTTGTCCAATCCTGATCCATGTACAAGTACACAGGTTGTAATCACTGAGGGATTGTCTGTCCGAGTATCAGGCCCATAAGGAGATGAGGTACCTGAGAAGAAAAGTATCTCCATGTCTGAGGAAAATCAACATTAAATAATAAGTAAAAACAAACAAACAAACAAACCACCATGACAGGTAGAGAAAAGAATGTTGCAGGAAGAGAAAAGTTTACATTTTAGTACCTTTTATGGACATTTTCCCCCCTTGCTCTCTGAACAACGTGGTCAACAAATTGTATAACTTAGCCTGTATAAAATATATATTCATGCCACTGACATTTTGTTCTTCTTTCACAGATCAATGAGAAGCCACAAAAATGTTTTTATCAAGGAAATGACATGATCAAATTTACATCCTAGAAAGATCACCTGTTAACTTCTGTTTCTGCTGCAAGTTCTCCTGTCCATCGCCCCCACCTGAATGAAGTGAACAGACAAACATTTTCCTGGAATGCTAGTTTTCAATTATTGTGAACATGTAATCCTGTTATAAACTTGAACTCTCAGAAGGCAAAAAGGAAAGAAAAAGAGCAATCTCCTGCCGCTTGCTCTGTCTTACTTCTGCTCCATGTCCACTCCTGCTTCAGGTGTTTCTCCTCACTCTGATTGTCATCCAGTTGAACCCCCTGGTCTGGGAGAACATCCTTTGGCAACAACCGCACCTGGAGCACTTTGTGTACATTCAGGTGATTGATTACCTGTGTTTATTAGCTTTGCCAATACCTCTCATCCTTTCCGCAAATTTAGATGGGTCCCCTTGAGGGTACTTCATTTTTTTATTTAAATACATTTTTTAACTTGCTTGTACTCTCTGACAGCTGCTATCATTTGTTCTGTGAGAAATTCTGCAAGTTTTTTTTTCTTTTCCACTTTAAGATATATTTAATTAAAAAATAAAATCATACAATAATACTGAAAAGTAGTTTCCAGAGGTTATTACACCCCTTTCCTCTTCAGAAAGACTGTAAGAAAGCCACGTAGGAACAATGAGGACTTACTCTATTTTCTAAGATTTCTGGGGAAAGAATTCACAATCACCCTCCATATTCATTTTAGGGTAAAAGAGGCCTGTCAGGGAATTTTTTCCTTATATTTAAACTAAATCTAGCTTAATGTACCTACTAGGGTGTCAAAGTACAGAATGTTCACCTAATAGTCAAACTAAGGCTTTCTTTTTGCTCTGACGTGCCCCAAGGTGTCTGAGAATGGTGATTGGATATGCCAGAGAGAAGACAGGTTTTATGTTATCTGTTCTGAATTTCCATTAGGTGCCTATTTGTCTGGACAAACAGGCAGGAGTGCCCATCTTTAAATAACTCGCTTGGCGTTACTTGGGGAATTGCTTACCAGTGAGTGCTACCTTCAGGATGAGGGAAAATATCTGATAAAATGATTACTGACAGTTATAAAACACCCAGATGGGTAGTATGTACAACTTCAGCCTGGATAAATCATGCCTCTCTAATCTATTTGGAATTTTTGAAAGAGTTAATAAAATAGTGAAGTGTTGAGAAGTAGTGGGCATGAAATATTTAGACATTCAAAAGGCTTTTGATGAAGCCCTTAACCAGAAGACAATTAGGATCCATTTCAACCTTATGTAAGTCCTAAAAGGTGAGAGGTAAAATTTTGTCTTATAAAGACTTCAAGCTTAAAAAATGGATAGTAAGGAAAATGAAAGGTGGAAATAAATGATGTTGTTAGCCTGAAAGGAGGTTAATAGAAAGGCGCCCCAGGGAATGGTATTAGAACCAGATTTTTTGTCTATGTTAACACCAATCAATCTGGAAAGCTTTCTGAATAATAAGGCTTTAAAAAGTGTTAGTAACGGAGAATTATTTAAGCTAGTCATGGATGGGGAACATTTTGAAGAACTGCAGGAGAACCCAACAAAACAATAGGTAGTTGAATAATCTGATGTCAGATAAAATTGAGCCACGAAAAGAGAATGGTAATTCGTATTATAAGGAATAATTTATGTTACTGATGCACACTGATAGATTTTGAATTAACTATAACCTTTCAGGAGAAAGGTCTAATAGTCATTATGAATATCTCAATAAAGCTATCTATTCACAGAGCAAGGCTGTGGGAAAGGTCTGCAGAAGTGCAAGTGAAATGATGAGAAGCACGTGAGAAGAGATGAAAAGGTCAGGATTTTCCCATTTGGAAAAAAGAGAAAATAAAAGAAAATTTGCTAGAAGAGGGCAAAAAATAAAATGTTAAAACAAAAAGTCGAGTACTTTTATTCATCTTTTCTCATAATTTGACTAGGGATTCAGTCAAATTAGATAACATGAAATTTAAATGAGAATGAGGAAAAACACTTCTGTAATTTGTAGTTACCATTGGGAGTTGCCTGCATGGCGTGTCATTGAGCTGGAGACCAACCACGGAGCGAGGTATTGGATGGGTTACGTGTATTCACAGGGGAGGCCTGCTCTTAACCTGTCCCTTGAGGACCCTAATTGAGAAGGTGTGCGAATGTGTATCCTGCGGCAGTTTTTACAGTTTATCTTCTGTTTGAATTAATTTATGTGTCTGTCTTTCTCATTAGGTTAGAATTCCTAGAAAACAGGGATTTTTTCTTACCTATCTTTGCATCATTTCCCCTTTACTCTTCAGTGTCTAGTAATATATTTTGCTTCTAGAGAGTACTCAAAAAGTACTTGCTGATTTAGAGCACATGTGGCATGAAGTTGAACAACAGAATGGATGATTTTCCTCCGCTAGTTTATTTGCCCCTATTCCCAACAAATGTCTATTTAATTCCTACTGCAGCCATCCAGCAGCAATGAAAAGTGTTGAGGTGAGATCAAGGGAGAGAAATGAAATAGGGAAGTAGGGTTGGAAGCCATTATCATAGTTAGCAATTGTGCACCAGGCACTTTGCTATGCATTTGGATAACTGTCTTCTTATTAACACCTTAAAAACCAGTTTTAGCAGTGACCTTTAGCACTTCTGTGGCAAAGGAAATGTTCTTCCCAATTCCTACCCTGCTCTGCTCCTGGCCCACTCCCTAGAAGATGCAAGAACTCAAGGAGCTGACCTTAGTTCCTTTCTTGGACGTCACCCACCTTAAACACACACACACACACACACACACACACACACAGCACCAAGAGGATGAGTATATGTGCAGACACAATATAACATGTGTACATATACACACACATCTACAGAACCAATAGAATGTATACATATGTGTATATATAAGAGTATAGACATAGCTATGAGTATAAATATAGATCTATATATTGGGAGATAGAGAAGGACTTTAAGGAATTGGTTCATGTGATTGAGGAGGCTTGACAAGTCCAAAATCTGCAGGGTGGCCCAGCAGGCTGGGAAGAAATACAGTTTGAGTTGAAAGCCTGTCTCCTGGCAGAATTCTCTCCTCCTCCAGGGAAGTCAGTCTTTTTTCTGATAAGGTTTTACCTCACACTTGAGAGGGTGATCTGCTTTACATAATGGCTACTGATTTAAATGCTACTGTCATCTGAAAAATACCTTCAGAGAAACATCTAGAATAATGTTAGACCCAACATCCATTTATGTTGATACATAAAATCAAACATCTGGGAACAACAATCATGCTGAGCCATTGCTGATGAACACCTTACGGGAAGTGAGGCCTTAGCCTGAACTTGGCATGGACAGAGTGGTGGATGGATGCAGCCATGACTGGTGGATGGCCATCAGTCAGTTTTGGTTTCCACAGCAGATCTGAGCAGCTTCTATTTTGTGGCCCCCAAGCACACGAAAGCAGTAACCAAGGCAGCATCAAAAGTGCTGTCAGAGACATTGAAATTGACAACAGGCTGACAGTAACCAGAAAGGAGGGGAGAGGAAAATAACGTGGGGAAGAAGGGGAAGGGATGTGAATGAACATGAATGAAGGACCCATAGATGGAGCCAAGGGGGATGGGATTGAGGGTGGGAGGTGGCTGTGGATAGGGAGAGGGAAAGTGTTGGTGGGAAAATGGAGACAACTGTATTAAAACATCATTTTAAAAAATGAAAAAAAAAGCACTGCCCAGAGTATAACTATAAGCAAGAGCTGTGGATTTGGACAAAGACAGTGAATGGCCAACTGAAACACGAGAGCACATGTAAGACAAGAGGCAGGCAGGCAGACAAGAATGAGGCAAGAAGTAGGAGCTGAAAGAGAAGCAGAAAGTGAAGGCATGGCAGTGTGAGCAAAAACCACTGTATAACAGGGTCTGTGCTACGTATAACCTCATCTACTTCCCACAACAAAATTAAGCACACATTAATAACATTGCAAAAAGAAGAAACTGGGGCTCTAAGAAGTCACATATCTTGGCCAGACTCATCCGGCTAATAGCAAAGAAGCCAGATTTAGAATTTGCCTTATTAACCCTAAATTCCATCTCTTTCTACTCCATTATTCTGACTCTCTTATTGATCTTGGGACCAAGAGACAAAACTATTAAGTAAAGAATAAGGCATGGGGCAAGAAAAGCAAAAAATCTTTGGAATGAAGCAAACCATCTGCCTCAGCTGAGAAGCATCTTAATACATTTCCTGCTGCGGCATCTCAGTCCTCCTGAAGTCCAAACTCAGGCCTCCACATAAAAACAGCTGGCGGAAACAGTGGGTAGGAGGGCAGAGACATGGGCTGATTCTGACACATCTTTATAAAATGGGAATGAACTATCAGAAAAAGAAGGCAGTTTTCCTTTGAAAGTCTGTCACATTCACAATGAGGGTGATAAAAGACTTTGCTTCCTTGCCTTTTAGGTGACTTCAATATGGCCAGACTTTGAAATCTAACACTGTACTGAATTTTATATTGAAAGTGGTGGTGCAATATTGAACTATAAAAGAAGGGGCTGGAAGAGTATTTTTCAAATACTTGCAGCTCAAAATCCCTTTGCCCTCTTTCACTTACAGATATGATCTTATCTATTGATATTTTCCTGTCTGAAAAGGTCCTCTGTCTATTCTATCAGGTTGTCCTATTTTTCATTGTGTAACAGGCTGTATTTTGAAAATGAATAGCCCAAACAACCACAGTGTATTGCTATTACTGTGCTATTCTTTGGAAGAAATTCTTCACGTAGCATTTGCACTTTAATCAGACTTCAAGCTGCTATGACAGCAGCGCCCCACCATTGCCAGACACTACCACCATCCAGGCACTGACTTCTTTGTACAGGTCAACAACTTCTGGCATCCTGAATGCTGAGAGTGCCTCTCCTGACATGCTGAGAAGGCAAGGCACAGCTGGAAGCTTTCTTCCAACCTATCTTCAGCAACGCCCGCTGCTGCCACTCTGTAGCAATCAGCAGACACCATGCATGGTGTCTTTTCTTCTTCTCATTCATTGCTCTGCCCACCTTGCTCATGATGCCCACTTGAAATCCTCATGCATCACATGTGCAGATCCTCACGGCCACTAAATCTAAAGTGAACATTCTAGAGAGAGCTATTGGGAGGCCACAAATCTCTTAAAAGCTATTCGAGTTCTAGGAGCATACTAAAGAGTCGGCACACACGTGTGCACACACTGAGCCATGAGGCCATGGTGTTTTTAGTTTCAGTTCAGAGAATCTGTGAAAAAGACTGGTCTTTGGGCAGAATAGAATTATGTAGATATAACTAGCATCAAAAACCATATCCAAGTTATGAAAGAAACTGAGGGAATAATATTGTGTCTTGAGTGCCCCCTTAGTGGTGATCATTGAAGATAGGGACTGAAACTCCCAGTGTTCTGAGCACTCAAGGACCAGGCTGGCACAATGGGTCCTCAGTCAGACCATGCACACCTGACTTTAACAGAACTGAATTTAAAAGCACAAAAAACTAGTTCTTAAGCTTCTTAGTGTGGGATATGTTGCAGAGTTTTGGATGACCACGTGAAAGTTAAGAACCTTCACCCCAGAAACACACACATACAAAAAGCTGCATCAAATCTTAAGTGATCTTTAGGTTACTGACCTAAGGTGCTGCTGTGAACATCATTTGAGATTTTTCACACACTCAAGATTCTAATGTAAAAAATTTTGAAAATCAGAGGAAGAGCAATGAAGTATCAACAATCAAGGTTCCATCCCTCTTGTGGCAAATGGTTTATGATCTGACATTTAAATACAACCCAGATGCAAATGTTTATATAAAAACATTTCTTAACCTTCCTAAAAAGCTCATCTGCAAGATAGGGATAAGGCACTATTTTTTCTTCTCTATGCTGTTGTGGCATTTAATAAGATAATTTGTGTGAAATAGTTATGCAACCTCATCAGAGAGATACTGTGAATATTATTATTAGTGAGAAAGTCTAAGCTGTTTTTTTAAACTGGTTATTTTGTGTTTGCATCCTCCCCTTCCTCCTTTTCTTTTTTTCTTTCTTCCTCTATTATTTCTGTTTCTTCTTCCGTTCTAATGGTTAGTAAAAAATATTGTTAGTATTTTAGTGGTTGTTCTGTACACATGAAGTGTCACCAGCAATAAAAATATCTAAGTTCCCATTAGCATCTAGGGGGTTGCTAGCAATATGCATTCCTTAGCTCACATTGATTGCCAAAAAAAAAACTTGGTGTTAGAGCTTAAAAGACCAAGATTTGAATACTTCTTTCCATTTATTGTGGGAAAATGACACAACCTTGTGTCCAACTGTACTTTGTAAAGTTTACACATTTGGAAAATAGTGATAATAGCATAACGGCGTTACCCAATAATTCAAGAGACACTCAAGAATAATACTTTAAAAGTGATAAATCATTTTTCAAAAGTTAGTTATCATTAGAAAATAAATGATGAGAGGGTGCCAGTCTCATTGTTTTTTTGCCGTCTGGACACTACGAGACTGGAGTGGGCCTTTAATTTTGTCTGCCCATCCAGCTAATGGGATCCAAATTGCTCTTCAGATTCTACTCTGTGCCACATGTGTGAAAATTGTGGAAATGGGAATTCTCACATACTTTTCTCCCAGCCACAGTGATTGGTCCTGGGCCAAGTCAATAAGAAACTTTTCCTAAAATTTTCAAAATTAGAATTAATAGAATATAAGTTTTCCTCACAAGAAGTCCACATGAAAATATTACATGTCATCAATTGATGAATGGATGAGGAAGTGGTGGTATATATAATATACATGTATGTATATGTATTATGTATATATAATAGAATATTATTCAGACATATAAAGTGAGAAAATCCTACTGTTTGCAACAACATGAATGGAGATTGAAGGCATTATGCTAAATGAAATGTCAGGCAGAGGAAGACAAATACCATATGGTCTCACTTATGTGTGGAATCTAATTTTAAAAGAAAAAAAACATACTCAGAGAAAAAGAGATCTGTTTTGTGTTTTCCAGGGTGGGGATTAGCGGGAGGGAGAACTGAAGCAAGGTGGTCAAAAGGTACAAACTTCCAGTTGTAAGTAAGTGCTATAGAGTAACGTACAAATGATGACTATTGTTAAAACTGCTGCAAGATATACAAGAAATTATTAAAAGAGTGGATCCTAAGAGCTTTCATTAAAGTGGAAACTTTTTCTTTTCTTTCTATTGTATCCATAGGAGATGACAGATGGTCACTAAACCTATTCTGGCAATCACTTCATAGTATATGTAGATCAAATCTTCATGCTGTACACCTTAAATTATACAGTGATGTATGTCAAATATTTCTTAATAAAATTCACAGAAAAAAATAAAAAAAGAAGAAGTCAAGCTGGCAAGTTGTAAGTCTGGAGCTTTAAGTAGCCACAGTTCAGAGTCAAGTAAAAAGCTGGTTTGAGAGGATGAATCCAACGCAAAACAAGAAGAGGAAAATAGAGAGCAGAACAAAAAGAATCCTGAAGTGACTTAAATCCCTGAAGTCCCCAAAGTTGCCCCAGCCCCTGCTTCCATAGGCTTGGTTTTTTTACCTCTTTAATTATGCAATATGTTTCTGTTATCTCATTTTTCTGGTTACTTTGAGGTGGGTTTCTGTCACTTGCACACAAGCAAAATGCTGACTGACAGAGAACTTGCATGTGCTTTCAGAGAAGGTACAGGAGTACAGCCATCAAAATGATGTCTCCACACAACTAGAGAAAAATATCCCTGCCCCCGGTCTGGTCCTAGTCCAACCGAAACCACTTTTCAAATTTTGTTGCCCACAAAAGCAATACTGTCTGTATCATTTGTCTAAGAAGCCAAGGAGATGCCTCCACACAATTTACAAAATAGTCCATTCCTTAGCCCAGAGCATGTGTGAAAAAGCACTAGGATCCCTGGGACTTCGGTGTGCTTCTTGCAGCCAGAATGGGGCTTTAAGAAGCCCAGTTGAGAAACATGACAAGAACAAGATGATCTGGGTTTATTGGCAAGCAGATCAGCATAAGGAAGAGACAATAGGAAAGAAACGATTTCTGAGCAAGAGTAGATTGCCACTGTTTGCCCTACAGGGGTGGGTAGGGCAGGGGGGAGTAATGGGGGAAAAGTAGGGACCACTGTAATTGAACAACAATAAATTTTTTTAATTAAAAAAACTTAAATAAAAAAAGAAATAAGGGAATACCAAAAAACTCCCAGTTAAGGCCAAGATAAAATAGAATTATTAAATATTACAAAATGCAATCACAATATTCTATTTTATGTCTCAGAAGAATTAATCCTGATACATTACATTTGAACTGTGACAAAATAATATATTTCAATGAAAAAACATCAATTTTGAATTGCTTTAATAAACTTATCTATAGAGCATATCACCCTACAAGCACAACAGATGCAGAGACTAGAAATAAACATAAGAATAGACTTACTAATTTTCCCCAAAGCCTGGGAACTCTAAAAATTTCAAAAAATAAAATAAAGTAGTACTCAATTTCTCTGACCTATATAGTAAAAATCTTCTATAGGAAATTTTTTAAATGATGATCCTTCATCCTCTCCATCAGCACTTACTCCTTATGCCTACCCTCCTCTACTTTTCTGTTACCCATTTTACGTTTCATATATCTGATATTCCAGAACTTTCTCCATGCTTTATTAAGATTCTGCTTGTCCAAGGGTTTTTGTTTAATTTTTTGTTTCGGTGTCTAGGAATTTAAGAAATACTTTTATTACATCAGCTTCTTCCTATTTCCAAGGCTCTCTGAAACTAAACAAATTTGTAGCAATAGTAGCTAATTCCTTAACGCTGTACTCATTTTTTTCCTGAGTGCTATTGTATATGTGAGTATGTTGGGAATGCAAAGCCTGTCCAGAAAAAGTTCAGCCATTGTTAATCTAACAAGAAAGGTTTGCATAACATCAACAAACCTGGCAGCCAAGGAGAATTGACTGTAATGTGTGTGTGTGAACAATGACGACTTCACTGTATTAGTCAGTGGGGTAGTAGACGCCGTTGAGTGAGCTTGTGCACTGTGTGGCCATTTCATTCAAAATGACTGAGCGAGTAGAGCAATGAATATGCATTAAGTTTTGCATTAAGCTTAAACAGTCCTTTGAGGAAACTATTAAGATGATTCAGAAGGCCACAGCTATAGGCAACTGGTGATTGGCAGCTTCACAATAATGTGCCCACTTATACATCACATCTGGTGCAGAGTTTTTTGTGAAACATCAAATCACCGAGGTGATTCAGTCACACCTACAGCTCAGATTTTGAGCCCTACAGCTTCTGACTTTTCCCAAAACTAAAATCACCTTTGAAATAGAGAAAAAAATCACCTTTGAAAGAGAAGAGATTTCAGATCATTTATGAGATTCAGGAAAATATGATCAGGCAGCTGATGGTGATTCCAACAATTTTGCGGATGTTTTGAACAGTGGAAAAGATTCTGGGAACACTGTGTTAGGTCCTAAGGTGTTTACTTTGAAGGGGACTGGAGTGTCATTATCCTATGTACAATGTTTCTTGTATTGTATTTTCTTCAATTTATAACTCTATTTTTCATAGTACATGGCTGGATACTTTATGGACAGACCTCATGAATGCTTAAAATAATTCCATTATTTGCATATGCTGTATTTCTTACGTTCTCATATACTCATTAAAAATATAATATTGCAACACTTAGCTTTCAACTTTATTTCATAGAAAACAATCATTTTTCTTAGTTATTTCTAATTTTCTATTGATATTATACATATACACACATTCCCGGTAACCTTATTTTGCTAAAGATAGATTTATAAATGTCATCTCCGTATATGTGTCATTTGATAGATTTTAATTTTTTTATTTCAACTTTCCCTAGATCCATTCATTTTTTTACACAATAAGATTTAAATAATTATCCTTCAGATTTTAAAAATCTATTGATCTAAATATGATTCATGTTGCCAATTGAGTTTTTTAAAAAATTATCAGCCTGTATTCACACTTAATTCAAGACATGTATATTTTCCTAGTCTTCTGCCCTTTTGCCCTGAATAATGTGTAGTAAATCCATAAGTACAAGCAGCTTATGTCAGGGTGAATTATTGAACTACTAGTTTAATATATGATCTGTAGAAAATACTACATTTTCACTGAAGGCAAACTATGAATCTCTTTGGGGCAATTCATGTTGACTCCTTAGACACCTATTTCAAGTATTTTTTCAAGACATGCAGTTATGCATCTATAGCTTTATACTTTTGAATGGATTTCATTTTGTTGTTAATAAAAGTGTTGTAGAAAATGTTAAGACCATGTTTCTGTGAAAACTTTAAAATGTGCTGGTGTGAAAATGTATAACACAACTAGTGTAGTGCTTATGTTGGCTTACCTATGATTTGCTTTGATGTTTTCCAAACATTTTCCCCACAATATAATTTTATGTATTACATCAGCATACACAAGTACATTCTTAAATTATAATACAATGGAATGGCTTTCTCTATGGAGTACGCCCAAGGGCCCTGCTTTTGCTTCTGTAACTCGTTTCCTGAGCCCATTTCTTCTGTGGCCACTTCTATCTCTCTTATTTTTTACATAAACTTTCTCTTATTATAAAAATAAAATAAAAGCATGTGAGAGAAATGTGAAACCCCCCTTTATTGTCATCCCCCACCTCATATAGGCACACATGTGCATGCACCTCACAGGTAATTGCTAAATCCCAGTTCCTTCTACAGATAATAATTGGTTTCTGTGTTTAACGTCCTTCCTTTTGGAATATGTTTATGTATTTAAATACACATAGGTAACTCACCCCACATATATTTTTGTGTACCTCGTTTTGACTTGCCATGAGCGCATATCTAACATGCTTATGATTTGCATTTGCTCATTTTTCTTTACCAAGATAACCACTAACCTTGGTTCTTCACTTCCTCCAGGTCTTATCCAAATACCTCCTTTTATTAAGACCTTTGCTAACTACCAGAATAAAAACTGAAAGTTCCTCTTCTGAACATATTTTCATATCATCACTGTCCCTGGGTTACTTGTCTTCATAGTTCTCGTCACCTTGTAATTGCTGAATTTTCAGATTGCTTTTTGTTTTTTGGTGAAAACACCTTTGGAGTTTTGATAAGAATTGCATTGAATATGTAGACTACTTTGTGTGTGTGTACACACACACACACACACACACACATACACACACACCCAAATATATATATATATTTATATTTGGATATATATAAATATACAAATATAATTTTATATATTTATATATTTAAATATATATATTTGGGTAATATATATTATATACATAATATACTATATATAATATGTATTATAGAATATATAATGTCTTAATATTAATACTTCCAATCCAAGAATATAGATATCTTCCATTAATCTGTGTCTTCTTCAATTTCTTTTATTGATGTTTTACATTTTTCAGTCTACAGACCTTTCACTTCCTTTGGTTAAATTTATTCCTAAGTATTTAATTGTTTTTGAGTCTATTGGAAATGTGATTGCCTTCTTAATTCCTTTTTATCAATAGTTCATTGTTAGTGTATAGAAACATTACTGATTTATATCCTGAAACATCATTGAATTTATTAGTTCTAACCATTTTTTGTGGAGTCTTAAGGGTTTTCTATCTGAAAGATCATGTCATCTGCAAAAAAAAAAAAAAGAGAGAGAGATAATTTTTCTTCTTCCTTACCAATGTGGATGCCTTTTTCTTGCCTAATTGCTGTGGCTATAATTTCCAGTACTATACTGGATAGAAGTCACAAGACTGAACATCTTGATTTTAGAGTAAAAGCATTCAGCTTTTCACCACTGAGCATGATGTTAGCTGTAGGCTGTCAATATATGAACTTTATTATACTGATGTATATTTAATCTATACTTGATTTATTGACAGTTTTTATCATAAAAGAATATTATATTTGTCAAATGATTTTGCTGCAGCTATTAAAATAGTCATATGTTTTGTTTCTTATTCTGTTAATGTAGTGTATTACATTAATTGATTGGCATATGTTGAATCACACCAGGGATAAATTTCACTTGATTATGATGTATAATCACTTTAATGTGATTTTTACTTCAGTTTGCTAGTATTTTTGTTGAGAATTTTTGCACCTATGTTTATCAAAAATATTGGCCTGTGTTTTTCTTTTCTTGTAGTGTTCTTGTCTAGCTTTGTAATCTAGATAATGATGACCTTTTAAAATAAGTTTGGAAGTGTTCCCTCTTTATCAATTTTTTTAAAAAGTGTAAAAAAATATTGGCATTTCTTCTTTAAATATTTAGTAGAAATCACCAGAGACACTATCTGATTCTGGGATTTTCCGTGCTGGGTGGTTATTTCCTTCCTTCCACTAAATGTGAGCTTAGTTTTTTCTTCTTGATCTAGTTATTTAGTTTGTCCATTTGAGAGCTTTCTTTGCTCTCAAAAGAATGCTTGCCTATATTTATAATTATTATATTTTCTTCATGAATTGACCCTTTTATCTTTATTAGTTTTTTATTGTTACAGTTTATGACTTAAAATCTATTATGTCTGTATCAATTATCTTTACCACCGCTTGTTTTGGGTTTCTATTTGCTTGGAATATATTTTTCTATCCCTTCACTTTCAGCCTATGATTTTCCTTAAAGCTGAAGTGAATCTCTTGTAGGCAGTATATAATTGGGTCTTACTTTTCTTTTTTAAATTCTATTCATCTGCTTCTTTTCTTTTGATTAAAGGATTTAATCCATGCACCTTTAGAGTAATTATCAACAGATAAGGACTTGCTATGGTCATCTTGTTAATTGTTTTGTAAGGTTTTGTGTGTGTGTGTCTTTCTGCCTCACTTGCTATCTTTCTTTGTGATTTGGTGATTTTTGGAAGTGATATAGGTCCTGTGCCTGAGACATGGATGCACAGGGAACAGCCACAGAACCTGAGTTTGTAACACAGGAATCAGTGGAACATCTTTGGCTCTGGGTCTGGGGCATGTGCAGGACAGGGGCACTGACAGCTTTGGTCCCAGGGTGGAGCAATAGTATCTCCTTCTGGGGGTGGGGAGGTCAGCAGCATCTTCCTCTCCAAGGGTTATATTGCAATGATGGCTATTGATTATCTCAGCAACAAAAGCTGCTGCTGTCCTTTACAGAGTGAGCTGTTGGGGTCTGCACCAATTAATAATACAGGGACTTCTGCTACGAAAGCTGTGGGATGTCTGTGACTGGCATTGTTGAGATCCTTAGTGAAAAAAGCCGCCAGGGTCCTTCATGGAACAGGACTGAGATGGCACCCACCACATGCTGATTCAAAGAGCCCTCACCCTTCTTCCTTGTTCCTAGCTGTCTCCGGACATCTCCAGTAAGCCAATCTCCCTAAGTGTTCATTTCTGTGTGATGGTTATTCTCCCTTTTTTAATTTTCTCTGTTTTGTGGGTTCTTAATTGGTCTCTTGAGCCTTCACAGGGCTATTTATGTTCATGAGTAACTGTATAATTTTTTGTTGGGGAGGAAGCTGGCATCTTCTATGCTGACATCCCCACCATAAATATGTTGTTTTAAACCAAGGAGTTTCTTATGACAGGGATAGAAAATGAGTGCAAGTTGGTTAGTAAATATGGGTGATCAGGTGATAATTCTGGATTATCTAGGTAGGTTCAATTTAATCACATAAATCCTTAAAATCCAAGAAACCTTTCTGAATGTGGTCAGAGATAGAGTGAGAAATGACTGCAAAAATGTAGTAAGTGAAATGCAACAGTCTTGGCTTTGAAGATGGAGGACATGAGCCAAAAGCCAAAGACTGTGTGTAGCCCATTGAAGCTGAAGCAAGAAAGGAAATGGACTCTCCATTATAGCCCCCCAAAAGGAATCAGTCCTGCTGACACTTTGGTTTGAACTTGCAATATCTGCATATTCTGCAAAAACCACAGGAGACTTCAGGCATATTACACCAGTACAACAGTGAGGACTCTGGGCTTCCCCAGACTGGCACATCTACTTTGTCAAAGGCTGAGAATGGCCTGAGACTGAGACTTCAGTTGGTGCCATCCCTGCCTTTCTCCCTGCCCCATACCATACAAATGCATGTACAGATCCCCAAGTTCTAAAATATGTTTGATGGCTATTTTTCTAGAGTATTGTAGAATAATTATTACATTATCTGAAAAGTGGTAGAATATCGTTCATTCATTAATAATGGGTTTTGAACTTTACCAATTGTCAAGTACTAAGGTAGTCACTGGAGATACAACCATGAACAAAACAGCAACTGCTCTCAAACTATTAGGATTCAGTAAGAATTGGCAAATAAACAGAAAGTGTTCTTATGGAGGAGAGTATCCTAATAGAGGTAATCACTGGAAGTTCCAGTCCAGTCTTCAGTGATGAGGAATCCTTTCCTAGAGAAATTACAAGAACAGGAAGAAATAGTAAGACTGATATTTCCAAACTGAGAGCTAAATGATGAATAGGATTTTATTTAGAGAAGGACCGGCCCTAACAATTTCAGGAACTTTTTTTCTAGTTAAAGCATAGAGTTCCAAAAAGGCAGCAAAACCAAAAAAGAAAACAAGTGGGCTAGTTTTTGAAGGATTTTATAAGCCACACTTAGGAGTGTGAAAGCCCACATAAGTATTTTAAGAGGAGTAGTAACATAACTGTATTGATATTTTTAAGAATATAATTATTATACAATAGAGACCAAACTAACACAGGCTGGAATTTAAAAACTCACAGTGCCAGCTATGATGTAATGCCATAATTTTTGACAGAGATAAAGGCATGAGCTTGGAAAGTAGCAGAGATGAAAAGAGATAGATTAATTTGACAGATATTCAAAGGTTACAACGGATGGCACTTGGTGATGATTTTAGTTATGCATAAACAAACTATCCCCAAAACTTTGTGGTTTAAAACAACAGTAAAAATATCTCTATTGCTCAAATATTTCTGTGCCAAGAATTCATCCATGGTGAAGAAGAAACTGCCCATTTTTGCTTCACAAGGTGTCAGCTGACATGGTTTGACAAAGGTCAGAAAATCCAGGATGCCCTCACTGGCATGTCTGAGGACTTGGTGCTGGCTGTCTGCTGAGCACTTTGGTTCACTTTGGTTTTCCATCCTGTGACCTCTCTCTCTCTCTGTGCACGGTCACTGATCACTCAGTAATTCAGTGCAAGCCACTCTACATGGTGACATGTTTCAAAGCAAGTAAAATTGGAAGATATGAGTCCTCTTAAGGTCTAAGCTGAGAGGTCACACTGTGTCACTTCTGTCACATTCTTTTCATCAAAGCAGATTGCAGAACCTGTTAAGATTCAGGAAAGGGAAAAAGACTCAACCTCTTGATGGATGAGTAGCAAAGTTACATTTTAAAAGGTTTGTGGGTGGAAAGTTGAGGGAAATCAAGACATTGAAGGTACTACTTAATCAACTCGATTGGGGTATGGTCATTTAGTGGCATAGGTAAGGCAGGAAGAAGACCAGTTTGAAAGGAACGTAATGAAGTAGATTTTAAATATATATATATATATATATATATATATATATATATATATATATACACACACACACACACACACACAGACATCTAAGAGATATCAAAGATAAGATTATACATCAAATATTTCTATTACTACTTTCTGGGAATCTTAAGTACTTTGCAAGTACTAACTAATTATCATAACAATACTACAAAGAGGAGACATTACTATTATTTTTATTATACTAATTTTGCACATAAAGAACTAAGAATCTGAGAGGTCAGGTAACTTACCCAAAGTTGCATAGCTATTAAGTGACAGAAGCAAGATTAAAGCCTAAGTAGTCTGGCTCTACATTTCTTAGTTGAGCCACTTTTCTCTGCCAACTCTTAGTAGGTAGATAATCATCTTCTTTCAGAGGCTCAGGAGAAATATGGAATAATTTAGATACCTATAACATTTCAATGTTTAAATCAGAATTTAGTAAAATTACAATTAAATGTTTCTAACCTAGGGAAATATATGTAGGGCTGAAAGATACCAAAATGGAAAAAATTGTTTTGCACATCTGATCCCTCAGCAGCAACATTCATACAACACACACTTTCTGGTGAGATATCATGGAAAGCAGAACCAATAAAATGGCACTTGTCCAGTCAAGATAGCAAAAAGTATATACAACAAAGTGGAGTCACTCATGTCAGCAAAATGGCTGTCAGTCAGCCATGACACTTTGGTTCAAGAGGGAAACTCCTTAAGTCAGTGCAGGCATGTCTGGCAAGGAGATACACCTAAGATATCTGCCCGTGGGCTTAGAATAGCTTTGTCTGCAGAGTGAGACCATCCATAGATAGGCTCCTGGGCAAATTCCACACTTGGCATCAGGGGTGCCAAGACATTTATCAAAAGACCCAGGAGGGTGGAGTACACCACTCTCAAGGTATAACTGAGGCAGGTTCCAGACCACTGCTGACAGAGCCGTGCTCAACACATCTGTGTGTTGCTCCATGCTGCACATCAAACTGGACATTGGCCATGGAGGCTCTGCCCTGTTGGACTGAGGACTTAGTCTGCTGTGCTGCCCACCTGGATCCAGAGATCCTTCCTTGCAAGATGCTAACAACTCCTTTGCCCACTGTGCTGTCTCCCGGACCTACAGACTGAGATGCAAGGACTTGGGTTCATTATCCCCCATTGACTGCTGTGTGTGTGTGTGTGTGTGTGTGTGTGTGTGTGTCTTATATGTCTCTTTGATTGTTACAGTGTGAGTAGGGTATTAATGTATGTTGATCTTCTACTTCGAGTGAACCTATATTCAATAAAAGCTGAGTGAATAGCGTAGTTACTGTGTGTGACTCTTGTCTATTTGTTGGTGCGGGGCTGCTCAGCAGGCAGCTAGCTGAGCTGTTGCCTGGCTGACTTATAGGAAAGACTATATCATGAACATATGCTTGTGACAGATACATAATTGTCCCTGGGGAGGAATGAATAGCTATTAAGTGAAGAAGCTGTACTGACTTAATGTTGAGGTTATAAGTTATTGTAGACAAAAGTCCAGAGATAAAATTTTTTGGCTAACTTCCATTTTTCAATGTTCCATTTACACGATAGTATGTGTTCAAAGAGCTTACTGTTCTTTAAACTCCTGTAATATTGTTATCTAATAAGAAATATATATTTGGCCTTCTTCCCTGGTTCCTGGCACAGAAATCCTAAAACCCTCTGAATTTCTGAGTATAGAGGCAATTGGAACATCTTTTGTTATTCATAATAAGCCCCTTTCAACCATATCAGAGTGTATGCTAATGAGGTGACTCTTGGAGATTGGGGGCTTGTTGCCAGAGGAATCAACCCTGTGATTAAAGGGTTGGAACTTTCTGTTCTTCCACCAGACTCTACACCAGAGATTTAATTAATCATGTCTAAGTAATGGAACCTCCATAAAATCTCTAGACAATGAGGTTCAGAGATCTTTCCGTTGCTAAATGCAGGTAGGTGCTAGGAGTAGGTGGAGCATAGGGAGAGAGCATGGAACCTCCATGCTCCTTCCCCAAACCTGGCATTATGCATCACTTCCATCTGGCAGTTCCTGAGTTGTATCCTTTTATGATGAACTGGTAATTTGATAAGTAAACCATTTTTAGGAGTTTTCCAGCTTTTCTAGAAAATTATTGAACATAAGTTGTGGTTTGCAGGCACTCCTATTTATAGCCTGTTGGTCAGAATTATAGGTGACAATCTGGGACTTATGATTGGCACCTGAAATGAGAAATAGTCTTGTGGGACTGACACCATAACCTGTGGAATCTGCTGTAACTCTAAACAGGCAGTGTCTGAATAGGGTTAAATTGTAGGACACCTCATTTGGGTCCACTGAGAATTGTAGAAGTGGTTGGTGTGGAAGAACCTTCACTTCTGATGTCATTAAGTGTTGAGAGTGTGTAGAGAAAAAGAGGGTAGTTTACCTTTAACTCCACACTAAGTGACATTCTGGAACCAATGGCTGTCAAGTATTCTTGAGTATTGCTAAGGTATTTTGAAAGTGTAGAGATCTGTGCTTTTAGTTTAAAGTTGTCTCATTCTTGGAAGCTTGCCATTGGTCAATCCAAAATCCCCTTGATTATTATACAGTATATTTGTATATGAGATGATGGGGGCTGAACCCTATTAGAAGGAATTTTACTTGCTTAGATCAGAGGAAAGTGCCCAAAGAATATATCAATTTGTTTTTTAATGATTTGTTATTACTCTATTAAAATTATTTCCTAAATCTTATTATCTCTATAGCAATTAGAATTTTCTTTAAATCAGTGTTTTTACAAAACACTTGAATACTAGTCCCTTTTATAAACCATTTCTCAAAATGTTGGCAAGCATTTTCAGATAATTCAGGTTTTGTGAATCAGTTTGAAAACCTTGAATTATAACATGATGGCATTGTCCTGAGGTGGGCCAGAGAGTGTGGATCTGTCCTAGGGTCAAAAACTAAATCTTTGACCCCAGGCAACTATCACTTAAATTTATTTTTTGTCAAGGACAAATCAGGGTACAGTGTAGAGTTATGTCAACTATCACAATTTGTGGGTGGAGGAAAACATGTTTATAATGAATTAAAAAGCAAAAAATAAAATAAACTTATAGTAAAATGTCCTTTTGCCTGTATATTGGCACAATTGTGTTTCTGTACAGAAAGAAGCATTCCTTCACATATTAGTTACTAGACTCAATCTTAAAGTAGAGAAAATTGTCTAGTATTAACATCAGCTGGAACATAGCCCAAACTTACTCACAGGTGCTGTTCATGCCTGCAACACCCAGCAAAGAAACCCCATGTTCAACCTTCATAGTGAGTGTGGCCAAGAACAAGGCCAAGTGGCCAGCAATACTGGCCCTCTTAAGCAACTGAATAGTTTTCCTATGGATTCAAGTCAATTTCCCAAAAGTCACTGCTGCCTCTCTATGTTCATTCTTTCAATGTCTAAGCCTAAACTGGGTATAAAAGCAGGAGAAATCCTCTACACAAACTAAGATTTTCTCACCCCAGGCTTTTGAACATGCTATTTGTTTACTTGGAATACACTTTTTTATATTAGGAAAACTGTTATCATCTGTGTCTCAATTTAAGCATCACTTTTGCTACAGACGTTTTCCTAACTTGTGGATTTAGGCAGGATACACTGTTATATTTTCCTTTTATATTTTATAGTTACCTGAAATTTTGGGTTAGAAAAAAATTGCTCATACATACTCACAGAAGGGTAAATACTATTATAGCAAACTGATCCGCAACTGATAATTAATTAACATTTAATTTTATGTCCTTCTAGTGTTTTCTTCTTGTTGAGTACACTCTGATGTCTATACCTAGTACATTGGCCTCCAGCCCTAAACAAACTACCATCTGGAGTTTGATTTACATATTTCAAATCCACTCTTAATTCTTATACACACACACATGCACACACAACTTCATTAACAGTAATACACAATTGCACTATATACATTGCAAATTTACAGAAACATACTATTTTGTTGTAAACAACAGGTTTTTAAAATATGTCTATGTTGATATTTATAGACATATCTCATTCTTTTTTAATTACTATAATATCACATACTTCTTATGTCTTTCAAATATATTTATTGACTCACTGATGGTTAATTTCTCAGAAAACTATAAAATTGTGAGCTTTGTTCACCCTTGTTTCTCTAATTGCATAGCATAATGCCTGCTATTTTACTGGCAAATTGTAAAATATCGATTGAAGTTTGCTCTTACATTTACCTTGAAATGAACTTTGTGTATATATTTGGAAATCTCATTATTAGATTGCCTCCTCTTGCTTTTACTAAAGTTTGTAGAATAATTTAGAGAAAACGTTGATGAAGTTTTGTTGATTTAATCTTTGGTATTAATTTAGTGGGATTTTTGAGCGCTTATTAATGTCATGTGCTGATGGACAGCTAGTAAAGTATGTCAATCTCTCAAAAAACAAACAAACAACTACTTAATATAAGAAAGCTCCTGAACAGAACTCAGTCCTCATCTGCATGACCCTCAACACATTACTTTGGCACTCTCTCCAAATTCCAATCTTATCTGTAAGACTTGCTGGACATGATTTACCTCCAGGATTAACACGGAATGACCCACATAAAGGTGTTACGTCTGTGTCTGGTAAACATTATGAGTACAATATACATTGCAAGTTATACAGATTACAAACTATTCAGATTCTTTACATTTTGGAATGATGAATAATGTTATAAATAAACATCTTTTAAAATCAAATTTATTGTGGTGACACTAGTTAACAAAATTATACAAGTTTCAGGTGCACATTTTTACAACATGTCATCTGTACATGATATTGTGTGCTCGAAACCCCAAATCAAGTCTCCTTCCATCACCATTTATCCCCACTATACCCTCCACTTCCCCTCACCTACCCTTCCCCTGGCAATCAGATTCTTTAGTCTAGATTGATGAGCAATGCTATAAATAATCATCTTTGTGGGATAATCTTATGTTTTCCTTGAGAAATCTTAGAAAATCACCTTTAAAATTCACAAACAATACTCACTGTGCCTTTCCTATACAGTGTGATAGTGCAAAGAGTACAGGCTTTGGACTCAGTCAGACCAGAGTCCAAGGTTAGTCACATGACTTTGGCCAAGCTATTTCACCTTTCTGAGCCTTAGTTTTTTATTTGCCAATCACACATTCTATTGGGAACTGTCAGATTTTCTTGGCAGTCTAATGTCATTACTGCCCCCAGACTGTTAAGGGAGAACCAAGATAAGACAGCAAGGATAAAATAGAATTCTGAAACCATGTACTACAATGCTGATGAGGAATGTTTTTATGATGCAATTAAACCATCATCATAGATCTAGACAACATCTTTTTATTTCCACTTTTACATTTACTATGGCTTACTGGTTAGGTCAGCAGTGGGGATTTGGGATGACTCCCCACCCATATATCAAAAGGAAACTAGACTGAAACAGAATTCTCAAGGCAGCATTAGATTCAGGCTATAAAGAGGGGAGATGGCTCCTCAAAAGTCTAAGCCTCATTAAGGCAATATGTCAAGCCCAGATATGGGGCACAGACCTGAGCTATAAATAAAATGTGTATCTTCGCTTGTAGTAAATGTTGCCCTTAAAGCATCTGGACACCAAGTAATACATAGACAGTCAGTGACTGGATCAAGTTTTAATGATGGACTTGGGATCCAAGTCCATCATTAAATTTTCCATGGACCTCATATTGGCATTCACCTCACAGAGATATTATGGGATCTAAATTAAATGACATATAGGAAGTATTTTTGTTATTCTTTTCTTCCTACAAGTGTTTTTTATTAAGGAGCAAACTCTAAGCACAACGTTAAAGTGAGCAGTGTTGTATTTGGCAATCTCCCTTCTATTTCCCTGTTCCCCGATTTTTCATCTTCTCTCCGTCCATTTGCGAACATTCTTTGTATGGCTAATCATGGGAATTGGGCTTCTTATTTGTTGGTTTCACTTTTGTGAATATAAGACTTTACTCAGCCCACAAGTAATCATGAATCTCCGCACCATTGAACAAATAACATTTAATTATCTTCTTTCTATCCAACCAGCTAATCATCACATCTTAATCTAAAAATCCACCCATAGCAGTTATGACTGAGTACAGACTCTTTAAGAAAGAATTTGCTTCTTCACACATTCACTCAGATCTAGCTATTGCAAAAAGTAAGCATCTACTAATAAGATGCCTTTCACAAATATTTTACCTTAAGGTAAGACTATTGAAAATTAAACAGGATTTAAAGCAATGAGTTTTTATGTGGTGTTTCAGATATAATCTGATGGGAGAAATGAAAGTATACAGACTATAGAAATTGCTAAAGAAATAATTGTTGACTGATTGAATAAATGTTGGCAGCAAAAATGGCACCGGAATGCTACGAACAATTGGACCTCTCTGTTCAACAACATTGGTACTTGAGTTTTGGCTAAGAAGGAATTCAGAGGCAGGACTTAAACTATAAGAGAAGTTTATTCAGAAAGTCAAGAGGTAGAAGAGGTGAGTCATAAAAGAAATGGGATCAGGAAATAAGTTACAGAGGCAAAAGAAGGGGCCCTTGGAGCTTAGGAGAGAGAAAGGTAAAGGTAATACGCCTCAGGGGAAAAGAAAAAGGTTGAGAAAGGCACAGGTATGCTCTCAAGAGGGATAGTGCACTGAGTCCTTTGTCCTAAGGGCTTTTAAGGGTGGGGGATTTAGGGAAAGTCCCAGGGGAGGCTCTCAATAAAATATTTGTCAGCTTTCCAAATGTGTCCTTTTAGGGTCATGGTCTCTACTGATAGGTTGGCACCAGGGCAGGGGGTCATTAGTCAACACAGCTGCTGCTAACATCAGCCATGACATCACTTGTCTGGTTTTGCTGCTTTTCTGGGCCTGAAGCTGAAACACAACTGAGACCTAGATATTATCCCTAGGGGTTAATGCTTAAGGGAGTGGTCATTCAAGAGCTTGTGTGGGAGTTGCATGGGGACACTCTTTATCCGATGGCTTCCCCTCCAAGGGGATCTTCCACATGAATAGCAACATGCCAGGGAAAGAAAGTGATAGGGGAACTCAAGAGTTAAAGATTTTAGTTTCAATCATCATTAATAGGTTTAAGTGATTAATGCTTGTGGAAAGCTGTTATTCCAGGAACTGGAGGTCAATGATCAATTCAACCTCTGTGCTCCTGGGCATTTGCAAGCTATGGAGATGGTATCTGAGCCATTGTGTTCCAGGGAGGGAAGTCCAGGCTCAGATAAAGAATTGTTGATCAGCATATGAAGAAATACTAGGAAAATTGCCACAGGACTGCAACTCTTACATGATTAACCTTTTTCCAAACCCTTTACCTACCTTTTCCTTCTCCCTATAAAGAAGGTCTGCTTGAGGTGTTCAGATGGTTTTTGAGGGTACATAACCCACCATCTTCTCAGATCACTGGCATCTGAATAAAGTATCCATAAAGATTCAATCCTTGCCTCTACTTATTGGTTCCGGTAGTGACAGGCAGCAGGAATGCCAACTTTTCTGGTTTCAAAAGGTCAGGGGAGAGTTCAAACTGCATGGCCACCAACATGAAAGGTCAGGGGGTCTAAACTGGCCAGCAATGCACTAGGAGTGGAAAGCGTACCCCTGGGGGTCAGGTCCTTGTTTTCCCAGTTTTTTCTGTTACTAGGAACTTGGGGCTTTCCATTCTGGTGACCTTCTCTACCTGGCCTTTTGTGTTCACTCTGCTCATTTCTCAACTGCCTACCACACAGAGAAAGATGAACAAATGAAAGAGAAAGCTTAAAATGGGACACCTTAACAGCATTCCTTAAACAATTTGAAAATAGTTGTAGCCCTGTACTTAAACGCTATTTCAAAAACTAAAACTTCTAACTTTTCTTCTCCATATCCTCATTTTTCAAGGCGAATCTGTTGTTGAAACACATACCAGGGTAGTCAAGGGGAATGCGTCACTGACCTTGAGTGATACCTGGAATGCAACCTGCAAAATGGAGTACACGTCTCTTAAAATGTTTCGTTCTTACAAAGCTTGTGTGCATTTATGGCCCTAAGGCAGGAGTTCGCTCAGGTTTAAGACAGAAATTAAAGCCATGCAATGTCAGCTTCAATAAGGGCCTCTGTTTTTCAAATTTTTTGACTTTCATTTAAAAGACAGCACTGCACTGGGAGGTTAGTGTTTTTGTTCGGTCTCAACATTTTTCCAGCCATTCTCAGCTTCCCTTCAAAAGAATCTCTCACTAGAATTACATGAATATTGTGCCCCAAGGTGAATGCAATATTTGGAACAACAAACTATTGATTTCCCATTGTATAACTTCCATTTAATTTAAACCAAAATGCAAGAAGGAGATAGGGTTGGTAAAGTACACTGATATAACCCTTTCCAGTGATCCTTAAAAACGTCACACATTTGTAGTGTTGAGTTTTGTTGACAGATACTTATTTAAGTCACATTTTGGCTTTACATGTCTCTTCAAAGTTTGGTTTTTCAAAAATCTAAATCTTTTTAAAGCCTGGCTTCCCTGGCTTAGGGTGATTTCAACAATTGATACGGTTAACATTAAACCATAGCTATTTGCCCAATTCACTCTAATTCATCATAGTTGGCTTAATTCTTAGAACTCACCCCAAAATAGCCTCTAAACTTATTGTACGCTCCATAAACGTATGAAAAATGCAGCTCCACACCACCTCTAGCAACGTGCGCTTTGTTTCCTCGGCCCTGTTATTATTCCAGTCCAAGAGTAATTGGAAACCCTCCTGAGCAATGTTCTACCGTTTTGTACATTCTATTATCTCGCTAAACATTTCCTGATCTGCTTTCCTCCTCATCCCCAAAGGTCAGTAACATTTCCCTAACATATTTTTCTCAGTTAACATTATTTTATAAAACCATGGTAAATAAACTTACCAGAAGTTACTTTGTTCTTTTTCTCTGCCTCATTCGCCTGTGTAAGTCATTATCCTCATTTTTCCCTTCTACCTTTTTTATCCTTTATTTGTTAATTCACTCATATAAAGCTTCATTTAATAATGAAAAATAAAACAAAACCTATCTTACCCCAGACTGCGCTAAGCGCTAAGCACTTTATATACATCGTTGCATGCACTTGGCACAATAACTTCATGAGGTTGATTTTACTCTCTTCATTTTACTGATAAAAGTGAAGCTCTAAGAAGTTAAATAACTTGCCCAAACCCACACAGGTAAATAGCAAAAGCAGAATTACAACCTTCACCTTCAAATCCTGAGTTTTAGCTCATACTATTCAGGATGTATTAGTGGATCACTACTTTGAGATACGGTATTTGCTGGTAAGGAGAAGCGATAAATAAATAAGCAAGCAAGCAAACAAAAAAAAAACACTGCAATCACAAAACTTGCAACATACAGCAATAGAAAAAATATCTATAAACACACCAAAAGCTATACTTTCTGTTATAAATATGACATAAGCCTGGGAAAGATAAAGGCTAAAAACATTCCTGATGATTCAAGATAGCAGGCCAAATAAGACTTTCATAAGAAGGAGAAGGAAAAGGTAGAGCACATTTGCTAGTTCGTGCAATCGCACAGTGTACGAGCAGATTCAGTGTCAGAGAAGCTTGTTCCGGTACTTAGATGGTGGGGCCAGGCCCCACCTCTTTCTCTTTTCTCTTCCCATATTTTAGACTTATTTTGCCAGTATTGGTCCCATTCACTTCTAAGGTTCAAAGCTTCAAGGCAAATGTGATTCCTAGTTTATATCCAGCAAAATAGAGAAATATCTGCTTCCTGAATAACTCATTCAAAATGCATGAAATTTATTTACTTACTTGCTCACTCATTTTCATAATGACTGGCCTGACTTGAGTCATATATCTACCTGCTAAACTAATTGCTGTTGCCAGGGGAGATGGTTTGCCAATCAACTTAATTTAATCAAGGAGTATTGCTGGGTTCTGGACAGAGTCAATTAGACTCAAAGTGCACAGGATAGCCCTGCCGGGTGTGGCTGAGTTGGTTGGGCAATGTCCTGCAAAGCAAAAGGTTGGGCACATACCTGGGTCACAGGTTCAGGCCTCAGTCAGGGCGCATACAAGAGGCAACTGATTGATGTTCCTCACACTGATGTTTCTCTCCCTCTCTTTCTTCCTCCCTTTCCTTCTTTCTAAAGATAAATACTAAACCCTTAAAAAATAAAGTACACAGGATATTATCAGAAAAGAAAGTAATGTCCCTCCCTAAGGATTTGTGTTTTAAGATCTCACAATTTGTATATGCTATATATTAAGCAGAAAAAATAATATGTAATGATTTAAAATTGTGGAATGGTATTCTCAAACCACATTTGCCAATATATTTTCCATTCAATTTGGCAGGTGATGATTTTTTATAAATTAGTAATTTACCCTCATGAAAATATGCCTTATAAATTCATCTTCTGAGCTTTTCTTTGTTCTGCTGCTCTCTTCTACAGATCTACTTCTGAATTCCCAAGCTAAAACTAACTTTTAATCTAAAGATCACAGCTTAAACTCATCCTCAGAATGCCTTTCCCAGTCACTGTGTTCTAGAGTGCTGCCTTATTATGCCAAATTCAGATGCCACTCTCTGCTGTTCACTCACATTTAATATCACTGTTTGGTTTGTACTGTTCGTTATTTGTCCGTGTATATTGGTTGTCTCCTTAACCTGGTGATAATCTTCCTAATGTCTCTCCCTGAATATCCTGGTTATAACTGTATATTACAAACAAAGGACATCATAGTTGCTGTTACATACATGGTTCATTTTGGGTACAGCAGTCCTTTCTCAGCGTGGTCAGGTGGGAGAAGACCTAGAAAAGCATTAATGTAGTTACACTGTAGAATGAGACACCAACATTTATTTAAGTAGACGTATTATTTTTGATCCAGTATTTACCATACTAGAATTGAGGTAGATAAGTAATAAAAAAAAAGCAACAAATACATAAGAAAAAAAACTTTTGAGAGAAAAATGTTAAAATCATACTAGCGTGTGTGTTGTTGATGTTTTCTTGCTGTATTTTGCCTTCATTTTTTGGTAAGGATTTATCAATTTCAGTTTTGGGGGAAATACAAGCCTTCTAAAATTTTAGGGGTAGAATTTCTTGATTCAGCTCACAAGGCCTTGGAGTTCTATGGGGCCACGTTTTGCAAACTTCTGCACAGTGACAAAATGATACATTTATCCTTCATTGACCAGTGAGCTATATAATCGTTACATATGTTATTAATTACAATTGAACTCATACTGGCTCAATTACACTGTTAAGAGCTTAGTTTCAAAATCAAATTTTTTAAAGACAATAATTTTAATAGATTTTACAATATTTTAAAGGCGTAGTATGTCATGTTTTTATCCTTTAGATATTTATTCTTATTTTCCTGTTTTCTAGAACTATAATGAAGTGTACAAGTAGGTTTAAAAAAGTGGTAAAATTTTTTATTCTGTTGCTACCTACTCTAGATACTTTCATCTTCAATAAACAATAGAAGGGAGATGACAGAAGGCACCAACATTTATTTAGCTCCACTTATACAGTTATTTATTCATTTCTTAACAAATATCTTTTTGAGAGCTGTCACATAACAGCAAAGAAAGGATACTACTGCGATAAGCAAAAATAGATACAATTCCTACATGAAGGGTATATTCTAGTGGAGAAGTCAGAGAGTAACCTAATTCATAATTACAAATGGTGTTAGGAGAGAACAAAATGTGATTTCATTCTCAACAACTCTTTAAAGATGCACGCTGTTCCCTCTTCTTAAGGGCGGAGATTGAGGAACTTGTCCGAATCAACGAGGTTAGTGAAGGTCAGCCAAGAATTGCTGGACCAGTGTTGTACGGCTCCTCTCTCAGGGAGCGGAGCCATGGTTCACCTCGACTACAGTGTGGTGGAGGCTCCTAGAGTTTTGTAGGATAAGCAGTATTGCCTGTGCGGCAATTTGTGTGGCCTTGAGTCCAATGGCACTCAATTCTTAGTTTGTCCATATTACCCTGGTTACTGTAGAGTTTCAGAGTAACCGTATCTGAAATGCACTAATTTCTTCATCAAATCCATTGTATATGAAATGTGAGATTTGTGGGACATCTAAACAATACCCTGAGGTGTAATTCCCCATTCAATGAATAGATGACTGCTTGAGTACCCAGAGTAGGTGGGAAAAAACAACACCAAAGAAAGCAAATCAGTAAAGAGTAGGGATATGGTTGGAAAAGAGAAAGGGAATTAAGAAGTATAAACTTCTGGTTATGAAATGAGTCACAGGGCTAAGGGCTATAACGTACAGCAGAGTGAATACAGTCAATGATATTTTAATAAACATGTATTCAATACGATGACAGATGGTACTAAAATTATTGCGGTGATCATTTCATAAGGTATATAAATGTGCAATCACCATGTTGCACACCTGAAACTACTTAATATTGTATGCCAATTATAAATTTAAAAAATAAAGAAAGAAAAAATAAATATAGTGGAAAAGATGTTTCCTGGCCATATACAGTTTCCAGTAGACCAGGAAAATGAATGGAAGTAAGAGCGATCATTATAGCAGAATACACTTAAAAAGCATTTTATCATGAGTAAAGGGCTTTTATTTGCTCCTACAGGAGTCATACTAGTTATGTGGTAGATGTTGGGCAATGTAACAAACATTTTGGGGCAAAAAAGTTTGAATTTTCTACTCTGGGCAATAGTAGACCACTGCCAATTTAGGGGATTAGGGGTGGTGGGTGCTGCTACACAACATTTAGGATGGTTATTCTAACTCTAGGAATCATGGAATAATTCACAAGACTTTTTATAGAGGATCAATTTAATGTGCTAAGTTTTTAGATCATGGTGATGAGAATTTTGAAAAGAGGGATATATGCATAAAAACATTGAGATCCCATTTCTTCTTGTTCTCCTATAGTTGCAGCTTTGTGTGGCAAGTAACTCTTAATAAACCTTCCTTATTTCTTCACTACATCACAAATGAATAATCTCACAGAGTTTATTTCACAGGTCGTTTTAATTAGCATCAGAATAAAAGAATGGGTAGCTCAGGCTGTTAGTAACTTGATATAGAACTTTTCACCTCCAGGTCAATAGTAAGTAAAATGCATTTACATATTTTTAAGTGGATTTATTGCTCTTGAAGGGCGCCCAGCATAATCCTTGACACCAACACATTCCCAGAAAGCCCAGAGGCACTGAAACATTGATCAGGAAGTAACAGGGAAGAAGGGTTTAATTTCAACTACTCTTCAGCTTTGGGCTTGCCTTACACGATCTTAAATTGTTTTAATTATTCCTAATTATGATTCTATTTTTAAAGATTGATACCTATCTGATGACAAATTGGATATGAACCAATAAACTGGGTTTATTTTAATTTGGAATATGAGCTATCCAGTTACTCAAAAATAATTATCCATATCAGAAAAAGCAACTCATTTATTAAAGTGTTCATTTTGTGCTGGAGGAAATGATAGAAATTGTATTTCAAATTTCAGTAATTGGAATATGGCCCTTATATTTAGAAAACAATAGTGCTGGTTACATTGATCCTAGCATTAAGAAATTAAAAGTTACTTTTTCTGGATGTATGTGCCTGCTTAATAGCCCTAGAATAGGCCATAATAGATTCAACCCTGTCTGATTTCTCTAGCCTCCAAGGCAACACATCCATGGCAACAACTAAGCATCGCTGCAATTTCTCAACTGTAAAAAATAACAATCTCTTAACTCCCTTTAACCCAAGCTCTTACTCCGAAATGTTTTTTTTTTTTTTTAAAGCACAAACAACACCCTCGACATTTTAGTTCTAGCTTTATTGTATATGTGCTCTGTCAGACATATTAGGAGAGGGACATATGATAATAATTAAAACATAGTTCCTGGGTCATAGCTTAACATACACCAAACGAAGGACTTGGGAAAGAGCTTGTGTGCAGATTATTTATTAGAGACACTGTCCCCGAGGATCAGGAGTGAGAGACAGTGGAGTGAAACAGGAACAGAGGGAAAGCCAAACCAAGGTTTGATAGATTGGCCAACAACACCGTGGGCAAATATTGTTCTCCCTGGCCAGATTTCCTAGGGAGACATGAAATATGCCTCAAAACTTTTCACTTGAAAGAAAAGAGAGAGATGATTTTTATCCATCAGTTCCTGTTCTCCAACTATTAAGTGTGACCTCATGGGCATTTACTTTCTAACCGGTAGAGTTGTACCTGTGACTGGCACAATGGAACCATGCAGCACTGTCAGAGAAGTTTCTTGGGGTCTAAACAAGACATTGCCGGGTTCACCTGTGTGTCTGGTCAGAGCCAATGCGCCACTCGATGCTGCAGCAAAGACTGGAGGAAAAGATGACGCTGAGAGGTTGCGAAGCTTTCAGGGAGGGGTGTCTTGTGCACACTGCCCTTATGGTACTCAGTACTCAATACTACCCCAAGATTTTACATTTTTTAAGGAAAATAAGTTCAAAAACGAGGAAAAATTTTTTGAAGTTCTTAAGGAATTTTTAAGAACACATTCTTTTAGAATTATTGTATAGAGTGGACAGTTAGGTAGAGATTAAATACATGGGCTTCAATGTGAAATAAATTGCCATTGTACTTGTCAATTCATGTAGAATTTCTTCATCAGTATTATGGAGAAGGGGAGGTAAAATAGTTCCTATCCCATGCAACAACTGTGAACATTAAATGAGATTATATAAAAGTATAACATCTAGTTAATTTTTTGTATAGGTACCACATTAAAAAATATTACCTGCTGCATTATGTAAAGATTGACAATCTTCTCTTATCCTTGTTTCCATCCATACGGATGCATCAAATAATGTCATGAAACAAAACACATTTCTAATATGACTAAGGAAGTAATAAGGCTTCTCATGGTACTGAAAACTGAAAAATAGGGAAACAATATTTTGTCTTAAATCCTGTGTCAGAGTTCAAAATAGAAATTGTTTTAAGCTTCATTTTCAATTCACAAAGTTTCTTTAAACTGAAACTTATGAGAAGATGCCAATAGAGGATTTTGTGTACTGGTTGTTAAACTAAGTTTTTAAAAATGTAAGGAAAGAATTGATCTTTGGCTGAGCTGTTTCTTGAAATATCAGTGACCCTGAATGCACAGTCTTTACAAGCGAAGAATTCCCTGAAGCTCAATAGGACTTTTGAGATCCTAACCTACACAACAGAACAGCAGGATCAGGCAAGTTGTTGCACTGAGACACCACTTGGGGCCAGATTTTAATAGCTGACAACTTGTAATGGATTGACAAAAGCAAAACATCATTAACTTGAATCTACAACATCGACATTTCCATATGCAAATAGGAGCTAGCACATATGTGCCTCTGTACAAGTCTCATTGCTTGTTTAGTTGTCTGTGTGTTCTTTAGGTTGCCTTCCTTTGTCTTTAAGGTCCCAGTGGACAGCAATCGTGTCTGGTAACCCACTCTGCAAAACAACAACAGGTGCACAGATTGGGCCTCTCTAAATGTTTTTTTTATGGTAATGATGGTGATATTCTTCATTTTCTCTCACACGCAAGAGTTTAAGATCTGCAACATAATGTCAGCACCCAGGAGTAAAAGAGCAGACATGAATAATATGTTTGATCAGTGACACATGAAACTTACTGTGTATTTATATAGCAAGGACCTTCTAACTGACCCCTACGAGCATAAGTACTAGAAAGAGCTTTTGTCTGAATTTCCTATAAATTAGTTTAAGTTCATAATATTGATTCTTACAGAGAGGTTTCCTTCATTGAAAACTAGGTAACTGTTTTTTATTTATCCTTCTTGAAAACGATGTGGCTGTGGCATTTTGTGAATCTGTTTGATTCAGCAGCATAAAAAAATAACAGCAACAGATTCTCAGCCTAATTCTGGCCTGTGGGAAAATAATTTAACCTCTCTGAGCATTAAGTTCCTCTTGAGTTAACTATAACCTACCGTATAGATTGTTGTGTGGATCAGATAAAATCAAATAAAATGATGTAAAGTGCTACAGAAACTTAAGCTATTGTTATCCCTGAAAACACATCCTTTGGGCTGGGCTTACATGACTTAAGGAAATAGCCAATTATGCTATTTCCTTCATGAAAATATGATCTTGGATTTATCATTCAGCATGCCTATATAAACATACCGCAAGGCTCAGCAGCCTCTCAAAATATTTTACTCCACTTTCTTCATTTCCCCCCAGTGAGCTGTCCTTTCTCGGCTCGTGTCTCCTCTTCTGTTGTGTATACAAATGTTGTGTGTTAAGATCAAGGGGGTGGACACCTGGTTTGCTTCTCTGAGTTCTATCACTCACTCATAAAGATTTTGCTTTGGGCATTGCAGCTGGCATTCCTCTCCTTTCTTTGCCTCACTGCTGAAGAGTTACACAGGAAAGAATAATGAAGACTTAAAGTCTCCAATCCTGTTTCCTCTCTATTTCGCATCCTCCTGTTACCAAAGGGGAAACACATGTTCTTCAAACTCAGTTTTTGCTGATGAAAATTTTGTTCAATTTCACAGCTTGACTTCAGAATTTTCCCAAGTGATGGTAAATTCCATTCCCTTGCCAAACAAGGAAATAATCTACAAACATGTTTAGAAGGAAAACTTAGAAATCCCCCTCAAGCTTTAGTATCAGATAAATATGAAAAAGAGAAGAATTTATTGTGCCAGCCTGTCATTCAACATACCAACACATTTAATGATTGTGAATTTGGGGAAAATACTTAACAGAGATCATTGGAATTTATTCAGTTACAAAAATGTAAACTGTGAGCCACAAATACAGCAATGGCAGAATTTGAATGCTGAAAAAAACAAAGATAGAAGTGAAGTTTGCAGGTGTCTTGGGCTTGAATGCATATTTGTCAAATCAATTATGGTTGAAAGCGTGCTCAATTAGATTTTCTTCCTCTCATGCATTTTATTACTTTCCGTATAAGAGATTTTTAATAACTTATCTTTCCTTGTAAAAACTTGTTTTTCATATTCCTCTTCTGTACTTGAGAGTTACTTAAACCGTTATAATTCCAAGTTCCTTTTATTTTTCCTTAGTTCACCACAGCCCAGATTACAACCCTTTCTATAGGTCACGTTCATTAAAGGTGTTATAAAAATAAATGGCTTGTAACGGGTAGGAAAAACATCAACCAGGAGGAACGGTCCAGTGTTTCATTTCCCAGCCGTGCCACAGGAAGCCTTCACATTAGCTGGGGTTTCATTTCTGCATTCAGTCCTGGCTACGTCAAACCCCCTACCTGGGTGTCAAGGGCTAGTACTGAAAGCTACACAAGGCAAGAGAGACCTTTCATCCCTGAAAGGGGTTTTGAAAGGGAGATAGTTTATTTAATCCCCAGGCAGACCTGTAGTCAAGCTAATCAGAATGAGAGAAACAGCTTCCTACCTGTGAGTTAGACTGTGAGAAATTGTTTTTCAAGGTGTTTTATAGCCCAAACCCTTCAAGGGTATGGAAGAGCTCTCCAACCAGTGGCACAGATACTGAAGGAGAGCTTGTTTGTTTTATGGATATTTTTATCCAACAATAAACAGATTAAATTTGCAAACCATACTTTTTGACTATAGAATGGGTTATTTCTCAAGATGCCCGCACTTTCCTATAACACATGGAATAAATTGGAGAAAATGCTGAGAGCGCACCAGTGAAATTCTGATTTATCTAATCATTAACAAAAAGAAGTGGTATTTCAATAGTAATAGCATGAAAACCCAACTGTTTCTTTTTCCTTCTGAAAACTTGTTTTCTATAGAGAGCACTGCTCTTAGGCAAACACCTACTTAAACCTCAGCAAGTGAAATCTCACCTTTACGTAGCATAATCATGTAGGTTCAGTCATTTGTAATACCTCTGCAACTAAGGATAAAATATTAACTTTCAATAATTTAAGTATTTTCTGCACAAACATTGAAGAAAAAATACATACATTATCTCCCAGGAAAGATGTTATATACACATGTATGTAAACACTCTCTACTTGATTTTCAATGCTTCCCAAAACAGCTGCTTTGCAGTGTGTTAGGGGGACATGGTCCATGCACAACCTTTTGGGGACTAAGAAGAGAAAAGATCAGCCCAATGTCTCTTTCTCAGGTCACAGTCAAGAAAGAGAAAACGCAAAAGCCACTTAAGTACAACAATGCTTAAAATGATCTTAGCGAGGCCATTCCAGGTTGGAAACCACACTAAATGTTTCCTGGAAAAATTGTTTAAATATGGTAATGGCGAATAAAACATTGCAATAGGCTTACAAAAAATACAAAACCTAAAATAAAAAACATCCATGAAACATAGACTCATGCACACACATAGGGTTTTGGTCTTTATTTTCTTTGTGTATTACAATAAGCCTGTGGGATACGAAAGTCTCAGTATATATGATTGTTTAAACTTCTCTAAGAATTTGAAATTCTTTGAGATCAGCAGTATTTGATCTGGGTGAACCTAAAATAATTCACCTAATGCACAGCCGAAAACCCAAGATTAGAGTCTGGCTCTGTTATTAATCCATGGTGTGATCTTGGCTAACTCATTCATTTTACCTCCTGGGATTTTTTTTTTTTTTTTTTAATTTTAGTTTTAAATGTGGTGACTGTACTCCTAAAGTTTCGATAAAGCCCATTCTGGTCCTAAATTCCTACTGTATTAAGATTTTCTTCGTTTATTTGTTTTCAATTATGTCCTTCCTTATTTTATGCCTACTACTAATGAAAGGAAACCAACATAAAATTATGTTTGTGTCATGCAACCACCCACATTTACTAAAGAGAGATTTGCTTGTGATGGAAACCCTTCAGTTTTACCCTTTAGTATCTTTAGTTTGCATGAGGAGAAAAGATCTCCAGTAGCAATATAGCAGCTATAATATATTTGGTGTAGGATGAAAATTCATTAAATCATTTTATAGGAGACGCCAGTTAATAGATTCACTTACCCTTCACTTATCCCTCCATTTTCCCATTTATCTCAGTCCTAGCTCAATTTTGAAGTGTGTAGATAGAGAATAGACCTTCACACAGTAGTCTCCCCAGGAATTTTAACAAAGCTATGTACAATATATAAACACAGTTTGGCTACACATTTTCAATTTACCTATTCTGAATGTGAATGTGGCTTCTCTTGTCCTAACAATGTGAGCAGAATGCAACAACATGATTGATCAAACCAGCGAGGACCTTTAAAATGTGCTGCCTGTTTCCTTTTTCAATGCAGCAAATAGCTGCAGTTATTTTTAAACCTCGTCGGTTCTCTCTGTGAACACAGTATCATGCCTATCTCCTAGTGCAGGTATGTGTTTGGTTGGGGTTTGTTTACAATGTGGGGCTTGATTGTAAAAGCCCTGTGTTACGAATAAACCAATGCCGGAAATGAATTGGAACCTTGATTTATTTGGGTGGGACTATTTTCCAGTGCTGTAAATCATATTTTTGTGTTCATTTACCTTTGCATTCTTTTTGAGCCACTGGCACGGAGGCTGACGAATGGGAATCAAATGAAGCGTGCTAAGTGCTTCTGCTGGAGGGTTTCATCACCCCACATGCCGGGGTGTGATTTATCTCTGCAATACATCACGCAACTTATTTTTCTCTACTTATTTTATTTAGTGTTCTCACAAATAATAGCAATTGGCCATTGACTGTGAACCTAAAACTGTAGTAAATTAATGAAGTAAGCTATATCTACAGAGCTCATCTGTCCCCAGTTTGATTAGAGCCACTTTCATCCCATCAAGCCATTTACTATAGATGGACTTCATTTATTAAACAAGCAGCTTCGTGAGTTCTATGTAACTTGTTATGCATAGTATTTGCAGTAATTTTAAAGAAAAACTTAAAGCTGAATCTTTTATGTCTCAATCCCAAAGAGTAGTTTATGCTCATGGAACAGGTGTTTTCAGTCATCCTATGACTTTAGCCTAACCACCTGAAGCCCCTGTCCATTTGTGGAAGGAAGGGGCATGGGGCTCTTTAAGGGTAAGGGCTCCTTAGAGAAGGTGTCACATGCTCAGTGGTTAAAATTTTATTATAACACAGAGAAGACTATCACTGGCTCTGCCCAAGCATTCAAGTGTCTCCTGCTGCTCCAGGATATCAAGAATTTCCAATGACAGGAAGGTGGAATTCTGAGTGGTTGATTTACTTTGGAATTAGGGAAGGTAAGTTTCACAAAAGGAATGGCTTTATAAAAAACAATGTGAAATTATTCAAATAGATAATGTCAATGTTTCTTTGTAGTGGCTTTAAAAAAAGTAGGAGACCACCCTGGCCAGTGTGGCTCGGTTGGAGCGTCATCATGGTAAGTGAAAGGTCACAGGTTCAATTCCTAGTCAGGGAACATACCTGGGTTTCAGGTTCAAACTATGTCCCACTGCATACTACGACCCCTGATCTGGGCACCTACTGGAGGCAACCCAATGCTTCTCTCTCTCACATCAAAGTTTCTCTTTCCTTTCTTCTCCCCCTTCCTCTCTCTCTAAAAGCAATGAAAAAAATGTCCTCAGGTGAGGATGAAAAGGCATCTAGACCAAATGTGTCCCATTAAAAGCACTGACAAGTAGGTAAAAGCTATAAGTCAAAAAATGGGAAACAAAAGCAGTTCAATAGGAAATAGGGTTATGTCCTCTGGGCACTAAGGAAACTACACAAAACAGGAAAAGTGGCAAGGAGTATAACAGAGGGCAACACATGTGTGGAGGTGATTGTACAACTTCAGTAAAGGGCAGAGGAACAAAGTGGAGAAACAAGAAAGTCATGGTGGATGAGATAAGAGCATTCCTGGGAAATGTCTCTGTGAGACTGAAGCAGAATAAAAATTGAAAACATTTGGTGGAGATTGCCTTTTTCCAGAACATAAATGAAGGTGGGTGGCGGTGATGTAATGCAGAGTCATCCTTCACGTGTTTGCGAAGGGCATCTGCCCTCCACACGAATGCACACGGGGAGATCAGCTGCAGTCCAGATCTGATTAAAGAGCTGTGAGACACTCACAGCAACACTTAGAGCTAAAGTTAAAAGCATATTCCCTTGCCCTGTTTTACTAAAGAATTTGATGCATGCCAGTACTCAAACTCTTACGTGTTTTCAAAGAAATTTAGAACCCTACAATTTCCAGAATGTGAAAATGGGAAAGGGAAATTTAGACATCCCTGTTCCACAGATTCTGTTAATGAAGTTACCCAAGAGTTACTCTACAGTTTTTCCACGTATAGCAATTAATTGAAATCTAATTCATGGGTACATGTTCTTTATTTTAAATAAAAACAGAGAAGCCTATTGAAACAATTTCCTAATTAGGGGGAACATACCAAGGGAAGAAAAGAAGACAAGAAGGAAGGGAGGGGGAGATGGGGGAACGAAGGGAGACTTGCAGTTGATTTATGTATATTATTGTTGTTATTGTTAGTGATTGATCTTTTTTGTACTACATCATACCACATAACATATAAATACAAGGCGACATTTAGTCTGAGGAAAAAGGACCTGGAAAATTGTAGATAAAATACATCTAGGGTAGTGTGCCCCCCAATGAGTTTCACGACAAAACAATTTCTTGATCCAAAAAACTGTTTGGGAAACAACTGCAACAACAAACACTTCCTTGATGTTCACCGTGTACATGGGAGGGATTCCGAGGAGTCCCGCAGTAAGGAAAGTGGTCTGAGTTCGACTAAACTTGCACTTCAAAATTACATCTTACCAGGACGACGTTTTCTTATTTAATACCCATCAGCTAGCTGCCTATGGCACTAGCGTTCCATGGCACACATTTTGGGAAATGCTGCTTTCAACAGTTGTGTAGAACTCACCTACAAAGACTTTTTGTAGAGCTATGCGCAAGAAAATGTGTCCAAGAGTAGAATTACCCACAAAAGAGGCAAGGTTCACAAAGGAATTTGTAACAAATCTTTAGCGGTGACTGATGAGAGCATGGAAATCTCTTTTTGGGAATCCCCAAACTCCAAAAGGTTTTTGTTTTTTTTTAAATAACTGAACTTGGAGTTACAAGGTCAGCCTTTTGAATGGAGTGGCCTCATAAAAAAGAAAATGAACAGAAACAAACTGCAGATAGTGAAGATTACTGAACCCAAACAGTAGGGGAGTCCTACTGCTTGCCACCTACCAGGCAAATCTTTGAAGATGGAGTTCAGCGGAAAAGATAAGAATCTTTTATTTAATGGCAGGTTTCTGTCTAAAATATCTAGGTAAAAAAAGTAAGAGAAAAAGAAATGTTAGAGTATGACATCAAAAATAGCTATTTAAATATTTGTCATTCCAACTGCGACATAGGTTCAAGAACTGAAAATAACACAAGAACGAAAATCTGTTCACAGTGCTGACTATTATCTCCAAGGTCTTTGGAAATAACAGCATATTTCTGCCTCAAAGCCCCTTTCCTTAAGGCACCTGAAGAAAAAGCACCCTGTCACCCTCTACCAGCGCAGTTCAAGGTTGTGCTAGGAACCTCTTCTCCCACCCGAAAGTATCATAAACGTGGGTGGCTTAGCTGGTCTTCAGTCACTGTCCAGTTTCAGGAATCTTCTGGAGTCTGTGATCCCAGTCCTCCGTTCATGGATCCACCCTGGCCACCACTGGCAGGCCTGATGTTACCCACTGACATGCCCCTCACTGGGGGGAGGGGAAAGAACTAACTGATTCTTTGCTTTTTGATGAACTCTGTTTCTAAAGTCCTCTCCCAGAATCCTATCTGTGCAAAAGCCAGTGGGAGTGTCCAGTCTTCCAACCAAATGAGGACCAGTATTGGCCATGTTTGCCTTTGCTCCACTTCTGAATGCCATGTTTAGCAAGGGGGCAAAGTCTGCAGTCACACATGTGCAGCTCAAACTCTTCCCCCATTTCCCCCCATTATAATGCGATACTCACACTTAGGAACATTCTTTTTCTCATATTTGCAGTTATGGACATGCCTGAAATCCACTTATGAAAACTGCAATTCTTGCTCAACAATTTCCTTTGTTATCTGAACTATACATCCTGTACACTGATCACACTGCTTAAGTCTCCTCTAAAATATGCAATTACTCCCTTCTGATTAGTTCTCAGATTAAGCTTTCTTGATGCCTCAGAGACATTTGATGGTGTTGATCATTATCTTCTTGAATACATTCTGCCCCAGGTCCTCCGTGCCTCATCATTTTTATTCTCTTCTCACCACTTGGATTACTCTCTTGGTCACTGTTTCCTGATCCAGTGATTTCATTGCTCCTCTCAAGTCACAAAGCCCATGTTCTAATCAGTGCCCTTATAAAAGACACACCAGAGAGCTCCCTCACCTCTTCCACCAAGTGAGGATACAACAAGAAAATGGCCATCTTTGAATCAGGAGGGTCCTCACCATACACTGAATCAGCTGGCACTGTTATTTTGAACTTCCCAGCCTTCAAAGTTGTTAGAAAATACATTTCTTTTGCTTGTAAGCCATCCAGTCTACAGAATTCTGTTGTAATAGACTGAACGGGTTAACACAAGGTCCTTCATGTTCACTGAAGAACTTATTATCCTACATATATAAGTTTATTCCTCTCTCAAATGCTCATCTTTTTTAATTTCGCATCAAGACCTCCTCCCCTTTATTACATGCACATCCCAAAGTCATTCCAGCTGAACTCTGTGCTCTTCTTTGCCCTGTTCCTTTCCCCCAGAATTCTCTTCTTCATGGATTTGAATTAGGCCTGTTCTCCAGTACCAAATTCAAATTCCTTCTTCTCCCATGAAGCCTCTCCTGAAGTCTTTTCTACCACTTGCCCTTGCTCTCACTGGCATTTTTCTTTTTCCAAACGGTTTGGTGTACCCTAGATCTCACAATTCATGCATTATCTTCACTGTTTGCTACTTTACACCTGAGTCTAATTTCAAGTAAATATGTTGTTCCTTAATGGCAAGGACTATGAACTTATTATATTCCTGAGGTTTTCAACTTTTTTATTGGACAAAACACAAATCATCAACACCCTAAAATAAATATCCAAGCCTATTTTTCTTATGTTGGTTGCAATGCAAGAATCTACAATAAGAAAAACCATGTCTAAGTGTGTTGAGCATGTATATGCAAAACGCTGTGATAGGCGCATCTACACATAAGCATCATAGTCTCACTGTGTAGTTGGTATTATTATTTTTAATGCCATCATCGCAACCTCCATATCCATATAAGAAAGTGAGGTACAGTAAACAGTTGCTTAAGGTCACTGATTTATTCATCTAATGGACACATCTTAACTGAGTTTTTATAACGTTCCAGGCATGTTCTAAGCACTGAAGAAGTAACAGTGAACAAAACAAAGTTCTGTCCTAAAAGCAGGGTATTTTGCTTGAGAAGACAAAGCATTAAAATTTAAACATTTTCATAAAGCAATATAAACAATGGTTTTATAAGTGTCTCATAGAGTGATACATGTTATTTAAAAATGCAGGAAAAGAACAGGGAGTGCAATGAAGAGTAAAGGGTCACCAGCGTGGAAGGCAGGCTCTCAGGCTCTAGATCTTTTATAATAAGACCCAACTGATTCATCAGCCTCGGATCCAACGTCAACACTGGCGTTCAAGGTGTGCAATCATCTTTCTTCACACATGTATTCTAATGTAACTCAGGTCTCATCAACATCAAATCTATGTTCTAACCAGACAAGTCTGCTTATCACTTAAAATGTACTCAAGTGGCTTATATTTTTAGCTTTATGCTATGTCTTGGCTCAGCTCCAAGCTGCTCACACACAGACACATACATGCATTTTTTATATTAACTCACATTCAACTTAATGTGTAAAATGTTTTGTGTCTATTAGAATAAGAATTTCATTTTAATTTGTTTGTAACTTCCATCATATGCACTGTTATTCTAGGCAATTTATAAATATGTGTTGACATGACAGAATTTTTCTGAGTCCTAGTTCCTAAAAATGATGAAAAGAGAACAACATGTTAATACTTAAAAAAACTAAAGAATTATAACTTTGGGTCTTTCTGTAGTATCTGCATTGACAATGATTTAAAAATTAAGATGCAAACTCTGACATTTAAAAAAATATTTAACCTTCTCTCTGGCTGGTGTGGCTCAGTGGATTGAGTGCAGGCCTACAAACCAAAGGGCTGCTGGTTAGATTCCCAGTCAGGGCACATGCCTTGGTTATAAACCAGGTCCGCAGTAGGGGGTGTGCAAGAGGCAACCACACATTGTTGTTTCTCTCCCTCCCTTTTTCCTTCCCTTCCCCTCTGTCTAAAAATAAATAAATAAAATCTTTAAAGAATATTTAACCTCCTGATAAGAAAAAAACATTGAGGAGAAATACAAATATAGTCCACATAGTGTTAGACTTTGGACAATTTAACAGCATTAATTGAAAAATAATCCTTAAATCATTGTGTATTAATATTATTTGAATGTTATCTCCTTACACTTAAAAATATGAAAAACTAAATTTAAATGGTTATTTATGTCATTTTAGCCAGCAAATGTGTAAGTATATTTAAAAGTTGTAGCTCAGCCACTGTGGAAAGAATGGTTTCTTTCTAAATAAAGTGAAGCAGGTGTATTCATAGCTAAATGGAAGAAACCTGTTTAAGAAAAGTAAAATGTTCAGAATTTGTATGACATTTGCACTATCTCAAACTCATGCTCAAGTGACCTTGTTAGTAATATTTATTCCGAACAACCACACAAAGAGACCACTGGCTGTTCAATAGAAAGCAGTACTCATTCTGCTTTTTAAAAAATTTCTAACTATAATAAAGGCAGAAACGGGCATAGGCTAAACTGTGATTGTTACTTCTGCTTTCCACACTTTTCGAACTATAAAATGTCATTTAAAATACAAATTGTATGTCATTGTAAACAACCAGAGCTATTCACTATATTCAGTAGCAACTAGCATGTGTTAAGTTTTGCAGATTCAACCAGAACAGCAAACACAAACTAGAATTAACAGTCAAAGTCTTCACAAAGTTGCTGCTATTATAGATATTGCACTTGTTTGTTAGGGCTGCTGTAACAAAAATACTGCAAACTGTTTGAAATTTTTTGACCCATGATTCTGGAGACCAGATGTTTGAAGTCAAGGAATTAGCAGGGTTGATTCCTTCTCAGGTCTTCGAGGAAAGGGTCTGTTCCGTGCTTCTCTCCTTAGCCTGCAGATCACCTTCTTTATGTTTACATGGTGTTCTTCTTCTATACATGTCTATCTCTATAAGGACACCTGTCATCTTCAATAAGGGCCTGCTGCAATGGCCTCATTATAGTTTAATTGCCTCTTTAAAGACTCTATTTCCAAAAAAATCACATCTGTAGGTACTCGAGTTTAGGATTTCAACATATAAATTTTAAAGGGGACACAATTCAATCCATAACAGGCATTATTTTAAACATCATTGAAAATACTATTTATTGTTTGCCCAAAATCTGTGGATTATAAAATTTGTATTAGGAATAGTATTCAGATAGTTCTTCAAAATTACATAGATGTATCCCAGTTGGTTAAGGAAAAAAGTTAAATTGCCTCTGTTTGCAGATGGCATAATCTTATACTAAAAACTCCACCAAAAATACTTAGATATAATAAATGATTTCAGTAAAGTTACAGGATACAAAATCAATAGAAAAACTTCTTGCATTTTGATATACTAATAACAAACTACCCAAAAAAAAAGAAATTAAGAAAGCAATTCTTCTTGTAGTAGCATCAAAAACAATAAAACACTTAGGAATAAATTTAACTATGGAGGTAAAATATCTGTACACTGAAAACTATAAGACACTCATGAAGGAAACTGAAAAAGACAAAAATAAATGGAAACTTATCCCATACTCATGAATTGGCAGAATTAATATTGTGCAAAGCCATCTATAAATTCACTGCAATCCTAATAAAGATTCTAATGGCATTTTCCACAAAATTAGAAAAAACAATTTTTTCTAAAATTTTATATTAAAAATATAATTTATTTTTATATTATTAAAATTTATATTAAAAACATACAAAAAATCTGAATAATCACAGTGTCTTGATAAGGAAGAACAAAACTGGAGGCATCACACTCCCTGATTTCAAATCATATCGTAAAACTATAGTAATCAAAACATTAAGGTACTGGCATGAAAAAAGATACATAAACCAAGGAACAGAATAGAAAGGTCAGAAATAAACCCACAGGTTTACAATCAGCCAATCTTTGACAAAGGAGTGAATACACAATGGGAAAAGGACATCTTCTTCAGTAAATGCTGTTACAAAAACTAAGTATCCACATACAAAGCAATGAAAATGGACACTTCTCTTACATCATTCACAAAAATTAACTTGAAATAGATTAAGGGCAAATATGATCTGAAACTATAAAACTTCTAGAAAATAAAACATAGCTGGAAAACTTCTTTACATTGGTCTTGATGATAATTTCTTGGAGATGACACCCAAAGCACGAGAAACAAAAGCAAAAATAAACAAGTGGGACCGCATCAAACTAAAAAGCTCTCATCAGCAAAAAAAAAAAAAAAAAAAGGCAACAAAACGAAAAGACGATTTATGAAATGGGGAAAATATTTACAAAGCACATATCTGATAAGGAGTTAATATACAAAACATAAGCAACTCCAACAAGTTAAGAGTAAAAAAAAAAAAACTTGATGAAAAATGGTAAAAAATTTGAGTAGACATTTTTTCTGTTCAAAGAACATTCAAATGGTCAACATGTATATGAAAAGATGCTAGACATCATTAATCATCAGGGAGATGCAAATAAGAACCACAGTGAAATATCACTGATGGTTATTATAAAAAGACAATAGACAGCAAGTGTTGGTAAGGATATGGAGAAAAGGGAAACTTGTGCACTGTTGATGGGGATATAAACTGGTGCAGCCTTGTGTAAAACAATATGAAGATCCTCAAAAAATTAAAAATAGAACTACCATATTACCCAGAAATAAAATTTCTGGGTACATATCTAAAAAATTAGATTAGTATCTTGAAGATATATCTGCACTCCCATGTTCATTGTATAATTCATCACAACACATGTGTAGAAACAATGTAAATTTCCATTGACAGAAGAATGGTAAAGAAAATGTGAGATATGTATATATTCAATATGCATAGATATAAATATAGATATAGGTACAGATATAGATATAGATATAATTAGATGTGTGTGTGTGTGTGTGTGTGTGTATAAACACACATATATTATGGCACATGATGGAAATGTACACTGAGTTTAATGTTGTTTTCATGCCTGCTCACACAATATCCATTCTGCAGCCCATGTGACATGAAATAATTTCCATTTTCAAGTCTTATTTTTTAAGAAATATATTTCATAAGGCATAGGTTCCATAGATGATGGCTATATAATAATGACATATTAATCAGCTAAGAAAAAAAGAAGAAAATCTTGCCATTTGCAACAACATGGGTGTCCCTAGTGGACATGGATATTATGGACATTGTGCTAAGTGAAATAAGCCAGACACAGAAACGCAAATTCTCCGTGACCTCACTTATATATGAATCTTAAAAATCAAATTCATAGAGAGAGTATTCTCACCACTCACACACAAAAAATTATGTGAGGTGATGTATGTGTTAACTAACTTGATTGTGGTAATCATATTATAAAATACAGACATATTAAATCATCACACTGTACCTCTTCTAAAAAAATAATGTTATGCAACCCAAATATGCTGAATTTTTCTTTGTCAATCATGCCTAATAAAATTGGAAGACAAAGAAATAAAAACAAAGAAAAACTGAAAAAAACTATACAGAATTAAATAAATAGAACACTTAAAATTAGATTATAGTTTTTAAAAAAATTTGACACAGTTAATGTTTAAATGAACTACAAATTTAAAAAGTGACTAAACACCTTTCATAATCAGGAATTGAAGAGTGACTAGCTGAGCACTGCTATTCAAGTTCATATGTTAAATAGACAGCTGCCTATGATTTGAGATGCATTTGAGTTGCAAGGAATCTCTTATGTCTCCAAGGTATATGCACTGTCAATATCTGGCTAATATTTAATATTTTTCTGAAAGATTGTTTTACAATGAGATGCACATATTTCAAAAAGTAGCAAATGATCAAGCCAATCATCGATCACAAAAATTATATTGAGAAAAAGTTTAATAGATTTCTTCCAACCAATGGCTCTTCACCATCCATCCAATAACACAAAATCTTGCTCCTTCCCCAACCAACCATCTCTATCATATGTCTAGTATTCTCTACGCTGTCAACTTCAAGTCCAACATACAAGTGGGCCCCCCCCCCAATAAAGTCCTGGAATTATCTTCTGGAGGGTGGGCTCCTTGCAGTACAGGCTTCTGCCACAAGGCGAGTGTTCTAGGAACCCATCTGAATCAGGGTACCAGCTAGTGTTGTTATAAGAGGCTATGTTTGGCTTCAGTGAATATTTTTTGAAGACTCTTTCAATGTGCTTGCCCATTTCATGATGGGTGATTTATGCATGATGTGTTGAGCGGTTTTTGACCAAAAATAGCATGACCCCTGTGCTCCACCTTCCCCATTTACCCAATTTCACCCCAAGTGATTTTTTTTATTGTTTTCCAAGCTGAGAAAGGTCCTCAGAGGGAAGTGTTTTGCCGATGTGGAAGAGGTGAAACAAAAGACAGCACAAGCACTAAAAGGCATTAAAATCAACAAGTTCAAAAACTGTTTTGAGCAGTGGAAAAAAGTCTTGATAGGTAGGTGTATTGCATCAGATGGAGACTACTTTGAAGGTGAATATAGTTTAAACATGTAAGAATAAAAATACACAATTTTTATAGATAAATTTTGGGATTTGGGATTTTTTGGTCCCCTCCCCATACTGTCGTCTCTTGCCTGAATTTCTAAAATAGGGTCTTAACTGAATGTATATATTAATTCCTTTATTCATCATAAACTTATAGAGTTTCTACCATGTACCAGACACTATCATAGATGCTTGAGTACTACAGTGAGGGGGAAAAACATCCTGACCTTCTGAAGTTTACCTAAAGGGATATGGAAATTTCTCTTTTTTGTCTCTTCCCAATTTATTATGCATACAACATTGAGAGCAATCATTTCAAAGATGACTCTGATCTTGTTACTTCCTACATAAAACATTTTCGTAATTTTCAATTGTTCCTAATTAAAACCCCAAAGCCTTAAAATACTTGCTGGGAAATATTGTTCTGAGATATAACATGCCTCTTCCACTCCCTAAACTTGTCCCTGATAATATAAGGCATTTAGTTAGAAAATCTCATTCTGTAATTTTCACTGTCTCAGAAGAGCTTGGAGAATTTACCTTTAGACTTCTTGTATTTACTTAGTGATTAAAAACTAGTCCATATAATCAAGTGCCTTAGCCTCCTCTTTATAATACAGAATTTATGTAATTTTGTGTGGTCAATGTGTCAACACCTATGGATTTGTAGTATCATAATGAATGACCAATACTTTCCACCGAAAATTCCTTTAGCTTAATAGTATCTTAGACCAGGAGTCTTCAAACATTTTTGAGTGCAAATTCCCAGTACTCGTATGTTTATTTATGCATAATAATATAAATGTACCACTATATCTACATATCATTTATTTTATAAAACATTCCCCAAAATAAAAGCTTTCAATATTGAGGTAAAATAAATACGATGAGACACTCTAACATTTTCCCCATTATTCCATGGGTCATTTTGCATGCTCCTCAGACTGCATGCATCCACCTTATCTTAGCTGTAACTCTTATAAACTATGACTGCGTTAGAGCTCACCAGGGGATGGTAAGTCCAAACATTGTTGCTCAAAATAAGTGACAATGTGTTTGAGGACTTGAAGTTTTCATTTACTCAGAAAATGACTCAGTTGCTGCTTACTGGATATAGCTTGTTCGGGTGGGCAGAAAGAACTGTATTCGGAGGCTTGGAGATGATACTGGAATGTGGAAGAAGAAATTATCTTTATAAAATTTGTGTCAGGGTTAAGATATTACATAATTTACTACCACAGTGGTACCAGATTGAGCCCTACCTTCTTTACCTTGGCCTGGGATCCCAAGAGGGCACAGTTACAAAGGTGGTATGGTTCTCCTAGATGACCAACCTACAAAGGCCAGCTTATCACTGAGGCATGGATTTACCAGGGGTTCAAAGTACAAAAAACATATGTTATGAAGACAGATTCTAAGATTTAGCCAATTGACTTTTATTCAGGAGGAATGCTGCAGAATAATTTTAAGTTAGGCAATATGGAGATAAACTGCCTGGCCAAATATACTTGTCGTATTATACAACCAACTTAGTTCGATCCTCTATCTTGGCACAGGCTACATTCAGAGAAGCTCTTAGTGGAGATTCATTACAGATTTAGACAAAGTTATGAATTTAGAACAAATTTGGGGGTTATTTGTTATTAGACAAAAACATAATCTCAGTGAGAAGTAGAATTGCAGAATGATTAGAAATACAGACATTGAAGGGAGATGAGTCTGGTATTAACTTCCACTTTAAACAGTTTGAAGGCTCTATTACCTGATACAAGATGCTTTATCTCTCTGAACTACCATAACATGCAAATAACTAGTCTCTCAAGTCCCACTTTGAACTAAAACACTTAGCACAATGGTGCTATAATTGGCATTCAAAAAAGTAGTAGTAGTTATTATTATTATTAATTTTACTTTCATGAAAGAAATGAGAATTGTCTGTGATACAAAGAGATTCCCAGGTGTGTAACTAAACCCAACTTTCCCTTTATGTTTCATATAGATACACTTGACTACATTAAACCTAGTGACCATATGTAAGCTGACATCTTTGATTAAGGAATTTTCAATTTAAACTTCACTTAATTTATAGTTCAAGTGGAAAATCTGGTAGTAAGACTTTCTCTCCTTTGCTGTTCTGTCAAATACTGTGATCCATGGAGGCAGAACAGGGAATTAAGCCAAGGAAACACAAACTAGGTAAAAATTTTGTGGAATTGAACCCAGAAGCAATCATGAAAGAACTACAGAAAAAAAATAGGTAATCAACACTGTAAAACCAAATGATTCCTGCATCCTGTGTTGGCTGAACTTGAGAGTGAAACAACTTCCAACAAATTAAAATTCTTAAGGGTAATGAGTTACAAATAACATACACATCAATACTGATTTTGAATGAAATTCTGAAACAACATTTGAGTTCTTACACATTTGAGACAACTGTCAATGTTATCCAGTAAAGACTGGGCTAAGATTAATCAGCAATATGTTTTGTGGGTTTTACATGTTGTATTAGTCCAATCAGCTGATAACACTACAGGGATAACTACTGGAGTTAGAGTTGTCAGATGAAGTAAACTGGAAGTAGAAATGGAAAATTTTTTATTCTATCCTAAGAAAACAAAGATCTTTAAAAAGTAATTTTTTGTCTTCTACAAAAAGGGACCCAAGCTCCAAATCTAATACATTAAAGTAGACTCATAACCACAATGAGATACCATTTCTCACCTGTCAGAATGGTTATCATCAATAAATCAACAAACAACACGTGTTGGCAGGCATGTGGAGAAAGGGGAACCGTTTCGCACTGTTGGTGGGAATGCAGACTCGTACAACCACTGTGGAAACCAGTGTGGAGATACCTCAAAAAATTAAAAATGAATCTGTTTTCTGACCCAGTGTTCCCACTTCTGGGAATATATCTGAAGGAACCCTAAATGCTAATTCGAAAGAAAATAAGCACCTCTATGTTCATTGCAGCATTATTTACAATCGCCAAGATATGCAACCCAAGTGTCCATCAGTAGATGAATGGATAAAATAACTATGGGACATTTATACAATGGCCATAAAAAAGAAGAAAATTTTGCCCTTTGCAACAGTATGAATGGACCTGGAGAATATTATGCTAGGCAAAATAAGCCAGTCAGAGAAAGACAAATACCACATGTTTTCACTCATGTGTGGAATCTAATGAACAAACTGAACTAACAAGGAAAATGGGGTGACACTCATCAATGGAGAGCAAGATGACAGCTAGTGGTGGGGGAGTTGTGGGGATGGAAGGATTGAGCAAAAAGGAAAAAGGACTCATGGACATGGACAACAGTGTGGTGATCACTGGGGGAAGGGGACATAAGGGGATTAAATGGTACTGGAAATAAACACAATAAAGATTAAAAACAATAATAAAAAAAAAAAAGCAAGAGTCCATGAAGCAGGCATAGCATGGAACAGAAATCGCCTCAGAAGAGCATTGATGTTCCAATTCACGCTCTGTGGAGTGACCAATAGCAGCACACCTGGTCGTGATACACTTCCTTCTGCACATCTCAAGGAGTTTAGAAAAATAACTCTCATTATGATTATATCTTCAGGGTCCAGGAGATTTCAGAGTTTTTTAATTCTTTATTATCTTGAAATAATTGAGGCTAAGATGTCTCTTGGAGAGATTATTTTGTTAAAATATATGTATAGCTGTTGGACAGACAACACATGAAAAACTTGAAATTTTTGCAAACCAACAGAACTTCCCATGCATGCAGCAAAGATTGGCCATCATCAAACATGTTTTTGTTTGACACGTTAAAACATAGTGCACACTCTGCTTATAACATAAGGAGATGGTCATCTTTACTGGAGTAAGCATTGAAGCATTGGATTCATTAGCCTAACACCCTCACGGCAAAATTGTAAGGACCTCTGGATCATAACAAGAGGAAGGTAATGGGAAAGCCATTTAACTCAACTTTAACCAAAAGTTATTTGTGAAAAAGAGATACAGTTGAATTGTATTTTGCCCAAATACTATGAAATGTTTTTAGAAAAAAACAGAAAAGGAGAGAAAATATCCCAAAGCTATCAAACATATTTAACAGAGACAAAGCGCATTCTATTCCCCTAGGGTAAAATGTGTGTTTTAACACATGAGAAGGATATTTCACTTGCTGTATGTTACCCATCATAGCAGCAGCAGCAGGAGCAGCTACAGAAAATGGTCCATTAGGTTTTCCATAATCAACTCTTTTTTTCACTGACACACTCTTGGGATTCGTTGACATTACTTCAGTGTGGTTATTGGTGGATGGCTTCAATAATTGGAACTCCCACAATCTGAAATCAACATTTTCCATGTCACTTTAGTATATGTTAAATACTATGAAATTTTATTTTAAGGCCATCCTGTCCAACATGTGTGATTCCAAAAGGCAGCATTGTAAATGCAAAATGCTGTCTCTATTTTTGCACTTTAGATTTACATTTGTTTCTCAAATGAGCATGTCAAGACACTCATTCAGTATAACTTTATCATGCTCAAGGAAGGGACTAATGAATGAGAGCTAACAGCTCCCAGTTGGCGTCTCCGGGGTGTCTAACTTATACCTGAGGCAATAACTCCACACAAGGGAGTCCTCTGAAAATATGTGACCTAAAAGTACAAGCACAGATGAGAAAGGAGGTAATAAAAAAAATTCAATAGCTAATTGTGCCAAGCGCCAGGAAGAAGACATGGTTCTTATGCTAATAAGAAATCACAGTTCTGCCCTGGCTGGTCTAGCTCAGTGGATTGAGTGCGGGGCTGTGAACCAAAGGATCGCGGTTCGATTCCCAGTCAGGGCACATGCCTGGGTTGCAGGCCAGTTCCCAGTGGGGGACACATGAGAGGCAACCATACATTGATATTTCTCTCCCTCTCTCCTACCCTTCCCCTCTAAAGATAAATAAATTAAAAATATATATATTTAAAAAAAAAAAAAAAGAAATCACAGTTCAATATAGAAACCGGGCATTCAAGCAACATAGTGAGATATACAACCATTTAAGGAAGAACACAAAAAATGTTATTTGTGCATAACAAAACATTCCTTGGACATTTTTTAGAGGTACAGAGGATATTAGACTTCACCAGACTTTATATCCTCTCTGAACATGATGGACAGGATGAAGACCTAAAGAGGGAAATGACTCGTGCAAGGTCCTCAGCTCATTTACTTCTCCATGTACAAATCTAATGCTCCGTTGATACAGCAGATACCACTTTGGAAGATACCTGGTGGTATATCTGTAATTCACAACACTAATTTGCACATTATTTCTCTCTTCTCAAAGACTACAATAAAGGGGGAGAGTGTGGTCTGAGGGATGACAGTTGGTGTCTTACTTTTCCTTCAGTTGTGCTAGTTCATAAAGGAATCACTGGGTAGAGAACTTAGAGGCCAATACTATCTAAAAGTCTAAGAGAACAAGCAACAAAGAAGAGCCATTGTATTACGTTCATGGAATAAGAGATGATAGTTCAGGCATTTTTGAAGTGTCTTCACTCCTAAAAAAATTGATAAGATTGCTTGAAGAAAAGGAAAAGGAAAGAAAATATAATTAGGAAAGTCAATCAGTGTAAGTCATATCTTCCAAGAAATATTTATTGAACATTTATTATGTTCCATGCACAATACTGAATACTAAGCTGTTGTACAAGAGATGTCAAAGTTCCTGTTTTTAGAATAGTATTAGTTGAATGGGGACCCAGAAGTTAATTGAATAATTACATCAATAATTCAACCCAAGTCAATTACTGTGTGACAGAAACATGGTTCTAGGAAGGGTTGTGACAAAGTATGCTTACATATCCTGAAAGGTCAAAGAAATTTTACTGCCCAAATTGATATGTGAGCTGAGAGGATAGATAGATGGGGATTAACTAGGCTAAATGGATAAGGCAAAGGAAGTGATGTCTGGACAACTTGGGGGCAGTACTGTGCAAGATGGGTCTTTCAGCTGAAGATCATATTAGCACATATGAGGGATTTAGGCCTTTGTAGTAGGTTGATGGATTGAATTAATGATCCCCATCAACCACACCTCCCTAAAGCCATGCCCTTCTTCCACTACCTGCTCGTAATAACTTTGATATTGTCATATGGCCTGCTCTACTTAACAAGACAATAGCAAACTACCCAAACAGAGACTTGAAAAGGCATTTGCTTGTTATTACTTTCTTTTCTTCTGTCATGAGGAGGTGCTCGGGCTACCCTACTGAATGAAGAAATGTGGGCAGAGATGAGTTACCCAGTTGTCTCTACTGAGGCCCACCCAGCCGCCTGACCACCAGTCAGACATCTGGCAATGTCCAACCAAGATCACTAGAGGAAATTAACTGATTTGTAACTAGTGAATGAATCCTGCTAAACCCTTCTCACATCAGCAGAGTCCCTCAGGTGAGCTCAAAAGAACCACCCAATCAGCTCCACAGATCTGAGATTTAACTATGTAATTAAGGTCCTAAACCACAAGGATTTGTGATTGTTAGGAAGCATAAATATAGCTATGTATAACTGATGAAGTGGTTAATGTGAAAAATTGATATGTAATGATATATGGTGTGGAAAAGCAGAATGATTCAGGCTATTGAAATAAGGGACAGTGGCAGCTTGGACTAAGTGTAGCAACAATGAGGACAAGGCTACAGAATTAAGGCAATTTGGATTTAATTCTCTAGAAAATGGTGAACTACTAATGGTTTCTAAGCAGACAAATAGTGACATGAACAAAGCTCTACTAATTTGAGAAACTTAAATTGGCCATGCTTTCATAAGTGGATTACAGCAAAAATGGACTAGAGGCACAGAATACAAGAACAAAAATTGGAAAAGAAAAAAATATTAAATTCCAAGAAAGTATTCCTTCACAACAATATTTAATGAACAGCCTTAAAAAGTGAAACCATTCTGAGGCCTATATTCAAGAATAGGTTCTCACTCTTAAAAAGGTGTTCTTTCTAGATGTTTGTAGTTTAATTAGAGGCCCTTTCAACAGCCCAACCTCAATTCCATGGAGAAAATGCAGTGGCATCCATAGATTTAAAACATGATAATTTAGTTCCAAGCCCTTTTTTTATTCGGTGTTGTTATGGGTAAGAAGTTAATATAAAAATATAAACAGTTTAAGGGGTATAGAGTTTGTTTTAATGTCCACTTCCCTATTGTTTGCAAAGACTTTCTGGAGATTAAGAACCTATTCTGGTCAACAGATAACTCCTCTCTGATTTTACAAAATTTTCTCAGGCTCATCCTCATCTTAATAAGTGTTTAAGCAGTCCATAACATTCATGAGTATAAATGGAATGGAGACTGTTTAGGAGGATGATCAATGTGTTTTATTATTGCCTCTATTTGAATTGATCCCTTCATTTTTGCATAAATCCCATTTCCTCTTGCTTAAGGACATCATTACAGGTATTCCCTGAAAAGCATCATTCCAGCAATTCTACCCTTTTCCTCCTACACTGATATTTTTCTCTTTCTCTTTTGTAATTGAAATCAATGTATACACATACAGTTATGTCTAAATTCCTTTAAAAAAATCTCTTGTTCTGTCTTCCTGTCACTTATCTTTCCATTGCTTGGTTGTATCTATTTAAAAACTCCGGGGGAGTAATCTATTTTATAGTTTCTAATTCTCTCTTCTTTTCTCTTTTAAACCCATTTAGGTGGAGTTTTTGCTTCCATCACCCCTTCAAAACTACTCTCATCGTGTTTACCCTGATCACATTGGTAAATCCAACGGCCACTATCAGCAGCACACCACTTCTCTGAGTGATTTTAGGTCATTTTCCTCACATTTTATACCATCCATTCTCTTGAGTTTCATTCTCCTTAATCGGCTTCCCTTTCTTGGTCTCCTTATTGCATACTCTTCTCACCAACCTTGTCCTGGATTTTTTCTTCATTTCTCCATTTATGTCTTTAGTGATCCCATTCAATCACATGGACTTATATATAACCCACATGGCAACTGCTCACAAAACTTTATCTCTAGCCAGTCCTCTACCCCAAAGACAATTGTTGTATCTCTGTCTATCTTACTATCCATTTGAATGTCTAATGGACATCTCAAAATCAATATACTCCACCTACAAGGATACTCCACCTGCATGCTACCATCCACATAGCAATTGATGAAAAGTCCATCTATCAAATTGCTGGGCGAGGGGGTGGGGGGGGGGGGGGAAATAAATAAATAAATAAATAATTTTTACTCCTCTTTTTTTCATATCCTGCATCTATCCTGCCTACAAATCCTGATATATGTCCAGAATCTCATCACTTCTCTTCCTCCACACAGCTACCATCCCAGGGTGGATGGACATCCACTGTCTATCACGTGAACTACTATGATACCGTCCTGATCTGTTTCTACTTTTGTGTTCTGACAGTCTACTCTTAACACAGCAGCCAGAGAAATGCTTTTAACATTTCAGATAAATCATATCATTCCTCTATTTAATGCTTCCATTTTCATGCAGACTAGAAGCAAAATTTCTTTAAAAATATTAAATAAACCTTACCACTATACCTGATCCAGTTATCTCTTTAAATTCATTCCTTAATACTGCTCTCTTCCTCCCAGTACAGTAAGGCCCCTGCCTTTTCTTTACACATGATGAACACGCATCTCACCTTAAGAAATTTGCTCTAGCTATATTCTCTGCTTAGATTATTCTCTCTCCATATGTCAATATATACATAGCTGATTCTCTACTTTCTTTGAATTTCTGCTCAAATGTCACTTTCTTGATAATGCTGCTATAGCCTCAACATTTAATGTGGCAGTCTAACTCCCTTCCCCAAATCCAGGTGCTCTTGATTGCCCTGTTCCGTTCTCTTTTCATTCTGTATTTTTTTCAACAACACTTAATTGCCTATGAACACATTAAATAATTTACTTATTTATGTTGATTGTTTATTTTCTCTTTCCCTTCCCTTGATAGTAATAACTGTCAGGTCAGAAATTTTTGTTCCATTTTGTGAAATAGTCCCAAGAATAAACAGAGGTTAACACATAACAAATACTAAATAAATTATGTGTTGAATGAATGAATGGGCAAGGTCATTATTCTCATTTATTTGAAAGGACACACACTACCTCCCCCATAACTATGTATGTGTTATGAATTGTTTCTGGGGTTACAATTAACTAATGCCTTTTCTGTTAGCTTATAGATCAGGATAATTTTTTAATGTCTCATTTTTCTTCATTTTATAATTTAACTGCCAATCATCACTGTCACTTTACATGCCATGGGGAGGCCGGGCCCTCACCGAATATAAAATGTAGAAACAATTGACAACACCAAGTGACTCACTGGATGTGGGGAGTGTGCAATGACCACCAATAGGTGTCAAAACCCTGTGAGATAGGTAGGACAGAAATCTAGTTGAGTGATTTACTCAGGGTCACAGAGTGAGTCAGTAACACAACTGGAAGAATGTGGAATTTTTACTTTCCAGTGAAAGTAATTTTCGTGAGAACTTACCACTTAGAGTTTAATTAAAAGTTCTAGTTATTACTGGCTTGCCTTCATGAGGATCAGACACCTGATGCTACAGGCTCCATATGGTTGGTCTTGCTCATCACAGGTCCCTGTTGGACAGTCCCCATGTTTGAAGCCTCATCATCCCCATTGCTCTCTCTCATTCTATTTAATTTGAGGGCCCAAGGTGCTTTTCTAGCATACCACTATAGCAATTGGCTTGGCGCTTGTGTGTGTATGCACATGCGTACATCCATATAATGGAGAAAATTCAAAGAAATCAGAGATGGTGAGGCACTTCATATAGTAAACAAAAAATGAATAAGAGCATGCTAACTCTGGCAAATCACATTTAACTCTGCTGTTCTACCCTTCTTTTTATATCTATCATTTGTGATTGCAAGTTCTTTCAGGTTACCTACATTCTCCCTGCATTTTGCTCAAGTCGTTCTAGGCTTCGACAGTGAATCTTCAAAGAGCCTAACAAGCTAGATTGCAGAGCACTTCAGCTTTCCATGTTCTGATTCCTGATTCTCATCTAGACAGAACATTGATTATTGTAGAAAAATTAATAATGGAAAAAGAATCTTCAAATAAATTCAAGTAAATGAATAAATAAGTATAATTAACTACTGGGCAATTCTCTTCCTTGAACAATATCAAATGAATGGCAGCTGACACAATAAATACAAATGGTGGAAAGGAGTTTCTTTTTCTTATAGTTGCTTATTTTCAATATTTTAGTGTTCAGTATTTTCATAACTTTTAAACCATGATCTGCTCTCATATCCACATGCAATTAATGCACAGTATTTTCTATAGAATATTGGATTCTGTTCTAATTTAGCTCCTTAGTTCAAGAGATTACAATTATAGAAACAATATTTGAAACTTTTTCACTGCAGTGATTCTAATATTTTTATTGCATATATCCAAAGGATGCAGTTACTTATGTTCACAACTTCTCAAGAACCATGTTATTTTTTTTTTTTGCCCATTTTCCAGTAAATTTTTCTCTGTAGCACATATTATTCACCTCTTCCCAGTTTCTGTTTATAATCTTATCTTGTGGTCCAGAGACTTCATAAATTACTCATGCTAGAAAATAATTAAAGTGATAGCCCTTCACTCATTCAAAATTTTAACTACTTTATTGAAATTATGTATTAATTTAAAGCATGCCTCAATGTCTAATCTATGTCATTATTTTTATAAATACAATACATTCTTATGAGTGGAAGAAAGTACACATTTAAGTAATTTTGTAGAGTAATATCAATCTTTATGTAAATAAATACAAAACGTTTGATAGTGATAATAGTGATTAAATTAGACTCTCAAATCCACTTTGCTAATATTATCTTAACCAGCTCTATATTAACTATGATACATTTTATAGTATAGGAATATTAGGAAAAGGGCTGAAAATGATATTTTTGATGAAGTTTGACCCAGCAGATTAGTAAAAGGCTGCCCTCTCTTCTTGAAATGTGGATTGATGCCATCAAATTTCTGTTGGTAGCCTAAGGAAACTTAAATATAAAATGAGTTTATTCCTCACTTTTTTGTTGACTTACCTTGTTATTGAAGTGGAGCTATCATGTCATTTTTTTCTTTTCTTTCATTTATTTATTTTTAAAGTGGTTATAGTGGTACTTTTCAATAACTTTACACTCAGATATAAGTAAATAAATAGTGATAACCTTACTAAGATATTATTCTGTAAAAGTAAAGTGCTCAAAAATTTCATTTCTCTTAATCCAGATAAAAAGTTAACTTAACTAATGTTGTATATGAAGAGAATTCTGCAAAAGACAATGCATTTATCTGAATGCTGTCACCAACACTAAGTTCCAGGTGTGGTTTTGTTTATTCTTCTTGGTCTAGCAAACAAAAGAAGTGTTTTAAAAGTTTTTAGAGTATTGCTTTCTAGGCACAGATAACAGATATCTAGTGTTTCGAAGAACTGTTTAGTTAGGACTAAAATACATACTTTGTAAATCAATGGAAAGATTTCAGTCAAGGAGAAAGAAAGATAAAAAGCACAGATGTCTGATGAAACAAGTTTCATGAGTGGGTTAGAATTAGAGAACGTGTTTATCAATATAATAAAGGTGGTCAATGCAAAGTATAAAATTGAGAAAGTAAAGAAGCAATTGCAGAGTAAGCCTCCGGACATACAATGGGGCCGAATCTAGATAAGATTTAACGGGGAGGAGAGAACAAGAAGAGGCTCTGACGCCAACTCAAAATCACTTCTCTGAGGAGTACAAGAAAATTTAGTGCTGTATGTAAAGTAACTATTCTGCGAAAGAAGAAATAAAACAATCTGCTGCAAGTGAAAGGATAAAGATGCTAGGAAAAATGCTATTTAAGAAGAATGAAATGATTATCAACAGGCTAATATGAAGCAGAATAACTGTACCTTTATAATAAGGCAATTTTTTCATGTATGTCTAGAATATGTTTTCTTAGACTCTGAATTCCCTATTATTATCAATAATCATCGATTTAATTAATATTTAGACATTTTTGCTAATGTTGTCTTTTTGGGAACCTGTCATGCAAAATGACTGGAACAAGTGGAGTGACTGTGCCCTCCACCCATTGCCGGCCACGTGTCAGGCATAAATGGTGCTTAGTTCCAGATGTCCCTTAAAAGGGCCAGTGACAAGGTAAAAGCATCCACAGCGAGTCAGCATGATGGTGAGGGCTCTGGCCAGGCCAACTGAGAAATAATTTAGGAAAAGAAAACTCTCCTTTCTAGAGAAACAAAGAATTGGAAAGACTCCTAAAGGTCATCTGATCCAACTGCTCCATGTGAGAGCATTCAGATCCTCTAGCAGATGCAACACAGACGTTTTCCCAGTCCTTGCTGAGACTAACCCTCTCAATGAAATTCTGCTTCCTTCTCTCCCTGGGAAGAAAAGTTATGCAGTTGAAACAGACAGATAGGAAAATATAATTCCCTCTTTCGTTCTCCAAAACCGTGATGTTGAGATTTAGCTATATAACAAATGTCTCTCTTTTCAGAAAAGAGTGTTTTTTTAGCCTAGTTTTCCAGATCCTAATGTTTTACACCACATGATATTCTAATTTTATTTCTCCCCACAGTATACTCAGGCTAATCTCATCACTCCATTCTATATGTTCAATAGGCAGATTGTTCTCATTCTGGTGGTTATTTTGGGTTTCTAGGGCTGTGTGACAAACCATTCCAACACTTAGTGGCTTAAAACAACTTAATTTTTAATTCTCAAATTCTGCAGATCAGGAATTCAGGAAGGATTCAGCTGGGATGTTTTTGGCTTCATCTGGCTTCATTAGGGATCATTTGTTTAAGTTGCCTTTCAATATTAGAACATAAAGGGTACATTCTTTATAATGGTTTTTATTACATTATCTTTTATGGAGGTATAATTCTGTTTAACCTGTCCCTTATTGATGAACATTTAGATTGTTTCTAATTTTTTCACTATTATCTCATTGCTGTAATTAATGCCCTTTGCTAACTCCTTCTGGGTACCTATTGTATAAAGTTTTACAAGAAGAATTGCTGAATAAAAATATAACTGCATATAAATTTTAGTACAAATGAATATATCAACCAATAACCATTTAACAGGCCCACCTTAGGAGGATGAACAAAGTTTGCACCTCTTCTCCATTGCCATTCTGGTAGTAACCTGTATCACTGTTTTCATTTGCATTCATTTAAATATTAGTAAGGCTGAGCATATCTTTTTATGTTTCATGATTGTTTATAGTTTATTTCTCTGAATTTTTCTCTTTGTACAATTTTCCATTTTTATTTGGATGTTTTATATCTCTAAGCAGTGGGATATAATAAAAATATTAAGTGTTTGAGAACTGTAGTAATTTCTACAAATAAATTCTCTTTTAACTTTATTTATAATGTATTTTCTCACACAAAAGTGTTTTAACTTATAACTTATAATATTATTCTTCAATATTGTAAAAATATTCACCTATATTTTGTTTTAGTATTTTTGTTGTTTTATGCTTTATGTAAGCATTCAATCTATCTGGAATTTAGTTTCGTGTATGCTATGATGGAGATTTTTTTCTAAAATAAAAATCAGTCATCTATGCCCTGGCTGGTGTGGCTTAGTGGATTGTTTGACAGCCTGTGAACCAAAACTGTCTCCAGTTCGATTCCCAGTCAGGGCTCATGCCTGGGTTGTGGGCCAAGTCCCCAGTAGCAGTCACATGAGAGGCAACCACACTTTGATGTTTCTCTCCTTCTCTTTCTCCCTCCCCGCACCCTGGTCTAAAAATAAATAAATAAATAAATAAATAAATAAATAAATAAATAAATAAATAATAAACTCTTTTAAAAAACAGCTATCTAATTAACTATCATTTGTTTAATAATGTATTCTTTCTCAACTAATTTAGAAAATTAAATTCACTATATTTTGACTCTATTTTGTACCACAATTGCTTTGTCCCTTCTTTCACTGAAATAAACTGCTTTAACTTCTCTACAGAATGTGTTTTAATATCTGTGACACAACTTTCTGAATTATTGTCAAAATTTCTTGCTATTCTTGAAAATTCATTCTTCAAAATGATACAGAAAAAATGTTTAGCATTGTCTTATACAGTGTCATATTGCTTTTATTAAGTTAAATGTATATGTTAATTTGGGAAAATAGAACTTTTTGTAATATTGAATCTTTCCACCAAATACAATATTATAATTGCTTTATTTTATATGTATATAAATATTCCTTTATAGTTCTAAGTTTTATGGAGTTATTTTATATAGTTGTTTTATTTTTACAGTTCAACAATTTTTTCTATTTTATTTTCCTGTTTTCTTTTGTCTCTTGTTATTAATAGCAATAAGAAAGCTATCATTTTTACATGATCAAAAATTTTAACAATATCAAATTTTTACATTAACCAAATATTGAACCACTTCAATAACTTAACTAAATATTTCTTTTAGCTTGTCAGTTGATTAATAAATTTTCTAGATAAACATTTTTATTATATTTAAATAATGATCTTTTAGGATCTATTGTTCAATTGCAATTCTATTTATTTATTACTATTTCTGTGTTTCATTATAGTAGGTAGATCTTGTTGAAGAATATTAAATAACCTTTAATTGATACTTATAAAAATGTATTTTTTTTTAATTTTATTTATTTGCCCTGGCTGGTGTAGCTCAGTGGATTGAGCCCGGGCTGTGAAACAGAGGGTCACTGGTTCGATTCCCAGTCAGGGTAACTGCCTAGGTTGCAGGCCAGGTCCCCAGTGAGGGTCACGTGAGAAGCAACCACACAGTGATGTTTTTCTCCTTCTCTTTCTCCCTCCTTTCCCCTCTCTCTAAAAATAAATGAATAAATGATTGTATGTATTTATTTATTTTCAGCGAGAGGGGAAGGCAAGGAGAAAGAGAGGAAGAGAAACATCAATATTTAGTTACCTCTCATGCATCCCCAACAGGGGACTTGGCCTGCAACCCACGCATTTGCCCGACTGGGAATTGGACCAGTGACCCTTTGGTTCACAGGTTAGCACTCAGTCCATGAGCCACACCAGCCAGGGCCCCAAAAAATGTATTTCTTACAAATGTTTACTTTTGTTGGTGTTGGAGAGTGTATGACATGGTAACAGGTACTATAATGATTACTAGTATGTGGAAGGAAAATTAAGAATAGCTGACCACTTCCTAAATAAAACTTGTACTTCTCATGTGCAATGTAATTCACAGTATTTTAGGAAATTTATGACTGAGAAAAAGAGCATTGACTTATTTTGGAAAAGTAAATGGTTCGATTTGAGTTTCGAGGAGTAGAATTTTTTTTGTATGGTTTGATTTTGATTATTTTGTTTTTCCTTTTTGGATGAAAATATGTGTTTTGAAGAAAAATAGAGTATCATGCTAAGCGAAATAAGCCAGGCAGTGAAAGACAAATACCATATGATCTCACCTTTAACAGGAAGCTAATCAACAAAACAAACAAACAAGCATAATATAAACAAAGACACTGAATTTGAGAACAGTCTGACAGTGTCCAGAGTGGGAGGGGAGGGAATTTCGGGGGAAAAGGGGAACGGTTTAGAGCAACAAGTATAAAGGACTCATGGACAAAAACTATGGGGGGTGAAAATGGGAGGAAGGTGGGGAGGGCTGGGGTGGTGGGCTGGGGCGGGGTAAAAGACAGAAAACTGTACAATATCAACAATTAAAAAATACTGATTAAAAAAAAAATAGAGCAAAGATAGAACAGTGGATAAAGCCAGAACTAAGACTGGTAAGGAAGCCATAGATAGAACCTGAATGGATTCATGAGCGATGACCAAATAATAAGCAAGAATGGAAAAAAGATGTGTGTAACTTGAAGGAATGGGCCACGTCTCTCTTGTTTTATTGTACTATTTAATTCTAGCAATTGGTAGTATGACTGGCATACTGTAAGTACTTAATAAATATTGTTAAATGAGTGATTGAACCAGCAACCAATAAAATACATGGATTATGCCCATCTTCATCCCATGGCAGGTCTGTCCACCTCCAGATAATCCCAGGTGCCTTAACATCTAGTGTTAACATTCTCACTCTCAGTCCTAGTGAATGTATGAATGAGCAGCTTCTTCTCCATAACTGAGAGCTCTAACTTACATTTTAGAGCAGTATCTGGTGGGAGAAGGGAGATAGTACATAAAACAAGAAAGATAACTATTCAGTTAAAGTGAATAGGTTCTTGCTGTTTCACACCATTCTTGTCCTATGAGTCCTATAAAACAAATAGAAAGGTAAGGAAGTATGCTTATTTATGAGGAGGGAGATTTCAAACTACTATTGGTTCAAAGTTGCTGTGCTCCATAATAATATAATACTTTAAATAAAAGGAAACAAAAATGCATTAATGAATCTCAGTTATCATGTAAATCTCAGTACTTTCTCTGAAGCAAGACTGCCTAACTGTTCACCAGAGAATTTTGTGTAAGAAAAGTTATCATCTGTATCATACCATAAGAGAAAGCTTTCAGTTAAGACTTAATGAAATTTGAGAGTCTAAGACTTTTACATTGAAAGGCACATTTCTAAGCCCTGGTAACTTGGTAATGCCTAAATACAGGCCTTTAACCAGGAAGGTTTGGCGTCAGAAATGCACCGATGATTCAACCAAGCTTTCGTTTCAAATGTCACAGTATTATACGTTGAGATAAACAGAGAAACAACATCAAAAAATGCTAATTACTACAAAAAGTTCAGAAAAGCTAAAACAAAATCCCGTGGCAACAAAAACTGTATATGGAGATTTCACATGGTCTGATTTAGTCATAGCTGTGGGCTTCTTTAATGATTTTCATATGGTGCATTAGTTCAATCATCCCAGATTACTGAAACGCATGTTACTGAGTTAAGTAAACTTCTGCATAGGCTTTATTTATTTGCAAAATTTTGTCATTAAAAAAAACACGTCAACATAGAAAACTAGGTTCTACACCTAGCTCTGATCAGCTCAGCACCTATTGAACCCGTCATTCATGTTCTGTAGGATCCAAATACAAAATGAACCAGTTTATCTCTAAAGCTGATCCCAACAGCCCTTTCTCAGCTTCCTAAGTCCAGGTGGGAGTGGGCTTTGATGTGGATGAATACTGAAATTGAATTGAGCAGAGGATGACTGAACTCAGAGGTGCTAAGTCTACAAAATTCTTAGTCAAACAATCTAATTAAAGGGAAGAATGGAGTAGGACATAGATCGAGATAGGAACGTGGTTAGGAAAAAATGTGAGACATTCTATTTGGGCCAAAAAAGCTAATAGTTTAATGTCACTGTACTTAACAGGTCAATTTAGGGCACTACGGGTAACTGCATTTAGTATGTGCTTGAGGGTTGAATGGGAGACAGTTGCAGATAAAAATGCTGTATCAATCCAAAAAAATCTGATATCCCTCTCTACCAGAGCTATCATGGCCTAGCTGTCAAGTTCATAATTCTCAGCAACATCAGGAATGATTCCAAATCACAGGTTATATTAGCTGGGTTCGGCTGAGCTAAATAAGCATATACCACCTGCTCTACAGTGGGCTATAATGAGGTAATTGCAACAGACTGGGAAGAGATTGGTATAATGACTTTATCTATCTGACCCACTGACTTTATCTATATGACCAGGCAACAGCAAAACAGCCGGAAAATGGACTCTGCTCAGCCAGTTTGTTTCCTTGGTCATATCCATTGCCTGTTTGGATTTTGGACACAATCTGTTCGAAACTATGCTGGAAGTTTACTCTGCTGGGACATTCTGTATCAGCTACTCCAGGGTGATCTGGTTGTGTTCTGTCAATGTGCCCACCACCCTCACTTCAAATTCGGTGGCAAAACTGTTGAATGTGGAAAACTCAAGTAGGAGGGAAAGGATATTTCATGTGGTTTAGATTGGGCTATTTATTATGCCTGGAGGTTCCTGGAGGACAGAAGATTAATAGAAAATGCTCACTTGGAATCTCCATAGAAGATGTCCCAATCACCCTGGGAAGAGTCTATACTTTACTTTCACACTTGCACACTTGGGATATCGGAAAGGGAAGACGAGCAAACAAAGCCAGGAGTGAAAGGGCAAGGGTTCGATATATGTAAATGTTTCTGCATAAGTTGATATAAAACACATGACTCTGAATGACTTCCAAAATGCTTGAATTCCGTAAGACACACACAAAAATGAATGATCTGAACACCATCTGTTTGTCCTTTTGGTACATGTGGTAATGGTCACTTATCTGACTACCTGTGGATATGGAAATGCATTTGAAATAATGAAGGACCCTCTGCTCTATTATCATGACAACTACTAGTGACATTTGTAACCTTAGCAGCAGGTTAGAAACTATTTATGTCCACTCCCATTAAGAATTTTACCTCTTTTGACACATCCATTTGGTTCTGTTTGAAAGAGAAAATCATTAGTCTGACCTAAAACCACAAATGAAGACCAACTTCTCTCAAGTAATTTGCATATGCTTAACTATTTATGAGCTCCCTGCTGAGCATCAAAGGTGGTTATCAATCTACCTATACCCCAAACTTCTAGAGAACATTCAGTTTTTGTTAAAAACATGCTCAATTCCTACGAAATGAAACTTGAGGTCAGAAGCTTACTAGACAGTACTTTTGTTTCCTTGGAGAGCATTTAAGCATTTTTTTTTTTTTTTTGCAATGAAGAAAGTTTATCCATTCATTCAACAGATATGTATTAAGTAGCTACAATGTTCTGAGCCCATAGTCTAATTTTAGAAAATGTTTAGATCTCAAGAGTGTAGTGAATTAAAATCAATCTTATTTATCATCATCTATTCTTTTACCAGCATTCACAATCATTCCCTCCTCTTACCATAATTTAGTTTGTCATTTGTTGATAGATGGGCTAGATGACAGAATTTGGCAAAATGCAAAACATGGAATATCTCTTATATGAAGCATGTGTACTAGTTAAATATTAGGTCTTTAAACTTATTCACCATAGCTTGGAATAACAGCCCGTGAATACACACTCATCTCTTTTACTTGTATATTTATCTCAAGTTTTTATGTTTTTGAGTTTCCATCCAGTCTAAAACAAAAGCAGCAGTTAATATTGCTGCATTTAAAATCATTTCAGCGGTGAAGCAGCAATCTGGAGGAAATAACTGCTATTGCAAGTAAGTGTTATCCATTGTTTTGTTGCAGAAGTTACACTTCCAAGAAACAGTGCCTTATGCTTTGTTTATTTTACATTTTTTGATGCAAATGACTTGCCGTCTTAATCTGGGAATACATCAAAAGCAGAGCATTAGAATCTTTGTCCAAGCTACCAATACTCAGCATATTTTCTGAAATTACATGAGTCAAATAGCAAGATGATTGTTTAGAAAGTATAGAATAGCATCAGAGAAATTTTGGGCAAGAAAATTTTACTTCTGACCACTAATGACTTCTGAAGATTTTAGTTCAAGGCAAGAAAAATATTTCAAAAACAAAACAAAACAAAAGTATGTTTACTGATGCCTTTTTCAATTAGTCTTTCTTTTAAGTATAAAGAATAGAGTGCTTTGGGGTTTTTTATTTCAAAAATACAGATTCTATTGAATTCCAGCTGACGCTGCTGAAGGCAGTCTTTAAGATTTTCCATTATATGATGAAAGTGGTATTTACATTACTTCGCATCATGTTTCACTGTTGCATAATTATCACATAAACTATTTAGGAGTCATATGGGGGGAGTGGGGGAAAAATCTAAACCACCTTCCTGGGGTTTTGTTTGTTTTTCTTTCTCTCTTTTTTCATAAAGTGTTTATAAAATGGGCAAGTCTAGGGGAACTTTCTAATTTGTGGATGGTGGTTCCAAGCTGTGCCTATACAGTTTTATGACTGCTTAGTTCCAGAATGTATAAACGTATTACCCTTCTACATAACAAAATGCCTAGGAGAAGGCAATGTAAAAGAAATGAAGCAGAGGAAAATATATTGCACCGCTTTTTTTTACATTTAATTTAAAGTTGATATAAAGTGATTTCAGCTTTGAGGAGTTAGTGAATGCCTTCCACTTGCTGTTCCCTCGTTTCTTCTCAGCTGCATTTGGCCAACAAACCAGTCCTACCCGCTTTCGGAGAAAGTCCTGCAGCAGCTATTGGAGGAAGATGTGGTCTCTCCTCCAACACCTCCTGTTATTTATTTGGAAGCCAGATGGTTTTAGGTTTGAAAGTGTGTGTGTGTGTGTGTGTGTGTGTGTGTGTGTGTGTGAGAGAGAGAGAGAGAGAGAGAGAGAGAGAGAGAGAGAGAGAGACTGAGAGAGACGAGAGACAGAGAGAGACAGAGAGAAAGAGAGAGAGATTCCTCATAGTCTTCATTTTGTTATGCCAACTAATTTTTCAACGGGAATGGCAAAATTCATCATTTTACCAACAAAATATGTGCTACATTAAGTTCGGAACAAAATACCTGGCAGTCAAAATGTCTTAAGTACCATACATTTTGGTATACTGTATGTCTACTGTATGTCTAGGTAGTTGGTATGTAACAGAAAGAAAATGCAATGTTTGACATATTTCTTTGTCTTAAAAACATGATTTTTGTGAAAATCCACGATTCTGTATTAAGTAATATAAAATGTATGAGGAGGAATGTGGGAAAAGTTTTGACACATAGTAGGGCTTGATGAACAGAAGATGGGTTTGAATATGACTGTCACATGGCCTCAGTGTATTCCATGTTTTTGAGAAAATAGCAGTGTGTACTCCTACTTGTTTGCTCTGTGTCCAAACCACAGAGATTAGTCTAACAAACAAAACTTTTGCTCTGGTAGCAACTCTGCTGGGAATCTGGCCATAGGAAGAGCAGTGAGCGACACCGACTCTGCTCGTGCATGTGAGAGGGGCTCTGAGACCCGTGGCTGTCACCCTTCTTCCTCTTTTCCAGTGCAAAATTCTTGAAACAGCACTTGGCTGTCCCCTTCTCTACGTCTCCACCTTCCATGTCCGTCTCCATGCATTAAATAATCTGCTCACGGAGCAGCTTTTGCCTTCACTCTTCATGGAAATTTTTCACTTCAAAATCTACCTGGAGGTCTGTCAGCGGCCAATGAAAAGATCTGCTTCCATGACTCACTTTTTAACATTTAAAACATCACCTTTTCTTTGAAACAGGCCTCAGTCCTGGAATCTGATTTAGTTACTTCCTCCTTTGTAATCTCCTAGCAAATTGCTTATAACTTTCCTATTATTGTTACCTTGATGTCTTACAATTTATCTGTGTACATAGCGGCTGTTCTAACCAGACTTCATACTCCTGAAAAGCAAGAAATGTTACATTCATTTTTGTAACACTCATATATCGTAGATATACTGACCATATTTTAAAGGCAAAATAAATACTTATGGAATGAGTGAATAATGGGGAGATCTCTAACTAGTTTTAAAATAGCCTCTCTTTGTTCTATGATGAACTATTATGCTCTATCATTTACTTTAGGAAAGGAATCAAAAGATGCCAATGGATTTTAGGCATGGCTTTTTCTTACTAGCATACAGCCTCCCTGGAATACCATTTTTGTTACATTAAACCTCTGCTCAGTCATGCATGCAACAAATAACATTAAACGTCTATAAACAGGAGTCCTTAATGACTCATTTTGGGTTATACAATAAAGTCAAACCTCTGGGGATAGTCTAGCATTTTCAACATGCTTTATTTTTCCAATACACTCCACTAAAACTCATGTATTATACAAAGGATAGTGGTCTGACATGTTTGCAGTACAATTACTTTACTGAATGGTCTGAAGGTAGTGGGAGGAAGGAAGGAAGAAAGGAAGGAAGGAAGGAAGGAAGGGAGAAAGGAAGGAAAGAAAGTTTCCTAAATGTTTTTCTATTTCTTTACCAGAATAGAGGAAATACTTTTTAAATTATAAATTCAGATTGATTTGATATTTAATGGCATATATGTTTAAATTACTTGATTGTCAAAAATACTAAACTATCAATTAAAAGTAGAATGTCAAACTGGAAAATAATTATAACAATAATTTAGGTAAAAGGTTATTTCCTTCAGGGAAAAAATACCAACTTAGAATTAAATTTACAGATAGATAAGCACCACAGTCATACACGCACACACAAATACCTTGAATGACCACAAAAAAAACAGTTTAAAGGATAGTTTGATATTGTTTTTATCTAGAAACATAATGCTATTTTTCACATCTAAACATGGTGGTAAAACGTGGTTTTAATCTTTAACTTTTTAAAAATATTTTTTTAATTTTATTTTTAGTCCGAGGAGAAGGGAGGGAGAAAGAGAGGGAGAAGAACATCAATGTGTGGTTGCCTGTGGTGCACCCCCTACTGGGGGCCAGGCCTGCAACCCAGGCATGTGCCCTGGCTGGGAATTGAACTGGTAACCTTTTGGTTTGCAGGCCAATGCTCAATCCACTATTTTACTCAGAAACACAAATTATCTACACTGAGCCACTAAAATTAATAAAATAACAACACAGAAAAATCCACAAAGAGTAAATTCTCAGGCCACATTTTTGAAGCAATATACAATAAAATGAATAATTTTCAAAAGTAATATAAAGCTTATATACACATGCAACATACACATACACAGCAACCATTCTGAGAATTTTGAGAGAAGATTATCAATAAAATGCTTCCTTAAATTTCTACTGGATTCAACAAGACATCAAAATAACATTAGAGAGACTACCTAGCCCATAAAAAAAGGTAAATACTGCATATTAGAACTTAAATTGAATCCTTAATGTGATGGTATCAGGAGGTGGATCCTTTGGGAAGTAATTATATCATGGGGATGGAACCCTCATAAATGGGATTGAGTGTCCTTGTAAGAAGAGACCAGAGAGCTAGCTTTCTTTCCACTATGGGAAGACTCAAGGAGCAGTCAGCTACCTGCAACCCGGAGGAGGACCCTCACCAGAACCCAACCATGCTAACACCCTGATCTCTGACCTCCAGCCTCCAGAACTGTGAGACGTAAATATTTGTTGCGTAAGCTACTCAGTCTAGGATCATGTTATAGCAGCACAGACTAAAATAGTGATCTGCATCTCAGACTCACAGAACTACAGGTTTAGGTCACACCATGAGGCAAGCCACTGAGGCCTCTTGAAAGAGAGATGAGAGTGAGGGCCATTTAGAATGGATAGTGGAAGAGGAAGAGGATGAGTACAGTTGTGGCCCTGAGACTACCTGTACACAGAGGCTGCAGTGTTTCTCCTCAGGAAGCAAGTCCTACAGGAGCAACAGAGGACCTGCTTTCCATCCTATGAGTCTGTGAGACACCCAGGAAGGACTATGGTGACAGTGAAAATTACTGCTCAGCTCAACTGTTGCAGGAAGCGTAACCAGTCACTCTCCTCAGCTGCTGCTCTGGTAGATCCATCATGTTTGCACTAATGTCCCACTATCCACAGGCTGCTCCCACTTAATAAATACAGTGGCATTTGGGGGCAACGTAAACATGATCCTATGAGATCCAAAGTCATTTAAAGTATATACTTTGCTCAAGAACTTCCCACTGACATGGCCCAAGCTTTCTTAGAACTGCACAGCCACCTAAGACTGCTTCCCCTGCCCTCTTTCCTTCCCCTTCTTCATCACAGTGTTCATATCTGCCTCATCGTCTGAAGATATGTCCTACCTTGTGCGCCTTCTTCCCTTTTTTTCTTCATGGGTGTTTCCCAAAAAATCTCTTGTATGTCCGTTCCTACCCTGGCATCTGCTCCTCACAGAACCCAAATTAAAAACCCTCCAAATTCAATGGGGAAAGGGTCATAGAATAATGAGATATTAACATTAAAATGTTCTCTGGAAAAATTCAAGTTGATTTTTTTCTAAATCTTAGAAATAAAATTAATGCTGAAAAATCTGACAGAAAAGCGACACAGAGGATTGATCCCAAAGGGCTGACATTAAACAAATAAGAATCTAGAAAGTTCATAAGGCAGGGAAAAAGAAAAGAGGATTTCTGAGCACTAATAAGAAACCTAAAGCTTACATGAATAATATTCTACTAAATTAATTTAAAAAATGATCCACTTATAGTCAGGCATTTTGAAGTGTCAGAACACTAAATATAAAGGCAAAAGTTTAAACCTTTCATATGTTGGAACATAACTTGAACATGGGTCAAAACGGCAATGGAGTTCTCCACAGAAGTGGTCGATCTTAAAAGACTATGTATAAAAAAAATGGATTCAAAATTCTGACAGACAATAATGTTCAGCCTGGCTTATTAACAAGTTTAAAGATGCTACGAGCTAGCATTTATTAAGCCACAGGCACCATTTGAATGATTCATTTACTCTTTAACAATTTTATGAGTCAATGTTATTAATACCTAATTTACAGAAAAAGAAAATGAAGGGAAAAAAGGTTCATTAACTTGCTCAGAGGCACACAACTAGTAAATGGCAGAATCAGAATTCAAACCCCATAAAACTGAAATGGAATTCAGTTCTTTGAAATGCATTGCATCTCAATACAAACATTGTAGATTATAGACATTTTTCAGATACACGGTATGAAAATTTATGGTCTATGCATATTTGTTTAAGAAGCTTTCTTAAGATATGTAGAAAAATAGAAGTTAACATAAAATAAAACATAACTGTCCTAGACAGAATAACTCCTCTCTCCCAAAGATGTCTATGCCTTAATTCCAGAAACCTCTAACTCTCTTACACTTACATGGAGAGGGATTTTTGCAGGCATGATTAAGGTAAGGATCTTGGGAAGGGTGATTACCCAGGAGGGCCCAATGCAATCTCAAGCTTGCAGGAGGGAGGCAGGAGAGAGGAGGGGTTTTGAAGATTAAAGAGGAGGCCAGTAAAAGCTGGAAAAGGCAAGGAAACAGATTGTTCCTACAGCCTCCAGAAGGAACACAGTCCTGCTGCCCCAGCTTGGAGTGCTAACCTCCAAAACTATAGTATCATATGTTGCATTATTTTAAGTCTCTAGTTTTATAGTAACTTGTTACAATAGCAATAGGAAACTAATAATAGCAAAACAGAGTGCCAGAGATATGGAATCCAAGAAGAAAGACAACTTGTCCCAGAAAATAATTAGAAGTCCAAGATGAGAGCTTTGCAGAAAGTCCAGAAGCAAACTTCTGGGGTTGGAAAAGGTAGACACAGAGATCTCAGAGATGGAAATTCAGAGGGGTTGGGGGTGATGATTGATATCATTGTTCTATGGGGGGAGACATAAGATTTAACTAAGAAAGACATAGCATGGATAAATAAAAATTATTATAGACTCCTAGAAAAAATATCAAGTAAAGGAAATGCACTTATAAACACAACTTTTCTTGGCATGGAACAGCACCTCCAACACTGCAGTATAAATATTCTTTATTGATTTTACTAAAAATAGCAACTGAATTATATTAGAAAGATGAGGAAATGAGAGCTAAAGTTTTATTGTGGGAGCTAAGGTTATATTCAAATGATAAATTCTCCTCTGTCTTTAGATAGTTAATAGGTAAAATATGAAATCAGTAAGCCAATAAAAACAGAAACACATATGCAGAGACAGAGAAGCTACCACTTGAAAAAAAGAACTAAAAGGAGCTGCTCTTGGGTCTGGAAGATGGGAGGGAAATGGAGAAGATATTCTACTTTGTCACTATATTATTACTTTATATTGTGTTGATATTACTTTATTTTTGCACCACAAAAATTAATTTAATATAACTTTAATTTATTTAAGATAAAAACAAATAAAATGTAAAATTAAAAGACATACATGAATATTTAACTGAGATTGTAGGCATAAAAGCAAAGAAACCACAAAAGTGAGATCAATAAATGTGATTCTCTAAAATTTTTGCATTGTTATATATAAAATATATATATACTATATATACTATATATACTATATATACTATATATACTATATATATAATTAGAAACAATTGACAACAGAAAAAACCTATTTGCAACAAACATGATAAGGAATGTGTATTCTTAATGCATAAATAACTCTTTGCAGTCAATAAAATTTCAAACCTTCCTGTGAAAACATTGGCAAAGTACATGGACAAGTCAAAGAATCATGAATGGTCAATAAACGTAAAAATAGATTTAACCTCTATAATACTCAACATTATGTATATTAAAGCAAAAAGTAGTTGCTTTTTTAATTTATAAAAATTAAAATAACAAAATTGATTGTTTCCAGAAATATGCTGGTATGAGAATTCAGAAATGAGAAGATAAGAATACAGCTTTTCTGAAAGTGATTTAGCAATATATAGTCTTCAAAGTGTTCTACCTTTTGAACTAGTGATTCCACTTCTAGAAATCCATTCTGAGAGAATAATGGGCAAATGTACTTGAGATTTATGTACTTGAACACAGTGTTGCTTATAATGGTAAAAATTGTAAATAATCTAAATGGCCAACATTAGGAGACTATTTTAAGATATTATGACACATGTTCAGTCATTACATTTCTTGTCTATGAGGATTACTTCACAGTGAAAACATTTTAAGATACACTTGCAGTTAAAATATATTGAATAGACACTCATACATATGCTATACATTCCAAAGGGATTCATACATATATGTATATATACACACGTAAATATAAGTGAAAATATTATGTTATATATGATGTTAGTATTTTAAATTTATTTGCCTTATTTTTATAAGAAATATTTTAAGAAATATATAAGAAATATTTTTCTTATTGTATACAATGCATTTTCATATATATATGAAAAACCAATTAATTAGCAGAACCACAATGCAAAAGCTATTTGTTTTATTTCCTGCAACTATGATTTTTGTATTGGATTCTTGGTAGACAGTAATTTCTCTATCAAAGTAATTCTTGACCTAAAGAAATGAAATAGCCTCTTATCCAAGCACAAACTTCAGAAAAGTATACTTTTTCGGTATTTGATTTTCTCCATGATTCTGTTATCTACCAGCTCCAGCCTTCACTTCCCTTCCTATCCAAACTTGTACCCTAAGTGATTAACTTCAGATTCTTCACTAATGTCTTCAGCTCTCTCTTTATGCTTCTACCATACCACCAAGACACTGTACCTCTTCTTTTGAGACACTGAAAATAAACATATGAAAAATGATTAATTGCTTTTCAAATTTACATTTATATCCATCTTCCTCAGAAAATACTCCTTTCTTTCTTGATCTATACTTTATTTATTTCTCTTTATTTCCCATATCCTCATTCTTCCTCTCTCAATATTTTCTGTTTTCAGTAGCAAATCCTTCCTTTCCGGCTATAAGGAAGTCACACCCTATGAGATTTCAGTGGTTTTCAAAGTGGAGAGATCTGTAGTAAGAGGCAAGTGTTCACCAGGAATGGCAAGGCTGGGCGTTGGGCCTCCTAACGGGGCTTCAAACTGTTCTCTGGAGAAAATCTAACATTTTTAGTTATCAATGTGCAAATAGAGGCTGGATAATATCAGATCTGTCCTGAAAGAATCCAGCCACGTACTATGAAAAATAGAGACATTTATTTGAAAAGACACCAGATGCATGAAATATTGTACATAGGATAACAACCTCAGTCCCCTTCAAAGTAGGCGTGTTGGGACCTTAAACAGTTCTCCCAGCACCTCTTTCACTGTTCAAAACACTGCAAAGTCCTTTGTTGGAATCATCATCAGCTGCCCAGTTGTATTTTCCTGACTCTTATTGATAGTCTGAAATCTCTTCCCTCTCAAAGGTGATTTCAGTTTTGGGAAAAGCCAGAAGTCACAGGGCACAATATCTGGGTTGTAAGGGGGCTGAGCCACCTGAGTGATTTGATATTTTGCCAAAAAACTCTGCACCAGATGTGATGCATGAATGGGCATGTTGTTATGATGAAGCTGCCGATCACCAGTTGCCCATAGCTGTAGCCATTTTCATCATATTGCATCTCTCAACTGATGAAGAACATTGAGGTAGTACTCCTTATTAATTGTTTGGCCCGGAGGGGTATACTCATGATGGACAACACCTTCCCAATCAAAAAACACAATTAACATGGTCTTGATCTCGTTGTGACTTTGAAGCATTTGTGCCACCCTTTAATTTGTGCTGCACTCATTGCATTGTCCCTGAAAGGCTTCTGAATCCTCCAAATAGGTTCTGCAGAGGAGTGAGCTTAACACAAAATTCGATGCAGATTTGTCCCTCTACTCGCTCAGTCATTTTGAATTAAATGGCCACACAGTACACATGCTCACTTGAGGGCACCTACTGCCCACAGTGACTAGTACAGTGACGTTGTCATTGTTCACACGTGCACATTCCAGTCCACTCTCCTTGGCTGCCAGGTTACACTGACATTGTGCAAACCATTCTCATATATTAACAGTGGCTGGACTTTTTCTGGACAGACCTTGTATTCTATAAACTGAGAGGGAGTGCACCAGCACGAACTAACTCAGGAGGAAGATCCTCTAGCTTTAAACCAAGGCTCTGTCACTTATTAGCCCTGTAATTTTGCAACAATTCGGTCTCCGGCCTCAGTGTCCTTCTACATGAAACAGGGCTCATGTGACCCATATCTCACTATAAGAGCCAAACTTTTACTATGGAGAGTTTGTATGAAGAGCCTAAGTAAAGACCAAATAATTTACTATAATGCCTCACACAGAAAATACTCAATAAATATTAGTTGCTATTTTTAATTCTGCTATTATCATTATTTGGCTGATCTGGTGGAATGTCTGTAACCAGATTCTTGTGGTCAGATGAAGGTAATTATGTCATCCATATGTTTTCTTTTTTATTTAAAGCCAGAATTCCATGAATTCCAATGAAAAAAAGAATGGATAGGCTTGGTATCTCAAAGAATTACCACATAACCCTAGAGATTATTGCCTATTTTATTTGGACAGAACAAGTGCAAGTTATTGGAATTCCTCTGGTTGTTAATTTTTTTTTAAAGAAAGGCTATAATATACTGCAATGAGTTTCTTTGTTTATTAAGGGTGTGTTAGAGATCAGTTCCTTTTTGTTAAATTACAATTTTACAAGTTCAAAAGATAGATGAGTCATAGATAATAACTGTTAATTAATAAATAGTTAATAAATTATGGAGTGACTTCCCATTTACACTATTAATTAAGCAAACTTTCATTGATAGCCCACTGTGTTGCAGGCTAGTGCCCTCATAGAATTTATAACCTAATGTAGGACTAAAAAATAACCTTATAAATACACATATACTTATAAATGGTATAAAACGTTGTGCATAAAAGTTCAGGGTTATTCAAAAACTGTAAAAAGATAACGAGTGTCATTCACTGGGATGGAGAAATCTAGAAAAGTGGCAGATTTGAGGAGGTCAGGCGTTCAGTTTCACATACGTTAAGGATAAAGATGCCTGTGAGACTTGCAACAGAGATTGGTAAATTGAAATTTGCAGATATAGATCATAAACTGTGGGCTTGTTTGTTTGTTTTCCCCAAAGAGAAGATTGATATATTACAGTAACGACAAAGTGATTATTAATGTCATAAAAAGGATCGTGAAAATATTGATGAAGTAGTTGTTGGATGTATTTTAACTTGGGGCTAGAAATGGTGGAATATAAACGATAGATGGCCATAACTCTGCTCTACACACATTCCAGATTGGCAAAATGCACAATAAAGGGACTGTTTCTTCCAAATTGTTTGGTTCTACAGATCAACATAGTGTTTGGCAAACAAAATGTATTTACTCTTTTCCAGGGAGAAAAACACAAACATAAGTAAATATCAAAGGATATTTATTTAACACTGTTTGATCACCACTACTCTACTATCCTACAAATAAAGTATTACCCTTGAAGTTATAGATTTCTCTCAGATAAATTACCCAGGAGTCTTGGTACAAAAAGTTCAACTTTTAAATGCTGGGGCACTGGCATGCTGTCCTGGGGAATTCATAATAAGCACTTTGATTAAGTGGCCTGAACTATGAGTGGAGGCTGAGCAGCAGAAAGCAAATACACTGGCAGAAAAAGCAGAAATCAGAGTATTTTCTGAATTTTCACTAGTTTGGTAGAAAGTGAACTTCTAACATAGTAGCAGGCTTATTACTAGCACTTAGTAGGAAGCTTAGAAAATCATTTGCTCATCTGAATTTCTATGAGGAAAAGCATGGCTACACTTGTGGGCACGTGCTTCCTATACCATGAAAGACCTTAAAGGTAATTGCTCACACTTTCAGCTGTGATGAGGTGGTGAAAACTGACGTCAACCTCAGCAATGGTGTTGTGAAAGATGTTTTGACAGCCCAAGAGTTTAAAGACTGATGTGCTTTGTTCCATTGGCCATGTTTAAACCAAGTAAATTCTGAAATATTCTGAGAACAGAAGCATCCTTTTTCTAAGCTTATTTTGACTTTTTGAGAAAGCAGAGGGGAAAAAAGAAAGAGAGCTTCAACCATAAGTCTCTCTACTAATCTTGAGGGCAACTATACTACCTTGAATATAATTTAATTTGAAACAATTAAATTCATTTAAAAATAAGGAAGGAAAGAAGGAAGAAAAGATGAAATGGGAGAAAGAAAGGAGGGAAGGAGGAAAGCAAAAAGAGGGAAGGGAAGAAGACAGGGAAAAAGAACAGTCTTAAGATAAATTTATTAAATCCTAGAACTACAAGGAGCTTTAAAAGCATTCTAGCCCAATCTAGTGATGAATTTGGTAATCCTCACTTTCCCTCAAACTATTCTTCATCCATCTTGATCAGTCACAGAAAAAGGGAACCAGGTCCATTCTCTTGTTAGACACACCTAATTTATTATTCAGTTTTTCTTTTATGACTTTTAACTTGCCATCTAATAACTTTTACTCATTGGCTCTAGTTCCAAACTCTAGACTTATCGAGTAACGTCCCCTTCCTTCTTCTCATGAAAGCCCTTCAGTACATAAAGCCCTATAGTCTCAGACACTCATGAAAGGTCCTGATCCATGAAGATGCCTGGTCTTAGCAGAATCACAGCGAGCAGAAGCAGACCATCCTGGAAAGGAAATGCCACTTTAGGAGTAGGCTATTACATCATTCTGATTAGAGAAAATATTGTAGCTGGACTCTCTTGTTGTAGACATTTGTTAAACATTAAACACTGAGGCCCATCTCCGCAGGGAAACTATAAACAACAGAAAATGGGGTCAGCCTTGCACAAGGGAGCCTGCGGCAGAAGTTTTCAGACAGGAACGGAAAGGATCGGTGTCTCTAATGCAGTTAGTAAGGCAGTTCTTACATTTGCTCTTTGGTTCAGTAACACTGGAATGATTTGATTCTACTAAATCAGAGTCTGTTCACAAAGGCATTGTTCTGTCTCACACAGGGAGGTGGGGAGCTAAAGAATTCATGAAGGAATTCACTGTGGCGAACACAGTGGAGCCTCCAGTTCTGGGCAGACTGACAGGAAGTTCCACTGTAGCTCCTTTCCAGGCCCTTAAGATGATAGATGAGCCCTGTGTAGGGGCAGGGATCATGGGGATCTTAGTAAATTCAGAGCTCAACCACAGGAAAGAAACCAAGACTGAAGATGGCATATTTCTTATAGAAAAATTATCTTTTTTTTTCTTTAAAATTTCAATTACAGATTCTCTGTAGCTACAGTTGAAGTTGTGCAAAGGTTTGAAATATGGAGAGCAAAGGTTTGAAATATGGCAGCTAATAGATTTAGAATAATTTCTTTGCTTCTATGGTTAGAAAAATTGTCCACATTTAAATCCACTGGAGGGAACACGATACCTGAGAAATCAACTCAAAATAAAAAGTCAAATCCAACCAGATAACCAGTCAAATAGGATTATGATGATGTCAAGAGGCAAGTTACATCTTGTGGAAAAGAGCCACTGGGCTGTGGGTCTCCTGACTTTGAAGACAAATCCTGATGGGCAAGTCCCTAGCCCTAGTGAGAGAAGTAGGTAGAGATTGCTTAAGTCTAAACATCAAACTGAGATGGCATCATTAGTAGTAGGAAAAGCTAATGATATTTTCTATAGTTTTAAAATTATAAATGAGATGTTATTAGAATTAGTGTAGGGAGTTTTCCAAGTGGAACCAAACAAGAAAAATATTCTTTGTATTCACAGTGCTAGTCTTGGAGAAAAAGGTGGTAAGCGGTTTTTATGTTACTAAATTAGGTGATATTATTTTTAGAAATGACATCTTTGGATTTCTTGGCTCACAACAAACTCTCTCAGTGATCCATTTACCTTCTGAAATAAGGCCCTGATAACCTTGCTTCTATTTGTCCTTGAATTAGAGCAATTATATTTTCCATAGAAATCAAGCATAAGAAATGTTCATGCGGTCTGGACTTGTGTTTTGAATGGGATGATATTAACTCAGGCATCTGCCAGGTGGTCTGAGAAGCAGAGGGAGCTGTCTGCAACAGAAATGCAAAGAGAGGCAAATATGAGATGCACAGGGTCCTTTCTAGTTTATGGTTCCAATTTCACATTATAGTTCCAAATTTTTTCAGACTGAGGGCCAACATATGCCTTCTTGTATTTTTGATGAGCTACCTCTATATTCTTTTAATAAACCTGTCTCTTTTGCTATAACTAATCTAGGTATGGTGTTATTGTTGTTGTTGTCATTGATAACTGAAGTTCTACTTACCATGGAATAGAGCTGTGTTCCTGCTTTTGATTTTCCACAGACCTCATCTTAGATGTAAAATCATGTTTTGATCAATGCTTCCTGTAGTCAATCTGAACAGCCTAGCATAACCCTAGGTAGGGTAAGCCCTCCAGAGAAGGCTTCTGGCAAAACCATGCATGCTGTTTCAATTTACTTTAGCCAATGTACCCATGCATGAGATTCAGATTATGTGTTTAGATACTAATCTGGGTGCCAGGGTTGCATTGGTGGACATGATGGCTTTCTAATTTACAAGGAGACTGCAAAATCTGTGGAGAAAGCTAAAGAGAAAATTTCAGTGCAGTGTGGTGAGTCATAAAGTAGGAGTAAACCTGGATGACATGAGAGCACAGAGAAGGGACATCTATGCCAGTCTTTAAAGATTCGGAAAGGGTTTCCAAGGGAAGTGAAGCATTTCCCAAAAGATAAGCAGGAGTTGAATCAGATTAAAGAGTTAGGGATAAGGGAAGCAGATTCCTAGGCCAAAAATAAATCTTAGGCCAAAAAATAAATTGGCTTACAGGTAAGGGTTAGCATGAGTAACTTTTCACTATACCTGGCAGCTAAAATTCAGAGTAGGAACTGGTGAGAAATAATGCTAAAAAGAGCAAGGTCCAGATCCAATGTGAGGACAGGGATTTGATGCTAAAGGCAATGAAAACTCTCTGATGGATGTCAAGCAGGAGAATTACATAATCAAAAGGGTGTTTTTTAAAAGATCATGCTCTTCTAAATAGGTTGGAGGATATTAAGCTTGCTTCCAGACAGACCTAGAGAAGTGAGCTGGTTCAGTAATCCATGCCAAACAGGAAGGTACCCAGGCTCAGTAGAGTTAAGCATGAGGATTGAGAAAATGAAATAACACAGCGAGCTAATGACCAAGGCATTTTTCTGGGGAGATTGTAGAGATTGTACTGAAAAATCTGAAATAGTCAGGTCATTTCTTACCGTGATCCAAAAACCAAAGGCTTCTATGCCAAATAGAAGGTACATCTGAATATTTCAATAGTTGTTTCCATTCCAGAAGAAAACTTGTATAGTCTTGGTAATTTTTGTAGTTATCTGAGCCTCAGAAGGCTTCAAGACTGGATTGGAAACTTTACTTAACCACTTTACTGCCACAGACATTAGAAAGCCTGAGGCCGGCCATAAAGAAGTTAATTCAATGAATATTCATAATCAATAAATATTCATTAAACAATATTTCCGTTTCAGGCATGCTGTTGCTCCTGGCAGGTCCCGCCTGCATGGCAGAGTGCACTTGTTAAATGAGTGTTGCTCATCGCAGAAACACCTTATGGGATTTCATGAAAGAAGCTGTATTCATCTACAATACATACAGCTGTGCAGAGACAAGTTTGAACAAATTCTGTACAAAAGAAAAAAAAGAAAGCTTTTCCTCTTAGGTACAATGCTTGTGTTTCACACGTCAAATATGTGGCCAAACATGTGAAACTCTGTGGGGGAACCAAATAGACTTCAAAGCGTTTTATTTCTATCTCTATTTGCTAGGTAAGTGCAAACGCGGTGGTCCCTAACCAGCTCCATGGCTGTCTGATAGAAGCCAGTTTTTAAATACAAATAAGAGCTGTGATCATAAATGCTCAAAAATACATTTTTGAACTCTATGATGGCTTTTGAGAAAGCCATCCATTTCATGTTAGAGAAAGTAGCTATGATGCTGTATACATTCCAATCAGAGTTTGTGTGTTCTATTAAGATAAATTATTTTTCTAAAAAATGGCAATGACTACTCACAAGTGTTTCTTACTAAAGAAGCCAGAGGAATTCTGTGTGACCACCACCCAGAGAATCTTCACACCTTCTTCCACACTGATAATAACATATAAAAGCCTACTGGATATTGACGGTAAACAGATAAATATTACTACACGATGTTATCTGCCTCAGAATTTCCTGCTTAATAATACTGTGCAAAGAACCAAATTTTCAACAGGTTGTTTGTTTTTTTTCCCACATTGTTAAGATGCTGCAAGGCTCTTGTTTTCCATTGATTTCATGGTTGCCACAGGGAAACCAGGCTGTTCGGCTGGGTTCTAAAAGTTTGAGGAGCTTCCACTTAGTGTGTAGTAATATTGCCCTTCTCTCAGGTACCTCCTATTCTCTCCTCACGCCTGAATATCCACAATCAGCATCCTAACTGGTAGGTAAATTAAGCACATATAAAACTCCAGTTGTTCTGCCACCATGCTGCCAATTAAATCAAAAAGAAGGTTCCCTGACAAAGAGCATCTTTAGCACGAGGCTTCAGACTCTCTGAAGGAGTGAGCCGAGAAGCTCTGGAAGACTCATAGAAGCTTTATAGGACACTTAATGAGTTTTGTTTGTGGTTGTTGTCATTGTTGATTTTCATTATTGTTCAGGTTCTTTCACAGAACTCCCTTCTACATGCTCCCAGCAACCTTCATTCCCAGGACAATGAGTTTGCCTGTAGAGGTAGATTTCTCCAACTCTCACAATTTGACATTTTATTTGTTGTCTTCAAATTCTGGACTTTAATTAATCTTACATATTTTGGGTAAAGTACTAAGGCTCTTGATTCAGTAAAGATGGCATTTACTGTCCTGTTCCTGGAAGCCTTTGAATGGAAAATGTGACAGGTAAGAGGCTGGCTGGAAGAGCTTATTGCTTCAAGCACACAGATGGAATAAGAAGCCCCAGCCAGGGTGCTATCAAAGGCACAACGATATCCTTATATTTTTCTGTCTCAGTGAACCTTCTTTTAATAGTTCTTAAATTACCTGTTTTTCCTTTTAAAAAAACTCATACAGAAACTACAGGACTCTCATAGCCTAAATAACTGCCTGTCAAATCCAGGTCACTAATTAGCCAAATTAAATTTTTCATATACTCAACAATCACCCTCACTTCTGGGCACCTGCTATTCCTCCAAAGGAAACTTTAAAAGTCACCCTATTACCTAAGCAATTTTAATTGCATCTGTGGGATATTATTAGTGTTATTAGTGAGTTGCTTGGGCCAGCTTATGAATAATAATTATAAAATACAATAAATTTTTAAATGTAAATTATAAGAAAAATTAATTCAAATACTTTTCTTGGGGACTAATTTTTAACCCAAGCTGAGCTTTGTCTATAAATTTTTTTTTTCAGCTTGAGAATAGAGAGCTACAATGAAAACCTTCCACTTAAATTGGCTCCATGTGACACTATATTTTACAAAATTGTTATTAGGGAAGTATAACAAATTGACTTAAAAACTATTGATTGTTAATAATATCTTTGTTACCACGATAGTTTTGTCTAATAAGAAAGATCCCTTTGCCCTCGCTGATGTGGCTCAGTGGATTGAGTGCCAGCTTGCAAACCAAAGGGTTGCCACTTCGATTTCCAGTCAGAGCACATGCCTGAGTTGTGAGCTAGGTCCCTAGATGGGGGAGTACAAGAGGCAACCACACATTGGTGTTTCTGTCGCTCTCTCTTTCTCCCTCCCTTCCCTTCTCTCTAAAAATAAATAAATAAAATCTTTAAAAAAATAAATACAAATTATAATTAAAAAAAGGTTTTTTTTTATTCAAATCTTGACAATCTGTGTCACTAAGCTATAAACAGACTGTTTCTTGTTTTTAATTCAATGAAAGATATCATTTTCAAGGGAATTTCAAGGAAAAACAAAGAGTTAAAAAACAAAGATATGAATATCAGTCCTGTTTTTTATTAGAATTCCCTAATCACCATAAATTTCACATTCAATCTAACAAAGGCCATTCATTTGGAATGTCACATAGATACTGTCTTCTGGAACAATGCAACAGGATCGAAAGGATGAAGGGGTTGTGTTTTTATATTCCAATCCCATTCTTCTTACCACAAATTATACCTAATTTCAAAAGGTAGTAGAAAATTAAATATGATAATGTTTTCATGGAGTTTTTCAGTTGATTAAACACCCTAAGAAACTCTTTTGCAAATGCATTTTCTAAACTCACCGTAACTAAAACTCCTATCCCTACTGTTCTCATTTCTTTCTTCTCACATGAAACACAGGTATTCTTGCCACCTTGACTTTGCTCCAGGTATGGCTTTCCTCACTGCTTGCTCACCGTTCCTCCAAGCTGGGAATTGCAGACCTGAAACTGACCGGACAGCTGGTAAGTCCCTAAGGCAGGGGTGTCAAACTCATTTTCACCAGGGGCCACAGCAGTCTCACGGTTGCCTTCAAAGGGCCAAATGTAGAGCTCCTTGCCCTAGATAAGGAGCAGTTACATTTATACAGTCCTAAAGTTACATCCGGTCCTTTGAAGGCAACCTCCAGGCTGATGTGGGCCTGGGTGAAAATGAGTTTGACACCCCTGCCCTAAGATGTTGGTAAAGCTGGGGAAATAGAATCAGATATTCTGAGCATTTGCTCTCACATTTCATAACAAAACCAAGCAAAAGAAAAACAGAAACAAATCTTCTTACAATAACATGTACCTTTTAGCTTGTTTTATCCCATGAGGAGCCAGCTAGTTAGTTACCCCGGTCTAAATACTACTTTTTCAAATCTCAATTATTTGTTTTAATTTTTATTGAATTTATTGGGGTGATATTGATTAATAAAATTATATAGATTTCAGGTGTACAACTCTATAACACATCATGCTAAGTGAAATAGGCCAGTCAATATGATTTCTCTTATATGTGGAACCTAATGAGCAATATAAGCTAACAAACTAGAAATCTTGTTAACTATTTAGGTGCTGCAGTAGATGGAGCTGAAGAGCTAGAGCAAGGCTTGTAAATTAAAAAAAAAAAGTCTTCACTTTCCTGATTCTGTATGTAGCTTGGTGAACCAAGGGCATGGTGAAAAATGATGTCAGAGCTTCTATCCTGAGGGACACTGTCTCTTATTCTCTCAACATCTTTCAATAGATTATATCCTATAGTCTCAGGACCTTTGCTAGGCTTATTTGGAAACATCTTTAAAACCAAATGACTTTTAATTGCTATCATTACCAGGTTACTGATACAACATTTGACAGCTACTAGCCAATCATGTCTATTGTGTATTTAATGGGACAGCTTATCAGCCATAGAGGGAACTTAATTAATTAGGTATTCTCCATTGTAAAGTAATACACAAACATTCAGTTCACACTGATATGAGGTTAGTAGCATGAGTCATAGTACAATAATATACTGGTTATGTGTATGGAGAAACTGAGACTGGGAAGTTAAAAATGATACATTCAAGGACACAGAAGTTTCAAAGACAACTCAGAATAAAACTTGGATTTTCTTGCCACGTGTGCTGATTCTCAGGAAACTCTTCCATTACCACGAGGGGCAGCAATAACAACAAAGGACCCTTTGGAAATGTGTTTTGCATACAGATTTAAAACTCACAGAAATGGAATTTAAAAAGCAGTGGTAGGACATGGTAAAGGTTAGCTGACTGCTAACTGTAAACTGGTAATCTAGCTGGCTTTTTATTCTCTATTCTCTCTGCTCCCCTAACCAAAGGGAACAGTGGTGTCCATAGCACCACCAAGCTTGATAATTTGTTCTTTTACTCAAATATATTTTGGAAAGATGAAGTGTGTGTGTCAGTTGGCAAAACAGCATGACTCTCTTAGCCTTTGCTCGCTTTATCCTGAGCCAAAAAAAAATGTAGATCCAACAGCATCTGTTTCCACTGCCCATGCAATTCCAGTCATCAAAAAAGCCTAAGTGTTGGGAAGGAAGTCCTGAGAGCTTTCACATGCCTGCTCCTTACCAGGAAAGCAACTTTCTTCCCTGCATTCATTCTACTTCCCTTACACTTGTGTTTGACTCCAAAGTTCAACTGGGAGATAACTTAAGAGGAAGTCAAGGGGAAAAGATCAAGGGTTACAAATTGTATTAAGTTCCATGACTGGAAAAAAAAAAGATGTCAAATAATTTCATGTGGAAGCTAAACAGAATGGTCTTTAAAGAGGGAACAAAAGGAACAAAAAACAATCATCCTCAGGTCCTGAGAAAATTATGTTAGAATATACTAGATGAAGCATAAGAAATTTAACATTTTTGGAGAATTTCAGGAGACAGACAAAAAAGTCTTCAAATAGGGTAATGAAAAAGGGGGGGGAGGGGACATACATTTACTACATCAGTTTCCTTGCAAAAAACAGAGATGGAAAATTTAGAATTTCTAAAAGCAAATGCATACAATGGCATTCTCTTCCTTGCTTTTACTTATTGCTTTATTCTTGTCTAAGAAAATGCAACAATAATTCACCAAATAAAGGCTGGGAAAATGTGAATTAAGTTAGAGGAAAAAATTGGTTATATTGTGTAATATATATGTTACAATGTATATATATTTATATATAAGTTATATATAACTTATATTATATACAACTTATATTATATATAATATATAACTTATATATAAATATAATATATAACTTATATATTATATATAACTTGTTAATATATAAGTTACAATGAGCACAGTTACAACGTGCTCATCCTTCCACCTCAAGTACCTCAATATATGTTGTAAGAAGACAGATGGAGGATCAAAGAAATGCATTTAGAGAGGGAAAGTATCTTTTTTGTTTTGTTTTGTTTTGCTTTGTTTTGTTTTGTTGTGCATGACCTGTTGACATTTTTAACCAATTAACAGCATAAAAGGTTATATAGAAATATCTCAAGCATTGGATTATTATGAAAAGTGCTTTTCCAAAGCTTGTTAACAGAAAAATAATCATAGTGATATAAAGATGTTTTTATAACATTTTATTTATATTTTGGAAATGGATATACAGAAGCAAATACACATTGATATAATTTTAATGATCGTTTATTATTTCATTACAAATATTAGTAAATTTAAAAAAAAATAAAGACCATTTTAAACCTAAACATTTGTTTATATCACTCTGATTATTTCCCTATAACAAACTTAGGGAATATTTTCCACAGTAACTCAATGTTCAGAATACTTCTGTGTAGGAGACCATTCTGCATGGTGTGGGACCAGCTCCCACTTGGAGATGCACAGGACCCACACCCACGGATAGGTTCTCCCATGGGGAATCAGGCCTGCAATGTGTCTAGGCCACTTTGAGTTTTGCTTTTGCTAAAAACTCCCTCACCCTGAATTGAGACAGCAAGTGCTTATTGTAACTTCCTAAAATCCATGCTAAACCTTCCTAGGATGAGTGTAACTGGTTCGATCACTTTTCCCTTTTTCGTTTGCAAATATCCTTCTGTGATGCAATTAGTGGCATTGGATCCTTTGTTGTCTGTGAAAGGTAACCACCTGAAGTGAACCTGTGCATCGTAAATGAGGATCATAATGTAATGTGGGGAGTAACCCAATAAAGGCTTGTCATGGTGGAGGCCTCAGGTTCTCACTCCCCTTGAGAGAAAAGCCATGCTCTCCCTTTTCCTCCACAGGACTCAGTAGTCCCTGTGAATGTCTCATTTCATCCATAATGATGCAGACACTTCAGGCCCGTGTTTGCATCACTTCTGTACTTTATTTAACATGGGCAGTGGGTTAGTTGGTGACTTTCTCAAGGCTATGCACAACCTGCCCTTGTATCTCACTCTCTTTATAACTGGGGATTAGATTTATTCAGGCATATTCAGATCTGATCCACCCATGATAACAAATCTTTCACTCAAAACTTTCAGCGCCATATTTTTAATATTGGAGAATAATCTGATCTAATATACATGGTTTTGCTTTATATTTATTATTCACAGCTCTTCTCTTTCCATCTGAAACTTAGTAATAAAAATCTAGTTATATGAGCCAACAACTTTGTGACATTAAGCCATCTGTCTAGCCTTTTATATTTTGACTCAAAAACAGGCAATCAATGACTTCCCAGAAGAATTAACAGAGGATTTCACAAAGAATGAAAGGAAACTTTTGCTTAATTATAGTCTGTGGAGAAGTTAACACACATTAACCTCTCAAATGATACATATTCTTATTATTAAACTTTTACAAACAGTACCTTCATCTGTAGTTATCCTCTATTTACATACATCTATAATTATCCTCTATTTATGGTTATAAATCCTAGGTATTTACCCAAATATTATAGTACTATAGTACAGTATCAGACTAAAGATGAACTCTGTAGAAAGATTTCAGAGGTAAACTAAAGTATATATTCATGCATTACATTGAGTACATTGTGTCACAGTTTTCAGCATATTTGCTAAAATTTAATGAAATAAATGTTTCCTAAATGTGTCATTTACCAAGTCACTATTTACTTCAATTGCTCATTCAGAGAAAACCAAATTCAAGAGGAGAGTAGCCTACACTCCAATGGAACGTGGTGTTTGGGTATACGTATCTCTATGTGCCATCCCACTAAGAACACCTTCCAAAGATAAACTAATACAATTGGAATACCAAAGGCCTCCCTGCACTAACTAGCTTGCCCAGGTGCTCAAAGAAATCAGACTGGCTTTAACTATGCATTTGCATGTACTGCTAACAGAGATTCCTTAAGCCATCTTAGTCTAAGTATGTATGCAGAACTACTTACTCTTCATTCAGAAGTTTCATAGCTACTTTTTAAAGTGAGAGTTTGGTTGCTAGTAATGTAGAAGCAATAATTTACATAATTCATTCCAAAAGAACATATTCTTCTGAAGACGATGAGTGCTAAAAAGTACATTTATTTTATGTTTAACTTAAATTATTAGAATAATTATTCTACTTCATTCTAGATGTGTAGAAGAAATGAAAAAGTTCCTTAGGGATGTGATCCACACAGTTTCTAGTATCTCTGAGTCACTTAATGATTCCTGAAAGATTAACCACTTGAAAACAAATAGATTCAGTTATAATCATTTAACTGATTTGTAAAAGTGTTGGGAAGTTGCTTAGGCAGATATTTATGAAGTAAAATTTTTATTGTTTTTTTAAAGCATTTTTTTTTCTGCAAAAAGCTTTATTGTTTTCACTTGGCCCAATGAGTAAGAGTGGGCTCTAGGGTGGTTAAATTGCTGCCTAGATGTTTTGGGGAGAGCCTCGCACAAAAGTCAAACACTAGGAGAATGCAGAAGGGCATCAAGGCCTCTGTGCTCCAAGATTCTTCTTGGTGCTAAAGGGTAAGCCTTTGGAAGAGACACTCACCCAGGGTAGCCTGTGGTCAGACCAACCTGCAGAGGTTAGTCTGGTTGTCACCCATCTTCTTGATGAGTTTCACTTTCTAATCCAGGAAGTGGTTCTCCAGGAAGTCACAGGGATGAGGGTCTGTGTGGGCAGAACCCAGGGCATGCAGATCCCAGAGGGCCTCATTCATGTTCCTCTCTCCAGGACCCAGAGGTCTTCCATGGCACCCCGAGTCCCACACCACTCATCATGGGACAGCTCCTGCATGTCCCATCTGCTGGCTGGTTTTGCAGCTCCAAGAGACCCTGGGATCCCTCATGCTTCTTCTCAGCCAACTCTCAGAAGAGGTGGCCCCTGCCCTCCAGGACCGCATCATGACGGTGTAAATAGAGTCCCAGGGAAGTAGGTGTTGGAGGCCCACAGATGCAGGTTGACCAGGGGGTTGACAGGAACCTCCTCCTGCATGGAATAATTCTGACAAATCTGGGAGCTTATGGTTGTTCGGCAATGAGGAGCTAAGGGCAAAAAGAGTGTTGGCTGGTCTCAAGGCTTAGGATGGCTGAGGTGGTTCTGAAGGTGGGACTGGAAAAGAGGCTGAAGGCTGGTGGTGGCTGGAAGAGGGGCATCCCTGGGTCTGTTCTGTCCAAACCCATTGAAGCAAGGGATAGATGCAGAGACAGCCATGGTCACTGCCCATAATATTTTTTTTTAAAGGGAAACAAAAACTTAGCCCAGGTTGTACCCATATAAAAAATAGTTTATTATCAAACAGAGAAAGTACACTGGAATTTCTAGTACTTGATTCCAATTTCACTTGATAGTAGGTGAAAGATATTCCACCTAATATCTTTCTGGCTGGGTGACTGTCAGCAAATCTACTCACCTCTCTGTGTCTGTTTTAGTAACGTTACTATGAGAAATAGGAATAATTTATGTGACAGGCATAGTACAGTATCCCACACCCAAGTAAGAACTCAAAATATTTTTCCCTGGTGTGTGTGGCTCATTGGAATGAGTGCTGGCCTGCGAACTGAACTGTGGCCAGCTCTATTCCCAGTCAGGGCACATGCCTGGGTTGCAGGCCAGGTCCCCATCTGGGAGCGTGTGAGAGGCAACTGATCTATGTGTTTCTCACACATTGATGTTTCTCTCACTCTCTGTCTCTCTCCTTTCCCCTCTCTCTGAAAAAAAGGCAAATAAATAAAATCTTTACAAAAAATGTTATTATTTTTTAAAATATTTTTTAAAAATATTGTTATTGTTAAGTAATTATATAAATTTTAACAGGCTCAACTAAGGCTTTGAATATGAAATCAAAATTATTTACTTATTAAATCAAAATAAGTCAATCAGTCAATTATTAGGGTCACACATGTACATAAACAAAGAAGAATTTGAAATACATGAAGTGCTATCTTTTTGCTCCACATCATTTTCAGCTCAAAAGTTTTAATCGTCTACTTGTAGTCAAGGGTGCTTACACCCTGTGGGTATGACTTAGTGAATCTCAACTGTCTCATTTCCTGATTCCCTTATATCTGCATTTATAATCAAGTGACATTAATAGAGTTTGCAATGGCAATTTATAGAAGATAGTATATGCACACAGATGTTCCACTGTCAGAGATTATGAGTTAGTTTTACAGTGTGTTCCGAACCAAAATGTCATCTCTGAGTTGGTGTCCCTGGAGCTCTGGCGAGGTAATATAGGGGATCCTTGGGCCTTATTATGTTAACTTGCCTAAACTCATTTCCACCTCATGTCAGAAATTTTGTTGTTTGAGTGATAGTAGCAAACACTTTTTAAAAAATCCAGGACTACATAACAATTGTACTAGGTAGCATGAGCTTATTATCATGATCATTAGAGTTTTAAAATTAATAATGCAAAGAATCACAGAAAACACTCAGAATTACAAGGGAATACGTGGAATAGAATCAGGCATGTTTTATCTAATTTGAGTACAGTTTATATTATAAATATTTAATTTTGACATTTTGTTGTGGTGATGATACGTGTGAGAAGGAGACCCTCGCCTGCCACTCGCCAGGTATCAGATCCTGGGGAAATTCTTTAACCTTGTAAACCTCAGTTTTACTGACTAGAACAGAACATAATAATACTATCAATTTAATTAAATCAGTTGAGGATTGAAATAGATAATGAATAAAGTTCTAGCACAGTGCTTGGCATATTGGAAAGAATTAATATTAGTTAATTTTATTAGTAGAATTTTCCAGTTCTAGTTTTCCACTATTAGCTATAAATACAGTTCATTTCAACCCAAATAGAATTGCGTAGGCGACACATTTCTACTATACATTTTCAGGTCAAGATAAGTCTTATTAGTGGGGCATGATGACAATTATTGCAAAATGGGGATTAAGCAGAAGATATAAGGCACATGTCTAAAGTCTGCATTAAAGAATGGAAACACATATGTATAACAGTACATTATGGCCCAGTGACATGGCACCACTGTGACAGGACATGAACTCAATGTAAAAACAAATAGATGTGCTATGGCCATAAAGGCCAGATCTCAATTCTTTTTCTATTAAACTGCTCAGCTGTCTGCTTCTCCCTCCAACACACAGTGAAATATAACACACAGTGAAATAACTCTTTGGAAGTTAAAAATTAATGAAAAAAATGGGTTCTTGCAAAATCAAGTGGTTGTAAAGCAAAAAAAAAAAAAAAGAATAACACATATTCATTATTTTTCTTTAAACTTTATGAAAATGACAGACTTGGAAATGACTAAAGGATATGAATGTCTTTCTGAGTGTCTAGCGCAATGATGTAGTAGTCTCAAAGATAGCATGCAATATGGAAGTTGCTATGGTAACAAGATGTTTTTCATTGAAGGGCAGTAAAAAAAGGTGGCATATAAATAACACATGTACAGTATATTGTCTTTGAGTGAATGACCTTTGCTCTCGAACCATAAGGATAGTTTTTTCTTTTCTGAAATTCTTGCCTATTTGTGATGTACATATGTGTCTAATAGACCGGTCATCAAATTGCCCTCTTTGAAGCTACACAGGGTACAGGGAAATAAAAGGTGGCTCAATATTGGACACGGGGTTAAAAGAAGTTGATGAGTTGGAAATTGAAGCATTTGGATTAGGTGCTATGCTGAAAACATTTCACACTTTACAAGCCCACTTTGCAATTAGAACTCATAGTAGAGATTTATTTTCCTATAATATGATGAAAGGACTACCATACATAGCAATTAATCATTTATACAAAAAAATTTAGTTGTAGCAGAGAAGTTAGAAAACTCTCCTGCTCAAAGGGTAAGCACTGCTGAAGCGGGAAATGACCTGCACTAGAAGTACTAGGAGGGCTGGCCAAGGTTCACCCCGCTTTTGCTCTCTGGGCCTTTGAGTCATTTAGTGACTCTGTCTTAGCTGTACAATGGAGATAGAGCTACCTAATTGTTACAAAGAATAGGCAAGGGTATCAAGGTAGCAAATGCAGATACGGTTTCAATACAAATTCAAATAATCATTCTTATTGAGTATGATGAAAAGATATTACTTGGTAAGGTCAACTTTTGGGAAGAGTCTGCCTTGCTTGGCTTTAAAATGATGAATAAGTACTAATGCCAACTAAACTATATTCTTATTTTATGGTCAACTAGTCAATGGTACTCAGTTAGTAACTTTGACCTTTGAGATTATGACATATGAATGCACTGTTTTATAAATGTAAGCTGACTTATGTACTCAGCAGTATGGCAGATATTCTAAATGTGTCCAACTGAAATAATCATAATTGAAAATCTAAATAATATATGTTCATGTAAGTAAATATATATAGGGTAGGTCAAAAGTAGTTCTGTGAATATGCCAGAGTTTATTCTTGTATTATTATTTATTAATCATTGTATTATTTTCCATTGAACAGCTGTAAACCTACTTTTTTGCCCCACCCTGTGTGTCTGTAGAAAGTCTTTAACTATATGTATAATTGAGCATATGAATTATGTATAATGCATGTGTGTATGTAATATATTCACATGTATAGATCTGCATATAGAGAGGTGGTACTGGGGGAGGGAAAAATTGAAAGCTGGATTGTGCTGATATAGGCTGGAATGTAGGTCCACAAGAATTCTCACCTATCCACGAGATGTGTATAGTTGTACAACCATTTGGAAACAGTTTGGCATCATCTACTAAAGTTGGATATTTGTAAATTTATTGAATGCTCCTACATCAATTTAACAGAAAACCATTGAATGCCTTTAATTGGAAGTCCTAGATAGCACAATATGATATTAAGAAAGAAATAAAATAGGTACATATTACAAAAGAAGACATGTTCATAGATAATATAATAGTCAACATAGAAATTCCATAAGAATTTATATAACAATAATTAAAATTACTAAGAGAGTTCAGCAAGATTGTTCAATCCAAAATTAATATATAAATATGTTAAATTATATTCAACAGCAACAATATATTAGGCAATATAGTTCAAATATAAAACATTCCATTTAAATCACATCAAACTGTTAAAGTGCCTAGCAATAAATCCAACAAAAAGTGCAAACTTTTAATGTAAGTATAAAATCTTATTGAAACACATTTTAAAAATCTAATTAAATTGAAATATATTCAATGTTTATGATTGAAAAACTCAATGCCATTAACATATAAGCTTTCCCCAAGTTCAAATGCAATTCCAACCAAAACTCAACATAAATTTGTATGGAATTTAATGACCTGAGTCTATAATTTATATGGAAGACTGAGACATGACCAAGAATAGTTTAGGTAATTCTGAAAAAGAAGAGCAAAGGAGATAGAATGAAGATATAAAGAAGAAATACCAACATTAAGATTTATTATAAAGCTAAGGCAGTAAGTACTGACAAATTGTTAAACAAATGTTAGAACAGAAGTGAGCTCAGAACAGATTTGTGAATATATGAAAACTTGATTTATGACAGTGTAAGCCTTGTAGATAACATTGGAAAGAGTATATTTTTAAATTTTATTTTAAATAATTTATCCTGAGATAATTGGTTGCACATAAAAAATGAAATTGGATCATAACTCATATATGCACAAAAATCAATTCCAGGTAGATTAAAGACTTAAATGTGAATAGCAAACTATGAAAATATTAAAATGCAAGTTGAGGAAACATTTATTATACACATAGTGTACAGAGGATTAATATGTACATGAAAAAGACAAACAACACAGTAGAAAAATGGGCAAAAGAATGAATAGGCATTTCACAGAAGGGTAAACACAAAAGATTTGTGATCATATAGAAATGTATTCTACCTGGTTAGTTGTTGGGAACTGTCCTGCCTGGTTTCAGAAGCTGTAACCCCCCCATGGCTAAGGCTGAGTGAGCGACCTTCAGACTGTAAGCCACTAAGGAGACAAGGCTTATCTCCCTGTCAGGGGTGCCACTTCTGTTCCTTTTACTTCATCCGTAACTGGCCCCCAGTGCTTTATTGGTTAGCCAACGACGGGTAAGATTCCCCAAGGGAGGAACGACCTAAGACAGGCATGATCACGTGGAGGCCCCAAGAAAGGACTTGGGGGGCTACAGCAAAAGGGGGTGATGGACCCTCAGCTTTGATATAGCCTGAGTCTTCATTCTGTCTGCAAGAAGACTGGTAGTCTCGTGGCTGCCTTGCTTACCCTGACTGACTTAAGCCTGAGACAATGCCTTAAGCCAGAAACAATGCCAGTGGTGGGTACTGCCCTGTACTGGAAAGGGCAGGTTCCCTAGGGCAATTAGGCCTAAGAAATAATATGTAAAATCCTGTGAAACCTGCTTTGTTTAGAATGCTCTCAATTAAATGATAAAGGTCCAAGCAAGAAGTGAGTTTGTTCCTTAAAGTTTTGCTGCTCTTTAGCTACCTGACCCTGACTCAAAATAGGCCCTCAGAGTTCTTTGTACGTTATCTATTGTTTGATCCTTACTGCCTGACAATGATTAATGAGCCTGTATTCCTATGCAAAATGAACCCAATAAAAGCCCATTGAGGAAAAGGCTTTTGGCCCTTCTCCTTTGAGAGATTAGCTGCCTTTCCTCCCCAAGCAGATCAGCTCTTGGTAGACTTATTCTCATCCGTGGCAGCAGGGTGGGGGGCGGGAGGGTGCCCTGCAGGCAGAGCCCCCCATAGTTAGTAATTACAGAAATTCGAAGTAAAATCCTCTTGATATTTTTTTACATGTAAAAGTCTGGGGGGCAGGACAATTGAAAGCTGGATCATGCTGATATTGGCTGGAATGTAGGTTAACAGGAATTCTCACCTATCCAAGGGATGTGTATAATTGTGCAACCATTTGGAAACAGTTTGGCATCACCTACTAAAGTTGGATATTTGTGAATCCTCTGCATCAGCATATATACTTTGTTATGTGCCCTAGAAAAATTCTTGTATGAGTTCATGCTATTTTTTTCTACATTTATAGTGGCTTTGGTCAATATAATAAAAATTAGAGAAATAGTCAAACTATCCAGCAGCAGTTGTGTATATGTATATATATATATATATATATATATATATATATTACATTGTATTTTATATACACACACATACATTTAATAGTTTTAAAATGAAATATTATATACTAATACAAAATTAAATTTCTGCTACATATATTAATGTAGATTTTAAAAAGATATGAACCAAGTAAGTCACAGAAGAATAGAAGTAATATTGTTTCATTTATACACCTTTCAACCCAGACAAAACTAAACCTTATATTATTTAGTGTTTAAATCATATGCCCTAAAAATCAAAGGAAAAATAAGAGGATGATTAAAATAATGTTCAGAAAAGAATGTATTTGCTGGGCAAAGAAGAATTCATTGAGAAGTTCCAATGACTAGTTATACTACTTCTTCAGCTATGTGGTGGCTAAATGGAAATCCATTTTAGTATTCTTTTAACTGTAATAGATGTATGTTTCATATACTGTCATATGTATGATATATTTCATAAAAAAGAATAACAACACATCACTCATTCATGAGTTTGCTCCTACATCAATTTAACAGAAAAACATTGAATGCCTTTAATCTGGTATTGTATAGATGTTAAATTAAATAAATGAGTTCTACCTTTTCAAAGAGGTAAATACTGAGCATCAGTTACAGAGAAGCATACCAGAAAAACAACTGTGCAGTATTATCACGTATTCCATGATAGATCTGTGCACTGGGTGAAGACAGTTAAACTATTCTGGGGGTTGATGTTTGGTTGGTTCAAAGACTTCTTATAAATTCAAAAGCTGAGCTGAGTGTTGAAACATGCATGAGAAGTTATTAACCAAAAGAAAAGTCCCAAGAAATGACTTCTAGGAACAACCAAAAGTATGTGCAGAGGCAGACACATTCTACAGAAAACAGGCTTTTTAGGGAGAGCTGAGAGGGTAGGGGTGGAGAGAGAGAGAGCTACACTTAGAGAATCTAGCCCTCTTCAGGCATGTTATATTCCTGCTGACCAAACACTTAATCAGGAAGCTACCAAAAGGAATCACATTTTTATTATTAATTTTTTAGATTTATGTTATACCAAAAGAGTGGCTCTGGTAACCACGAAGTTGATTAGTCAGGAAATTTATGTTTTAAATTAAAACTTCTTAAATGCCTTGAGAAGATAAAAGAACTTCAAAAATTCTCTTTTACTAGAGAAGGAGTTACTGAAGTACAAAAAGTTATACAAAAGGAAAACAGAAGTTAGAAGGTTCAGAGAAGGCCAATATGAATCAGAAGCAGGTTCATCAGAAAGGCAAGAAGTTAGTCATGCAATGCATTATTCTTTTAGCCCTCACATTTTAAGAGAAACCAATAAACCCTAACACACCCAATTCAAGCAGTGGTGATTAAAATATCGAACACCCTAAAATGGGAGGGGCTAGCTTACAAAACTGAAAGCTAAAAGATCCGATAAATGTTTAGCTTAGATAAGAAGAGACCCAAGTGTTAAGAAAATTGGTCTTCAATCAGTCAGTCTGGGATAGTTACAGTGAGATAAATTTTGGAGTAATATTTTCTGACCACCAGAATAGCCTAAGTATCAAATGAATTTTCTTGGTGGTGAGGTCTCCATCACCAGAATTATCTTAGTAGGAACTATATAGCTAATAGGCAGAGGTGATATAACCATAATATCAAATCTAATGAATATATACAATCTCTTCCATACCAAGGGTACATTTTAGCAATGTTTTTTATGTGTTTTTCCATATTTTACAATATCCATTTACAATAGAATATTGCATAATAGAGAATTTAAATAATCCAATTACTCAACTAAGTTGTTATTTATAGAATTTTTATGCATAGAAATTAAAGTGAACACAGGTTATCTCAACTCACATGAAGTTTATAATTTGAAGAGCAAAATATAGTAAGACATAAAAGAACTTTTGAGATACTCTTAACAACAAGTTGTTTAGAACTTCATTTCTATGAAGGACCAGGAATAATTTGAGTCCTTGCTACCAGAGCTGGGAAGACAGTCAAGGTCAGTGCTGCCCTTCTTCCCTAGACCCGGCAGTAAATTTGCCACATTGTGTGACTGTACTATAGGGACTTGCAAACCCTGTTGCTCAGGGTGCTAGGAAATTAAAGGAAAAACATGGTAAATATAAATTTTGTATGTAGTTTATTTGTGATTATTAGAGAAAACACCAGGTTTACATGTATCAGTTGACAGAACCCTACAAATGATAGGTGTGATGTTAAGGCCTTAATAACAAACTGCGTTTTAAAAAAAACAATTCTTCTGAGTCTCTAGATGACTTAAAATAATTTAAAAAGTCAGTGCCTGAAACAGTGTGCAATTTAGCACATTAGAGCAAAAAGATCAAGACCTTAAAACCTAGCCGCCCTAAAGCCAAATATGTCTTTGCTTTCTTTTAGAGGAACCAAAAATCATTCAACTCATTCATGTCCTGCATGAGTTCAAGCTTTAAAATGAAAAGAATTATACATAATATGCATGCCATGTGGTGTATTTCCTACTTCTTTCTTTAATTTAGGCAATGTTGATTTATATTTTATCTATAATTTTATATAAAGTGTCTTCTCCTAAAATTTAACTTTAAAAAATTGGATAAGATGGTTTTTATGACCCTATGATGCTCTAAATTATGTGAGAATACAACCTATGCCTGACTTTCTCACCTTCTATTCCTGATTCTCAGCGGTGCCTGACAGTGTTTAGGAGAGATTGCTGTGCAGACGAACGAATAAGTAGAAGGTGAATAGATATAATCCATAGTGCTATAATTAAGTGCCATAAGGGCTATGAGGAGTATTACTAAAAATATCTTTTAAAGGATTCTTTATAAACATTTGTTTACTCATTGACCAAAAGTTTATTGAGCATTTATTCTGTGCGGGTACTACTCTACACAGTTGAAATATATCAGAGAACAAAATTGAAAAGGTCAGACATCAAATGACAAACATAAATGTTTGGTAGAAGATGATGACTAGTACATAAATTTAAAGGTAAAATGTGGAACAGTGAGGGGAGGTTGTAGAAATAAGTAGGTTAGTCTCAGAAGGCCTTTTTGAGAAAGTGACATATGATCAGCATTTTGAAAGTGGTGATCAAATTAGTCATGCAAAACACCTGGCAGAAAATAATTCTAGGAAGAAGAAGTAGGTGGTGTAACATCTTGAAGACAGAGGAGCACATTGCATGCAAAGAACTGGATGGAGCACAGTGTTTCTAGATCGGGGTGAGCAAGTATGAGATGCGAAGACGAGATTCTCTTGGTCTACTCAGGCTGCCGTAAAAAAATGTCATAGACTGGGTGGCTTAAACAACAAAATGTATTTTCCTGCAGTTCTGGAAACTAGAAGTCCCAGTTGAGCCAGCAGAGGTGGTTTCTGATAAGAGCTCTTCTTCTTGACTTACAGATAGCTGACCTCTCACTGTCTGTTCATATAACCTTTCCTCACTGCATGCATGCACAGAGAAAAACATCACTTTTTTCTCTTCCTCTTTTTATATGACCACCAATCCTAGGACTTCACCCTTATGACCTTATTTTATCTTAATTATCTCCTAAAGCCACATCTTCCAATACTGTCACATTGAAAGTTAGGGCTTCAGCATATGAATTGGGCAGGGTGGTGGGGCATAATTTAGTCCACAGCAGAGATCAACAAGGTAAAAGTTGATGGCAGATTATACAGGGCCTTGTAGACCATTGTAAAGACTTGGGCTGATTATCTCTGGAATTCTCTACACAACAAAGTTTTATGATTCTGAATACTATTAGGCCATACAATTTTTCTTCACATTACTTTTGGATTTTTATTTAAGGCTGAAATAGCAAGAGACAAAAGCTATGAAGATATCCGAGTTGAATCTCAAACGTTGACTTTGAATACTGGTTTTGAATATAATTGGAATAATTTGCCTGAATTTATTAATTGAATTCTACATCACAAACCTTAGAATTAAAGTCCCTTTAATTTAACATGCAAATCTATGCAGAAACATGCAAAACAAGATTCATAAAGCAACTGAAACATATCTTCAGGCTTTACTATAAGGGTCAAAGAATGCAGATGGGAGGCAGGGAACATCAATTCTTTAAGAACAGTTTTTGTATAATCTAGTATGCCATATATATGTACACACACAGATATATATCTGTGTATGTGTGTGTATATACGTGTGTGTGTGTATGCATATGTGTATGTGTGTGTGTATGGAGAGAGAATGTATACTGGTAAAGTACTGGTTTTAGCCAAAAATGGGATGAGACAGTTCAATTTATTACAGAAATTATCACTGTGTGCTTATAAAGTATAATAATGGTTTAATAGATAATGTACAAAACTGTCTAGTTGCTACTTAAGATGAACTGTTTATCACATATGTGCCAGGAACTTTTGACAGAATATCCTTTCATTTAGCCAAAAAGTAGCCTACCTAGTAAAAATAAAACAACCAAGTAAAAAAAGCCAAAACACTAATTTGATCTTTGTCTAATGTCATTAAGAAAAAATAAATGCAAAGAAGCAACAAAGAAATGGAAAGATAGTCTGTGGTCATGAATTGGAAAAATTAATATTGTTAAAATGTCCATGTTACCCAAAACAATCTAGAGATTCACTGCAATTGCTGTCAAAATCCCTGTGGCATTTGTCGCAGAAATACACCAAAAATCCACTAAATTTGTATAGAACCCAAAAGACACCAAATAGCCAAAGCAATCCTGACAGAAAAAAAAAAAAAATGAATAAAGCCATGCCCTGGCTGGTGTGGCTCAGAGGATTGAGTGCTGGACTATGAATCAGAAGATCACCCGTTCAATTCCCAGTCAGGGCACATGTCTGGGTTGTGGGCCAGGTCCCCAGTGGGGTACATACAAGAGGCAACTGATCAATGTTTTTCTCTCACATTGATGTTTCTCTGTCTTTCTCCCTCCCTTCCTCTCTAAAAATAAATAAAATCTTTAAAAAAAATAAAGCCAGATGTATCACACTCCCTGGTTTCAAATTATATTAAAAGGCAATAGTAATCAAAGCATTATGGTATTGACAGAAGAACAGTCACACAGAACAGTGGAACAGAATTGAGAGCCCAGAAATAAACACACACATATACTTATAACATGTTTTATAACAAAGGAGCCAAGAACTAAAATGGGAAAAGAACAATCTGTTCACTAAATGATGCTGGGAAAACTGGATAGCCACAGCAAAAGAATGAAAGTAGATTGCCATCTGAGAGAACACCCAGAATTTAACTCAAAACTTGAATTAAGACCTGAAATCATAAAATACATTGAAGAAATCTAGGCTGTCAGCTCCTGGGCATCAGTCTTAGGGATGCTTTTGACTACAATGGCAAGGGAAACAAATACAAAAATAAACAAATTGGGTTACATCAAACTTAAAAGCGTCTGCACAGCAAAGGAAACCATCAACAAAATAAAAAGGTAATCACCTGAGTGGGGGAATATATCTGCAGATGATATTTATGGTGTGGGTTTTTATCCAAAATACATAAAATCTGTCTGGAAAAAGTCCATCCATTGTTAATATAACAAGAACAGTTTGTGTGACATCTATCTAACCTGGCAGCCAAGGAGAGTGGACTGGAATGATCGTGTGTGAACAATGACAGTTTCACTGTCCCTCTGTGGGGTCAATAGATGCTGTTGAGTGAGCATGTGCACTGTGTGGCCATGCATTCAGAATGACTGAACAAGCAGAGCAATGAATCTGCATCAGATTTTGCATTAAGCTTGGACATTCCTCTGCAGAAACTATTGGGATGATTCAGAAGGTCACAGCTATAGCCAACTGGTGATTGGCAGCTTCATCACAACAATGCACCCACTCATGCATCATGTCTCGTGCAGATTATTTTGGCAAGACATCAAATCACCCAGGTAACTCAGCCCCCCTACAGTCCAAATTTGGTGCTCTGTCTTCTGGCATTTCCCAAAACTAAAATTACCTTTGAAAGGGAAGAATTTTCAGACTATAGATGAGATTTAGGAAAATATGATGGAGTAACTGATGGAAATTGAGATAACTGTGTGAGGTCCCAAGGTGCCTACTTTGAAGGGGACTGAGGAGTCATTGTCCTATGTACAACGTTTCTTGTATCTTGTATCTTCCCCAATAAATGCTTTTATTTTTCATAATACTTGGCTGGATACCTTCTGGACAGACCTTGTATAAACAGCTCATACAACTCAATAACAAGAAAAAACAACCCTGTTAAAAAATGAGCAGAGGATCTCAATAGACATTTCTTCAGTGAAGATATACAGATGGCCAACAGACACTTGAAAAATGGCCAACAGGCACACCAACATCACTAATTATTAGGGAAATGTAAATCTAAACCACAATGAGATGTTACCTTAGACCTGTTATAATAGCTATTATCAAAAAGAAGAAATAAAAAGTGTTGATGAGGCTGTGGAGAAAATGGAAACACTCTTATATTGTTGATGGAATTGTAAATTGGTGCAGCTACTATGGAAAACAATGTGGAGGTTCCTCAAAGAAATTAAGTAGCACCATATGATCCAGCTACTCCATGTCTGAATATTCATTGAAAGAATATGAAAACATAAATTTTAAAAGATACATGCCTCTCTATGATTTCTTGTAGCATTATTTACAATAGCCAAGATATGGAAAAAACCCTAAGTGTTCAGCAACTGATGAATGGATGAAATGTGTGTATACATTTTCCCCATACACTCACTGGAATACTGTTCACCATTTAAAAAGATGAAATATTGTAATTTGTAACCACATGGATGGGCCTTGAGGGGTTATGCTAAGTGAAATGAATCTAACAGAAAAATACAAAAATCACAATTTTATTCATATGTGGAATATAAAACAAAAAAAGGGAAAAATTAACAAACAAAACAAAAACAAAACAAACTCATAGAGATGGATAACAGAGCAGTGGTTACCAGAAGAGAAGGGTTGAGAGGGCAAAAATGGGTAAGTGGGGTCAAATGTGTGGTGAGGGATGGAAATTGTACAAATAACAAAGTATAGTTGTGTACCTGAAACTTATATAATGTTATAAACTAATATTATCTCAATCAAAAAACAATGAAAAAAGAAATGAAGATAAAAATGTAGTTACTATCACATGTTAAAATTATTATCAAAACTGAGTTATTTATAAAAACTTTATAAGCATGTATTATTTTTAATCTTATAATACCATCACCTTCATTAAGTAGCTCTCATCATTTTATTATAAAACTAATTTTCCTTGTGTGCCAGAGTAAATAATGTTTCACCCAATGCAACTCTCTGAGAAGAAGATGAAGAAATTGCATTCATTGGTATATAAGTCCAAGCAAGACCCAAGAGATCAGCTGTCTAATCTTCTCATTTCACAGATGGAAAGAGATGCAGAGAGGTTAAATAGTAAAATGTGAAACTGAGATGATTTTCTCTCGCACAGATTTAGTGGCTTCATCCTTATCTATGTGTTCAGCTTCAAGTTTAGTCAAACAAATAAATAATAATTTAAGAAATTATTTTTAAATAGAGCTGACTAAAATATAATTATTTGCTGTAATCTTTACCAATAAATCACAGATTTCAAACCTAGAGAAGAAGAATAACATTTTTTCAAGATAATCAGACTACAAAATTTCTACCATTTTTGCATGTTAATTGAGTCTGCAAGTTATTTTATGGTTTTGTTTTGTTTTTTCTCAGCCAGGAAAAATTGTGAAGCATTCCATCCTATTTCAGACACATTTCCCAAATCAGTTTTCCACCGATAAAGAAAGGCCTCAAAATTGTATATTTGCATCCATGCATAGATTTGTTTTCTAAATGAGGAATTTTATACAGGGTAGATCTGTGTTCTTTATCTACACTTGACCATATTACCAAGTGAATACCTGGAGAGAAAAAAAAAAAACAAAAAACAGGAGACAAAAGGCCTTTGTTACGACCCCGTGCACCCAAGGGTCATTGTTCTAGTGCAATCAGTGCTCATTGTTACAGTTACAAGGTGGTGACTTCTGTAACACTGTCACAAGTTATAACCCTGAAAGTAATATGAGGCAAAGAAACAAGCAAAGCTGACCCAACGAAGACAGATACAAAATTAGCAGTGGACTAAAGATAACTTTATGCCAGTTGCTAAGGGCAACGTACAACTGATGGATAATGTAATAATGTACATTAAGCCACACTTACACTAAATAAGTTCACAACATCATTAATATCCTTAGCAGCAGGGGCACCAAGCTGACTGAGGTAAGCAAAGGTGTTCATGATGACTATACCTTAGGGAAAGGCCTAACCACTTAATGACCTGATAGGATGCATGAGAGGATAGCAAAAGGATGCTGCAGTTTCTGCTTCATTTGTCCTTGCTTTTCACCTTAAATCACCCTGTAACTCTTTCCATTGCCGCCACATTTTACGTGTCCCGCCTATAGAAGGTAAAGGATAGTCTCTATTTTTGTAATCTTACAAGCATGGATTCTCCTGTCAGCAAGTCTTAATTTCGACTGTGTTCTGACTATTCTTCACTCGTGGACTGCTTCTTTGGTATACTGATCGCCTGCCTTCTGCTCTACATTGGAATGGGGGCAGAGAGGGTGGAAGAAGAAGAAAAGAAAATAGAGCGTGGGGAGGAAGTTGTGCATATATGAAGACTATGTCTAGACAAAATCATAAAGGAAAAAATAGTGTCCAATAACTGCTACTCCTTTAAATTCGTTATTCCCTGTTCCCAAGTTTCAGTGATATGGCCAGCTAGACTGTTTACTATAGCTTGTCAAATCTAGATCTTTCTTTGTCTCTGTTCCATATGAATGTGCTCATCTTCTTCTTCCTAGGAGCCAGTTGGCTCAATACCTTGATAATTAATTTTGAGTTCTTCTCATAGGAAATGCCTTGATTAGAAGAAGCGAATCAACCAGAGCAACTTCAAGCTTCATGACAGCTTCCGGAGTATGGAGCAGAGATAGCTTCAAAATGGTATATTGTACATTCCTTAAATATTACTCTCTAGTAGTCAGCAGCCCTGTATCCTGTAGACTTCACTTGACCTACAGTTGATCACAAGACCAAAGGATGTTAGAATTCTCTAGGACCTTAGAGATTATCCAGCTAACCATTTTTGCTTTGCATTTGAGAATTTAAGAGCTTTTCTAAAGTCAGTGATTATAATTACAATAGTCCTACAGAGCTCTCCACAAATAGTAACCTCAAAAACAAGTAGGTATTTTGAGACTTGTCAATGAAAAACCTGGATTCAGTCTAACCAAATTTGAACCCTGGATCCAGTATTTACTAAGACTTTCTGAAAGGGCAAGTTACTTAATCCCCCTGTACTTCTTTCTTCATCTGCAAAATTGGGCTAGTTATCTACTTCTCTGGGCCAATAGCATGGTTATAAGGATTTAATAAATATAAAGCACTTACAGTAAACTGGAACATGATAAGTGCTCAATGAATTTTATGCCATTATTAAAGGAACAGCAGACAAATCAAATGGGTGGTCTGTACTTAGATGGTGCTGTCTTCTTTTCTTGTTCTTTTATCTTTTCTCTAAACCTTCCCCACTTCCTCTTTCTCCCAAATCCATTGTTCTCTTCCAAGAGCCCTTTGTTAAGAGCAAGGCATAGTTTTGTTCAATGCTGTAAACCCAATTTCTAAAACAATGTCAGGCACATAGTAGGTATTTGATAAATAGTTGTAGAATAAATGTACACTAGATCTGAAATCTGTACTGTGTCTAGTAAGTTAAACTATGGTCTTTTAGAAAATTTTCAATAAGGGCAATGTTTTAACAATTTATTCCTGATATTTTTGAATTCTGCCTTTCCCTCTATAGTCCCCAGTGGTTAAGTTGCCATTACGCTTCCCCAGACACTGAGGCCCAAATTGCTCTGTGCTTGCAGCACACAGGAAGGCCTGGTGATGCTCCATCATCATAGTGCAGAGCACAGTGCTTTGTCATCTGCAAAAACTAATATCTTTGCTGACTTGACTTAAAATCACTTACATTTTAAAGATCAGGTTGGAGTCTTAAGTTTACTGCAAACCATCTGTGTGACCTTGGACAACTCACAGTCTCTCTGGATTTCAATTTATATCTCTATAAAAATGAAAAGATGAGATTAGATGATTTATCTCTAAGGCCTCTTTTAGTTCTAAAGATCCTAGGCTCTATAACCAGGAAATAGGTTTGCTTTGTAGCAGTTGAGGTTTAAAAAATATGTGTTTAATATACTGAATTTCACTTTAACAGCATTAACTCTAAGATCTATAGAACCTCATGATCTTTTTTCATTATGTTTTGGGGATACCTTATTGTATCCTAATAGACTATGGCTTTCAATTCAGGTCAACCTTAGACTTCCAGATAAACTATTGGAAGTCCTAGGTATGGACAAGTAACAAGGCTTAAGAGGTGAGGAGAAACATGACAAAGAAGATATTTCTGACATAATTTCATACTCTGGAGCTCTGTGGTTTTGTGGTTCTTTTTTTTTATTTTAATTTTTTAATACATTTTATTGATTATGCTATTACAGTTGTCCCATTTCTCCCCATCATTCCCCTCCACCCTGCACACCCTCTCCCACCCACATTCCCCCCTTTTAGTTTATGTCCATGTGTCATAAGTTCTTTAGCTTCTACATTTCCCACACTAGAACAGGAACAGAACCACAGAAATGGAGATCATATGGAGGGTTAGCAACAGGGGCGTGGGAGGAGAAGAGATGGGGAAAAGGTACAGAGAATAAATAGCATAGATGGTGGGTAGAAAATAGACAGGGGTTTTGTGGTTCTTATCCATTTGAGATATCCTACCGAACATTAAGAACACGGCGTTGCAGTTGGTAATGCTATTCATGAGGTAATGGCCTACTGGGCCAATTCCTTTAATCTTCTGTATTAAACTTCCCTGTTTGGCTCTGGCCCAAGTACACGCTTAGTGTGATCTAGAGGAAACTCACTTGGTAATCTCCCTCTGTACCTCAGTTTTCTCTTCTATAAAATGGGAAAACAATAATAATAATGATATCTACTTTACTGAGTTCTGTGCATCAAAATGTACTTGCAAATTTACTATGTCAAAGCTGAAAAATATAATGGCAAATTTATTATGTAAAAACTAGCCTATGAAATTTTCAATTCTTTTATTAGTCTGAGCACTCCATTGTTCTCTCATTTTTCTTTCATTTGTGTCAAATCTTGCTTCTCCAACTAAATCCTAGGATCTTCAAAAATAGGAATTAAATGATCTAATATAGTGAACCAAGCATTGAAGAAATAGCAGAAAAGCTAGTATCAGTGTGAACTGACCAGTAAATACCCTAATGGGTAGCCCGTAACTTTAAATGAGGCATTTAGATTTTCTGACACTAGGATTTTATTTTTAAGTTTGTAAAATAGAGATATTTCTCTGTCTAGTGTGATGACCACATGTGATAAGGTTGGCAAAATATTTTTAACTCTAAATTTCTTTTCAAATAAAACATGTTAATTATTTTGTAGTCCTCATTTTCGAGTTCTTGGTACATATGAAGTACTACATGAGAATTTGACAATATAGACTATTCAAATGGGGAAGGACTATGAAGATTAACTAATCTAATCCTCAAAATTTTTCAGGGGGAGAGACTTATGGATTGATACGTGTACTATATCAAGAGTCAAACTAAAACATAAGTGTTAATATATTGGTTGATAACGTGCCGTTGTCTTGCAGAGATGTCCACACTTCTGCATCCACTAGCAATGCCACAGGAGAGGACAGAGTGATTTGCTTACGTTCTCTAAGCTACGAGAACAGTACAACAATACTATATTGATCTATAACAATTTCTACATATAAAATAAGAAATCACTCTTTTAAAAAATGAAAGAAATGATGGTACTAGCACAACTTGTGGAAGAATAAGCAGGCTCAGCAGAAATTTGGTCACATAATAGAAATCTCTTTGAGCTACAGAAGATCATAATGAAACCATCCATCGAATCTGGTTGTCCACTGATTCTGTGATCACTAAGGAGCTCCAGTATAAATTAATTTAACACTCATTTTATAAATTTCAGGCTTAGTACTGTTCAAAGCACTGAACCTGACTTTGCCTAAAAGAACTGCCCCTTCCAGTACCAATAATGTCTCTAATCCATCTGTTAATTATGGCGCCTCAGACTTTTAGTTTCAGCCAATTACTTACAGAGAAGTCAATGTACTGCCTCAATTAAGACAGCATAATAGTCCCAGGGGAGATAATTTAAATCTAAAGCTTCTTGAGCCAGCTGCTTCATTAAGAGGTAAGCCAGTGACTCATACTTATTTTTAATTTTTTTCTTATTGTTCAATTGCAGTTGTCCCCATCCCCCCCCATTACTCTCCCTTACCCTTCACACCCACCATTTCTCACTTTCGATTTTCCCCCTGTTGTCCTTGCTCATGGGTCCTTTATACATGTTCCTTGACTTGACCCTACCCCTTCTTTCCCTTGTTATCCTCCTCCCCAACCCACTCTGGTCATGTTAGTTTGTTCTTTATTTCCACATCTCTGGGGGTTTTTTTGCTCACTTGTTTGTTTTGTTGATTAGGTTCATTTAAAGGTGAGATCATATGGTATTTGTCTTTCACTGCCTGGCTTATTTCACTTAGAATAATCCTCTCCAGATCTATCCATGCTGTTGTGAAGGGTAGGAGCTCCTTCTTTCTTTCTCCTGTGTAGTATTCCATTGTGTAAATGCACCACACTCTTTGGTCCACTCATTTATTGATGGGCACTTAGGTTGCTTCCAGAACTTGGCTATTATAAATAATGCTGCTATGAACATTAGGGTGCATAGGTTCTTTTGGATTAGTGTTTCAGGATTCTTAGGTATAATCCCAGCAGTGGAACTGCCAGGTCAAAAGGCAGTTCCATTTTTAGTTTTCTGAGTAAACTCCATACTGTTTTCCATGGTGGCTGCACCAGTCTGCATTCCCACCAACAGTGTACTAGGGTTCCCTTTTCTCCACAACCTCACCAGCACTTATTGTTTGTTGATTTATTTATGACAGCCATGCTGACTGCTGTGAAGTGGTATCTCACTATAGTTTAAATTTGCATCTCTCTGATGGTCAGTGATGCTGAGCATCCTTTCCTATGTCTCTGGGCCCTCTTTATGTCCTCCTTGGAGAAGTATCTGTTCAGGTTCTTTGCCCATTGTTTTTCTTCCTGGAGTGGAGCCATGTGAGTTCTTTATATATTTTGGAGATCAAACCATTGTCCAGGGTATCATTGGCAAATATATTTTCCCATATGGTTGGTTCCCTTTTCATTTTGCTGATGTTTTATTTAGCCATGCAGAAGCTTTTTAATTTGATGTAGTCCTATTTGCTTAGTCTTTATATCTTTGATCTAGGGGACATATCAGAAATAATATTGTTGTGTGGAATATCTGAAATTCTACTGCCTATGTTCTCCTCTAGGACTATAAAAATATATTTTATTGATTATGCTATTACAGTTGCACCAATTATCCCCCTTTGTTCCATCTGGTAACTGTCTTCCTCCTAGAAGTCCCCCATTAGTTCATGTCCATGGGTCATGCATATAAGTTCTTTGGCTTCTCCATTTCCTATACTATTCTTAACATTCCCCCTGTCTATTTTGTAGCTACCATTTATGCTTCTTAATTCCCGCAACTTTTCCCCTATTTCTGCCCTTCCCTTCTCCCAGCTGATAACCTTCCAAATGATCTCCACATCTCTGTTCCTTTTCTGGTTGTTTGCTTAGTTTGTTGTTGTTGTTGTTGTTGTTGTTATTGTTTTAGATTCAGCTGTTGATAGTTGTGAATTTGTTGACATTTTAATGTTCATAGTTTTAATCTTCTTTTTCATAAATAAGTCCATTTAACATTTCATGTAATAATGGTTTGGTGATAATGAACTCCTTTAGCTTTACCTCATCTAAGAAGCATTTTATCTGCCCTTTCATTCTAAATGATAGCTTTGCTAGATAAAGTAATTTAGGTTACAGATCCTTGCTTTTTACCACTTCAAATACTTCTTGCCAGTCCCTTCTTGCCTGCAAAGTTTCTTTTCAGAAATCAGCTGACAGTTTTATGAGAACTCTTTGTAGGTAACTCTCTGCTTTCCTCTTGCTGCTTTTAAGATTCTCTATCTTTCACCTTTGGCATTTTAATTATGATGTGTCTTGGTGAGGTCCTCATTGTGCCCATCTTGTTTGGGACTCTCTGTGCTTCCTGGACTTGTATATCTATTTCCTTTACCAAATTAGGGAAGTTATCTTCCATTATTTTTTCAAATAAGTTTTCAATTTCTTGCTCTTCCTTTTCTCCTTCTGGCATCCTTATCATTCGGATGTTCATACATTTGGAGATGCCCCAGAAACTTCTTATACTAACCTCATTTTTTTGAATTCTTGTTTCTTCTTGTTGTTCTGGTCGAATGTTTATTTCTTTCTTATGTTCCAAATTGTTGATTTGAATCCTGGCTTCCTCCCCTTCACTGTTGGTGCCCTGTAGATTTCTCTTTATTTCACTTAGTGTAACTTGCATTTCTTCCTTTATATTGTTGCCATGCTCAGTGAGCATCCTGATCACTAGTGTTGCGAACTCTGCATCTGATAGATTGGAGATTGGTTATCTCTGTTTTTTGTTTTTTTGTTTGTTTGTTTTAGTTTGTTTTCTGTGGTTTCATTCTGTTCTTTTATTCAGGCCATATTTCTTTGTCTCATCAGTTTGGTAGCCTCCTTGTGTTTGCTTCTGTGTATTATAGAGTTGTTTTGATTCCCTGTCTTAGTAGCATGGCCTATTGTGGAAAAGGCACTTGTAAATTTTGTGAGGAAGAGCCTTAAGTAATCACCGGTGTGGGGCAAATTGTTTCACTGCCTTGTGGCTCTGTGTTGGGGAGAGGGCTTGGAAAACTAACAGTGCCACTGCCTGGCTTCTGGAGATTTGTCTGGCACTCACCCTGTTTCCAGTCACTTCACCCACTCCTTGTATGTGACTACCACCCTTCCAGCTGTTGCCCTGCTACTGACTTTCAGAGTGGGTGGATTTGCATATGTTCTGAGACCATGAGGGCCCTGTAAGCAGAGTGTCATGAAAATCCAGCAGTTTCTTCCACCATCCCAACCCCCACTGGATTTTATAGCCAGAAGTTATAAGGATTTATCTTCCTGGCACTGGAACCCTGGGCTATGCAATCTGGTCTGGGGCTGGGATTGGTCCCTCCCAAGGTGTCCCTCCTGATTTGCATCTGTGACATGTGAATGTGGAACTGCCTGTTCCACTGCCAGGGCCTCTCTGTGCCACACACATCTGCTCACCTCTCTGCCCATCTCCACGTTTCCGTGCTTCCTACCCATCTGGATGAATGTGACTTCTTTTAATCTTTATGATCAGACTTCTATACAATTCAATTTTCTGACAGTTCTGACTGTTATTTGTTTTGAGATTTAGTTATACTTCTGTCTGTGGCTGCATGAGGAGATGAAGCATGTCTACCTAGACCTCTATCTTGACCTGAAGTCAGTAACTGATATTTTTAATTTAACACTCTTGTCTAGAGATCTCCCATCAATTGGGAATATGCCAGAGTAATACCTTCATTAAAAAAATGTGCCAGAGTAATACCTTCATTAAAAAAGAGAAGTTAACAGGCTTGAAACAACGTAGTAGAGAAATAAAAGAAATCGACCTAGGGGATTTTTCATAATACAAATGACTCACTTGGTAGTCATCCAATTCCAATCCTAAATTCAAATGCTTTGAATGAGGAGGGATTATGTGAGTATAAAAGGGGATGGATGTGAAGGCTATCAAAATTTAAGTCAGCAGCAAAAAGGGCATACGTGGCCCAAAATAGGGCACTCAGAAGGCTAGAAAGATAATGAGAAATCAGAAGGTATTTCTGCATAGGAGTTTAATATCTGTTTTTTAGATAACTGACATATTAAAGATATACTGAGGCCACATTATCCTATGAGGCCAGCATAGTGCTGGACACTACAGCTGATCCAGATGGAGATAACACTGTGGAACAGGAAAGAAATCAGTTAATGCAAGATAAGATTTGTTAACATGCTCAGATGTACATAAATAGAATGATTATAATCACAGTTCAGAGAAGAAAAAGCATAGTGTGGATAAGTCTTCAAAAATTTTTTGCTTACACATTAACTAAAAGATTTTCATCAATTTAATTGGTTGCCTAGAATACAACTCATAGTATGCTGTAAGAATTGACATCTATTAAATAAAATAGCCAGGCCATTTTGTACAAAGTATCCAAAAGTACTTAAATATCATAGCACTCTGATACCAAACGAATTCATTTTAAAAGTTATATGAGCAAATTTTCCTCTAAGTTAGAAATTTTATATTATTTCTTTTACCTCTTAGATTCATATTTTATTTAAATTACCATATAAAATCATGTCTTAATGTAACATATTTTATGCTTGTCTATCCTGTCTAAAAAATATGAATGTAAACCAAAATTTTATTTTTATTAAATTTACTCCGATGTTAACTTTGACTTAATCTTACATATGTCTTTGACCTAATATTATACAATTGATCAAAACCATATACTTATTTATTTATTATGCATAAAAAATAAACTTTATTAGAAATAATTTTAATGAAATGGTAGATTATTATTTTTAATTAGTTCATGTATCACAAAAGAATACAATTTATTGGTAAAGATTAGTGGAATCAGTAACAATTTTATTCCTATTTTTTTGTTATTTGCTTTAAAAATGTATCTGCTGAGAAAATTTGTTCTCATAAATAAGATTTGAATACAGGGATTTTTGCCATGTCAATACTCCTCAATTCTTTGAACATTTTCTGAAGTATGTATTAAAAATTACCATGTGATCTATCATCATTTTTAATGATCTATCAGCTCATTACTAAATTAGGTCTTTCCTCAATTTTTTTCAATGTACCAAATGATTCAGTTAAATTATGTTCTTCAGTCATTGGAATCTTTTACTTTCTTTATTTCGGGATAGGGTTTACCAACAGTTATCAAAAAACTTAATTAGACCTGTTCCTTTTTCACTTAGAGGCAACTCGTTTGACTTGATATATACCAAGTGAGGGAAACTTTTAAAATGCTTTTATGTTATCACTGTTTTAAGTATAATTTCATCAAAATATTAGAGTTGCAGATGTAGTTCATTCAGTTTATGGAAAGTGCCCATCACCTGACATCATTGGTATGAATTAGATCCAGTATTGATTTTCAAAACAAGCAGCCGCGTCAGATTTAATTTCCAATACAAAAAATGAATTTATTTTTTAATCCAAATAAATATGTTAAAATTCATGTCCATGACAAGCAACTAACTTCTGAATTTTCAAAGTAAGTAGGTAAGTAGATGATATAGATGATGATGCAAAGGTAAGTCATAGAAGTTGGTCTTAAGTTTATTTTTGGATTAAAAAGCAAAACACTTTAATATTTCTTTCTAATGCTTTGCTCTGCTTACTTTCACTAGTCTGTCCCTGAGGACTGACCCATTCTTTAACAGAAGGCAGGAGAAGAAATAGAATAGGTGATTAAAAGGAAATTGCTACCATTTCCACTGCTCCACACTGAAATAAATTTGAATTAAGACATCCAAACACATTCTATAATGTTCCAGTTCTAATTCTATATTTTCCATTAATAACAATATACATAAGACAGAAACCAAATATTCCATTTCTATATATTTAATTTCAAAGATATTTTTATAGCACAGACTGTTGATCACCCATGTCCATAAAGGTGATAATGGAAGAGTGCCAAAATGGCAGATTAATTAAATATATCACCTTTGGAATTATGACTTACTAATTGAAGTGACTGTAGTACTAATACTCTACATTTACAGAATACTTATCATCTTTAAAGTGTGTTTCCACAATATTAGTCCAGGTCCAGCCAAGAAACAAACTTCTCTTGGTCTTTCACAATGAGCAATTTAAGCGAAATAAGTGTATAGCTAATAGGATATCTGAGAAGCCATACCAGAGATGGTGAAGCAATTAAGAGGAGGACAAACTCTAGAAGCTGCTACCCCTGGGGCTAGTGAGACAGAGGGCAGAGGTGGTTACTAGAGCCCAGAAGAGGGCCCATCTGGTAAGAACACAAATGCTGTGGGAAATGTCCTACCAGAGTTGGGACCATGGAGGAAATGGTTGAGTGGTTCAGGTTCTAACCCAAGCGGAGCCCAGCCAGACATGCTACCTAAAGAAAAGAGAACGAGAACAGAGGAACAATATTCAAGCCTTTGCATAATTCACATTATTGACTTTTCTAAAACTACTTCCCAGTGGCTGAAACTATGCAGGAGTCAAAAAGCAAGGGAGCATAAAATTTGCAGTTTTCTCCAATACAGAAGGGCAAATAAAGCACAGAGACTGGATCAGAAAGCAAACAGGTAACCAGCAGGCACAGTGTCCATCATTGGATTCTTACAATCATTTCATGAGATAGTGAACATATTGTGAGCATCATTTTGTTCCTTTATTTTTATTCATTTACTTATTTGTGTTTTAAATAAGGTGACTGGATTTACAAAGTTTAAGCTGCCAAGAAGAGTTTGATCTGATCCTTAAATTTTTTTAAATATATTTTATTGAGTATGCTATTACAGTTGTCCCATTTCTCCCCCATCATTCCCCTCCACCCTGCACACCCCCTCCCACTCACATTCCCCCCTTTAGTTCATGTCCATGTGTCATAAGTTCTTTAGCTTCTACATTTCCCATACTATTCTTGCCCTCCCCCTGTCTATTTTCTACCCACTATCTATGCTACTCATTCTCTGTACCTTTCCCCCTCTCTCCTCCTCACATTCCCCCTCTCTCCTCCTCCCACTGTTGCTAACCCTTCATGTGATCTCCATTTCTGTGGTTCTGTTCCTGTTCTAGCTGTTTGCTTAGTTTGCTTTTGTTTTAGGTGTGGTTGTTAATAGCTGTGAGTTTGCTGTCTTTTTACTCTCATATTTTTTATCTTCTTTTTCTTAGATAAGTCCCTTTAACATTTCATATAATAAGGGCTTGGTGATGATGAACTCCTTTAACTTGACCTTATCTGAGAAGCACTTTATCTGCCCTTCCATTCTAAATGACAGCTTTGCTGGATAGAGCAATCGTGGATGTAGGTCCTTGCCTTTCAAGACTTGGGATACTTCTTTCCAGCCCCTTCTTGCCGGGAAGGTCTCTTTTGAGAAATCGGCTGACAATCTGATGGGAACTCCTTTGTAGGTTACTGTCTCCTTATCTCTTGCTGCTTCTAGGATTCTCTCCTTCATTTTCATCTTGGGTAATGTAATGATGATGTGCCTTGGTGTGTTCCTCCTTGGGTCCAACTTGTTTGGGACACTCTGAGCTTCCTGGACTTCCTGGAAGTCTATTTCCTTTGCCAGATTGGGGAAGTTCTCCTTTCTTATTTGTTCAAATAACTTTTCCACTTGTTGCTCTTCCTCTTCCCCTTCTGGTACCCCATATAATTCGGATGTTAGAACATTTAAAGATGTCCTGGAGGTTCCTAAGCCTCTCCTCATTTTTTTTTGAATTCTTGTTTCTTCATTCTTTTCTGTTTGTTTCTTTCTTCCTTCTGGTCCACTCCATTGATTTGAGTCCCAGTTTCCTTCCCATCACTATTGGTTCCCTGTACATTTTCCTTTACTTCACTTAGCATAGCCTTCATTTTTTAAATCTAATTTGCACCAAATTCAACCAATTCTGTGAGCATCCTGATCAGCAGGTCTTTGAACTGTGCATCTGATAGGTTGGCTATCTCTTCGTCACTTAGTTGTATTTTTCTGGAGCCTTGATCTGTTCTTTCGTTTGGGCCATTTTTTTTTTTTTTTTTGTCTTTTTTTTGTCTTGACATGCCTGTTATGTAGTGAGGGGCAGAGCCTTAGTTGTTTTCCTGGGTGGGTCAACCCAGTTGCTGGGTTGTGATCCTGTATGTAGGGCAGGAGTCCGAGAGGGAACAACGGCACTTGCTCCGCTCTCTCTCTCATATTTCAGTCCCTTCTGCCACTTCCCCCAAGCAAACTGGGCCCTTCTGGTGCTGATTCCCAGGTGGGTGGGCTTGTGTATGTTCTAGGACCCTATGGGTCTCTCAAATGAACTCCCCTGTGAGTCTGGGAGTTTCTCCCAGCACCTCAGCCCCCATAGGTGTTTTCAATCGGTGGTTTGAGGCTTTATTTCCCTATGCTGGGACCCTGGATTTCGAGGTCTGTCTTGCTCCCCAGTTTCACCTGGTTTATCTGCGTGTGAATGTAGGACCACCCAGTCAGTCAGCCGCCTTGTGCGCCGCTTCACAATCACTGCCTCACTGGTTCCGCCCGTTGCCATCCAGCGCCCAGGGTCTGCCAGCCACCACCTGCGCACCCAGGGTCCACCCACTTCCAACTTGCACACCTGGGATTTGTCAGCTGCTGCCTTGCGCGCCTGGTATCACCGCCTTTTTTTTTCCGCCACAACACCTCTCCACCCAACTCTACCCCTCCAAACGGTCTGGATAAATGTGTCTATTTTAACTCCTTGGTTGTTGGACTTCCATACAGTTCAATTTTCTGTCAGTCCTGGGTGTCATTTTGTTTCTAAATTGTTGTTTTCCTTATTTTGGTTGCACGAGGAAGCACAGTGTATCTACCTACGCCTCCATTTTGGCCAGAAGTTCTTAAATTGGACTTTTTTTTTCTAGAGACCTTTCAAGATAACACAGAATTTAATATACCATTTTAATTTTTCAGATTTATGTTTATGGTGGAAAATATGCTTGTGCATCTTTGGGTTTAAAATAGGGAAAGGCCAACAAAATGAGACTAGTGATTGTAAGTTTACTGTATTGAGATTTTTCATGCTGCTTGTAAATCAATAGTCTAACAATCGAATTAGTAAGTGTTCAATAAACATTTATGATATTAACCCCTGGCCATAACTATTGTTTGTCTTCTCAGCAGAGAAAGAAAAATCTAGGTTCATTAATGACTTAATGCTACCCCAGACTTGTAACGAGCCTGGACTCACAAAAGCATATTCTCATGGGTGTTCTCTGAAATGTGACTTACTATGGAGGTAGATTGGGAACAGTTTCTCTTACAGCTTCTGCTGTAGCTCTTTGCTGGGTAATAGGACAGTCTAGAAGAGAAGAAAAATATCAGCTATAAGAATTCTTAAACAGGAGCCTCTGTGTCTCTGAAATTGAGTGTGGGTGTGTATGTTGTGGCTGTGTTTTGATTGTTCCACTGCAATAACTGTTGCATTATTAGTATGCACAGTAAAGATTTTATATCGCATAACTCTTGCTTTTATCACACATTTTATTTTGACTTGAACTTGGAAATTCTGATTCCTCCTACAGAGAAGAAGAGAAAAAAGAAATTAGCAGATATTCTTTAGCCATACCCTCCAAATACTGGCTCAACATGTTACAGACCCAGCAATTTTGTACTACGTGAAACAATTCTTGACTCTGGACTTTCAAGAATTGTTAAGGGCAGATATCCATATGATTTAGTATCTTGCCAAGCAGAACTCCTCTAAACCAGGGGAAGCAGGGAGAAATGTCACTGATGTCCAGAATCTTTGTCTGAAACACATTCAATGCTGTGTGCTGTTAACACTCAGGAGGAGGTGACCCAGGAAAGTGAGTTTCTGGAGAGTTTAACATAAACATTGCCATATTAATTCTTATCCCCGGTCTAGGATTCTGAGAATAGAATCAATCCATTGTCGGAAGAGCCTGAGGACCCACAGAAGACATTTTTCTAACATTTATCCAATAATAATCTAACATTTTCCCAATGCTTTATGGGAAGCAACACACTGTTTTTGCAATCTGGAGGAAGTCTGGCATCTCCTGTGAGTCTGAAACCTGTGAGCACTGAAGAGAATTCAGAGATATGCTTAGTCGATTTCTTGCAAAGTCATCCCAGAATGATTGTAGTGTCATTGTCAATGATAATGGCATCTATCTGAAGAACAGAAGGAAGCAAAATTATGAGACTATTGCTTTCCTTTTTAATTAGCAATATTACTTGAGGCTCCATATTTTTTTTTCATTTGCCATGAATGATACAATGTTTTGTGGGCTATTATAAGTCTGTAACCAGATTTCATGAAATGAAAAGAGTGACTTTTCTCAGTTAAATTTATTCTGCATAGATCAAACCAGATTCCTTTTGGTATTAGTTTTCTATTGCCGCTAACAAATTATCATAAACTTCGGTGGCTCAAAAAAAAAAAGGCAGGAATTTATTATTTCAGAGTTTCTGTAGGTCAGGAGTCCATGTATGGGTTAGCTAGGCCCTGTCTGAAGGAGCTCACAATTTAGGTTCAAGGTGTTAACCAGGCTGGCATCTCATCTAAGGCTTGGTGCCCTCTTCCAAACTCACAGGTTGTTGGAAGAATTCATTTTTCTGTGATCTCATGAATAAGGCTCTGGTTTCTTTGTGAGCTGTGTATTGATGCTCTTAAAGTCAAGTTTCACTTTCATTCTCACTTGCTAGAGGCTGCCTTTAAATTCTTGCCCACAGTGCCCTGCTTCACAACACAGCTGTTTGCTTTCCTCTGAGTTGGCAGAAGAAGAGAATCTCTGGACCCTTCACCTTCTGTTAAAGGGCTTGTCTGATTAGATAAAGCCCACCCAAGACAATTCTTGATTCAACTCCAAATCTATTGATATATTACCTAAACTGGAGAATGGTATTGCACTATATTCACTGATTCTGCTCACAGCAAAGGGAAAAATTATGGAGAGTGCATATATCAAGGGGCATCTATCTTGGAGAATCTTAGAATTCTACCTATCACAATTTTCATGAATTTATTTTGCAGAATTTATACTTCTGAATTTGTAATAATATTTGTAAATATCTTAGAAACAAGATATTTCAAGTAAAATTCTTTTTGCTAGGTCATGCATAATAGCTACCATAAATTATACCTTACATAAAGTTTGAGAAAATTAAAAACAATCACAACATCTGAATATACAAAAATATAAATGACCAATGTATAATGTATTTAAACCAGTATGCAAGGTCAAATGCAAGATATTGGCTATATGTTTTTATTTTTTCTATGATCTGAGAAATCCTATATTACTCATGACTTTTAACATATAAAATCTTAAATGCAAATATTAGCTCCATTGCTATGAGTATATGAGTGATCACTGTATGGTATTATTTGGTTACAAGTGTGTTTAGAGCAAATGGTAAACAGGTACATAGTTTTAAGTTCAAAGAGTAACAGCAAAACTAGAAGTTGGACTCAGAAGGTCAAGTCCTTATTCAAGGTGTGGTGCATTTTGCAGCAACTCAGGCCCTGGTTTGGTTTGAATGCATAAGTTTTTGTTCTCTCATTTGAAAATTCTTGCAAGTGACAAAAGCTAAAATGATATTTTTTCAGATTAAATCATGATCTAAAAGAAATGTTTTGCATTTTTGGTCCCCCCTGCCCCGTACTTCTCAAATAACACTTATCAAAGTGAACAATCATTAACTAATCAGCTTTATGAAATAAAATGGAATGGTGCCCATCCTACAATGTTGATCTAGCTTGTTGTAGTAGATTCTAAAAGAGCAACATACGAAGTACAAGCTTTAATCTTCCATAAGCATCTTTTAAGGCAAAACAAGAAGGAAGAAGTGATTATTACTTGTATCTTCTTCGAAGAAAGAAAAAGCAGTGAGTTGGTTGTTTTTAAATGGATAAAGGAAATCAATTAGGATTTTTTAAATAGGAAAGTAGTGGTCTTGGAAGGGAATTTAGGCATCTGAAAATAGTTCTGAAATGTCAAGTACTTTCTTTTAGTAGTATGAAATGGTGGATGTTTCTGTGTGTGTCTGTACTTTATGGATTATTTTAAATTCTACTCTGGTTTAATGTGCTATGCCTACTCATGGAGACTACTGAAAGTTGTTTTATGTAAAAGTTTGCTACCGTAGTTATTGCTAAAATACTACATGGCTGCTCTAAATTAATGATATTTAAACATTTTCCTCAGTAACTTTATTTTGCAAGTGAAAGGGAGATATATTTTAGGAATGTACATTTTTATTCCTTTAAACTAAATATTCCTTATAATACAAAACAGCACTCGGTGATCCATGTAGGCTTCCATTTATAATATTAATAGAAGATGCGTTCCATGCTAATCTATCTCATTAATATTAAAGAAGGGACTCCAAGACTGGTGAGTACTTAATCATTTGTAATTAGCACCTAACTGTTAATTCTATGGAGGGCTCTTAGGGAGAGAAGCAAAAGAAGAAGCTCCTGTTTGCTAAATGTTAGTTGATTTAACTTAGGGTATTTAATTCTGGGAAAACTAAGTAATTAGAACAATTCATGTAGCTAGACAAGTTTAATTGATCAGTTAAAAATAAAAGAGTCCCCAACTGAGAGTAACCACAAGATATATATTTTGGAAATGTCCATGACATAGCCATTTTACTAATTTATTTTATTAGGTTTTGTGTACATCTAGGCCAATAGATTTGGCATCTGAGCAGATATGAATAAACTTTCAGCTCAGACTATCTCAACACAGATCCCAAAATCTAATTAACAGACTGGGCAGGTTGTCTGGTTTGGCTCCAACTAGAACAGTTTGTTTCCTTGATGTCAACTCAACCTGAAAAAAGGAATGACTGTGAGGTTCCTACTTGAAGACTAAGAAGAATGTCAAGACCCAGAAGAAGGGCTCTATGCCAATGACTTAGAGCAAAACCAAGCTTCCCACTGTGGTACGGCCTTTCTGTTTGCCTCTTCTATTTATCCTGCCATTTAACAGGCTCTCTCCCTCTCCAAGCTCTGAAATCTGTCTCTTTTACAGAGGCAGATCCTATTATCAATCATTTGTTGAAAACTTCTTGGAAGAGTCAAAAGTGTTGCGAGAATCTACTACAGAGCACCAAAGGAGACTTGACCACAGGATAGCTATGCTTTAGAAAAAGGAATCTGTTTGCACCATCATATTGACCCAATTCTTAAAAGCTACTTCCAGCACAACTCTTTTTTTAAATTGAAGTAAAGCTGAGGTTGGCAGGATCCTTTATAAGACAGTGGGATTCCCTGAAATGAGTAGAGACAAGCTTGTTTGTCCCTTCTGTTAATGTCATTTACTCAATTACTAATGATGGAATGACCCCAGGACAGACCACACCAAATGTTGACTGGCAACATTTAGAACCAGTTTCACTACCAAGTCTAGCAAATTAACCAGGTTTAACTAAGCACAATTGTGATCATTTTTAATTACTATGACAATCAGGGCACTTTTAAGTGTCTCTCTTTACTTAACATTTTCAAAAATTCTTATCCTGCCAGCTCACCATCTTCTCTACACACTTTCCTTATTTGGCAATGTGTTATCTGTCAGTTGCTCTTCCTCCTTTCTATGTATTTTGTTGTTGTGGCTGTCCTCTTCTGAGTCTTAAACTTGACTCTGCTTCCATTCACATTGGATAACAAAGCCCAAGGCCATCTGCTACCTTTGCCAAATAGTAGGCCCTTATTTTATAGCAGCTTTCCAGATGTGTATGGGGACTACAGCTGCACAGCGCCTACAGATGGCATGAAGAAATCTGTTTTCAGCCTGCTGCCTTACAATATACCTAATCTTTACCAGCTGCATTGAAGTGCCTTAGCCTTTAAGGATTTGGATGAAAGAACATGCATTAAACAACAAAAGTCATCACCATCAGACACATACCAGACATAAGGCTCCCTTGTGGCATGGGGTAAACCACAAGCAGCACTCCAAAGGAAGCGTGTTGAAAAACTAGGTGCACAGATAGAAAGGTAGTATGTTGATGGTGTCCAAAACCAGACTCCATACATGGTAAATAGCAAATACCAGGTTTTGAGGTTCTGGACTCATCTGGAGTCAACCAAAGAAAACCATTCATTTCAAGGGCAGATTTGGGGAACACTTGTGAGATTCTACAATTAAGAACAATATATACTGTGGGGTAAGGAGCACAGAGTCTAACAGATTATGGATTTAATTTTTGTCTCTGCTACCTACTTACAAGTTTGCTTGTGCAAGCTGCTATTTCCTCATCCATACGACTAGGATAGTTAAGAATGTTTACATCACGGGTTTCTGTAGGGGTTATGTAACATCCTGCACTCAGTGGTGTGCCTGGCAAATGATCAATGTTCATAAGTGACAGTTATCAAAATCACTGTTATTTTAGGTAAACATTTATATAGGTGGTTTCTGGTATTATTTTCCTTGATATACAAGTATAGCAAGTCCAGAAATCATCTCTCAAATATTCTTTGAAAAACAAAGGCAAGAAATATTTGGGTGTCAAAAGGATGCACTGCCAGCTGAGTACAGCATAAAAGAAAAAAGGCATCAACCAAATACATATGTAAGGAAAGTTGCCATTAAGCTGGCAAGTAAAATTTGCCTTGGATTAGCCACCATCGTGAACTCCAAAACTAAACCACAGCAGGTGAAGAGTTGCACAGTTTTCGATGTTTGCATGCCCACAGTCTCTCAAAAAGTTCACTAACCTATGACTCAGCCATGGTGTGCACACAGTAAAGTAAGTTAAGTTAGGATGCCTTTTTCCCCATGCGCTGTGTATTTCACAAAGTTAGACAACAAAGAAAGGATATACAGGTGAGGTTTCGATTCCAGTTTAACTGTTATTTACTGTGAGATATTAAGCAAATTGTGTGATTTTCCTAGGCCTTAGTTTCTGCATCTGTAAAATAGGGAAATAATGTCTATTTTGCAATAGTTATTGAAAATATAAATGATTATTTTAAAATGGTCAGATAGTTTTTGTGGTAATAACTGTTGTTACCACAATTAATCTTTGTAATAACTCTACTAGATTTCAACTGCTGTGTGACAAATCACCACAGACCTAGCAGGTTAGAACGATGCCAACTTATTAGCTCACAATTCTATAGGTCAGAAGTCCAGGCATGGAGTGGCTGGGTGCTCTGCTTGAGTCTTAAAAAAACTAAAATAAAGGTGTCAGATGGGCTGTGTTCTCATTTGGAATTCATGCTTCTCTTCCCAGATTGTGTGACCATGGCAGAATTCCCTGCTGCAAGACTAAGGTCTCCATTTCCTAGCTGGCTGTCAGCTGACAGCCATTCTTAGTTCCTGAAGGCACCCATGTTCCTTGGTACACAGTCCCCTTGATCTTCGAAGCCAACAATGGAGAATCTCCTTTGCATTGAACCCTTCTCACACTTTAAATGACTCCGTTTGGCCAGGATGAGACACATCTTATTTACAGGCTCACCTGACTAGATTAGGCCTGGGGAGCACAATTTCCTTTATTTAGTCAACTGATTTGGGACCTTAATTGCATCTTAAAAATCCCTTCACAGCAGCACAGATGAATAGATTAGTGCTTGACTAAACATCTGAGAGAAGGTGTGTATACACCAGGGGGCATCAATCTTGAAGGATATCTTAAAATTCTGCTGACCACAGTAACTTTGAGAAACAAGTGTTATCCACAGTATTACTTTTGAGGAAACTGAAATTCCAAAGGTTCAGCTGACTTGTCCAAAGACCTCCAGCTGAGAAATATTTCTAAATAGAATATCCCTAGGTGATATTTGCCAATGGAACCATTGGAAATGGTTCCAAATATGGAACCAGTTTTGGTTGTCACAAAAGGGAGACTCTGCCATATTTTTAACACCCAGGTTAAAATTCTATTAATATCCAAGAAGAAGAGAACAGACACTGGAGACTGGTGGCAGTCTCTGCCAAAAACTGTGCTCATGTATGCCAGGCAATTCTCTGAGAATGCAGCTGGGGTGTAGTGGAAACAGTCCTCAGCCAACTTCCACATCCTACAAATACGTGTCAATGAGGAGCTTTCAGCCTGATGCAGGATTTCTCAGATTTAGCAATATTGATATTCTAGGCCAGGTAATTCATCCTTATGGAGGTCGGAGAGTTGTCCTGTTCACGGTAGGAGGTTTGGGTATCCACCTGATGTCAACAGTGCCATCCTCCCTCCCCCTCTCCCACCACCAAGGTGCGACAAACAGAAGTTCCTCCTGGGGGAGAACCAAAATCACCCTCAGCTGAGAACCACTGCTCTAAAGGGAAGAAGCAAGCCTTCCCTCAACTCTACTAGTTTTCCCACTGACTGGAAGGCAGGTAGGAGTCTGTAGCCAGAGCAGCCATCATGGACCAGGCTCCTAAAATTAAATGCTATGGGTGACGAAGCCAAAGCTGAGGGACCTGGTCCTGGACACCATGGCTTGGAGTGCTTAACCTAAATTGTTACAAGAGATAGAGATAAACTTCTGTTTTGTTTAAACCACCATGTTCTGGGTTTCTCTGGATTTTTACCCTAACTAATACACACTTCTTGGGAAAGCTGTTTTGGCAGAGTTGGTACGTGCTAAACATATTGCCTATTACCTTAAAATCTTGTAGCTCTGTTTCCTTCTTGTTATCCAGCACATTATCCTTATGGTATAGCCTGTCCCCAAAGAAGCAATACTTACAAGGAGGAGCTGTACTTGATTCTTCAGTAAATACATACTTTGTTTGACCGTGTTCTAACAACCCAAATGGAGGTTTCTGTTGTAAACATTTGTTTCACAAGCAAACACATCTAAATTGAAATGTTTCTTTTCATTGTTGCAGTGAAATAACCATTTGCTTTCAGTCCATCGGGGAATGCTGAATGCTTCTGTAAATGTTTCTGAAGGCTGCTGGCCACTCCAGGCCCATCTCTTCCCACTGCTCAAGGATTTCTTTAATGGTCAGGAGCTCCTAAGAGACTACTCGACCAGGAGTTCAGTGGTTGCCTGATAGAGGTGATGGTCAAAATGATCTTGCAACTGAGAAAATGAAGACCAAATTTATTTTTTATCAGATCAACTAGCTGTCCCAGTGAATACATTACTCTCTTTCAATATATTAAGCATATACAAACAGCTGTATTAATGTTTTCAAGCCAGTTATCAATAATCTACTAAATGGGTTTTCTTGACCTCAGGACATTTCTTCCGTGTTACATGTTGGAAATAGTTTTTCCTGCTGTAGTAATCAAATGTTTTTAAGAGTGCTTATTAAGTAAGATGAAAACATGGGAGGTAAAATTCATTTAGATATATTCATGTCTACCGACACTAGATGTTTCCTGTGTGCACACCCACAGGACTTATTGGAATACCTTCCCCTGCCATATCCACCTGCTGAAATGCTACCTGAACACCAAGCTTTGATCTCACTCCCTTCTTAAATAACTATAAACCTCAACATTCCTGCCAGTTGCACAGCTCCCTAATGAAGAAAGTGGGCTGTGTCTGTGTGTGCTTTTTAAAAAAATGTATTTATTATAGCTTTTTCCTTATGATGGGTTAAACCTATCCTATTGACCTGGGAATACTTGATTGGATGAAAGATAGTTGCAATAGTCAGAGTCAACCATTTATATACATGAGCAACTTTCACTGAAGCATGTTAGCTTAATCTTCCACTCACTAATGGATGATGGCAAACTAGCCAAAGAGAAGGTTCTTTTTGCAACAACAACAACAAAAAAAGTGGAAGAAGGCAAATGACTCAAGCTCAGGTTGTTGTGCTCTGAATAAAGCTGGTGAGTATCCCTTCATTGATGGCACTGGGACACTTCCAAGTGACAACATTGCTGAAACATATGCATCCCTGATTTTCAATGTCATAGTACACTCTTGAAATAAACTGCACCTTTCTTCTTTGAAAACATCTGAGTATGCATTATAATTTTCATCTTAATTTTCTTTCCATCAAAGTTGGATAAAAAGAAATTTAGAAATAATAACTAGAGTTTGTTCAGCATTTACTATATGCCAGGTCTTACCTTCATTTTATCATTTAATCTTCACAGTTCAGTGAGCAATTGGATTACTATACCCATTTAACTGCTAAAGAAACCAAGACCTACAAAGGGTGTGTCTGTGTGCGAGTGTGTATATGTGCACAGGTGATTTTCCCAAGATCACACAGCCAGTAAATGACAGAGCTGGGTTTCAAACCCAATTCATTTTTTAAAGTACGTAACAACAGAATTTTTAAAATATGGTATATAATACAATAATGCTTAAAAAAGGACAAGAGATTTATGAAATCCAGTGGATAAAAAGTGGAGACAATAAAGTAAGTAAATGAATAAGCAGCATAGATATATTTCTCCTGAAGGAAATGGCTCTATGGCTTCTGGGTCATCGCCCTCAAGCTGTCTAATGGAGAACCTCAAAGGTCAAGAATGATGGGCAGAGAACATGATAAGGCCTCATTTTTTCGAAAGTCTGGTCTCAGGCGTGTGGCTCTGTACTTTACCCAAAACTGGCATGACCATAGTCGAATGGGCCTATATGCTGCAGATCTCACACATATGGTCAACACTGAGTTATTGTCACTCACGTAACTTACTCTGCCCAGTGAACCCCAGGGTCTGTGTGGCCTTATGAACAGGCAGGCATACCAGTATATGTGGACCTTGGATTTAGGACAGCAACTTTTGAGCTCTAGAGACTCAAGTGAGTTTTTTAAACTTCATGTACCTATGATTGGACAGGCACAGTGCTGTTGTGAAAATTAAATAAAATAAGATTTAAGGCACAGTCATATAATGGAGCACATAATAACAGCATTCAATAAACCAATCAAGTCGTACGTTCTTGTATTTGACCACCACAGCCAACTCGTGGAGCCCAATGAGCCCCTAGTTAATGTTTAATTAAAGTACATTTACCACAGGGGTTAGGACATTTTCCATACTGTTTATTTACTGTCATCTGAAGTTCTGAATAGGTCGTGCTTATAATTTTTTTCTGTCTTCTGGTTTAGGGATAATGATACTCATTGTAGTAGGCTTCGACCTGAATGTTTCTTCCTTTATATTAATGCAATGCAGGAGAAGAAAAGAATTAGATAAATGATAGGTGATAAACCCTATGATTTCCCAACTTTATATTTTCAAAATGGTTATTTTGTGATAGGCTTGAACTGATTTCTTTCTACTCTTTAGCAGAATGGGTGTAATTTCCAACCACATTTCTGCAAAAAAGAAAAAAAAGTAATACACTCTTACCTGGGGACAATGTTCAGTTGTGCTGATTGTGTTTCCAGAATGAACACATTATTTCTTAATGGGCCTGACATTATGAACGGTTCAAAGAAGAAACGTAAATGCCAACAAACCAACATGTAAGCGATACTTCTACCTCTGGAGGCAGTTAGTGAACGGTGATATATAGTTAAAGTTTAGCTAAGCTCTAAAATTTTTACAAAAAAAGTTTTCCTGTTCTGTCAGTCAAACAATCACTCCAGGTGCCTTTTTATACCAGAAAGGAAGTGTGGAAGACAAAGCCAAGGTTGGTAGGTCTGCTATCCAAAGACCTATAATGTGAACCTAGTATCTGAGAAAGACAAAGAGGGAGTTATGGAACACCAGCTTGGCCAATTAAAAGGTACCTTTCCCCCCAAAGCCCCTCCTGCCCCTAGATTAGCATCATATTGATCTTATATTGGCCAGATGTAAGAGCATACATTAACACAGTACTGAGGACAAATCCGTCTATGGTCATCCCAGCCTGAATGCACCTGATCTCATCTGATCTCGGAAGAATAGATGCTTTGAGAGAGAAATCTGTGGATTTAATAGGTATTTAGCCTTTAGGAGTTACTTCTATTTTATTTTATTTTAGTTTTGGGGGCAGGGGGACGAGAGGGATAAAGAGAGGGAGGGAACATCGGTCAGTTGCTTCTCCCAGGTGCTCCAACTGGGGATTGAGCTGCAACCCAGGCACGTGCCCCTACAGGTCCCAGACTGGCAACTTTTGCTTTGGGGGATGACGCCCAACCAACTGAACCACTATTCTTTACGGCTAAGTTTTTTTTCACCTGGGAAATAGTGGCACTAATGTGATTTGTTCATAGAGTTCTTAGGAGTATTGAGTAAGTTAACATATACAAAGCAGTTAAACACTACCTGGCATATCATAAGCATATTAGCATACATATGTAAGCTAATAATATTAACTATTGTCTCTTCAAATTTTATAGCATTACGTTTAAATATTATTTGTCAGTTTAGAATGCCTGTTGCTTTTAGTATTCATGTTGTTAGTTTATTGAGGTATTGAAAGGAACATATGTAATTACCAGTTTTAAGGCTGATAGGATCCAGGAGTGGGGAAAATCTATACATACCTACAGACAAATACATAAACATAGAGAGCTAAGTACTTTCTGTATATTCACATATCCTCCTGGATAATAGGCCACCTATCTTTTGCAAAAATAAAATGATTAGAAATAGTTCTGCCCCTTTTGTATTAGCTCTAACAGCTATACAATTGGCAAAATTTTTTTCTACTTAATGATCCCATTCATTCTTATTGCAAGCTTTGTGTTTGATGGCTGTACTTTCTGCTTTCTAAAAGATTCCTAGGCCTTGTTTAAACCGTTGTTTCTAGAAATGATATTAAGATAAACCAATGAAAACCAAGAGACAAAGGAGCAGAAAGTAACTCACAAAAACTGAAATAGCAGGAAATTGATGCAAACTGTTGCTTCTTTGAAGTAGAGTTTGCCACTGGATTAGTGTGTTTTCAATTATACTGTAAACTTTTTGATTTTTATAAAATGTTATTAAGTGCTTTATGGAAAAGCTTAAATGAGCTAGAATTTTCTTGTAGCAAATTTGCATAACTTTGGAGCATAGAAATAGGTACCTGTTTATTCACACATGTCCAATAATAATACAGTAGATGGTGCTACTATATTTGTGGTGTTACTGACATGTCTAATTAATGAATCACTCATAGAATTTTTCTCATTAAAAACAGTTTAAACTTTCTTACTTTGACAAAGGGCCTGTAGCCAACCTTAAAGGATCTATCTTTTCTTCACCTGCATGAATTTGACTGTTCCCTTGAAATGATTCATCACTTAGTTCCCTGGAACCCGTCTGTCTTCTGCTCTTGTTTTTAAGCACTTGGTAAATGGAACAGATTTCCTCATGACAATCTGAGCATTTCCTTTTGCTTTTCTTGTGTTCAGCAACATCGAAATTGGTGATAAAGTTTAACCAGAATGACTTGGTCAATACCCGTGTAAAACTCATTATTTTTCTGATTTGAGTCCTTTCTTTGCACTCCACCAGATACATCCTAAGAGCAGGGATGAAATCTTTTTCATATTTGTTCTGTTACAAAAGACCTAATGTGTACTCACTAAGTAGGTCCTCAAGATTTTGATAGATTGTTGAATTGAAATGACCTTAGTGTTTACACATACATTTTTTTTCTAACTTACATAACTCTAGCCAACTGCTTTGGGGGTGGGAACAACATTCTAGAGAGAGACTGTGTACCTAAGCTCCTATAGAGACAAAAAAAAAAAAAAAAAAGGTGAGGGGCAAATCTATTAACATTTGGGACAAGTAGGAGGCAAAATGTGGCTCCAAAACACCAAAAAAGAAATATTCTTCCTCATGGTACGAATGATAAATTAGAAGTAATTTTTGTTTAAGGAGGCAGAGAAGGGGAGGGAAAGGCTGGCATTTAGGTTATATGTTGTCAAGTGATAAAAGCAAGTAAGAGAACATCTGATACTGAAAGAAGTTGGCATGCATATGTTAGCAGCAATTATATGCAAGTGAAAAAAGTATGAGTGACTTTTAATTGCTTTTTGTGCTATTGTATATTTCTTAATATCATTATCATTTATAAGTACTACTTTTTATATCATAGAGCGGCTATTAAAAAGGAATTATAGATACATAATCACAGATAGCCAAGCATGGCACTAATACTTTAAAGATAATTTCATTTAGAAAGGCACATCTCTGTCTCCGAGAGCCCGAGGACATTGGTGCCAGAGCCTGCCCCACCACTTGCCAGCTCCTGACCTTAGGCAAGTTGTTTCAGCTCTCCTTGCCTCAGTTTCTTCAGGTATAATACAGGAATGATATTAATTTCTCATATATAGAATTCAAAAGGATTAAATGAAATAACGTAGGAAAAGCACTTAGTCTAGGACCCATCATGCAGTAAATGCTAGCTATGTAATCTTTTAAATTTTCACTTTCACACTAAAGAGGATAACAAGGCTTAGAAGATTTAGTTACTTGTCTATGACCAAAAGTCAGGGCAATGTTGGAATAGAAATTTGAATATGGCTCTGGCTGATGTGACTCAGTGGATTGAGTGCAGACCTGTGAACCAAAGGGTTGCTGGATTGATTCCCAGTCAGGGCACATGCCTGGGTTGTGGAGCAGGTCCCCAGTTGGGGGCGTGAGAGGAAACCGCACATTGATGTTTCTCTCCCTCCCTCCCCACCTTAGAAACAAATAAATAAAATTTTTAAAAATATATTTGAATACGAATATGGCTAGCAACAAATAGAATGTTTTACCTACAATTCTATTACTGCTAATAAAAGAAATACTTGATTCATGGTATGCTTGAGTGAGTGATTTTTTGGCCATCTGATTAATGTATTGAAATAGAATCATGATCCTTTTGCCCTTCCTCCTTTCTTCCTCTCTCCCTCCCTTTCTTCCTTCCTTCTTTTGTAGTTTTTCTTCTTTTAAATTATCTGGTCCAAAGTCACAGGAATATAAACACAGGTGAAAATATCATTGATATTGTATTAGGTTGAGCTGTTTAATTTTAAAAATAAAAAAAATAGTGTTAATAAGATAGAATTTTATTTCTCTTTCCCATAACAGTCCACGGGTAGGCAATACAAGATAGATGGGACTACTCTACCCTCCTCAACAGCTGGTTTCTGAAGTTGATCCTGCCTTCACAATTTCCCAGACAGCAGGAAAAGAGGGAAAGATTATTAAGAAGTCGCACATATCACTTCTGTACTCATCATATTGATCAGAGAGGCCACACCTGGCTATAAAAGAAAATGGCCAATATAGTGTGCAGCTTCTATTACTAAATAATGAAGGGGAGAACAGATGTAGAGGCAGCAGTTTCAGGCGCACCCATAGGAGTGTACTGAGCATAGGTACATGATTATAAATGTATCAGAGTTTCTATTATGAAGTATATTTGTGGCTAATGACTGACGACAGTAGAAAGTTCAACAGCCATTGTGAGAAAGACCTATCACAGAATTTGTTATTGATCATTGCCACATTTATGAAACTAGCATCTTTCTTCTATTATAACAGTGGATGCTTTTGCTTCCTATTTCAGTACCACATATGTGAACAGTGCCCCAGTACTGTGCAATGCAGCAACACTGGTAGGATTGTTCTGTATAAGTTGCACTTCAATACCCACCAGTTACACTGAGTGATATTACAGGAACCAGCCTGATGAAATATGCCTGTGCCTTTATGCATTTTGGAAAGAAGGTATTGAGATGTAATTGAGTCCATCATTGAAGATTCAATGAAGATCCTCAGGAGATATTTCTCCTAGGCCTCATTGGTGGTAAAATCTTCTTTTTGAGATTTTTGTCTTCTTACAGAAAGGAATGTGAATCATTAAATATTTTGTTTTGGTTACTAGGAAACTCAGCAGAATCCACAGCCTGCATTCAGAAATTTATAAGGTTGGTGTGTTAAATTGTTCTTTTGTCATGTGATTATTCTGCATTATTTTGCTTCACTCTAATTTATTTAATTTTTATGTTTTCCTAATTCACCTGTAGAAATGATGTACATTTACAAATAGACAAATGCTGAAAATTTCATATGGAACTCTGAAATTCTGCTACATTTATTTGCTATGATTACTCACATAATTAGACATATCTGAAGATCATATTTTTTACTTTAACTTAAAGCATCTTTGAATTTTAAAATGACAGGAAATTTATTAATGAGTTTGACAATTCCTTACAAAAGATGTGAATGTAAAACCGTGAGTTGGTAAATTGAGAGCTTACTTTTCGTTAGGAACAAGTGCTATCAATTTTACTTACACTTAATCAGGAAAAAGGAATGCTTACATTATGGTGCTGTCTCTTCAGTAGACTTGCAAACTAAAAAGATTTTGCTTATGACAGAAACCGAAATGCCCATAGTGGGTCTAACTTTTGTTTTTAATCGTAAGGGTAAAAAGATGGATCGCTTTGGAGGAAAATTGTGGCTCACAATGCAAGTTTTAACACCTTTCCTATGATTACCTACTTCTCTGGCAGAAAAATATTCTCTGACCCTATGGGTCTTTGCTATGGTTTAAGCCAGTTGGGACTTTTCAGAATAGTAGATAATCAATTTAGCCTGATTAAATGCAGTTCCCATCCTAAATTATGCAAAATGTAAGGACCCAGGGGTTGAAACAAAGGTAGAATGGAGGCCCGTAGGCATTCTAGCAGTTAAGCCATGGAGAGCTATGGAGCCTGTGCTATGGGAATGTGATTCTTAGTTGAATTACTTGAATAATTCTCCGTGCTTAGAAGCAAATGATGATGCATGCTGCTAAAGTTCAAAGAAGAAAAATAGTTTAATGATTTAGCTTATGAATATCAGTGTGAAAAAACCTGAAACATAAAGCCCCTTCAGTCAATAACAGGACGGTTTTGTAAACCACTTAAGGCTGTGATAAAATCCTACTTGACTGGCCCATGAGCAGATGTGACAAGCTGAATTTATTTCCTCTCTTACCAGGAAGCTTTGCAGGAAACTCTTAACATATGGTGCTTTTCGCTTCCATCTAGAGCTATAAATGTTATTGGAAAAGGATGTTCCCAAGAGCCTCGAGTTTCTGACGTCTCTGCCAAATGGAGTCCAAATGATCCTTCTGTGGTTCTGAATTCCCCGAGTTCTTAGGAGTTGGCAACCAAGGGTCCCTGATCTAAACACAGCTCACTAATTTAATTATTTTATTATAGATTTGTGGGAGCTCTTTCAGACCAGTGACTTAGCATCTGTATTGTATCTAGCTATAAAGAAATTGCAAGTTAGAATGGTGTAAATATTTTGTTTCTTAACTGCTTTCATTTGAAAACTTGAAAATCATTTCACACAGGAACCAGGCACCACAACAAACTGAATACAAAAAAACGAGAGAGGTCAAATTTACGGAAACTTTTCTCACGGTGATTAGCAATCGTACAGAAGTGAAGCATTGCCAAGTAAAAATCATTGACTATCTTATGTATAGTTTATAAGACTCCACAGAGTGCTGAATATACACCAGAGGGCACATCCTTATTTAATGTCTTTTTGAAGCATTTCATTTTAATAAATTAGCAGGAAGACATTGATGCTTTGACCATTAGAAGTTTGCTGCTAGCTGAAACAACACCACGATTGCTAAATTGAAATTAATGGCACCAACTGGTTTTTATTGTCAATGCAATGAGCTATGCTGAAATGTCATTCAGTCTGAGGCAGCAAATGCATTAAAGTAAAATATCTGAAAACTGACATTTTAAAAGTTGTACTTTAAATGATTAAGTATAAATAATTCTGGACTGATTCTTAAGTCGTGTGTGTGTGTATACACCTAACATTTTATAGCATTTTAATAACATTTTAACACATAAAAATTAATTATTCTATAGTCATGAGTACTGGATATTTTCTAGTATGTTTTACAGCTTCATAATACATGAACTAATTTCTGAAAACTCAAGTTGAATATATGTATGAGTATATGTTCTATATATATTGTATGCACACTTTATATATGTATTTCTATGAACAAATCAATGCCTGTCATATGTATAATGAGTTTAGACAAAATTTATCAGAAAAATTACATATATACTAACCTACAGCTCTTATGTTATAGTAAAAACAACTCAAAAAGTTATTGCAATTGCAATTTAACAGCAGTCTTTGAAAACCTCAATCATTATTTAAGTCTTTGAACAAAAAGTAAGTTTAACTTGCTAAAAGGGAAGAAGAAATTATACCAATAGTTGTGCATTTAAAAACACTCAAATAAAAATTAAATAAGTTATTCAGCATAAACTAAATGCCAAACCTTTTAAAATTCTTTTTTTCTAACTTCTTAATACTTAAGAATCAATAAATATTTTAAAATTACCAATGTTCTTTGGACAGAATACCTTTATTTAAATGATTTTAATTTCATCTTTTGTTCATTACGATATTACCATCAAGCTCATTTTATCACTATTTTGCTACATGAATTTGTAAATTAATACAGAATTTCCTAGAAATTCTGAGAAAATATTATCTTTTTCCATTTGTATTCTACCTTTCAGAGGATTATGTCCCTAGTTTTAGTTATTGTAAACATTAGAATTATTTTTAAAAGACAAGTTCCCTATAACATTGCCAAAGAAAGAGAATACAGTTCTGAATGCCATTTAACTATCATTTTATGTATGTCGTTAAGCAGATAGGGCCCTAAATCGAAACTGAGATAATGTGTGTATGCAACATGCTTTATTATTAACAGAATATAAACATACTACTATGTCACATTTATTTACTTCCTCAAGTGATTACTTTTCAAAATTGTTTTCTTCAGTTTTAAATAAAAAAGGAAATGTACTGGGCCCCCACCATAATGCATATCATGACTGCCCTAACACGAATTTGTCCTTTCGGTTTTTAGTATTTTGTTTGGTGCTAAAACTAATTATAGGTTTTCAAACTATTCAGAAGAAAAGTGGCATAAACATATTAAGTTACTTAGTATTGGCTGACATTATTATGTTGCAAAAACTAAATTTTAACTTACATGAATTCTCTTGTTTAAAGGAAGGGAAAAAAACTATAAAACTGAATATGGTTGAAACCAGCTTTTTTTAAAAAAAAAAGTTCTTTCCTTTTTTTCTGGCTGGTGTGGCTCAATGGATTGAGTGCTTTTCTTTTTTCCTGGCTGGTGTGGCTCAATGGATTGAGTGCTGACCTGAGAAATGAAAACTCACCAGTTTGATTCCTAGTCAGGGCACACGCCTGGGTTGCAGGCCAGGTCCCCAGTTGGGGGCATGCGAGAGGCAACTGATCAATGTATCCCTCTCACATCGATGTTTTTCTCCCTCTCTTTCTCCCTCCCTTCCCCTCTCTCTAAAAATAAATAAAATCTTTTTTTTTTTTTTAAAGCTGTTTTCTAGAGTCACAGATATATTAAAACTCAAGGGCATTTGGACATTATCTAACATAAACCCCCAATTTTTTGTATGAGACAAATAAGCCCAGAAATTATAAAACACAGATTTTGAGAGCTGTAAGGAGCATTAAAACATGGAATAAATTTAAATCATGGAAATCGTTTTATCCAGACAGGTGCCCTGAACAACTAAATTGCTAATGATCAGAGCTTATGTACCTTTGCTCCTAACAAGTTGCTCCATTCTCTCGTCATACGGGTTGAGTGAGGACAATTGGATTACAAAAGTAATGGAGCTTATGTGTTGGAAGGGCAAAAAATTAACAAGTCCAATCCTCTCTATCAATAAGTGAGGCCCAGCAAAGTAACGCCAATTTCCAATTAAGCTGATGTATTTTTAAATTATATGTGCCAATTCAATGGGGTAGTTTACCCACTCCAGATTTTGTCCACCAGGCAAACAGAGAGTACAAGAACAGAAGAAGTTGGAACTTCACTGAAAAGGAAATTTACCACTCTACTTCCATGAGTGTGAATAAATAATAATGACAAGTTTCTTTAAGTGTATAAAATTTCCCAAACTGCTGCTGAATAAATGATCCATCTGCTTTTCCACAAAATTTATCATCAGTTATCTGACTAATTACTCCTTTGGTTTAGTCGGTTGTATGACATTCATTCCTCACGCATTATTGATTCTCCCTGATCTCATGCTTCACATTAATATATATTTTTTGCTCTCCTTGTTTCCTCTGGCTTTCCATCACATTTTATTCATGTTAACTTCTCTATGACACTTCCCTTTATTATAATAAATGTTCTAGATACTAGTAGGGGTCAACAGTGAGAGTATAATGCCAAGAACTTGAAATGATTTCCTGAGAGTTCGGTTAAGCAGTTCTTTGACTTGTTTTTGATCCACAATATTGACATGTCCACAAAATAAAAATCAGTCAACATTTGAAAAAATAAGATTTAGTGAAGAAATTTTTCAGCTATCTGTCAGAGAGAAAGAAATATTAATTGGCAAGGAGAATATGTAAGAGGAGGCAAAGGCAAGAGCTATCATTAATATTCTGGTCACTAGGCATAATTTATCAGATCTCGCCATATCCTGAAAAAGGCTACTCATTGACCCCCATTTTCTGCTTCTTAGTCTGAATCTTTCTGTTTGCCAAGGCTATGGGGACATTTGAAAAGTCATCTATCTTTAGTTATTCTTTAAAAATGTTTAGCCATTAGTACCACATATCATAGCTGAAACATCTGGCAATCACTTGGTGCCCAAGCTAGGACAGCAACCTTCTTCGGCTTTATGGTACTAACATACAAACCCAGCTTAGTATGGCTTAGGTGTGATAGCCTGTTTTAAAAGGTGGCTAAGGGAAGTTTCAAAACTCTGAAGATTTGAACCTCAGAACACCAGTCAGTATGTCGCTCACCATCAGCCTATTGCATCCATTCCTATTTCTCAATCTAACCTCCATATTGACAGGCAGCACAATTAGTTGGGCCAAAAATCAAGTTTATAGCCCAGCACAACACAGGTGGGAATTTGCACCCTCCTCTACAATCCGCCACAACCTTGACAGGTAAAGACAGGCACACCTCATTTCTGCCATGCATTTTTGCCCCTGCCTCCAAATAAGAAACCGGTTAAGAGTGGTGTCAATATTGTATCTACAATATTAACATCAGTCAAGTCCATACATTACACATAAATACCTTCTTTAAATTCTTATTTTCTCTGCTTTCAAGGAATTATTAAGATAAAAGTTTATGCACTCAAATAACCATGCCTGAAAACTGAAACTGCTTCTATTTATCAAATACAAATTGACAATTATATTTGCAAAATGTGAGAGTATAATTAAACATGTACTCATTTTTGAACTAGGAATAAGTGAAAATTAGCACATGCCCACAGGTTTCAAAGATTAAAGAAACAATTGAAGCACTATTAACCAAAGGCAGATAACACAACTCTATGGCCCAGAGCACCAGACATTTAGTCTCTTTGTAACCTCAGGTAAATTACTAAACTACTCTGACCCACAGGTTCATTACTGTTGAGAGGAAAGTAAATCTGGTTTGTTGTGAGAATTAAGGGGATTCTTGTTATGAATGTGGCCTTGTTTCTGAAAATGTAAATGGGTTTACAAATTTGAAAGGTGGTTGCAAACAATAATTGTCATAGCTATCAGACATATAATCCTATGGATGGCATTTGCAAAAACTCCTACAAAGCTGGCTTTAAAACAAACAAACAACTATAACAATCACAAACTTAGTTAAGGCTAATCCCACCCCAAATCTCAGGCAGCCCAAATCTCAGGCCTTAGCATTGTCATACTTGTCCCCTTTGTTCCTGTTCTAACACGATCCAAATCAAAGCTACAATAAGCTCTGACTGCAAGCTCCTATCATTAGAAATCGCTCATCTCCTCATTCTAATGAACTCTGTTTCTCAGTCTCGTTATTCCCCCTCCCCTCCCCATCCCTTGATAGCTCGCTATTGTCTCAGTTCATCAGTCTCTTTTCTGGCCTCATTTGCTTGCCTAACCAGCCTTGACACTAGGGTCAGCCATTTTATTAGATTTTCACACTCACTTGCCCCAGAGCTGCCGTTCCAATCCCCAAGAATGGGTAAATACCATCATCTGCCTTCTCAGCAACCAGTCCCAGACCGCCACACATTGCCTAAGAAAGTCACAAAGCCAGGTTGACTGTTTCCACTACAGTTCCGAGCTATCTGAAGTCAGTTGGGCCCTCATCACTGCTTGACAGTACTTGTTCTCAGCCATGATTAACAGTTCTTCCTATTCCCTGAAGTGTCAGTTCCAAGATTTCTTCTCACTCTCAGTTTCTTCTCTAATACAATATCCCAGTTCCTAGAAAAAGTCAAGGCCAATGCTTGATGCTCTTTTTATTCTCTCCAGCTAACGGCTCCACTCTCCTCTTCTGATCTCTGAGGAAAGAGCTTCCCTCTCCCACTCAAAGCCTTGCATGGGGCCAACCCTTCTCTCTTTCACTGAGACTTGATCACATCCTCTATCCACATTTCCTAGTAACAAGATTTTTTTTTTCTTTTCCTGGTTTAGGCACTTCCTGGATTTATTATTTTGCTTCCTTTTGTAAAAAATTCCTAAAATGGAGAGAGTAGTTTACACTTACAGTTTCCACTTTCTTGCCACTGTCTCATCCCTTATTATCTGCTTTCCAATCCAATGAGTAAATCCAAGGATAGCTTTTGGTCTGTCCTACTTTCTGTTCTTTGTAAAACAATTACAGTTATTGACAGTACACTGTCTAGAAATTACCCACTACATTCCCTCCAAACCCATTCTCTTCTCACTCACATTTCATTTCAGTGGTCCTCATAGCTTCCCAGACACCAAACATTCAAACCCTTGCCTCCTTGCTCTCCTCTGTACCTTATAGCCAGTAGTTGACATGTTCTATTGCTTTCATTTCTGTAATATTTCTCATATTTATACTCTACATAATTATCCAAAATTACTTTTTATAGGACTACTGAAACAATACAAATATCTCTTAACTCCTTCTCTTTTAAATCTTTCCCATGACAATATATTTGCATCCTAGGATTGCCAAGTTCTTCTTCAATCTGTCCATTTTTTATTCTTACTCTTCTTCCCTTTATCCTGTCAAAGGGAGTTTCTTGCTCTTCTCCTTATAAAACCTGAGATTATCAGTCAATTGCCTCTACCCAGAGGTGAGAAATAGAAGAGATGACCAGGTTAAATCACATGATGGGGCTTTCGCCCCTTCAAACCAAATAATCCTGATGCATATGACATCTGATTTAAAAAAATACAAAGGGCTTGGATACACAAATGTTTTCAGATTAAAAAAAATTATTAAGCTATTCATGGGTGGCATATGTACTTTTCTGTGTGTATACTGTACTATATTTTCTGTATGTATAATATACTTTAATAATAATGTATGTATAATGTACTTTTCTGTGTGTGTAGTGTACTGCAATAAATTTAAAAAGAGAGCAACAAAGACAGTGTTAAATGCAAAAAAAGAGAGAGAGAGAAAGATGGCAACATATGGTCTGAGCAATGGATTTAGCAGGATAAAAGCAACTAAGCAAAAAAAATGTTATCAGGATTCACTAATTTCTTTTTTTAATGCTCCAGCTCCCTGAATACTTCCAAATACCTGGTGCCCACGGAGGCACTGGAAATATCCAGGAAACCAACTTTGCCCACATGCTAAGAAAAAACCTATTTGGCCATTACTTATGACTGCACTTTAGATTGAACAGTTAAGAGGGACATTTGAAATTATAAGCATATCTGAATGTATAATATTATATGTTTCCAAAAATCAAAAGTCAAGTGGCTGATAATTAATTTTCTTCATTTACCAATGGGATATTAGCACCACTCCTGAATAAATTTTTTTTAATTAACTAAATTTTTTAAAAGAAAAAAGCAGACAATGCAATATACAGATTATGTATAATAAAACTGTGCGCTTGAAACCTATATAATTACATTAACTAATACCACCCCAATACATTTAATTAATAAAATAAGAAAAGAACAAAAAAGCCTCGGGATTATCTGTGTAAGTAGCACATTAAGTTCAGGTTGGAGGGTCAAATCAAACAGACCCGAGTATTGATTCCAGCTTAGCGGTTTACTCCCTACGTGACCTGGGAATATAGCCTGCACTCTATGAATTTCAGTTTATTCATTTGTAAAATGAACATAACACCAACTACTTTGCAGAAATGTGGTGAGAAAAGAAAATATATATGTAATTTGAATAATACAGCATTGAAAAGAACGCACACACTCAAAAGATAGCTGTTATTACCTCTTATCTGTAATGTAAGGAAGCTAAAATAGCTAAGCTTTAAAGTCTCCTCAAGTTTTAACTTTCTATTCTTCCTATTTTTCCATTACCAAGGCCCTTTTTCCATCATAGCAGCTCTTACTTATAGGTTCTGAGAAAATATTAAAAGGTGAAAAAGCCAATCTGATTTGTGGGATTATAGTGATGTCTTAGTATCAGTAGACATTTCAGGAGTAGACAGTTTGAGTATCAGCCTATCTCAAAACTAAATTACTCTCCATTTTACCTTCCTCAAATCAGCATGTGAAGTTGATCTTTGCTTCAATTTCAGAGATCTTTTTCTAAGACTTTTCCTAATTTCTCCTGTTTTCACTATAACTTATGATATTTATTTCCCTCCTTATTCCTAGTATAGACAACAACTGATTATTACATTAGATAGAAAAAAATTCTAAGGGAATGGGAGTTCAGGTTTCCATTATTAGCCTACTTAATCTATAAGAAAATACACAGTGAAAGAGAGTACAGAATGGCCATTGTAATGGATGCTGTGATGTGTCAGCCAGATCCTTCAGGACTGAGGCACTCATTCTCCCACATACCAGGAATATTGTTAGCTGCTGACCCCTCATGGCTGAGTTCATTTCTGGCCTTACAAAAGTTTACAGCTTCTTCCCCCAAGGCAGCCTACTGATAGACTCAAGGTTCAGAGGCCTGGCTCTCTTTCCTTAATTCAAGGCAATTCTCAAGTCCAGACATTCCCATTGAATTGCCCCAGGCTACTCTTGTAATTTCTCCTGCTGCCCTTTCTTGTTTCCTTCACCTAATCTGTATTGTTCCCTATAAATAAAGCATTTGCATGCAACTTTCCATTTCAGTCTGTTTCCTTGGAAACCCGTTCTACCACATCCATTATTATCAAATACTGGAAAGTAATTGGGAAGACATTTTCACCATGGAGCTTTAACATCAGAAACTCTCTACCTAAGCTTGAAGTCCAAAATCAGTTTCCCAAATGTTTTGATTCACCCTTGTCCATATCACCGGATTTATGTTAACTCAGTCAACTTCTACAGCTACAAGAGGAGAAAATATGCAGAATCCACAGCAACTTTGAAACAAAGATCCTATCTAGTTATTATACAGCACTTAATATTACCTAGAAGATCTATGAATAACTAGGGAATGTGACCCTCTCATTTGTATAGTGGTTCATTTTGTGTAATTTGCCTGTGCATGGAATGTGAATCATACTGAGAAGGCACGATAACCTCGCAAACTCCTTGATATGCTGTTGTGCTCTCAGCATTGTGATATATGGGAGACTCTCACACTGCCCAAAGGAAAGTGCCTGAAGCCAGTTGGATATCAGGGGTAACCCAGTGTATTTGATAAACGAATTAGTGTTTATTCTCCCTTTGGGTTATTCTTTATCTAATCTCAGCTGGTAAAATGACTACCTTCTTATTCCGCAGATAATTTACTCAACCAGGGGCCCTGCAAACAGTTGATGCCTATATCATAAAGATATAAGAAAGTATCAGCTAAAGAATGACCCAACCACTTAACTCAACTCTTACCTATACATAAGTACTCAGGTGAGAACCTAGCTCAATAAAAAGTACTTGAGAATAATAGTCCCATAATACAATTTAGAAAGCATGAGAGATAAGTAAATGTCTAAATTAGCTATTCTCAAACCTTTTGGACTAAAGTATCCTTTATACTAACAAATTATTCAAGTAGAAAGAGCTTTTGTACAAGTTATATATAACAATATTTACCACAGTAGAGATTCAAACTAAGAAATCATGAAATATTTATTTATTTTAAATTACAAAGCCCAAGACATAATATCAATGTTTTATTAAAAATATTTTCCAAGACAAAATATTTAGTGAGAAGAGTGTCATATCTACTGTTGCATTCAATCTTTGCAACATATTCTTTAAAAGTGTGTAAAGAAAATCTGGCCTGATGTAAACATGTAGTTCAAAAGGAAGGGATATTCTGATAAACAACTATGGATATTCTTCTTTGATATTATACCATAACTTGACATATGTTTAACTTCTTAAGGTTAGTTGCAATGTGGAATCTCCAACCATATCAAAAACTATTCATATTCTATTATATTAAAATTACTGGATTAACTTGCATTTTGAATAGATCTTTTATCCATGCAATATTTTGTAACATTTTACATTGGAGGTTTGTAAAATATTGATTCATAGAGTAATGTAGATTTTCCAAATGTTGACACGTTTTCTTATTCAATAAAAATCACACTTGTGAACACCCCACCCATCTCATGAGAAAAATGTTTAAGTATTGAGAAGCTATTCAAATTAAAATTGTCCCCAAATGCTGATTTTTGAAATTAGAATTCTAAATTTCTTTTTGACTTGAAAACTCAGATCTTAGCATTGCCAACAAATATTGTACATTTCCCTTGAAGTGACAAGTTTATTTGGTTCATTTTTGATAAAATGTCTGCCAAATACCCAAGCGTGAATAACCAACTTTGTCTGCCAATTGTTCTTCCAAGTAAAAACGATGTTTATAGAGAATAATGCAGCTCGTTCAGCTCACAATTCACACAGTCACACAAGTGCTTTCCTCTGAGACAACCGTCAGGCTTCTGCATGCAGCCGAATTTCTTTTTGCTTATTTCCATTTAGTCACACTAAATATTAAAAGGAGGCACACTACAGGGAAAGACTTAATGAAATTAATAATTCTTACTGCTACATCAACATTTTTAGTGAAGCTGGCATTTTATTTTTATATCAAGTACTTGTCAGTGAAGAAAAGGATGACCACTGTTACAGTCTGGTGCCACTGCCTTTATCCCTGCCAGGGTACCAGCGCTTTCATCCACTTTTTTTTTTTTTTTTTAACATTAACAGTGCAAAAGTTATTGCAGTGGAAAAGACAAGAAACATCTTTGTATTTACATTAAAACTGTTATGACGTTGCAGACTTCTAAGAATGTCTCCACTACACCCCAGGGGTCTGTGGATCATGTTTTGAAATTACTTTCCTCTGTTCTTATTTCCACCAAATCACACATGCAAAACTGGGGTTGAATGTGGAAATGAGTTTGATAGATCTAAACAATTTTTCCCCTGTGTCAGCAGCTTTATAAAAACATACCCATTAAGTGTTTTTTCATTTGTCCCTTCTGAAGGTAAAAAGGACCTACCTCCAAAGCTGGCCCTGTCTTCTCAGCTCCCTGCCTCTAACATCAAGTAAATTCCCAGTGCATTGCGGTCTTAACACCTTACAGTAAAAGTATTTGCACCAAATTTCTTCATAGAGTGCCTCTGTGAAGAACAACTCTTTTTCTCCCCCAAAATATTTCTTTATCTCCAACACAGGTCTAAGGCTGAAGCATGAACATTCCCCTTACTCACCCATTAGATTCATGTGGACCAGCTACTCAGCAAGCTCGGTGTAAGAGCCAGGCAGATATTTTAAACAGATAGTAAATCACCCTTTAAACCCTTCTTGTTCCTTCAGCCTAAACTGTCCTGGTTATTAACCTTTCCTCTCAGGTTCTATTTTCCTATGCTTTTATCATTTTTGTTACTCTTTGCTGGACTCTCTCCAGTTTTGCTACATTCCTCTTAAAGTGTGGAGAACAAAAATAGACACCCTCCTTTAATAAGGTCTTTACCAGTGCCTGTATGGAGCAAACGTTGCTTTCCAGACTTGGCAAGTCGTACTCCTGTTAATGTTACGGTGTTAGCCTTTTCAATAACAGCATTGCCGGGCAGACTGGTATTCGCTCTTAGGTCTGCAATTACTGCAGACTTTCTCCTGTAGCAGTGCCTGTGCGCACAGCACCTATCTTTAATCCCTGCCTTTTGTTTCTGGCTTCTGGTTGTTACATTTTGCCCTGGCCTTTTTTCTTTTTCCTAGGCTTTCCTGCCAATTTCCCTAATTGATCAAGCTCACACTGAACTTTCCCTGGCCTCCAAGATGTAAGCAATAACAACCACTTAATGTCATTCTCACCTGCTCATAATTCTATCATTCTAGACAACATTTAAAAAAATATCACTTGATTTTGGGGACATCATTTTGTGGTTACTGAGGCGGGGAAATGCAGTAGCTAAACTGTGCTCCTCAAAGTCACCTTCTTCTTACATTTCACTACTCAGAAGTATACAGGTGCCCATATCCCACTAACAAATAGAAATAAGCAAATCCCAGTTCTGTTATATAGTAAAAATCCTACTAGTGGAAAGAGTGTTAAAGTAGGGCTAGGCTGCCATAGAAAAAGATGAAAAAATACAGTTGCTTATAGAAAATAGTAGTTAATCCTCTTTCTCATGACAGACCTCAGATAAACAGGCAGGTTAGAGGTGAAGGACTCGGGTCACACGTGTTCATTCAGAGACACAGATTTCTTCCATGCTATGGCTTCACCATCCGCTGGAGTATTGCCCTTATCTTCATGGTTCAAGTTGACTCTGCTCAGCTTATCAGAGGAGGAAAAGTGTGTGAAGGTGTATGTACAAGTGTCCTAAAACCCAGACCTAGACCTAGCACTTGCATTCAAGTTCCAACTGCTGGAATCTAGTGATCTGGAAGGAAAGTTGGATGGTACATGAGCTTTATTAGAAGATGAAAGAATGGATTTTGGTGGACCACTGCAATTTCTGCCACCAAACATCTAGATGAATTTAAATTGCATGGTCTCTTATGCCCGGCATGGACCCTTCCAGGGGTCATGAAAAATAACCCTTCTCTCCAGAAGTATTTGCCAGCATTGTTCATGAGGCTGATCATAAGCTTCATTTAAAACTGCTTTCCTATAAAGGCCAAATCTCCCCCCGCACATACTGTTAGCCATGGTCTCCCATGTTTGTCCCGTAGCATCAGAAGTAGAACCACCCACACTCCCCTCTCTTCTCAAGTTAATCATTTTATAACTTGGTGTTTGCTTGAAAGTCCCTAAAAGTGAGAGAGGTAGGCCTCAGAATTGGACTCAGTGTAGTATGTCTGCTATTGAAGAAAAAGCCTCAACAATTTGGGCTGTGTATTTTAAGCTCCATTTTCCTGGACCTGAAGGGAACAATTTGATTTTTGGTCTTTCAGTTTCATCACCTATAAAATAAGAATCACTTCACTTTTTCTAATGCCTTTTAAATGACTAAATGTAGACAGTTAAAAATCTGTGGCCATGTGTTCTCATTACTCTAAAATGACCCATTTCATTCGGATAAAAAATATATAAAAGGAAAAAACACTTTAGACCAGTTAGTCCATGCCCATTCTGTTTGTATTGCCCAGAACCCCTCTCTTGAATTAGCAAGAAGAATGATGAGGTTTTGAATGGGATACCAATAAAGTAATGGCTGATTTTCATAACATAAAATAAGTACATTACTAGTTGCCAGAAACAGAAGGACCACATATTCACATGAGAAACACCAACCCTACAAGGAACTAGGCTGCTGACCACCTGGAAAAGTGTTGTGGACAACGCTCTGTGAACCAGTGTCTTAGAATTACTAAAAATGATTTTTTTAATCTCTTAGATATGTGTCTGGCATATTGTTTGGGCCCTTTCCAAGAAAAAACATCACTGTGCATGATTATTTTTTGTACGCTAATTTAGCTGTTTTATTTTTCTCTTGCTTTGGTCTTGCTTCTTAAAAGTGTGACTCAAAATGCCCGGGGTTATAGCGACCCGGTTACATTGGAAAATGGTGCTTTGGGTATATGCTGGTTCTTTCTATCTTATTCTTCCCATCTGATTAGCTCATCTAATTACACAGTAAGTAAGTCACCAATTCTGTGACACGGGGAGAAAAGTTTTACCAAGCTAGTCAACTGATGCTTTGATTTCACTCAGGGAAAATTTAGCAAAGGACACAAGAAGCCTTAAAAGTAGCAGATATTTGATGCTAGTGGTAAGCTTACATTGTTGCCATAGCAATCTGGTCATTAAGGATGTTTCAACATTTCCTATTAACCTCTATTTTCAGAGGTTTATAACTTACTGGTAAAAATTTCCGGCAAGCTAAAATTTGGTATACATGATCTCAGACATGACAAGTATCAATCACTATATACATGTATACTATCTATTTTCTCAAAAAAATATCTGGTGAATTTCTGAATGCATTATCTCATTTTTCATGGGGTACAAAGTCATTAAATTTAGTGTTAACTTGATTATTTAAAAAAGATTTTTATAGCAATTCAAGTGAAAACTTGTACAATTTAGTGTTGTTGTTGCTTTCTTTCCTTTCGCCTCACTGATTCGCATGGTCACAATGAATCTCAAATATTAATCACTTGTCTGGCTGAGATAAGTTTTAAAGTCACCTGAACAGAGGCAGTTAGAACTAGACACTGCGTGAATCTAGAGTGTGTATTTTACTTTAACCAGAGTATAGGGAATATAAAAAGGAATCTCACTGGCTGTGAAGGTAGGAGCCAGGGTGATGGAAAAGTAGCTAAATCCACCATCACCCTCTTCTCTCATGCATAATGGGACCACATTTGCCATGATCCCAAGGAAGAACGCTGCAGTTTCCCAGGGACTGGAAACCCACTCTATCCTCCTACTGCGTGGTTTTAGACTTGGGCAACACCATAGTCAAGGTTCTGTTTTATTTTGTTCAAGGGATTTTGTTTTGTTTTGTTTAAGGTAATTTTTTAATAAATTTTTCAATTAGTTATGTTTTCTTTTTATTTTGAAGAATTTTAAACTCATAGAAAAGTGACAATAATAGAATAAATATCTGTGTACAGCCTATGTTAACCAATTGTTAACATTTAACTGAACCATTTGAGTGAGAGTTGTTAACATTATTGTACTTCGAGCCTAAATATTTCAGTAAGCACCTAAGAACAAGGACAACCTCCTATGTAACCACAAAACCATGATCATGTCCAGGACATTTAGCATTACTACAATTATCTGCCACTGTCCTCAGTGTCTCACTTACATCCTTTTAGGCTTTGTTTTCCATCTACGATCCAATCAAGGATCATGAATTACATTTAGCTGTCCTATATCTATGTTCTCCTTGAATTCTGAATATTTCTCTATTCAATTTTGTCTTTTATAACACTGCATAGTTTATGTCAATTGAATTACAATACAGAATATTCCTCAACTGTTTCTTTACAATTAGATTTAATACAGTTTTCTTTCACTGGGACAAATTCCTAGGAGAAAGAGTACTATGTCAAAGAGTATATACACAAATAAAAGTTGCTTGATTGTTTTAAAGGCTATAATAGGACATTTTTCATAAACTCACAAAAATATATTATTGGTTGTTCTAATATTTTTTTACTCTGTTAGATGTAAAGTGATAATATTTCATCAATTGTTACTGCTTTTTTTGGACTAATATGCTTGGGCAGCTTTATGTATTTATCAGCTATTTTGATTTGCTCATGTGATTTAACTCTTGACATCATAGGCTTATTTTTTTAAATAACTTTTATCCTTGTGTAGTGAATTTGTAAAAGATCTTTGCATATTACAGATATTATGCTCTGTATTTTCTCTGTCATGATTTGTTTTAAATGTATGTTTTTGTCTACTGATTTTCTTTTAGGTAACTTGCCATTCAAAGATCTAAAAAATAATTTTGTATAGTCAAATGTCTTCCTTTTGTTTCACAGCTTCTACATTTCCAATTTTAGAAAGCAGATCACCCCCCATTTATGAATTTTATATATAATCTCCTAAATTATTTTGCAGAACACTCATTATTTTATATTTTTAGGATTTTATGTACTATAATTTAATTTATGATGTACAACATAGGGTTCAACTTCATTACCTTTCAAATGACTGGCCAATTAACAATCTTTTTAAATAACATAATTTATTAAGTATTTTCCCCCACTGAACACAAATGCCATGTTAATCATGTTAAATTTTCATATGTACTGAACCCTACTCCTCCATTTTCTATCATTTCTACTGACTTATTTGTCTCTTTGTATACCTATATCATGTGAATCTGAATACATCTTCTCCCATGCTAATACATCTAGTTCAATTTATTGGTGGTTTAGTTGACACCTGCTCTCAATTATTTTCTTAGGTTGGGATACTTGGCTAACATTTTAAAAATTATTTCATATGCACAAAAACATTTTTACCCAAATAGATGAATAATAATTTGTCTGTTTATAGGACTTTTGAAATGTATTCCTGGCTCTTAAAAACCTGTAAGATATCTGCTGGTAATGTTCTGGCTTGTAACTTGCATATTTGCAGTACAAGTCCGATGTTAGCCTTATTCTTTTGCCTTTTCAGAAACTCCAGAAGTACCATGTTCTCATGGAATATATTTTTGGATTAAAAAATTTACTTGTGTATGTCTATTTGTGTTTTTCCTCTAATCATTCTTGCCTAGAACATACTGAGGCCTTTCAATTTATAAATCAGGTCTTTACCCATATTAGGAATTTTTTCAATGATTTGTTTAATTATCGGTCATCATCCATTTACCCCTTTTTAATTCACCCTTTTGGAACTTTGAATAATGTCATGTGAAGTGTCCTGGATATGTCCTGCAACTCTCATATCCCGCCTGACATCATTCCTTTTTTGTTGTTGTTCCTTTTTATTCTTTGACTTTCAAAATTAAAATCTATTCTATTTGCTTTTCCAAGCCAAACATTCACATTTCAACCATATGCATACTCTTTTTGGATAAATTATTCAGATTAGAAATGGAGATGTTATGCCCAGCAATTCCATGTATGTGCGTGTATGTAGCACATGTACACCTGAGCAATACATTTGCATTTTCTAAGATGTTTAACAGTTTTTCTTCCTCACTTTATACCTATTTCTGTAATAGTTTGGAATCAAAAGCCATTGTGGTTTAACTGTTCTGATATTATCTCAGACTGATGAGCAACTAAAGGTACATGTTATTTTTCCTTCCAGGCTTATTAATCATCTGTCTGGTTGTTATAGGATCTGAATTAGCAACACTTCCGAAAGTGCGTGGAAAGAAGTATCCTAATATAGGCCAGCCGTGTAGCATCAGACATGCCTAAGGTGCAGCAAGATGCAGTCCATTCAGCTGCTTCTTGGCCACTTGAAAGCAGGGGTCATATACACTAAAGGGAGACCAATTTTGTACTTTTGACAGAGGTACCCTCCTATAAGGACCGAGGTGTTCCAAATATGCAGTGCTTCGTAACTTTCTTTGTGGGTCTCTCTGATTTGGGTCTGCAGGTTCTCTGACCAACCCCAAAAGAAATGAAGCCCCACCTGAATTCTGTCTGTTGGAATTAGAGCAGATTCCAAGAAGAAAAGCAAATATAGATTAGGATCAGTTAGAGGGTATGAAGCAAGGCTGCCATAGGCGGGTCACAAACTACTGAGTTCTTTCCATCTGCTTTTTCTACAGTGATTTTTATTTTGAATTTTACTTTACAAACACATGCTTAAATTTATATTAAATTCATCATTACAGTTAGTTTAAAATTTTCCACTTTCTCTTGTAAATGTGAAGGTTTTGAAATTTTCCTTACCTCCTCCATACATATACCTTCCCAGTACTTGTTTCTCATTTGAAATTATAAACTCTATGATGTGAAGTTTTTACAAATTTCAAAAAAAGCTGTTATTGAAGTTTTAATCATATTCAAAATACTATTAAAGTTTATCTCAATATGCTTAACAGATTTCATGGATCAACCTGTTAGTTAACTTCAGCCACGAGGTTCTCAATTATAACTAGATTCATGTTTCATCATTTTGGAATAGGTCTTCTGGTCGTTGAACTGTCTGTCCTGAAAAGAATGCACACTGGGCAGCAGAGAAGTGAGCTCTTGTGTGTCAAGGAATTGCTTTCTCCTCTGTCTTCATAAATAAATGACAGATTGGTTAGAAATATAAATGTTGGGTCAAAATATTTTTCTTTCAAATGCTAGAGTTGCTACCCCATTTTTTCTACCATTTTCCTTTCATTTTTTCCCTTATCTGGTCATTTCCCTTGGGTTCTAAAAATTTTTCATAAATTCTACTCAAAATTTTTTCCAAGTTCTCACAACCTGCCAGAAAACAATCCTGTTCATCATCACAATACAATCCTTTATGATGGCATTTCTTGTCTGCTGGTTTTGAATTTTGTTGTTGCAAAGTTCCAGATTAATTGCTTAAAATGACATTTAGACATACCTAAGAATATATGATGAAGTATTAAAATCTGAAGCCCGAAAACATCTACCTTGTCATTCTGCTGAATGAAACCTTTATGTAGTGGCTGAAGCTCCAGGTTGGCTCATGAAATAATGTTGGATTCAGTTTAGGCCAGGTGGAACAGTGAGCTCTAAGGAACCTAAATCTCTAAAGATTTGGTTAAAGAAGTTACCCTGCTAGCTGGGAACTGCTTATTTCTGAATGCTATGTAAGCTGAAATAAATTTCTTCTTTTTGTTTAAGCCATTGTTATTTTTGACTTCTTTTAAATGCATCTGTAAGGATTATAGAACTAGGCTACTCAAATTTAAATTATAGAAAACACTGCTTCTTAACTCATTTTGTGGAGTTTAGGCAAATTACTTGGGGTATCTGTCTCAGTTTACTCATCCATAAAAGGGGTATATTAATAGTATTTATTTCATGGCTTGTTAGGATTAAATAAATCATTGAGTTAAGTTCCTGGCATATTGTGATCACTGTATAAGTATATCTCTTATTTTCTTTAATGTAGAACCTAACTCTGTCTCGCACATAATAGAATGGGGATATCAAGCAAAAGAAGAAAAAATAATAAAAAGGAAAAAAGAACTCATGGATGTGAACAGTGTGGTAATTGCAGGGGGCAGGGAGGTGGATGGAGGTGGAAGAGGGTATGGGGGAAAAGTGGTGATAGGAAAAAACAAATAATGATAACAACAGTAATAACTAAAAAGATGCCACAGGATATTTCTTTGTTGTGCATGTTTGCAAAGAACTCTTATCATTGTGCCTATTAGCTTTTTAGAGTAGTCTGCGCTGCCAAAAAGTCTTGGTCATGTCTCTACTAAGATCAAAAGGCTACAAAAGAGGGTTTAGTTGGTGCATTTCTGGATAGGCCCCTATTCTGATATTGCTGGTGTGGATAGTTAGCTAGTTATTAATAAAGGAAAGAAGCAAAGGTAATCAGATATTTAGAAGCCTGCTAGTTTCCTTAGGAAGTTGCAGCTTCACACACTCCCCAGGGAACCACCAGTCTGTTTCCTTTGGATCACTAGGGGAAAATACGAAACAATAAAGGAAGAGATAATCACATGGCAATGGGAACCAACAGGTGACCATAGAGTCCTGTCAGTATAGCCTGGACAAAGAATGGATTGGTTAGAAGGTGGACCCAGCACAGGCCCTTGAATGCTTGAGAAGTTTATTAGTTCATTTGAAAGAGCCCCTGGTCCTTCATCATATAATATAATATAATATAATATAATATAATATAATATAATATAATATAATATAATATAATATAATATAATATAATATAATATAATATAATATAATATAATACAATATAATATAATATAATATAAAATAATGTAATCCTAGCTAACGAAGCCTCTATATTTCTATCTCTTCCAGTAACATACACTCACTCCATTGGCTCCTACATTCTTTTCTTAGCAAGCCAGGTGGACGTCAGTCAGGCTCCAAATTGAGCCCGAGTACTGGATACAGCAGCACCAGGAGCACAGGTGGGAAAACAAGTTATGCTAGCTGGATGGTAAAGAAGACTGGACTGGACTAGCTTTGGCATGGTGCAAAATGTCTGGGCACTGGCCCTATTTTGGGGCCTGATGAAGGCAAGGTTGGACTTTTTCTAAGGTGGGATGGATGGAGATGAGTCATTGGAAACCCAGGGGAACATCTTTGGTGTTGAATCTGGTGCCACAAATACATGTTATCAGCAGACCTCATTCTTCCTTGTGGGTCTCCTGGAATGCTTACCTTGCCACATGCAAGAACCTCACTTCCACCTACAACTTAACTGCCACTTAAAGATTTTGATACATCAGATCCATATTATTAGGAACAGCATAAAAATCATAGCTAGAATGCTTGGGATCTTGAAGTTTAAAAATTCTAAAGAAGAGTTTTAAAACATGACCTAATAACCATTATCTTCTTGTTAATAAACAACTATGTTAATAAACACATTTTTAAACAACAGTTTAAGATACTCTGGAGTGTGAAAGGCAATGCAATATTCCTAAATGAGCCCTATAAAGTTCTGATTTCCTGGATTCAAGTCTCAGTTCTGCCCATTTAATTACCAACTAATTTTGAGCAAGTTGTTTAATCTCTCAGAAATCAGCTTTCTCGTTTGTAAAATGAAGTTAACATTGCCATAATGCATTATACTAATACATAGCAATACTATGGAAGTAACATTATTTTTTTTACTCTTTGATATATTTTAAATCATTTTCTGTTTTGTTTCTATATCTAGTCCTCTTGTCTAGAAAAAGTGGCTTGTTTACTTCTAAAAGATAGCAACTTTCTCCCTTGAAGTTGTAGAATCAACACATCTAACAAGGTTGTCTTATTCAGGAAAAGAGAATGAGAAAAAGTTTTATGAACGGTGCATGTTTTCCTCTATTTTTTACTACAAAACATGAAAATCATCTTTAATTTGCTTTGTTATTTAGTGATTTCTTTTAAATATCATTATGATGAACATGAATGGTTCTATATTCAGCCTGATGGCAAGAATTGTTACTAGAACTATAAAAAGAACTCATTTTAATTATGTTTCTTATATGACCCAACAAATTGATATATACTTATAGTATTGAATCATAATATTTTAATTTTTTAGGTACATCCTCCCCTAAATAATTTTCAATATTTTAATAAAAGTTTCAAGATTGACTTTTTATTATACTTTCAAATCAGTTCTCCCTGCAGCCCACCTAAGACTACATCCCCAATTTTCTCATTAAAGGTAAATTGGAAAAAGGATTCCATTCGTAAAAACTGTATGTAATTAAATTTTTAGATGAATATTTTTATCTATCTCAAAGCCTAATTGATTTGGTGAGATGTGGGCCGACAGGGGTGAGAAGTCATTCTTGCTCTCTCATTTTCCACAAGTCATCTAAACCTGTGGTTAGCACCTCTTCGACAGGTCTATAAATCCATTCCATCAGAATGAATTTATTTCTGCACACTCTTGCCACTTATTTTATTAAAACATGAAGCTCTTCATTATTCTTCATGCCAGTTGTGCTTCTATTTAACTAAGACAATATTCCAAAACATAAATATGATAATTTCACTATCCTATTTCAGTTATTCCCCTTTATCCTCAGGATTAAATATGCCTAAGAATGAGATTTAAACTTCTTGATATTCTGCCTGGCTGGTGTAGCTCAGTGGATTGAGCGCGGGCCTGCGAACCAAAAGATCGCGGTTCGATTCCCAGTCAGGGCACATGCCTGGGTTGCCAGGCCAGTTCCTGTCAGGGGACATACAAGAGGCAACCGCACATTGATGTTTCTCTCCCTCTCTCCTTCCCTTCCCCTCTAAAGATAAATAAATAAAATCTATAAAAGGAAAAAAAAAAAACTTTAAATTTCTTGATATTCCCTAATTTTTCTCTCCAGCCTTCTTTATAACCTCTGCCTCTCTCTTTTCTTTCACAGTCTGTCCAGGGATACTAAATACTATTCAGTTTCTGTACCATAATATCGTCTTCATTCTTCTGTAAAATATCTCATACCTATCTGTCCCATTGAGCTGTGTAACACCTATATGTCTTGAGGATTATTTCCTTTAGATTTGTCCTCCCGGGGAAGATTTCTTGAATTTCATAGGCTGGTTAGGTGCTCATCTTCATGAACCATGTACATACCCACTGCATGGTATTCATTTATTCCTCTGTCTACCCATAAAACTATAGGCTCTATGTATAGCCCACATTCTAACTCTAGACCCTAGAATAATGCTCAGTAGTGCTACATATCTACCATTCGCCTTGAGGATTCCTTCAGAACCTTAAAACCCTTTCCTGTCTCCTGGAGGCTGATATATATGGACCATATCAATGGACTTTCCTGTCTGGCTTTCAGTTGCCTTCTGCTACAGGAAGACCCTATCATAAGTCAGAATGAGAGTGAGATGGTGTTTTGAGGCTTGATTCCCTCTGCTGGGTTAACTTGGGTCCATTTTTTTCTCTCCAGTAGTGACCATAGCTTTTCTCAAGTCTTTCTAGGTTCTGACAATCATTCCTGCCCATTTCTTCTTCAGATCTAGAGATAATGAGCAATAAATATTTAATTAATTTAAATTTAAGTGTTAAATACTCCCACCAACAGTGGATATGTTTTCTAGAGTAAAGAAAGCATAAGAAAACATATGAGCTTTCTCATACCTGGCTCCATTAATTGATGACTATCTAGAGCAATACCTCCCATTCCATTTTTGGTATTTAGATGGCATATAGATTAACATTTTGTATTTCAATAATCTCTTATTTCACATAGAAGAGAGGAACTTAACTAGCATATCGAATCAATGGTTTTATGGATATTATAGAGCAATACATATTTTTTTTCTAGTAGAACACAGTTAATTGAAAACATTGTCAATTAAAAGAAAAATACCAAGTGAATCACTTGTACTTAGCACTGGGAAAATAGATGTGACCAAATTATGGACATGCTTTGCAATGGTCTGGAATTTGGAAAATACTGGCTGGCATAAGGAATTTTGAGGCTGCATCTTACTCATGCAGAAAAGGTTGTGATCAATTGATGGTGTCTGCCACAGATACTGGAAAAGAAAAAGTGAGTGTTCCAGGTGTGCCTCATGCCCGGACTTCTGCTCATCATCTCTTACCATGGTGGGATGGGGAAGAGCTTTTCTGGTTCTAGTATTTTGTTTCACATGTTCTATCGAAGCTGGGTATCCTAAGTTATTGCTGCCAGGTACACGGGTGGACAAATATATATTTTTGCTTTTGACAGAAATCTATCTGTTCCTATTACTCCAGAAGTTGAGCTGAAGCTCATTCAACTGCCCCAATTGGCACAAGGATTCTCTAAATTATTATATCCTAGCAGAATAACAAAGATCACGAATGAGTTATAGTGTTATCATTGTAATTTTGTGAGCAGAAAATGTATCGTTTCCATGTTTTTGGTAGACAACTGAAGACATTATACGTTCATAATTTTGATACTGGTTAAAAATCTATATAGATTGTTAGAATCATGATTATAGGATTATGGAATGGGAGCTACCTTGGGGCAACTGAATTTTTTATAGGAACTGAATAATTAAAACCTATTTCCATGGCTATTGTCCTGGGTAATGACTGGGTTTATGACTGTAGGCACACCATATTGGGGTTGAAACATTAAGTAGGTCCAATTCTGCAGAGAGAAGTATTTTATTTACTTATTTATGTATAATTTATATTCCACCTGCCTCCCAAACATATGTTACACCAAAGAAAAATAATAGTAATGTACATTGGATTGGTTTCGGTTACACTGTAACAAGCTATATTAATTAATTATACTCAATATTTCCATAGTATTTAGTTTGTCTATGACTAACACAACTTAATTGATCGTAGAATATCCCCAGACAAATAAAAATCACAGAATAAAATGGTTAAAGTTAAACAAACAAACAAACAAACAAACAATCTTGGGTATCTAATTGGTCCAATTAACATGTCTACACTGATTCAATCAACTCAATCATTCCAAGTATCCTATTTGTATGTAGTAAAAAGCATCTGTAGACAAATACCTTAACAACTCAAAGGATTAAAATAGAATTTTTATGGGAAAGGAGAGGTGAGTATGTACCCAAAGCATCAGAAGTAGCCCACATTTGAGTGCTTATCCAGTTTCTTATTATGATTTAACCTATTTAGAAGAATAAAATCAGGCACAGCTATTCCCATTTTAAAAGACTTGAGCTAAGTTTCTTAATTCTCATTACTCTATGTAGAAATCCATTTCCCTCTTTAGTGTCTCTTTAGAAAATCTTTGTTTAATAATGCTCAGTAAATTAGGCCTCCATAGGCTTGGCTTTATCCTACCGTGCTTGTTTCTTTTCCTTTTTGTACTTCTGTAAAATATCTGCTTAGAGTCTCCGATTTGAAATGTTAATTAAGGTGGGCCTGGCCTCAGGTTACAGTGTACATCCCTTTTTACATGCAAAGGGATATGCTAAGTAGGTTACTTGGAATCTGGGGGCCAAGAGGGAGGCTTCCAGAAGACAACAAAAGTCCAGGAAGAGCGGGGCATTTCTCAGCAACTACGGAAGCAATCGGTAAGAGAGTGTTGGCTGGAACGAGTTATCCAGCACACAGAAGGGTCCTGTATTAATACTGACCTCTGTTTTCCTTTTGTAACCTCTTAATGTTGGGTTTATATCCAGTTAACATAGATGTAATATGATTTAATTAGATATTAAAAAAAGCCGGATATGTGAGTAATCCTGTCAACTGATTTCAGATAGGTAAATAACATTCAATGTACTTGAATTCAAGATTATAAATCCAAGATTTTTAAGGTTTCTGAGGGGACTATTCATTTCACATCTGGGCTAGCCTGAAAATCTAGAGATGATGCCTATATTACAATGAAAAATAGTGTCTGTGTGCATTGTAATTGTGAGCGCGTAGGCCTGAATGGGCATGTGTGAAATAGTGTGTATTGGAGTGTGAATGCATTTTTATCTACTGCTCTTTTAGCTAACAAGAGTTAGAAAGGCAAAATCTACATATGAAAGCAAGGACACTGTGGATGTTAACTTTAAATCATGTAAGATGTAGCACAAAGAAATAAATTAATATTGTTGTGGAAAAAGTACCCTAAATTAGCCTCCAGAGACATGAATTGCAAAATAAATGTAAAAGTTACACCTTTAATTACTGTGGTGGAACCTTTGAGATTTTGAGACATTTATTTGTATAAATCACTTTCATAGTTATAGAAAATATTTTCAAACTCTTTTGATTATGATATTGTAGATGAGAAATGGTAGTTTCATTATTCTCATACTTTGAGATGAGATGTTTAAAGTTCTTCTGTTAACAAGAGCAGGCTTCATCTGCTGGGCTATGGAGGAGAGTCATTCTAGCACGCATAAAAAGAGAGTATTTAGTGAGGAACATTTTCTCTTAGAGGTCAGTTTTAACTCTCTTTTTCTTTTCTTCCCCGTAAAACAGTCTTTCTTCCTTGCTGTATAGCAAGAGTTCATTGTGTGTGGACTATAGGCCCTCCAATAGCCGTAGAGTCCATGGAATCATTCAGGTTTTGAATATAGCAGTCAATCATGTATTTTAGGCTTTCTTCTTAATTTTTGAAGGTTGACTAGGGATCCCCTTCATGTTGAAGTCATTAAGAATAAAATTTGGAATGAGTTGAAGAGTTCGTATTTTGGGCAAGTGTCTATACAAAAAGAGTATGTAAAACACCCAGTTACAGAATAAAGCTCGTCTTTTTTTACTACTCCCCTGCCCAACTCTTGATTAAGAATAACTGTGGAAAATAAATAAGTCGTGGGGGTGGGAAGACAAGTTTATGTTTATAACATTGGCAGTGGACAAGTTATACTGACCTGCTCAAAATGCTGCTTTTAAAAAACCCTTTCATTTAAATACAAAATTTCAGCCTACGACCAGGAAAAACAAATTCCCATTTTGAAATTTTCTGTGTTTCTTTTTGAAGAAAGACTAATAATAGCAATTAAGAAAAGCATAAATGTGTTTGACACCTAAAGCAATACAAACTAATTTCTGACTGAGATTTATAATTCTTTTCTTTGAAAGTCTTACAAAATATTTTTCTCTTACTGTATTATGTAATTGATAGCATGTTTGATGCAGCTACATGATTCTTTGCTTTAATTCTGGCTACTGCTGCTGATGCAATATAATACTTTTGACCAAATCAGTAGAAATTAGGAACAAAATTTTGAAAATTCTACTTAGTTTGTGACTATCTGGAGCTTTCTCTTACTATTCAACAAACCTAAAATATAATAAATAAATAAATTGGTAAAAATTCAGAAATTCCATTCATTCAATTAAAAATAATATGTCAACACTACTTTCTAAAATCCTATTAGTCTGTGTCAATAATTTTTCATTTGATATATAGCAAAATAAAGTCAGTCCTGATAATTGTCATTGACTTTGTATATCCACATTTTCTATCATTTTCTTTTTGGAAGTTGCAGAGAAATCTCATTCTAAAGTAGGCCATATTTCCCGAATGTATAAGCTTAGTTCCCCTCGATGGGTTACATTGACTCATTAGGCTATTACTTTCCCAGTGGCTGATAATAATGATGTAGCCAGACGATTCCACTTCACAGAAAAATATTTAAGTTTCTTCAAGCACAAATGAGATGCAGCATATTTACATTTTTATTTGATGAAGCCTGCTCCTGCTATCTTTGTTCTTAATTTGGTCTCAAAAGAATTAGCAGTAAGAGGAAAAATAGTCTGTAAATATGTATGAAATCAAATATAGAGGGTAAGCTAAAAGGTATTGACCGCCAACAGAGCTTAGCTGCAGGAGGCAAAATTTTCTCCATAGTTTTCTTCTTGGCTGGAAACACATTGCCTTCTATCTAGATTATTTAATCCTCAAAATGCACATCAAAGCTTCTCATCAGGTGGCACATGTCTTTATAGGCAGTTGAATGTCAAAGATCTAGCTTAAAGATTTTTGAAAAATGTAAAAACATAATAGATCCCAGATAATAACACAGCAGTGGAGCCTCTGTCATATTCCTTCCAGCAAAGTACCAGCATCACAGGCTGTGGCTAATCTCTGTGGCAGGGAGAAGAGCACATTCTGCTGCCCAGGAATGTGTGACGTCTCTCCAACTGCTAGAAATGAAATGTTTAAACTGGGTTCCAGACCAAAATTAATTTGTTAACAATCCCAATCCCACTCTACACCTGTGGTCGAGCAGAAATCTCAGCCATAAAGTCTGTCTTGCTCTTATGCCCAATTAGGCAGTAGAACAACTTAAACAAAAATATGTAAGAGGAATTTTCTGTCTTTCTATGTGAAGCAAGATGCAGGCTTTCAAGCTACCTCTCCCCTTTTAGGACTCATTTTTCAATCTTTGGCAAGGACAAATTGCTCGTAATGATTACATCAACTCCTTTAAGTGATTATATCATGGTGAGTTTAGTTTAAAAGCCCTTTAACACATTTATTTTGCACTTCAAAAGTTGGCTTTTCTCTTAGAAAAAGAGTGAAGCATATGGGAAGAGACGAAAGCCCATATATTAGTTGGAATGTGCCATACACGAGGGACTGGCAGGTTTAGAAGGTCACATGCCAGGTGTAATAGAAACTGCTTGGAATAGTTCCATATTGGGATCAGAGTTGTGTTCATTTAACGCTGAAGATGTTTAGGTGAATGAGTCAAGACTTTTGTCTTTTTACTGTAAGATGTTACAAGGAGTTAACTCAGAGTCAGTGTTTGTATTCATATCATCATCATCATCATCATCATCGTCATCATCGTCATCATTCATCATCTAGTGTCTCTCCACGTCTTAAAGAAAAATATCTGGATGTTTGTGCACATTTGAAAATTTTCTCTGGTTTGTCATTTGCCCACAGAATATACTCTTACAGATTTTTAAAATAGAGAAAAGAAAATTAGAATCTCTGAGGAATGCCAACTATCAAGCACCTCCCTTTAATTATGCTACCCAAAACCCCTTATCATAATCTGCCCAGCAACTAGACACTTCCATCTACCTCTGGGGAGAGATCATTACAGTGTATTAATTCAAGACTCCTAGTGATCTGGGGCACAATAACACTATGCAGCAGTTGTATTAAATACATTATTTAAGTCTGTAAAGTATTTGGGGATGCATTTTGGCATAACGATACTATGTAAAATAAAGTTTTATTTTATTAAGAGAATCACATGGGAGAAATGGGTCATGATGTTCCAGGTGCAGTTTTAAGTACAGCTCTGCATTATGGCCGACAACCATTTATTTTTCCCGGGTCCTCGGTTGTTTTGGGTGCTTTAGTGATTTATAGCAAACCTGTTTCCACAATGCTGTATTCTTTCTCCCCACAGGCATTATTATACAAAACACAGAGGGAAGAAGAATGGTTGGGAAGCCCTATGTATGACAGACACCCACATTCTCACACTGGTGGCTATTTGCATCTCTGCCCAGCTTGAAAATGTTGTCCGTTGTGCCAACACAGCTTCCTTACTTGTAAAAAATCCTTCTCTCTGTTGGAGGGCTCAGAGAGATATTCTTCATACAAAATCCCCTTACAGAACCTCCAGTCCCTGTGGGGCAGAGTCTGCTGAATTTATGGGAGCGATGAACTGTCATCGGTTCCTCCTTGGTCTGTGAGATTGGGTCCCGTAGAAATGGCTGTGACCGTTACTTTTCTCTTTGCGGATTTGCCCTTTTTTCATTTGGTTGGAGACTGAGACTGAGCTTTGTTATAGGGAATTATCCTGTGGCAGTGGGTTGGGGAGATAAGTCTTTGTTGGGACATAAAACACATACAGACAAAAGTGTGAAAAATTGAAATGACAAGGTTGCTGGGGTGTTGTTTCTTAAGTTCGGTCAAATGTTCAGACATAGGAAGTAAGGTGCTTGCTGGCTTGTTGCTGTTTACTCAAGTGAATCTATATTACGAGTTCCTAGAGTGCAGGTGCTATATGATTGTATGATAGGTACATATTGTATCCAGGCCTTATCTTATCTTAATGTTGATTAATAGACCTCGTCTGTTTAGATCTTGGTGTGATACAGAAATAAGGTGGATGCCAACTTATAGGAAGCTAGACAGAGGAATGAAATGAAGGTTAAGTTTCTCGCTTTCTACTATATAATGATTATTCCATTCTATTTACTATGGTTAACATATCAGCAGCTGTAAGGGCTTTCTGTGAAAGAGAGAGATGATATCTGTGTCTGACTTCTTTAAAAAATTATTTAATTCAAATTAGACTGCTATATTTTTAAGCCTCAGTTTTAAGATTCCTAAAGTCCAAATGAAATGTAGTTGCTGTGCAGAATGTGCTAAATACTAAAATACCACAACAAAATGAAATTATAATAAAAGCATTTACATCTTACTCTTAGAACGTAGTATTTAGGATCTGCTTTACCTACTTTCATGCTTATAGGTTTATAGAAGGAGAATCTGTTAAGTAATATAATTTATCTTCTAGACATGTTTAGAAAGTTTTGGTTTTTTATTTCTTCCCTTTCTGTAAATAAGTTTGTTTTTCTTCATAAACATGGCTTGAATGTTATTTATTATAATTTCAAGAATCTTATAATTCTAAGAGCCAACATTGATAAGTGCTATGGATATACTGTTTATTCTGGATATATGTTATGGAAGCAAGGTTTTTTTTTTTTTTAATACAAAGTTAACACATAGCAATTATTTCCTGAAGAGGCAGAATTTTGACTTAAACACAATTCACATAAAAAACTGGTCAATGTTAAATAAAAAATTAAATAGAAAACTATAAACTTACATAAAACAATGGAACTTTTTATTTTGCAATAACACAATAAAACTATATCAAAACATTGATGATAAGCACATAAACATTTTAGTAGAAATGTTCTACTAATAAATAAAAATATTTATTGGAATAAAGGTCAATTTAAGGCTTATTATTATATCAACATTTTCTGATAAATTTTAGTATGTTCTATCACCTTTCTGCTCTTAAGTTTACTTGAGTTTCAATGGTTTTTAGTGAACAGAAATTATATTTAAAACTTTTTTTTATTTTTCTGAAATTAATGATCTGAAATCTGAGATCAGGGTCTCATCTTGCTTTGTTCCTAGTTTGCTAAGTACTAAGGCTAATGACTAAACTCTCTGGGCCTAGGTTTCTCTTCTTCAACATTAAGATTAAATTAGATTTTCCAACCTGTTTTCCATTCCTATAGTCTATAACTTTATTCTCTAATTTTTTTTTGTCAGTTCCAGGCAATCTTTTGGATAGGGTGATGTCACTTTAAATCGTACTATAAGAGATTCTGCAACTATTACTGGTATTTTTAGTCTCTTACTTACTCACCTAATTAAAAAGACATCACAGTATTGCCAGATCATCTCAAATTGATTTAAAGAGAAAAGTTTTATACTGATTACTTTCAGTATCAGAAAAAAGAGACAATATCTTTTGTGTGTGTTTTAAGGATTACCATTAATTTAATTTTATATCATCATATCCATTTCAAAATATGCTAAATCATTAATCAAGTAATGCTTTATGACATTTAAGTTGTACATTTTAATTAAAAGTTATTGTAAATTCTCACTCAAGTCTCCTATATTTCCCTAGCAAGAATTTTTGTTACATATTTGAAATTATTATTAATTATCTAGTTATATATTTTACTTTATATTTATATTTAAGTTGGTTTAACATGAAAAAGAAGTGAAATAAGCCAAAACAAACCAGAGAAATAAAAAAATTCACTTTTGATGGAACGATATTTATTATTGAAGAATTACTATTAGGCACTCTGTTAGAAACTAGTAATGTAAATAGTTCATAATTTATTATATCTCACACCATGTACATGTATTATTTTATTTAATTCACAAAACAACCTCATGAAGTATTACTAATATTCTATTATGCAGATGAGTTACCTGAAGTGCAAAAAGGTTAAATTACCTATCCAGGATCACACAAATAAGTGGGGTGCCCAGAATGCCATTCATGGCTTGTGCTCTGAATCACTTGCCTCTATCACAACCTCACACATTTTTATAGAGTCAGCGTTTGCTAAAGTAGATAGGACATTCCCAGCTATCTAATATAAAATGATTTAGTTCTGTAGTGGAGATCTTGATAAATTATAGAAAGCTGAAGGAAAGAGATATTTTTGTGGGTTTTGTTTTCTTTTAGCCATAAGAGAGGCAAGAGTTTTTGTAGCTCAAAATAAATACCCACTTCCTTGAGAAAATCCCACTGTTAGTTGAAAGAGAGTCCCACAGTGTAACTTGCTCCATTTCCAAGTGCACTGACAGACCCGGGGCAAGGGGAGTGTTGTAGACGAGCGTGGACTCCAGCGAAGTTGCCTGATGCCTAATCATGCCAGCGACAGGGGTGTAGCTATTTGTCTCTTTCTACTTGGCAGCATTTACGAATTCTTGGCTAAGAGGGTAAACTTAAATTTTGCCCAGCATTTGTGTCAGGAGGGATAATCGAGGATGTCCCACAGTGGGTTAGCTGACGAGATTAAAATGTTCTTCCTTTCTCTATTTCCCTCAGTGAAGGGCCACATAGTTTTATTTCATAAACCAAAAAGTCTTTAAAACTGTTTTTTCCCTTTATGTTTCTTGTTGGCACAATTCCTGTGGAGCTTTCTTGATCTTTTTGGACAATTACCCAAAATTAACTTTGAAACCATAATTGCTGTGGGAACCTTCTTTTCTGTTATTTTGAGGCAACAAATGATTCTTCCACTTTGTTGCTTTATGATATTCAAATTAAGCAAAGAAAATAAACATTGATTTGTACATATTTTTGTTTGGTTATAGTCTACTTTTAGTACTGTTTATAAATGGATCTTTTAGGCTATTAATGTTTTCATAGCCATTAAAAGTTAATTTTCTATTTTCCTCCCATTCAATTATTTTGTGAAGTCATATAGAAGCTTGGCTCTTGGTCATAATTTATCACTGCAGAGAGTAAGTTGTTGTCTTGTGTGTGTGAGAGTGAGGTTGGTTGGAACTGTGAGCAGTGGCAGATTGTACAGAGAGGTAGCACCCTAACTTCAGTCTTTTCATCAAAGAATTACATGGTCTCTGTTCAGAGACCTATGCTGTCTTTCATGTGGGGCAGTGGAGTACAACCTTATGCTGTTCAGGATTGATTATTAGGAGCATCAGTTCCTATTTTCTCACACTTCAAGCATGATGAAACAAAAAGAATGACCAAATAAAAATATGTGATATAAATACTCATGCAAAAGTAACTAGATCTCATGCAAAATAGTCACTTTTGAAATGTGGCCATATCTCTTTTAGGGTAGTAATATGTTTCTTTAAATAATACCTTGCTTCAAACAGAATTAAATGGCTATAACCCTTTTACATCTGAAAATGAAAACACTGTGTCTCCTCTCTGACACATATCTTATAAATAAGACTGAATTGATTGATCTATGCACATTTTCTCTGGCTCTCCTCCGCTATACTCAAGTTCACTAGAAATATAAAATATACCAATACTAAGGATGGCAGAGGTGGATTTGTAGGGAAGGTGGTGCTGTTATTGTGCAGAGCAATAATGTAGCCTAAGCTACTTGCACCAGATGAAATAGTTAAAAAAAAAAAAGTTGCTAACTAATCAGCTTGGATTCTTTGGGAAAAAAAAAGGAAATTGTAATTAGAAAGAATATAGAACTTCTGTGAAACTTCAAAAGGTACAGCTGGCTGGAGAATGTACCAGTCCCCTGAGACTGAGGATAAAAGCCCATAAATGCACCCTCTAAAGTCTTTTCTCCTGACCTCATGCCAAGGTTAAGCTAGAAGATTTTTTTATGACTTTGAAAATGAGTTAAGGTGAAAGAATTTGATGGAAACAGATGAGACGCAAGGACCCTTTCCATTACTCAGGGGAAACATCTGAGTCAAGAGGCCAACTGCTGCCACCCCAGTGTTCTCCCATCTGCATCTCGAGTGTGTTTTGTGATTATTGTACCAGCACCTTTAGCTCCTGCCATTATGTATGCAAATCACCAAATTCGGACTGCAATGGAAAGGGGGAAAATGTGAGAGCACGCACTGCGTGGAGCTGCTCATGTTTCCTTTACAGCCATCTCTTTTTCAAAGCGACTCTGTCCTCTGCCCTTGTCCGAAATAAGTGCTAGAAAAACGTAGCAGAGATTTGTGGAGAACAAAAACATTGCAGCTAATTTCCAGTCCAGGCTAAAGACTATTTGGTAACATCTGCCGTGGGGCTGCCTGTGCACCACCGCAGGCACCGACACACCTCCTTTTCAGTCAGGGTGTTTTACTCGACAACAAAATGCCAGGGGAAGGGCACATCCTTAATCAGACGCTGAACCGTACTTGTCACCTTTTCGCCCCTTCTCAGCTGTTTTAAACCTGTTCTTCTGACAGTAAAAATATAACAGTAACACATTTTTTCAAGTTTACTAAAAGGAAAGTTGAATAATCAAAATCAGTGGGAAGATTTATATAGTCTTTCAGATTCCAAAAGTTTTTCTTTAAAAAGTGAAATGAAACAATTGTCCCAACTTTGGTTTTTAAAAATCTGCTTTTGTAGATTATGTGATGTTCTTTTTAACCTTCTGTACGGGACTTGGCCAGAAGGCCACTGTGCGGGCTCCTAGAAGAATTCCGCCTGAATCCACTGCTTGCCCCTGCTCCCACCCCATGAAATGGTTTACACATTTTTTCAGCTGATTAACTAAATCACTCTTTATATTATCCAACAACAAATGACATGCATTTTAAAATCTAATTAAAAAAATTCACTGACCTATTATGATGTGGGTTCAGCATAGAGAGCAAGCAGGTATCCAACATGAAAATAGAAGAAAAAGGCGACCTGTATTAGAAGGAAGAAAGTAAGGTAAGCTTTTCTTTCTGGTCTGTGTTTATTAGGGAGGACGTGTATTTGCCTCTCCGGCACATGGAAGCAAGCCAGTGAGAAAATTCACTAAAGAGACCTAGGGTGTACGCAAATGGGTTTGTGTTCTTTACTCTGGCTGAGAGCTCAGCTGAACTTGTATCCTACATATACTCAAGGAGATCTCCTTAAACCTGCAAATGATACATTTTGTTTTCAAGGTTGTGAAGCTTAACCACTAAACAATTCACACACTGTCCCAGGATTTGATTTTTTATTATATGACTCATGCCAAGAAGGAAACATCCCTAATGCATTCTAAGGGTGGAGACCAAGTATAACAGGAAGAAAAAGGGCACAAGGAACAAGAGATGACTAACAAATGAAGCAAAGAGAGGGACACCTAAAAAAAAGAAAGAAAAGGAAAAAAAGATAAGACAAAAAATAGGAGGAAAAAATAGATCTGGCTTTAAACTGGTCTCTTTTCAAATGAGATCGGTGATTGTAGCACTTGAGTGAGCGTCAAGCCCCGCGAGAGAAACATACTGCCTGCCTTTAATTGTTAACCCTACATTACAGGAGACTTTGTCATAAAACCAAAAGCTGTTTGACTCAAAGCACAATCTTTGCACATGAAATTGCACAGGTTGTGATGAGCCTGGAGACTTAATTACTTTCTTGCATCAATTGAAGGGGATCCTCCAGGTCAGGTTTATGGCATATTGATGGGAAGCAAATGAAACCTTACACAAAATTAGCCTCCAGTGTGCTGGCTACCCAGACACCCAGAAACGCTTGATCTCTGGTCCTACCTTTCATAGTTTCTTACCATTCAGGAGGAATATATTTACCATGCACACTGATGCTAAGTACGAGATAAGGGGGAAAAAAACGAGTAATGCAAAAAGAGTGGTTTAAAATACTATGGTAAAAATTTTTTGCAAAACAAACAAATAAACAATAACAACAGCAACAACAAAAACCTAATCTAAATCAGTGACCATACTGTCTAAAATTAAAATGTTACTTCCTTACATTTGTTTCATTGTTGAGCACTCTGTTTGCAATTGCCTGCAGTTTCACATAGAAATCTTGCTCCTTCTATTTAGTTTTTTGTCTTCCTGAGGGTGTGTATGATTGCTTAGTCATAAAAGCGACTTGTGTAGCAAAGGCTCATATTTTACCTTTTGTGTGTTTTATTTCTCTAAATGTAGAATAAATTTGGAGCTCAAAAATGCTTTTTTATCAAAAACAATTATAATGTTCCAAGTGCAAAACCTTAAGACCAAGGATACTGCTGGAGAAGACCTCTGGAGAGACAGTGAGTGGATGCTGATTGCACTAAGGGAGAACAGCCAGAGTCTGTGTCCCTGACTGATGCTGTTCTGTCTCCATCGCTCCCTCTCTCTGTGGCCACACTTGGTCTGATCAGCAGTTCTATATATTCCCAGGCAAAGGCAGCACGTCAAGGTTGTCATCTCTGGTCAGTAGAGCAGTTTGTCAGGAGAGTTTGCAACTATAAAAGCATCAGTAACTCATCAGAATATTTGTTGTTTCTTTTTGACAAAAGAGGAAAATGTCTGTCAAGAAAAACCTGGGGTTTCCCATGCCTTCCCTGAGGAACTTGGGGCTCGCCTTGAATAGCTGAAGACTCCAGATACCTTGCGTGCAAAATAGGTGCATTGATTCCTGTAGAACCTTGTTATTCGTGACATGCAACAGCATAAGTCAACATGACTTAGCCTGTTTGTTGCCATGTGTGAAACAGAATGTGCAGCTTTCATTAGTGAGGGGCATATTAAGTGCTGAGGCTTTCATGGAGGTCTCATTAGAAACCAGTGGAAGCGCAATCCACACAAAATAATTCAGCAACAGACATCAGATGCTTAAAGGGTAGCTTTCTAAATGGTTAAATACTAATATATTAGTTGGATGTTTAAATTTTTTCCAAGAGCTAAAAATGCATACTCATGATTATAAACAAACAAATCAGTTGCTTAAGGGTTATAAGAAATTTAAATGCAAATAGCACTTTGTAATGATACTCCAGAGACTGACATTCTAGTCAATTTCTTGAGAATGCATCATTGTAAAGTTATTTTTTGCTACTGGTTTCCTTAGTAACTGGAACAACATATTGTTCAGGACATAAAATAATATCCTGTTTCAGCCACTGAGAATCTTGAACTAAAATGTAATTGATTTTGCATGAGGTACAGGATTATCATGTCCTCCCCATTTCAGTGAGGTATTATAGCACAAAATGAAACGTATTCAGAATATTTTTTTCAAACCAGCCATTTTGTTTCTAATCATCTCATTGTGGGAATACTAAAATTGCTAACAATATGGAATGTTATTTGTATCTTTAAGAGGAACCGATTATTAAATAGAATTATATAGTTGATACATATTTTCCAAGCATACTGGAATGCTGTTTATCTCTCTTATCTCACATGCAGAAAGCAGCATAATATGGAAGTATCTAGATTACTATTGAATAATAGTGATGCTTATTTTGTAAGACCCTTACATAATTCAGTACATACCCATTTAGATATTATAAAGCATGCATATAGAGAAAAGCCTGATATCAAGTACAATTTTACAGCCTGCAATCAGTACAAGGAGTCAAAAATTATCTTCTATTTATATTTCAGTAGCTGGCCGAAATATACTGCTTTAGGCAAATTATTAGATCTCTAGTGTCTCAATGTCTTTATCTATAAAATGGGAATAATAACACCTGCATCACAATGTTATGTGGATAATTACTTGATGCATGCAAAGAGCTTCGAATGTAACATGCTATACTTTGTGATTGTTTTAAAGCACATACAGAGCAGTGTGTTCTAGGCATAAAATGAGAGAGTAGTTTAATGGGCTCAGAAAATTGGAGACCCCGGATTTAGGAGAAGAATATCAGGAGACTTAAAAACTATTTTGTTGTTTCTGCAAATAGCACTTACTAGAATGATAGAGCAATACCAGAACTCTTGAGCGATTGATTTTTGATGATATCCTTTCTAAAAATACTGAATTCCCGAGAAGGTGATAATATTGTGCTGTGGGCACCTCTGTTCTAGAAGAAATTTGTAGATTATTCTCCCAAATTCATCAGGAAATTGACCTCCTTTCTAACTGCTCTGTGGGATGTATGGGTCCTGCCTGATGGAGAGTTTCCATATGGAGCTGCTGCCTACCATAATACCTTGTTAACTTCTTTGCCAGCAGAGGGTCGGTCTCCCATCACATCAGCCATGACTGTTTTTCTATAAAGTAGAGCTTGCATGAGTTTTCTAGATGTTGCCAAAGGAAACACCCTGGACCTTACGGGTGTTTTATAATGTAGTCACTCATTAAACAAATACCGAAAGTCTGCTATGAACTAGCTAATATTTTAGATATGTCAGAATCGCAGTGCACTAAACTGTGGTACTGTCCCTCAGCTCTTTCTCAGTCCAGCAGGGCAAGTTACCACCTGTACACGTGACTATGGTACAATGTGGTAAGTGTGAGTGCCATGAACATTGGACAAAGGGCTCTAATTGTTTTGAGAATGCTGAGGATAATCAAAATGGATTCCAGAGGCAATGACATTTCCACTGGACTTCATGGAATAAGAAGAATTTCAAAAGATAGAAGAAAGAAGAAAGCATCGGGTCTTATAAGAAATATATAATTACTATATTTTGAGAAGAAAAGAACGATAGTTCAATAGCTCTCAAGCAATCCAACTCGGTGACAGCATCAAGTACACAGAGCAGAGCAGACGGAGATAAGGGCACTTATATTCTGTAGTATCACTTCTCATGAATACGACACTTGTTTCCTATTTCATGGTTTATAATAATACATCAATTTATTAATTGACTGATGTCACTTCATTCCTCCTCCCTTGTGCCCACTCCAAAGATGTATCATTTACTACATTATTGCTAGTTCATTAAACATTGTTGAACAAAAGCAGACAAGGGCCGGGATATAAAGTGACTTGATGCCAGACAAAGACGGTCTGGATTTGTCCAGTGAGCAGTATAAAGTGACGGGCAATCCCTCCTCCTGGAAAGAGAGAACAGAAATGGGATGTAGTGAGCAGGCGGAGCCTCAAGGTAAGAAACCCTGTCAGGAGGTTTTTGTATTTGTCAGAGGATAGGACTCTAAACCAGGGTCGCGGTCCCATGATGGAAAAGAGGTAGCATGCCAAGGGAGAAGAAGTGATGTCCTGGCCCTTAACAGAGCACTTAGAAACAATTAAGTATTCGTGGGCAGGAACTGATTTGGTCGGATAGCTGTAGTTATAAGTATGGTGAGTGTGAGATTAGGGCATTCAGGCGGTAGTGTCTGGCAGGTGTCTGAAAATGGGAGACTAAATCACGAGAAATTTAGAAACAGAGGTATGATTTCCAAAACCAAATGTGTAAAGCTGAGGCTTAAAAATCATGGGGTCATTAAGAGGGAGAACATGGCAAGAGAAAAGGACAGAGAACCAAAGGGAAACTGATGTTTAAAAACCAGGTAAGAAGAGAAAACTGAAATCTCCTGGAGAGATTCAGGAGCAGAACTGGGCATAGAATTCGAAAGGCAGCAACTTTCAAAAAAGACAGGCTGCTATCCAAAGCACAGATAGGAAGACTAGGTAAAGGTCACTGAATTTGAAAGAAATTCATTGGTTGATATGTAAGGGTTTCTTTTGAGCCATGGTACTGACATCTGACATTAAGTGATTAAAAAGTGAAAGAATCAGTACTGAAGAGGTGAATGCAAAAATTGTAAAGCACTTCTTTCAATGGTTAGCGGTGACAAGTGTAAAAAAACCCGAAAAATCCTTTGAAAAGGCAGTTGGAAGAGACTACTACAAGTGTATCATTGTTAGTGTTGCTGCCTGCAATGTTCTGAAATCGTGTTTATCTATTTCCAATACAGAAACATATGGCTGCTTTGTCTGACTCCATAGACTCCTGTAATAATAACCTCAAGTTCGTGATTTCTATGTTTTTGATAGATAAAAATTCTCATAAACTCTCTGTTGTCCTTGTTCAGAATAAAATAGTGTTCAAAGGAACCATAGTTCTGACTCAGTAACCAATTTTTATGTACTCACAAAATGGTAAAATTCAAAAAAAATAGATTAGTCTTGATACTATGGCATCTGCAAATTGAATCTACTATTAAACTCTCAGAAGAGAATGATAACTTTATGTAATTTTCTAGACTATTGTTTTATAACTGAAAATCACATTGCAATTGCATTTCAATGTGTTGTATGTTTTTATACAGTTGGGTGTCAATTCTCCATGGGTCTTTCATTTTTCTGCACATCTTGTGAATAAAGCACTGAATGTTTGTAGAAGAGCCTTTGATAACAAAGATAATATCCCTCTGCAAATCAAAGCTTTAAGCGTTGGAAGATAGCAATAGTGTCTCCTGCTGGAGGGAAGAGCAATTATGCTTACTGATTATTCTCTTTTAGTGCCCACCATTGGCAATACAGTTATTATTTAGCTCTCTAGATGTTGCCCTGAGGAAAGTGGGTCTCAACGATATTGGGACTATGACTGTTGCTATAATTAATAAACTTCACTTTGTCTCTAATCTGGGAGTTTCATATCTTCCACTGAAATTCATGAAGTGTGGTAGACTAACTTGTTAGCTCCCTAACAAGGTACATCTCAGACTATTTCTAGTTTTTACATATACATTTTCAATACTAATAATATTAACACTAAAGCTTAAAAATGTGAGAGCATGTACTGTGTATGCCAGCACTGTGCTGAAACTCCATTCGAATTCATTCAGTTAATATTTATTTAGTTTCTATAAGCCAAGAATTATGCTAGGGTGGATGTTAAAAAGTGGTGAACAAAACAAACATGAGACTTTTCCTCATGAAATTGATGGTCCATTTAAGTCCCACAACATGCCTGCAAAACAGGAATATCACTATTTTAGAACTGAGAAAACTGGCGGTCAGAAAAATTAAGTAATATACCCAAGGTCATGGCAATCTCTGGTTGGGCTAGGATTTAAAACCACATCCTAACTGAATAAGTCAGGGTTCTTTGTAACATACTGCATAATACTTTATTTGAAATTTTATTTTCTTATTTTCCTTTGAATAAATACATTATTTTAAGCTTACATTTTGTAGATCCTGCTTGTATATATCCGGCATTTGGATACTATCTAACAAGATTGATTTTACATGGACTCCTCAGCAGTTAACTAACCTTTTTAGTAAAAAATATGCATTATTTGAAATACTCTGTCAAAATGTCCCCTACACCATCCTTTCCCAAAGAGAAGGGATAGAGCCATGCATGCTACAGTGAATTAGAAGCTAAAACCAGACTTTTTTTCCACTCCTTTTTTTTTTTTTTTTACTTCTTCCAATGAGCATTAGAAATACTGGATTTTTGTATTTTTTAATTGGTGTTGTTATGTGGCCATATTACATTTATACTTAGAAATAAAGAATGTTGTAAGCAACTTAACGGGCAGAACCACATTTACTTTAGTGAGGTTATTTTAATTACTAAACACATTTTTTACTATTAGCTTTTCGATATGACTCAAGGATGAAAAAGAGGTGGCATTGCTGAGTAGTGAAGATCATAGGCTCTGAAGTCAGAAACTATGCATCATATGCCCCTGGACCCAACACCTACTCAACTTGTGTTTTGGACAAATTACTTTTCTACTTCTTTGGCTTTTCTTTCTTTCTTTTTTTTTTTTTTAGATATGAGTAATAGTAGTACCCATGGATGAGGCTATTATTGTGGCTTGATTGACTTAATGAACTATGTGCACTCAGTACTGTGCCTGTCACATAGTGTACAAAAATGTTAACAGGCTTTGTGACATCATACTGGGGACTCATTGAATAGGTGTCTCAATTAACTCCACAACTTTTGAAGTTATAATTGTTTAAAATCACTTTGCTCTGACTCTAAGGTCCGAAGCAATGGCCCTTCACTTTCCTGACTATTTCTAAGCATGGAACAGGCATGTCAGTTCAATACCGATGATGCCTAGGTTATAAAATAAATGTTACCAGCTTCCACTGCAAGCATTTAAGCAAGGTGAATGGCCTAAAAGAGGATAAAAAATCAAAAGCTTTGTTTCTTATTTGCAGCCCCATGACTGTCTTGCTAGAGCAGAATAAATAAATCATGAATAAATAAATCTTAAATAAATAAATAAACAAATCACTTAACCTTTCTCTATTTCAGTAATAGCAAAATGAGAGTGATAAGCTTTTGCTTTTTAAGGGCATCAAAATCATCGGCTAAAAGGTGCTACAGAGTGACAAGTGTTATTAACTTCCCAGTATTTCAGTCTTACTTATGCATACTCTGAATGTTTGCTTTTCATCCTGGGAATTAAATACCTCTTTAACACTGATATGGGGTAGCTGCAAGGAATTAGTGAAATTTGCCAGCCCTCAGATAAAATCAGAGGACAAATAAGTCAGGCAGTTAATTATGTAAAAGAATAGATCAGGGGAAGGAAGAACAGCTTCAACAGAAATCTCCTGATTGTTGGCCCAAGTTCAGGGTCACAATTTGGGAAGGTGAAAGAGGAAGGGTGGAGGTTATAGAGATAACAGCAGCATGGTCCCTCTGTGTTTTGCAGCCCTGTGTTCCGACTACACTTATTCCAGATTTGTGTACCCTTTGCCTGCACAGTGTGGAACCACTTCAATCAGATTCAAGCTGCTCTGTTTTGTGTTTTTTAAGTAATTGCTGTTGCTTGATATGTCTCAAAAACCTATTTTATTTCAAAAGCCATATTCTTTGCCTATTAATTTCCTCCATTATTATCTGTAAACTCATTTTTGAAAGTGCAAACACACATGCTTGTATATATGTAGAGAGGTGTGTAAATAAATATATACACATAAATTTTTGTTGCATGTAAGAGTGTTAGGGAGTTAAATAAATCTTTATTATTTTGTTATTAAGCACTCACTACTATTTTTATTCTCTTAATTATTTTTAAATGACGGCCATTTGTAAATTTTTGGTAAATTATTGCAATACGTGGAGCATTACCATTTTTGCTCCTGTTCATAAAGCAGACACAAAAAGAGTTACGGTTTGTTGGCCAAATGAGATTTGCTACATTCTTCATAAATCTTTTGTTTAATGTGTGTTTTGTAGGAAATCGATATTACATTGGTGTAAAATACAGATAAAATATAGTTCACAATACATTTTATAAAATAGGCTTTACTAGAATTACTTTTCGTATACATTTTGATATGCCATTATTATTTGAATGTAGGATTATATTTCCATCTACATGTGAATGTGTCTTTTCCTTGGAATGTGCAAACTCCATTAAAATTGTTTTATGTACATGTATTTGTGTATATATGGATATAAAATACATGTACTGTTTTCCAACATTTTTTTCTACATCTGTTACACCTAAATTTTTGTTTCACAACAACTCTCTAAGGAAACCCTATAAGCACATCAGTAAGCTTCAGATATGATGACATATATTCAGGTATTGTCCATGTATTAATATTCTTTGAGAGGAATCTTATAATACTTCCAATTTTAAATATTTTACATAAATTCCATAAATATAATGATTAACAATCTGCTATATTCACTATTCAGTACATGAGATGTGATGTTTTCCCAATTACACAGCCCAGTGTGGGAGGAGATGACTGCAAAAGAAGATTATGCCATTTGTATTTATTCAATGCTGCTTTACAGCATTAACTAGAAAACTCAGGCCTGCTATACCTCGAATACTGAGGAATTTGATTGCGAGAGTAGTAGAATCTGCCAACGTTGGCTTGAGACAGCAGACTCAACTAATTGTCTATCAGCAGTGATTTAGCTGTATCATCCGTCTACAATCTTGCTATTGATGGGTGCATTTAAAATCTGATGAAAATTACTGTTTAATTATCAGGATTTGGAAAACCTACCTGGCAGATTCCTTCTTTCTATCATTTTTGCCCCACTTATTTTTAAGGTAGAGGAAAATAAGTCTTTTCTCAAACTTAAAATATAGACTTTCTTTAAAAGTGATATGTTAAAATCAGATTTGACACATCTATTGTCAAGGACAGGTTTAAATGTTGTCTCTGTTGTTCTTTAGCTTTGTTTGGTCTTGCATTTTCCATGAACACCGTTGATCTTATATTACTTGTCCTACTTCCAGCGTTGAAGACAGCTGCTCAGTGTTCAGGGCGGTGGGCACGGCTTCCAAGGCTGTCTTTCAATTGCTGTTCCACTTCTCTCTGTGCTGAGGTCCAGCTGCATAATGTTTACTGGAGCCAGTGCTTGGAAATATTGGCTAAATGTGAATATATCTAATATATCACGTAAATTTAAGTATGAAAATTAAGATGTCTTTAGAAAGATGATTTGTGGAGCAGGAATTTTATTACTTATGACAAATCTTATATATATATCCAAAAATAGTTCAAGAAGAAAATGTTTCACTTCTAGAAGAGAGGATTGAGACCATCAGAAATTGTATATAATAAATAAAAGTGTGTGGATGAGCTGAGTGCAAAGTCAATCACGTCCTTATTGCGAGGTTTGATGAAATAAATATTTAATAATTTGGGACATTTACATTCATTCACCACTCAAGTGAGCTTTGCAGAGTGTTTCTCTAAGATTAATATGGTATTTCTGTAAGTTGACAGTTCAATGCACAGAAGGAGTGACTTAAATGATCCTCCATTTTCCCCTGCAGCAAAATTTGCAGTGAGCATATGTAACAGTCTGAGCTCCTGTGTGAATACCAATGGGTGTCATTATGTGCCTAGAGTCTCAAGTTACAGTTTCCAGGCCTGATTTGCAGCTGGAGCAGACTCATACATACCAGTGTCAGATCTTCACTGCGGGCTTCATAGTTTGATATTGCCTAAGTGATTGGTTCTGTTCTAAGAGCTTCCCTAGTATTCTCATCTAAGTGGAGAAAAAGAGGATACTAACGGTTTTTTTTGTGTGCCCCCCACTCCCGGATTGTACTTCCAAGAATCCCTTGTGGCTGGGAGTGAAGAATCAGTAGAAGCAGCAATGCAGCAAGGAGGCTAAAACAAAAAAATCATGACATAGACTCTAAGACTTTATTCAGATATTCAAAGGGCGTTTCAGAATGATTTATCATCAGAAACTGAGAACGATAAGCAGATATACTCAAGAATATCAAGGTTTCTGTTTCCATACCACTTGTCACTGGGCAGTGTTTGTACATTCTGTATTCTCTAAAGAACTATGACGAGTAAGTTTAGAGTGAGGTCTGTATTTGATTCCCTGATACCCTATTTGGAGCGAGAAAATCCCTGACCAGTCACTTTCCTTATTTTAATCCCATTTTTTCTTATTTTGGTGTGTAATACACCTGTTTTCCTATAATATAAAATAATACTATTCTAAATGATAAAATGCTACATAAATATAAATGATTGGAATTAATATGTCATCGCCCAGTCTGGGAAGATAGACTAGAGGTTTATTATTATTTTTTATTTTCTAATACATTTTAATTGCTTCTATAACTTTCTACATGTGTTTATTGGAAATATCAACTATAACAAGATATTAATCATCAATCAGACAACTTCTTGGCATATGAACAATATAATTGAGGGATTTTAGAGTTAGGGAAATTAAACAAATTATTTGACTAATAAAAACATATCAGCTTAATTATATCTTTTAAAACAGATAAGAGAAGAAATCTTCCCACATCTTTCATGGAAAATAACCATTATAGCTTGTGTGCAACCTCAATGGATATTTAAAAGATATATTTAGGGGTCAAAGGATACTGTTCTCTCAAAATTACATTTTAAACAGGTAAAATTACAATTTTCAATTATCCTTAGATCAAATAAAGTTATCAGGATGTAGTGGAAAATTCTTTCAAGTAGTCAGCTTGTAGGCTATTGTCAAATTTATTATCAATTGTCCACCTGATTCAGCTCAGAAGGATCATTATCTTTCTTAACATCGTACTTTAAAATGTTATTGTACATCTTAGGAGATCGATGAATTATATGAATGACACTTGTCTTGTTTTAACATGTGTTTTATATAAATATATATATCTTCTCCCATAGGTGGTAGGATCTTACACAGATTCCATTTTGCTCAAATTTTGCATCCAAGCATTTCTTTCCATGTCTACTTAGTAGTAAGTATGTATGTCTTAAAAGGTAGTAAGACCGCTATATCTTAAAATGTGTCCATGAGAAAAATTTTGATGAATGAAATGTTAATTATGAAAGTTGGTTGTAATAGCACAAGTTAATTACTATGACATGAATTGAGTATCAGCAGGAGCTGGGGTAATTGATGTCAGATGAATGTGGAAACTCCCTAGGATGAACTCAGTCCCCGATGAAGTGCCGACTGGAAAAATATAAAAGCTGTTGTGATGCATGTACTTGTCCCCTGATGAAAGCTGATTAATTCCGAACGTTGACATTAAGTCAGTAGGGGAAAAAATCTATAAAGATCCTTTTACAAAAGTTTGAATGGAAACAGGCTATTTTCTATCATTAAGGTGTGAAGAATGCCATTTGTTTGGGTGGATATTTTGTTACTATTCATTAAAAGGTCGGTTGAATCTTACATTCTCCACCTTCATCCTCATGTAATTGTTTCATATCCCATGATACAAAGTGTAATTTGTTCTTTTATTTTTTATTGTCTTCTCATTGTATGAAAGTAGGAGCATATGCGTTTTAGTCTTTTGTTTCATTACACGCCAAATTTGCAGCACTTCCACTAGCCTGGTTTTGATATTTCATTAATTCTAGGAATAGCAGTGGGTAGCAGAATGTGGCACCGAAATGCAGGAAACAAAGCCAAATATGTCTCCTGCTTTTGTTCTCAACATTTGAGCCATTAGCTGTGGAAGGAAAAATCTCCACTAAATGAAACAGGAGATTTTTTTCACCTCTCCATTTATCCCATCCCATTTACAAAGTCTATTGATTCACTGCAGCAGATTATAGTTCCAACAGACAAATGGACAAAGGTTAGATATATCACAAACTTCCAACAATTATTTTTATACTCAGAATTAAGGGATCCAAATGGATCGAAAAATTGATGTTCTGCCTTTCTGATCTTTTGATTTAACATGGATACCACAGTAAATTTTGTGTCGTTTCATGTACGCATCTTAGCCTCTTCAGTCTGACTGGTTTGACAATGTTTGTTGAAGAATGTCAAAGGTAGCTCAACAACAGTGATCAGAATTGAAGCAAATGTGTATTCATTCAACTATCTTTCTTATAAAAAAGGAAAATTGAAGACCAAGAAGATATTCATCATGATCTCAGTTCATTAAAAATCTCTTCTGTGATTATCTTCAGTGGTTTTATGTCTCTTAATTCCTAATACTCTCACTTATTTCCTCACCATTCTACCTCTGAAGAGAATTTAAGGTCAGTCCTTAGAACAGTGTCTGAGTATGCAATTGTCTGTAAACTCGGCTTGTTGAATTTTGTTAACTGTTCACTCTTTCATGGCGTCTCTTTGGCTCAGGTCTCAAACACTGTTACAACTTCCAGAGTCTGTCTTGGTTTCAGACCAAGACAGACTTAGTTACAACTTCCAGAGACTGTCCAGAGACTGACCGTTTTTGGTTACTTTTGTTTTAATTTTATTGGCTTTAATAAATAATAATAAAAGACATTTCACTGCTAGTGCTTGACAAAATTCTGTTAGCTACAGACACTGCTACAGTGATTTGTTTAAAAAGGAATTGGTTTTGAGATGATGTAAATTATTTCATCTTGACCCTAGTCTTTTCTAAACAACAAAAAAAATCATACATGTTTACTCACACATCTGCACATAATTGAATCATCTCATAATTTTGCTCATGTCCCTGCACTGCCAAAAACATTACATGATATTCTTTTTTCCTTAACTCATGACCATGTACTTTATGACCTTCCTTGCTTCACATCCTCATCTCATTCTTAAGAAAAAAAAGAATATTTTGTTGAAAGCTGCTACTGTTCTAAGAGTCAGCTCCCTCCACCTGGGAACTCCCCATTTAAAAAGCCTTTATGTTGCCTACAGGCTGCCAATTAGTCTCCTTCAGTAACTGCCGCTGCTTTTTTAGAGAAACTTTTGTTGTTGTTATCTGTTGGGTTAAGTAACCTTTTAAAGTTACTGGGCTTTGACGAAAAAAATTTCTAACACTTCACTAAAGAAAAAGAAATATATCATATTATCAAATAAATCTACTTAAATGAAATATGGTTTATTACAACATATGGTAACACCTCACCCAATTTATTTGGTGGAATAAAGTGTCTCTTATAAATGCATTTTCCAGATAAAAAGGCACGATTTATGTACACATTTTTAATATATAAATTTGGTGCCACTAAATATACAGCATGTTTTTGTATCTTGGAAAATTAAATATGGTCAACATGATTCAACATTTTTTAAAAATGTCTTGAGGGTCTTTGTTATAAAAATCAATTGTTCTGTTCTATATTATCCTTGGGGTTCCTGCCCTGTGTACCCTTGTATTAAATGCCTATAGATAATTGAGGTTTCATTGTTACTTTGTTTGGTTTTGCACTGTTCTTCTATGTTAGCTATCTGTTCTCACTTTGCAAACGTCAGGTCAATTAACAAAACACCAAAGATGTCTGCGCACATTAGCACCAAAACCCATACTGGGAATTCCAATTTGAAAAACATTTTGAGAACATTTCTTATCCCTATTTCATCAGATTTTTTGTCTATTTTATTAGATTCTTTTGCCTTTGATCCATTCAGAGGAATACAGTATGAGGGAAGAAACAAAAAAATTGTGGTTTTTAACCAAACTGTCCTTAACAATGACAAAACAGCTCTTTTGGGGGCAAAGAATGGCTAGCTAAGGGAGGTGGTTCCTGACTTTTCTGATGCTACTGGAAAAGACAGGAGTCAAATGTATTTTCTTTTCTTTTCTTTTCTTTTTTCTGGGACATTCTTGTTTGATTTTAATACTTTTCTTTTTTTTAATATATTATATTGATTATGCTATTACAGTTGTCCCATTTCTCCCCCATCATTCCCCTCCACCCTGCACACCCTCTCCCACCCACATTCCCCCCCTTTAGTTCATGTCCATGTGTCATAAGTTCTTTAGCTTCTACATTTCCCACACTATTCTTGCCCTCCCCCTGTCTATTTTCTACCCACCATCTATGCTACTTATTCTCTGTACCTTTCCCCCCTCTCTCTTCCTCCCACTCCCCTGTTGCTAACCCTCCAAATGATCTCCATTTCTGTGGTTCTGCTCCTGTTCTAGCTGTTTGCTTAGTTTGCTTTTGTTTTAGGTGTGGTTCTTAATAGCTGTGAGTTTTTTAGAAACTTAAAAAACTATCCTCATTGTAATGGCCTCTCCCCATGAAATTTAAGGCCTGTGAGGATAGCAGCTCTATCTTTCCACAGGCTATTAGGAATTGGTGGGCTGATTGGCTGACTGACTGACAAGATGGCAGAAGGGAAGGAGTAAATATTAACAAGGAGATAGGCAGATTAGCAAACATCCCCTTGGCAAAAATGAGACCTTAGTTCCTCAATTGCTACCCAAGCTGCTAAAAGAGTTATTAAAGTGGTTGGCAACAAGTATGCTTTCTGTATTTCAGTTGAGAAGTAAGAACATGAAGGTTACTTCCTCCATTTGATGGGAGGGAAAAAATGAAAATATGAATACAATGTCAATCAAAACTATTTTTGGTACATACTGTGGTAATATGAGCCATATTCTCTATTGCTTTTTTATTTTTAAACACAACTAGATCTGGTAGTTTGGCAGCCTTTTCTTCTTTCCCCCCCCTTTTAACAAAGACAGCACCTTCAAACTCTTTTCATAGCAAGGCTGGAAATCCTGCCAGGTGAAAAAAAAAATGTTATTGAAAACCTTTCTCCCCTTTTAGGCCCATTTTGACAGGAAATCTTTGAGAGGCAGCAGCAGTGAAGTGCCCAGAGATTTCATCTGTCTTCTTTTGCTTCAGGAAATGCTGAGCACAAGGCTCTCTATTAGGCAAATAGAAGGGAGCACCAAAGCTTCTTAACAATCATCCTTGGCCTATTCCTGGGTTGACAGCTCTCTGTGTCCCAGACTGTCAGACAGGCCCAGGATCATATTATTGGACCTACTGCAAAAGTTTCTGACAGTAATTTTCAAAAAACAAAACAAAAAAGGAAACCAACTCTCATGCTGTTCCTGTTTGCTGGTTATATGGCTGCATAAATTTCACATGGACTAATCAGAATAAAATGTATACAAAGAATACATTAATTTGCAGTACTTATTTTTTTTCCTCAATGGTTTTGACATAAAATTTCTGTCTATGTGTTTTTACCCTGTCATCCTGTGTGATTGGTTAAGTTTCAGCAGTCATTAGATGCTGGATTACAATATCCAATAGAATAAGCATGTTTGGGTTTTTTTTTTTCTTTGACAGATGCCAAATCTAAATTTTAAATAATCCTTTCAGAAATCAAGATGCCAGCTTATAGCAATACTATAGAAGTTCAAGCAGATGTACTTTGAAAAATAAGTAGAATTAGTTAAAAATGGATGAAGTTCTCATGGAAGTTAACAAAAATCTTTTATAACTTTAGGCAGATATAGTTTCGATTTGCTTACATATTTTTTTGTTAGTTCAGAATTATATCTAACTACACATTGCCTAGAAACTTGGCACAAATTTTAAACAATGCCTAAATTTAAAAGTGTAAATAAATTTGTGAATAAGTTTGACAAAAAAATTAATAGAAAATGGAATATGTGTGTATCTTAACATTATGTGTAAATTAATTATATTATAGATTTAAATATTTAAATAACAGCCAATGTTAAAGAAAATAGAAACAGAAAGAAATGGGATATAATTTCTAATACATTCCTGGAAGTAAATTAAATGGCAGTGATATTATTTTTGGTCTGAAAAAACTTAAGTTTTAAATAGGATGATTGCTTTTAACAGCAGGCTTCATATAATTCACATTACCTAGGCTTGCATTTTGGCAATTAACATTCCAATTAGGACAATAAATGAAAAAGGTTTATAGTTACAAGACTTTGAAGGCAGGAAATAGAAAGAGCATCCTAAATAGTCTCTGAGTCTCTAGCCTTCTTCTCCACAAGTCTAGACACCAAACAGATATCTCTGAGTGATATTCTAAAAGGCAAGAGGTATTAGGTCGCTCCCCTATCTAAAATGCTTCCACAATTTCTGGTATGTAAAACTAACAACCACATTTCTCACAGTAGCATGTAAAAATCTTTATCTTGCTCATGCCTGCCTGTCTGTCTTCATCATCTCAACACAAATATCTCCATTATCATAGTTTACTGACTAAAGTTTGTCAAATGCCTTGTAAGGTACAGTGACTAGAATACATTGTTATTAACTGATTGGTTGATATAAATAGATTGCAGTTATAATGGGTGTTTCTATTGCCTTGTTGATATTCATGATTCAATTTCTTCTTTTTTAAAGACTCCCGCATTTGTTCAAGCACTTCCTCTCTCCCATGCAGCCTTTATGATGCCATGGAATTTCATACCTGGTTGCAGAGGTAGGCACTCTATGCAAATTAGAGCAGTGCCACCCTTCTCAGTGTAGGCGCGGACCTGCGATGTGACAACGGATTTGGTGAGCCAATGAAATATGAGAAGAGATTTGTTGGGGGAATTTCTTTTCTGTACATCTTTTAAAGTGTTCCAAAAAGTGATTTTCTGCTGTCCCTACTGCTTCTGACTCTGATTAGTATCTTTATTTACAAAATGGCTCAAAAGTTAGCATGGAACATTCTACAATACAGAATAATAAACATTAGATATTATTTTTGAAGATTTTTATATGATTTTTATAGGATTTTTGAACAGTAAATCATTAAAGAATTTCCCAAATTACATATAGAAAGTCTGAAATATAAACTATTGATATAATTAATATTAATAAATGTCCTTTTTCCTACAGAACTGAAGAAAATTATACTTTTTCACCACAATTAAAAAATACTAGAACTTACCTTTCAGTTCAGGAAGGTGAATGTAACATAACTATAGTTTCTTTTCATTTACCCTAGAGTCTGTTATAATGCTAGGAAAAGAATTTTAAAAGATACTATTCCACGACAACCAAAGAACACAAAGGTAATCGACAACTGAGAGGAATTTCCAGTATCATTCTGGAGGGTAGGAGGCTGATGGAAGTGAATGGCTGATGATGCAGAGAGGGGAAGCAGAAGCTTTATTGTGTCTGGTTGTTCAGAGAGGCTGTAGGGACAGGCAGCTCTGCACTTAGCAGAACCCCAGAACTCCTATCAGGCTTCAGACACAAGGAGAGAGAGCAGGAGTAGGAGTTGGGACTGAGATGGGGTTTAATTAAAGATCACTTTATAGAACAAGTGAGTCTTGACTTCTTTGCCCCACGGCTCAGTCTGTCTCTCTTTCACGCACACATACACACACAATAACACAGTTTGTCGGGGGAAGATGAGTCACTCACCACAGCTGATCATCCAGGGAGGAAGGCACCTGAAGGACTGCAGTCTCACAGTGGCGTCGCAGCCTTTGCAGTGCATGGTGCCAGTGGAAAAGCCCAGCCGTGTCCACGGTGTTTCCAAACAGTCTCACAGTTGCTTCATTCTCAAATAAGTGTGTGTTTAACCAGAACTACCAGCCATTGGAAGGAAACTGGTAGCATCAAGAGAGCCCAAGATGAAAATGGAAGTACATACCCCAAAGAAAATACAATTTTCTTCTGCTAAGAATCTCTCCCTCAGAAATGAAACATAAAAAATAAATGCTCTGAGAAAGTTAAGGTAATTATATAATTATATCCATAAAAGAAAAATAAAACTATAGAAAAGGACATACAAGATGAAAAAAGACCTCTTCGAAATTAAAATTGTGATTTCCAAAATAAATCCATAAAGTTGTAAAAATATGAAGTCAAGAAAATAAGTTAAAATTTAGAATAAAATGACAACACAATGGAAAATATAATGATGCAAATATCCTTTCCAAAAGGCTTCGTATCAAGTATTAGGAGCTCTAGAAATTAAGCAATAAAAAAAGTCCAATTATTGCATACATATTGAATGAAATTATCCCAGAAAGGAATAGTTGGGCCCATTGATCATGAGAAAAATTATAATAATAAATAATAAAATTTAAATTTTTAAAATCTAAATATATTGTAAAATTTCAGGACACTAAAAATAGAGACTTCTGAAATTTCCCAGTAGGGAAGGCAAAAAGGGAGGAAGGGAGGAAGGGAAGAAGGAAGGAAGATATTTTGTTAAAAAAATGGTCAAAACTCAGATTCGTATTAGACATAAGGAGCACCACATGGCAGAAAATAATGGAAAAATATTTTTTAAATCATGAAGAAAAATAATTTTAAATCTAGAAATTCTATAGTGAATCAAATCGTGTGTAAAGACAAAAAAAAGAACCTTTTAATTCCATACAGCAGAGTATGGGATTAAATAAATAATGAAGTCATGGATCCAATAAGAGGCAGATCTAAACCATCAGATTTATGAAGGGGTTTCCCGGGATTGTAGATAGCTAACAGTCCTAGATTAGTAGAAGCAGGCAGAGGGCTTCAGGTGAAAACTCTCCACGGAGGAACAAAGCAGGACAGGAGCCAGAGGGGAGTTTAGTGCACTGACAGCATGCATAGTTCAGAACATAATAAACAGAGAATTAACAAAATTAAAAATATATGTGTTGGTGTGGGTGAATAAAGGAATCATAAACTTCAGGAAAATCAAAACATTAGACAAGAAACATAATGCATATCACCTATCATCATAATGAAAAATAATATAGCACTGTTGCTCAACACTTACTACAGTGCTTTGGCACAAAGGAAAAACACTATTTAAGAACTTGGGAAGGAAGATAGGAGGGAGGGAGGCAGGGATGGAGGTGAAGAAGGGGAAGAATGGGAGAAGGTAAGGGCCATGATAATGGAAACATTGACTTTCAACGTTTAATTCAATTAATGAGCACAATTCAATAACCATAAAGTTACTAAATTAAATGTAAAAATTACTGATCTTAAAAATGTAAAAGTACATAAACATCATGATGCTACACAAAAGGGCAAGCCATTTTAAACTTGTTTTTTTTTTCTTTATTTTTATTATTGACACTATTGCAGATATCCTCACTTCCTCCTCATGCCCTCCCTCCTCTCAGCCCCATTTCCCCTTCCCTCTGGCCATCACCACACTGTGGCCTGTGTCCATGGTTTATACATATATGTTTTTCAACTAATCCCTTCACCTGAATTTATTAATTGATTATTTCTGGAATTTTTTGTTTAATATTTACAGACCACAGTTGACCTTGGGTAACTGAAACTGCAAAAAACAAGACTGCATTACCAGGCTAAAGGGGTTTGCCTGCATGCACCAAAGCCCAATCAAATGCAAACAGAAGTTTGGCACCAAGAAAGTACAGGTTTATTAATTAAGGGATGGTGATCAGCGTGGTGTCATAAGTAAGCTATTGCTCAAAGACCTGGCTCCAGATGGCTTCCAAGGGATGGGTTATACAGGGGGAACTCATTAATCACTGGGGCTAAAGGAGTTGGGATCCTAGGCCCTACTGATTGCCTGGGCCCAGGGTAGGGAGTGGTTAGTTAATCAGTGCATCAGGTCCTGATGTCAGCCTTGGCATTATTCTGTCTGGGTTCATGAAGGTGTGGTTGGTTGGGTCATCCTGCTTTCATGGGCCTGGGGCTGAAACACAACTGAAGCCAAAATGTTATCTTTAACTCGTTTCTGTGGTCAACGCTCTTGAGGCTTTGTTCTTCAGACAGTTTGATGCTAACCAGAATCTGATGTCCTAAGGGCTTAATAATTAAGGAAGTGATAGACAGTGGGGAGAAAGTGTCACTTTAAAGAAAAGCAGTTTCTGTGTGGTTATGACCACAGATAAGGGGAGACTACTGTACATGTCTGTAGTTGATGTCTTCTTTTTAACTAACTTGCTTACTGTCTTCTTAGCCCCATGAAAACTGAAAACTGGAAGACATCTAAAACATTATCTGGCTTCTTGACCGTTAATTCCCCATCCCCTATAATTAAACTTACTAGATATTTACTAGAACATCAAAAGCAAAACAAAACAAAAAGAAATCAATTTATTGAACAATAAATGAATGTGCAAATTCAGTTAAAAAATAAAAGCTTACCTTCGAATTTTAAACCTATGCTTTTTAACAAATAACAGTAAGCTATCAATCTTGTGTTAACTGAATTGACCTGTTAGACCTCGTAGGCCAGACTGTTGACATTATTCACCTTTCATGTATACCAGAGGAGGTCTGGGAACTACCTGTTCCGATAGCCATTGCCAGCATATTCCAGGTTAGTTAGTCTAAAAATGATCACTCATAAGAGATTTGGAAGGAAAAGCAAAGTCAGAAGCTATATTATTGCTTCTCTGGCAGTGGTTGACATGTGTGAATTTTCAGATGTGGAATTTTGCAACAGCTTCTGTGTGTTTAGTTAAAAATCTGTCTCACTTCTGGAAGCAACTGTGATCATTACTGGCAATTTCATGAAACTGCTTCAGCTTCTGAACTCTGAAAGATTAGTTGTAAGTTGAGAATTATTAGCATCTTCACTTGGCATGTACTCTTTAGTTATTCTAGTGCTTTTCATTTCAAATTTCTATTTTGAAAGTTTCAAACTTCCAGGAAATTGTAAAAAATAGTATAGCAAACCCCTACATACTCTTCATCTAAACTTGCTATTCAAGCTTCAACAATATTCTTAATGATGTATTTTATGATAAAACGGTTATGCACTGCACCTGGTTGTCTTTCTAGCCTTTTCCTTCTGGAGTGGGGCCTTAGTCTTTCATTTTCTTGACCTTGATGTTTTTGAAGATTATAGGGTAGCAGTTTTGTAGAATGTTCCTCAATTAGATTTGTCTGATGTCTCTTCATGATTAGACCCAGGTTGTGCAATTTTGGCAGGAATAGCTCAGAACTGATGCAGTGTTCTTTGCATAACATCTTATCTGACCACATACAACATTGATTTGTTCCATTATGAGTGGCTTAAATTTTGACCACTAGATTAAGATTGTGAATACCAGGATTCTGTATTGTAAAATTATTTATTTCCTTTTTGACTTTGTAAATAATAAACAGTTTCCTGTGGAAATACTAGAAATTAAACAAATATCTCTTTCCTCATTCCGCTTTCACCCAATTGTTATAGAACCCATTGATATTTCATGTCTAAATTAGTACTGCGATGATCACAAAATGAGATTTTCTAATTTAATAATTTCTTCTAGATTTATTGGTTGGCATTACTCTAAGGAACGACTTTTTGCTTCCCCAATTATTTACCCAAATGAATTCAAACTGCTATCATTATTTATTTTGAGACTTAAACTTCTTAGATTTGGCTAGCACAGGCCCCTTCAATCTAGTTTCTTTGTCCTTTTGATTTGCTTTCAAAACTCTTTTATTCTTTGAGTGTTTCATTATTTATTTACATACTTCATTATCATCAGACACATTGTGTAGTTGTCCAAATCCATTCCTAGAATCTTCTATTTATCCAGGAGCCCTCATTCATTTTAGTGAAGTAATATTTAGAAACCAAGGTCTGTGTCCTAGGAATGTCTATTTATATATACATGTACACTGAACCGCATACACAGAAACCACAAACACCCACACTCACTCATTTGTCTTTATTTTTACATCTATCTACCATCTATTTACTCATATCCATCTATCTATTAGTCAATCATCTATCCCATTGTAGCTATGTTACAAAACCATTAGTTTACAACGATAGCTCCAATTTGAATCTACCACCACAGAATTTATTTTAGCTTTCATCATTTCCACATTTGCACCTTCCTTCTCCTTCAGTGAGAAACCTGCTCCCATTATTCTCAATACATTTGCTTAGTTGCTCAGTTCTCTCAGTGTGGCTCATCACTGGGCATGTGAGTGCCTTTCTCCAAGTCATCAGTGCCTCATAGGCTCCCATCACTGAGACATTCCTGCCATCCTGCTCCAGCATGCTGCTCTAATGGAAACCTTGTGCAAACTGTTGTTAGTGGCTGCCCCCAGACTGCCCTGACCAGGGGCTCAGTGAGTTGGGCCTTGCCCTTTCTCTCCCTCTCTTGGCCCCTCCCTTCCCTTCTCTCTAAAAATAAATAAATAAATAATTTGCCCTGATTCTCTGTCCCAACATACCACCCTCCTGCATGTAACCCTGGCCTAGTATCATTTACAAGAGAGAGAAAGAAGCCTGAGTGGTTTAGTGCATGTTTTTACACCTAATCCCCTATATTAAGTACTTTTCTACTTTGACATACCTAGAATGTTTTTTGTTTTCTTAACCAAATCTAATCATTAAACTTTATAAACATATGTATAGAAATCTCTAATGCTGTGTGATATTGCTTAAGAAATAGGTAACACTGCTCATATAAGGAAAAATACATGCCTAAATAAAAAGAAAAATCTTGACTAAATTTTTAATCTGACAATGGAAAATTTTAGAAATTTTGGAATTTTAAAGTTAATATATTTGAAGAACTCTGATTATAAATAAGTGTTGCTATTACTAACCTGGAAAATGCTCAAGCATTTTATGTGTTTTTCACTTATAGCAAGTAGTTAGAGCTTAGAATTTTGTCTTGCTAAGTTCACTTAGGGTCAGAGTTATACAGAAAACGTCAGACTATTTTAACTGTTAGAGACATATTAAAAACATCAAGACCTAAGAAATATCAGCTGACAAATTTTAGAAGATTGTTTTACTGAACAACTTTTTCTTTTAGCATCGAAAGAATGCTGAGTGTTATTTTATTTTCATGGAATGGTGTTTAGAATAAAAGTTTCTGCCAGAAAAAAAATGTGACTGCATTAAAGAACATATTCATTATCTACGTGTCAGAATTTAACTAGCTGGAGGCACAAGCTTTACATTGTGTGAAAGAAAGCCTTTTCCCAGCCCTGCACTTATAACCTTCTATCCGTTGATCTTGTGCCATATGGCAAGTGAAAAAATGTAACCTGAGAAAAAACAAACTTCTGTTTTGAAATATTTCTGCTACGCAAAGTTTGTTCATCTGAAATATTTCCTCCTAAGGAATAAGGTCCCCAGCAGTGCCTCCATATCTTTTGCTTGTGGGTTTGAAATCCTTGGGGTTTTATTTTTTAGTTTTTTTTTTTTTTTTTACTCTTTTAAAAAAATTAAGCAGCAACACAGCTTACATTGTGTCCCATTTATGGTGACTAAATGCTGGGGGTACAAAGTTGAAAAGCAAAGATCTCTGCTCTCAAGGGGTTTACAGTCTATGGAAGAGCCAGTGATTCATGGTGGCCTTCAGGGGCCATATCATTGTCATATCAAGGTTAAATTGGATCCTGCACTCAGCTAATCCCAGGCTGCTACCCTAGGGCAGAGGGTGCTGAGAACCTGTATGGTCCAAACCCAGAGATGCCTGGCATGTGTGGATCTGCTTAAATCAACGAAAGGCCTAAGGCTGCGGGGTTTGGGTGCAAGGCCTACCCCAAGAGTCTACTCCCTCCCGAGTCTCTCCCACATTCAGATCAATTCTGTTCACTATGCTTCTATATTCAAAATTTTATCTCCATAAATTCTCCAAGCTGGAACATCACACTGCATTAATCCTTGAGGTTTTAAAATGATAAAATTAGAAGAAAATCTATGTATCCAGTTGAAGAGTCATTTGACAAATATGTCTCATTCTTTGTAAAATAAAATATAAAACTAAATAAAAGCATCAGAAAAACTACTGTTAGTTTTCCCAATCCTACCATGTTTGAATGAAAAGTGGGCTCTATAATACACTTGACAGGCTCGGGGGGGCCACACGGCAGGCCTGGCAAACTCAAGGACAGAAAGGAACCACACAGGATGGTCCGATCACAAATTCCTAACTGGGCAGGTAGTCATGTCTCAGGTCTATAGCTCCCCTAGCAAAGGTCAATCTACCTTAAGAGAGGCTTGTTCATGTTTTTAATGCATCTCAGATAACACACCTTTAATATGTCAGAGCAATTTTCTTTTCTAGACCCTTAGAAGGCACAACCACCAGCTCCAGAGCACAAGACCAGTAGAAGAAGAAGCCACAGAACCCCACATTGTTATCTTGTTCCCTGCGTACCACCTCCATGTGCTGTAAATGTTAACTATTAATTCTTCTGTACCTACCAGCGTAAAAGAATTATGTTCTCTGTTTTGCTTTCTCTCTAACCTTGGAGATTGCTTTGCTTTTTCCAGCCTCCTTAATGTACCACCAACGAATTTCAGGTACCTTCTTTACATTTCCTCCTTTGATTGTAAATGCATAAAGAGAAATGCAAAACTGGTGCGGGGGCCCCTGTCCTGGGAGCCAGATGTGGGGGGGATCCGCCCGCAGAGCCCCATCCCTCCGTCACAGATGAAAATAAAAACTACCAAGACATGACTGCTTGGGGAGGAAAGGTGGTCAAACTCTCAGAGGAGAATGACCCAGAGCCCCTTCCTCACTAGGCTTTTCTTGGGTTCCAATACACCGGAATACAGGTTTAACATGTCAAAGAAATCTGAGAGCTTAATCTGAGTCTGTCTGTCAGGAAAGGGGGTTGCCAAACTTTGGGAGACATACTCATTTCCTCCTGGGACACTTATCACTTAAGTGAGAGTACTCTTAGCAAAGCAGGTTTCACAGGACTTTAGGAATTCTTTCTTATGCCCGATCACCCAGGGAGCAGTCCTGGCCGGCACAGGGCTGCACCTCTTGACCTCACAGTTTCAGCCTTTAAGCCTATTAGGAAGCAGGAGACATCTCCCAGATGGAAATGAGGACTCAGGCTATGTCAGAATAGCCGGAGGGCGAGGGTCCATCACATCCTCTTTGCTGCAGCCCCCCGAGTCCTTCCATGAGGCCTCCCAAGTGGTTGTGTCTGGCTTAGGTTGCCCCTCCCATGAGGAATCTTACCCGTCATTGACTAACCAACCAAGCATTGAGGCCAGAGATGGATGAGGCAGAAGCAGTACTCCTGCCAGGGAGATAAACTTCGTCTCCTTAGTAGGTCACGTCCTTGTGACAGAACAGACCCAGATGAAGTGGGTCCCTTGGGCTCTTACAAAGCCCACTATGGAGTGAAGGTTACAACTCCTGAAACCAGGCTGAATGGTCCGCAACAAACTGGCATTCTCCAGAGCATTTTCTCAATCCATTGAGATCTTGCTTTTGGGCATGACTTCCAAAACTTGGTTCAAATAAACTCTTACAAAACTTTTCTATAGGTTTGGATGTTCTTTCATCAACATGTCTACATAAATCAAATTAAGAATTAAAAAAATGTTTAACTTATGTGTGTAAGTATATGATTTGTATACTTGAATTCACTATTAGTTTGTCTGTTGCTAAATCCTCTCATGAGCACATTTAAAAATAAAGAAAAGAAAAATATATCAAGGCCAATTTTGAGCCAGTATATTAAATAGCAAGAGGAAACCTGAGTTATTTATTTTGATTCAGTAAGTATTCATTGGCAGATTCTGATATTCTTGGTACATTGCTAGGTATTAAGATAGCTATGACATAAATCTGAATTAGTGTGATCTGGAGCCTCAAAGTGTTTTCAGTCAATAATTGAAGAGGTGGAAGCAGGGAATTTACACAGATCTTCAGAACACAAACTAGCAGCTTTTATATGCGTTTCCTCTCAGTGGAATGGAAAGTTGTGTTTTCCCTCATATTGCATCTCTGTCTTGGAACTTGGATTGACATCTTAATACACAGAATATATATGGCAGCTGTGAAATAATTTCAGGACACAAGAAGCACTTGGGACATTTGAGACTTGGTAGTGACATGTTAAAATGCCATGGAATAATACGCTACAGCAACTCTTCCCAAAAGGTGCTTGAAGGCGAAAGTAGTTGATACTGGGAAGGAGAAACTGAGAAGAGCATTTCATGGTCAGCGAGTTTGGAAAATATCAGATTAATTAAAGTTAAATCAATTTCTTCCCTGCATAAGAAATTTTCAAGAGGGACTATAATATGCTGAGGCACATTTTGGGAAACTACGTTGCTGAAAATAGGCAGAATTAGCAGGCAAAACAGCAACCTAAAATAAAAATTCATTTAACTACTTTGATTTCCTGTGCTCTTTTTAAACATCTAACTCAAATGTTGCTTGTAGCTTAGCCAATATCAATCCATATTTTCTGTTGCCACATTTAAACACTGGAAGCAAATGCATCAAAATGCTTGGTATCTTTTTATCCCTTACAGATGTCCTTGCTCCCTGGTAAAGAAACCACTGGAATGTTGCCATTTTAATTAGGCTTAGCTACCAAAGAGCCTTAATCTGCCATTGAGATGTATATTTGCCTGTTTTATTAAAGCTTGGGGGAGATGGAAGGGAGTTTTAACTTTATAGAAATTATGTAATAATACAAACAAACTTATTCCAAGACAATTTTATAACTTAGAGTGAATTTAAAATACAATTGATGATTTTGAGGCTGCTGCCAAAATAAAAACAGTTTTATTTTACATTATTTTTAATTACCAGAGTTTCTTTTTACCATTATTGAAGTGATTATTTCTTGGAACAGTATCAGGCTGTATAATTTTCATGTTAAAAAGAATCTCCCAGTCATATACCAGATACTTTTATTAACATAAATATCTCAAGCCCTTAATTAAGGAGAAATGGAATCGGGAAAACAGCTTTTATAAGAGCATTATTAGCTTGCTATAATGTCATATTTCTCTGACTTTTATTTTAAGTAAATTAGTGAAAGAATTTTAAAATTGTTTCTCCCTCTTTTCTTGCATGATTTCTTAAAAATAAATTTTGAATGCGTTCAGTCAGAATTATTGTACCTTTACGGATTTTTTTTGTGCTATGCTTTGATATAATACATAATTATTTAAAGGTAAAAGAACATGAAAAGGGAAGTGTGTGAAAACACATGGATACATCAGACATTTAAAACAAATGAGCCTGTTTTGGAGCATGTACACTTATTATACTTAGCTTTTGCTTTTAAAACTTCCTGTGTTTATGATTTAGTCAATGTGCAAACATGTTAGTTAAGACAGAGCAGGCAGTAGTGTTTAAGGAGCACAGGCCACAGCTAGACTGCTGGGAGTTAAATGCTGGCTTCACCACTGGCAGGACATGGATCCCTGGAAAATCTCCTAACTTCTCTGTACCTCATTTTCTTCATCTGAAAAGTTAAAATGATAGTTGCATCTATACCAAAGCATTATATTGAGGTTTAAGTGAGTTAATATTTAACACTTAGGTAAGTCCCTACAACAATGCCTGACATATGATTATTATTACATACATTTTGTTTGCCTCCACGAACCTAAATTTTATTTCAAGAGTAGTTAGTCTCACCCTAAAAATTTCAATTCAATCTCTTTCCTTTGACTGCCATTGTGCCTTTGGCTATTATTAATTAAAGTTCCACTAAGAATCAGAAGACATTGGAGACAACAGACTCCTTAAGTTTTTAAATACTGGATCTAAAAGTACCAAAATCTCCATGAAAGTGTAATAAAATAAAAATACCATGTTCTATTTCTAAACAAGCTAATGAGGTAATAACTATTTTTCTCCTAAAAATTACTAAAGGAAACTTTAGGCCAATCTTCTGTTGGACAAATAAAACTTTCCCAGCTAATACTACCATGAACAGATACCTGAATCTAAAAATATAAATCTATACGATATGCATCTACCATTTCAAAAGAAACTTCAGAACACTCAGCATAGTTTCTTCCCCATATTACATGGGGATTTTTTTGCACAAAATCATAGAACGTTAGTTAAGTTGAAATTTCGGTTTGACATTAAAATAAAGCACTGGAAAACAAGTGTTTAAAATATCACTTTTGCCAGTGATTGAAATATTCAGTGTCTCTAAGATTTGGGGTGTAAGGCCAGGTTTCCCATGGTTTTGTCTTCACCTTGCTTGCTATACTTTTATTCCCGGATGCTCAATAATCTGCCCAAGCCTAACCTCATGCAGTGCCATAGAATGTGTCTTGAATCTCCCTTTACTTATAAACTTATCTTCTTCAGTACTGTAATGGGAACCTATTGGGTGATCTTCCCAGCTACATACTCATGGCTAGACTTTTCTACAGGTGCTACTCTCCATCTGAGAATGAGCCACCATCAGTCAGACATACGGTCGATGACACCACCCCTGATCAGCTTATTAGCATAGTGATATCCATCTGTTTCACGTTGGGACAGTGATTTTTTTTTTATTCTTAAGGAATTGGAACTGAAATGAGGGCTTTGATTGTGAATATACCTTACATTGGAAGTTGGAATTTTGGGGTGCCATTGTTTCACCATGTGGAGTGAATTGCTGGGAAGTGCCTAAGGAAAAGACTCAAGCCAACAGTCTGAGAAGAATAATGTTGTCAACTGATGGTTGTTGGTTCCAACTCAGCCCCAACAGCAGTCCCCAATTTGGGGTGCAGTGAGGAAGGAAACTTTATTCAGTTTAAACAGCTCAATTGTGACAGAGCACGACTGTAAGAACAGCATGACTGTGGAACAGCTCTCAATAGTGTTGCAGCTCAATTATGAGACAGTGTGTGTGGCTGTGGAACCTCAAGTCTGTGAGGTGGTCCTGGGGCAAGGCACCTCTCTGACTAGGCAGTGCTAGGTCTGGCTCGTCGGTTTTGCCCAGCTCCACTTCCCTTGCTCTGCTGTGCTCTGCTCCAGTGAGATGTCTTCAGTGTTACAGCTCTAAATGGGGAAATACAATCTTCAGTCCTTGGTGTAACAGGAAAGTGTGCTCTCTGAGCCAGAGTGGAGCTGACTTATACAAACAGATGTCCCTGCCCCAGTCCCTGATTGGGTCATTCTTATGCAAATAAAGACTCCAAATCCTTGCAGTTTGATTGGTCAAAAAGGCACAGTCTTCATTGGTCAGAATCGACCTGCTCTGATTGGTCAATGAAGATGCTGATGGGGATATAGCTGCACAGCTCCAGTTGGACAGGGAAAGTCTTAGTCTTATTGGTTGAAACACAGTTCCAGGAACACCTCTATAAGGCTGGTTCAGAAAGCAAAAACCCAGTGCAGGCAGGCAGTTCAGGGCAGGAGGTAGACAGTTTAGTACAGGTTTCTCCATGAATTGAAATTTGCGTGAGAAGCCCCTGAGTAGAAATGGCTGCTAGGCTTTGTTTTTTTTGTTTTGTTTTGTTTTGTTTTGTTTTGTTTTGTTTTGTTTTAATTTGAGCAATGTTAGCAACCAGGGAGGTTTTGAGGGTACACAATGTAAATCATAGAGTGCAATAATAGGCTTCTAAGTCCCAGTTTTATTCAGCTTGTCTCAGGTTTGTGTCTATTCATGACTTTGGGATCTGGGATACAGCCCTTCTTTTTTTAAAAATTTCTATTTTACTAGCGATGAAAAAGCCAAGGAGTAATTTTGAGAAAGTCAGCTAAGTGTATTTCTAAAACATTTTCTATGATTATGGTTATGTCTGGCCTGGTACTATAAGAATGCATACTTGAGTTTTATCATAAGGGCCAACAGAAATGGATATAGGATTAAAATAACAATCCTTAGTACCAATGTTATTTAAGATTTACAGAACTAATACCCATGCATAGGTAGTCATTAACATAAGTTTCAATAATTAAAAATCAATTTGTATAATTAAAATCTCAAGCAACAGTTTATTCAAATTATAGATGAAAACTCCACAAAAAGCTTACATTATCAAAAATTACACTCACATTTCAGGTCATCCAAATCCTTTGATTTATCTTTGAGCACAGTGAAGTTTGCCAGATTTAGCAAATAAAAACATATCACTCAATTAAATTTGAGTTTCACATTACAAATATTAATTTTTAGTGTATACATGTCTTGATGTATACACTAAATATATACTAAGACACATATATACTAAAAAGTTATCTGTTCTTTATCTAAAATTCAAATTTAATTGGACATCTGCATTTAATCTGGCAACTCTAAGTATAGTAAATGACATTCAATGCAGACATGAGAAGAAGAATTTTATTTTCCCAGCATGCTTTTGTAGTGGTAAGATTTGTCACTTGGCAATTGAATCAGCCAAGTTGCAAAATGGAAACTTCTATCAAAATGTCCTTTGAATGAATTGTGTAGATGTGTTAACTGTAGATATGTGATTGGTCTTTTCTGAGGCTCACTCAATTCCTTTTGTAGGGAGCATTGGGGAAATGAAAGGACATTATCCTTGTTAAATTTTAATACTTAAAAAAATTCTGGTATTAATAATACAAAAAGCAGTATTTTAAAAGTAGACTCATTTTCTTGAGAAAGGGAGTAGGATGGTAAAAGAGAAGAACAGAAATAACAAGGGAAAAAAAGTAAAAAAAAAAAAAACCCATAAAGACAAGATAAGGTGATTTTGAAAAGAAAATATATTCAGATTTAATTTATTTATTATTTAGAGTTTTTAAGCTATGGGGTGGGTGGTAGGGGTGCTGTATTGTTGCCTTGGCAAGTCCAAATTTAATTAAGTCCAAAGCAAATTTAATCATTTGGGAAGAAATTGGTAATAGTGACTTGACTGAAAAAAATAGAATTTAACTACTATTTAGTAACAAAATTGATACTGCTTCTGATTAGAAAAAGTGATGATTATACAGAGATTTATATCATATTCCATTGATCATATCCTCTGCTCTCTGAAAATGTTTTCTTTCACTTTTCCCTTCCACAAAAGAAAATAACATAGCATAAAGTATGAAACATACGGTACCCAGAAAGTCTTGGTTCAAAAACAGCAGCCAGGAAAGGAAAAATAAATAAGGAATTCTATTCTACTGTGTAGGACCCTGGCCTCTTGGTGGAACAGGTAGCGGGTAGTAATGACGGATGGAAATATCCTTTGTAAATGCTCTACTTAATAAGAACCAAGGCTACAGCTCCTCACTGAGCATCATTTAGTATGCTGGGTTATGTTTCAGGGAATGCAATTTACCTGCCCAAGTCCACCTGATAATGAACTATGATAGCGAGGAATATTAATTCAAGATAGATAAGATCATTGGACTTTGAATTCAAGAATGCTGTATATTCAACAATAACATTATACAAGTCTGAGCATAACATCCATCTCAAATATTTCACTAATAAAATAAGGCATTGCATTCTTAGAAAAAAAAAATGGAGACACTTTTCTAAACGCAAGTGGAAGCTCCATAAAGAAAAATTCCAGTAACATGATTTGCTCTCACTCAGTGCATATCGAAATTCTCCTTGTGGTAGCTCTTGGAAAGATCATCTTTTTTTATGATTAGAACAGGGAATATAGGTGTCTTGCTGACTACATTGCTCTTTCTGATGTCTGATGTACCCACCCACTATGTCAAACTCTCCAGTACTAATATGTAGGTCCTTTTAAACCAGTAGGTTACACATCAAACTTCAGGTTTGAAGCTCTGGAAGATTCTCTAGGATCACAGGTTAAAATCTCCCTGGGTCCAATGCAACCTTTCATTCTTCCAGAAGGGATAAATCAATCAGCACGTACTTCACTGTGTTAGGGTGTTTCAGATGAGAACTTATAAACTTAGACTCCTTTGCTTTGTAATGACATTAAAGATCTCATGGGGTGTTTGTTCTAAGGTTTGGAGACCTTCCTAAAACCTTGAGTAATTTTTGCTCATACTTGAAGTCTGCACTATGAGAAGCTTGAACATTCTTACACATTATTAAGGTTTTGTGCACCTTGTTAAGTTATGAAAATTAAATTCACCTTTAGAAAGTACTTGCAAAATCAACATTACCTGGAATTAAGATTATCGTAGTACGTGGTATGATTTGAACATCACAATAGTCCTGTTTTCATCCAGTGTGTGTCACATAAGAGTATTATGCACCTTTCAGCAAAATGGCATGACAATTGGGCCACTGTCTGTGCTTTTAATAAGCCATGGCCTATTTGTGTGAGACTCAATTCTAGAGTAATGACATATAACACATTTAGGCCTCTGGTGACTTCTTTGTGTCTAAGGCCCCGAAGACTTTTTGAAGACTTTAATAAAGTCACTCTCATTGCCCTATGTCTGATGGAGTCTGCCTGGATTACCCCCTGCCCTGCACTATATTATAAACATTCATCTTTTGACTTCAGTTCCTCTTTTCATGATTCTTTTTTTTTTTGTTGTTGTTGATTTTAAACTGTCATTCCTTCTATTGTTTATGATCAGTTGATCTTTCTGGCAAACAAATAAACAAGGAGAGGAGTGAAGGAGAAGCCCGTGAATGTGTGAATATGGATAAAGGAAACAAATTTTCATAATCAGCATTCGGATGATTTTAGAGTTCATTTTAGAAATCTCTGAGTGCTATCTATAATACTTTGTGTCATACACTTTTGCTTCATTTTTTCTTGTTTGATTGAAAGCCACTTAGAGGGTTCATTTTCATTTCACTGTGAGGCATGATCCTCCGGGATCATTCCATCAGAAAAATTTCCACACCCCACTCACAAATCCCCACGGGGAGGTTGTCCTGTTGGAAACATCCCAAAATTGCGGGAAGGTATAGAAAAATATGCAGTATTTTTAAATATACATGAAATTACCTGAGGAAATTTATTTTATGTGTAAAAACAAAACTTACCCCATCTTTAAACTATCTGACTCTTCCTGGAAATTCTTTTACAAACCCCAAATGAAGATGTTTCTTCCATTCTATTCATCTCCTCATACATTTGTAGCCCTGTGGAAACGCCACTACCCCACCCCCATCTTCTTATATAATTATAATTAATTCCATAAGCTTCTTCCAGCTTGAGGATTTAATTTTTATTTTAATAGAAGTTAATAGCTTTGTAATGTAGCAAATGCAAGGAGTAGTTCCTATGAATGGAGATGCCATATTTTTATGTACAGAAATGAATCTCCCCTTTGTGTTTAGTATGACCTATGTTCTCTGCCAGAAATTTTAATATCATCTCATTCGTCACTCAGCTGGCTTCGTCTCCTTTGTCTATCTTGTTCATTTTCCTCCTAATCACTTGCTGATAGAACATAATTATTACTATAGCGTTTTGCTATTTTTGTTCTTTTCCTTTGAAAAATAGTATAATTGAGGTGGGTAAATAATATATTTCTGTAATTTCATTTAAATGCTGGGTTCCAAGTAATTATAGCAGGGTCACATTTTAGATCTCTATGGTCTGGATCAACACCAAACAGATGCACACGTGTGCAATGCGCCAGCACACTTCACGAGACAAAGATCTTTAGTGTCTTATTTATTGCTTTATCTCTTGGGCCTAAATCAGTGTCAAACACACAGAACACAGCCAACAAATATTTGTTGAACAAATGAAATTACAAACTTATTGATTCATATGTAGTATCACTTATGTATTAGACATAATTTGATTTTTTTATATTTCAAAAAATAAATGTTTACAATCAGTTTGATGAATTAAAACAAAACATGATAAAATTCTTGTCAACTAATTTTCAATGACTAGAGTATTTTGTGCCTTTCAATTCCATCATTCTCTCAAAGGTCACAGTAGCTTCAAGGTAAATTCCCCCTCTAGTTACAAGACCCCGTTTACGTGTGCATTTGGCATACCTGAAGACACTCTCATGATATCAAATTCTGCAACTCACAAAGAATTTGTGCATATATTTTCTTATTAATCCTATAATAAGGTAGCAGTAGTCTCTCTGTTTTGAAAGAAAAGTTACAGGCAAAGCCAGTTACGTATTTAAACTAAAATAGAGTAGTTAGTAAAAAGTAATAATTCCAGGAGACAAGTCTGTTCCTTCCTCCTCTGACCCCTTCACTTTTTTCGCTGTTACAGTTTCTTGTATGGAGTATTGCTGGGGATGCCAAGCACATTGAGCTCCTGCTTTTTTCCTTCATTAGGACAGAGCTCCCCATCCTCTGTTTTGAGGACTGAGAGATAGGCATATGCCGATATTATTATAAAGTTAATTTTTTTAGAATATTTCATTTGGAAATTTCATAACAATTTTATATTTCTCCAACTTGGTGTGTATATATATCACAAAGAAAAATATGTAATGATCTTTCCACCGAGCCCTGCCAGATGGTCCCAGTCCCCTCTAGTTTCACCAGTGTGCTGAATAGATGTGATTGTGTTCTGTTTGCCAATATGTTGGCAAGCACTATAGTAAGAGGTATAGAATTTAGAAAATTATTATAATATAAACTCAGTATCAATAGGTGGCATAATGGCTATTCTGAAAGTTTGGAGGAGAGAGTGACAATTTCATTTATTCATTTGACTGCTATGCACCTAAAATTATCATGCATGCTAAGGATACAGCTGTGTCCAAAATTAGATGCCTGCCCACCCACATGGTATTTACACATTCCTTCTAAAAGTGGTTTTTCATGTATCATCTCTAATACCAGTCTCCTGCTTTTTACCCCATCTTTATGTTAACAAGTATTGCAATAGCATCTCACTTAACCTTTCTGTCCAGTGTTCATTCATTTCAAATAATTTCTAGAATATGAATATGATTATTCTTCAACTGATTAAAACATTTCTTTTTCTTCATATAATAAAGCCAATGTTTCATATTACTATGAGGTGCTACAAAATCTAGGCCTCATAACCTGCAAAGCTGAATTCTCCATCGTTCTCACCCTCTCGCTCTACAATTTAGACTCACTGGAACCTCAGTCCTTTCAGGAAGCCATGAGCTTAGTTATGCTGTGTCATCTCAGTGGCCTACAATTTCTCACTCTTTCTACTTTATACACTTACCCAGCTTTTAAGATGCATTTAAGGTGTGATTCCTTTAGCTCTTTTCTATTTATAACTTTTCCCATCCTTGTTAGTAGCTCAGTAGTTACACTCACTTGCACATAGAAAGGCATTCTCACACTGGAAGTTCTCCATAGCTGCTTCTTGAACTGAGTTCTAAATTTGGAGTCTGGAGAATGATGGATATGATCTGTATTTAAATAACAGAGAAGATTTCAACAGATGCCAAGAGAAGAAAATACATTTACTACAGGTGGCTGAAACAATATAAAGGACCAGAAATGGAGAGGTACCAGGTGAGAAGTGAGTCCTGTGTGGCCAGTACTCTAGATGTAGAATTAAAAGCAGTAGAGCAATTAAGCTTGAAAGACTTTAAATGAATATAACGTCTTAAGACTTAATATTACAGGTAAAATAAAACTGAAGTATAAAAGTTCAGTGCCCTCCCCATATAATCCTGGAAGCTACCATTTCTGTCTGGTGAGCCCTATTTCCAATTGTGAGAACTTGCTGTTCTTTACCTGAGGACTTTCTTGGACCATTGGTGGTATATGTGTCTGTGGTGGGGGTGGTGGAGAGGAAGAAAGGAAACTGGACATAACTGCCAGGGAAATAATGCACTAGCCTGGGAGCCACACTCATCCAATGATTGGTGGACATTGAGGGAGTAAATGAATATTCCTGCTTCCTCAACCCACAGGTGCGATATGTCTAAGACATCTGTCCCACACGGTCTCCTAAAGTTTCCCAGTTAGACTAATCTTACTGCCCAAGATAAATCCTTTGATTGGATTTTCTCCCTTCTCTGTATCACTTCTTTACTGCCCTGTAGTGTGTCGTGGTATATCACTCTTACAAATAAACTACTTGAACTTGAATCCTAGTCTCAAAGTCTGCTTCTGAAGGGTAAAATGAAAACAGTTGATACAGAAACTACTCTGATAGAAAAAGATTCTTAGAATGTGATTTCTGGAATTAGATCTTTTGTTAGCTGTGTACAATAAGGATATCAGTGCCATTGATGAGTGGGGTTGCGATAACGCCTGGCATCTTACAGAGCAAAATAGTAAGACACCCACCTGTAGTGAAATGAGATACAGATAAAGGAAAACACCCTGTTTTATGTTTCAGAGCTATGGTGAAAAGGATTCTTATAAAACATCTGGAGGATTTAATTTTTGCCAACTAACATCAAAGCTCCGAAGGAAGAAAATAGCAGATTTAAATAAGCCAGCTATTAGTCTAAATCGTGATGTGAAAGCCCAAAATATATGGCTGCATTTAAAGAGATCCAAATCCCTATTTTTGGAGGAGCTGCTGTTTTAAAAATCATGATCAGGGTTTGATTAGGAGAATAGTAGGTTTACAAAAAAACAAACAAACAAACAAGAAAACAAACAAACAAAAATCATAGCCCCAGTAAGTTTCCTATACTTGCTTACAGTGCTCATAGGGACTCTAAAACCTCAGAGGAAGACATCTACATCACTTAACAATCTTGAAGATAAGGGACACTTGAAAATCTCGAACGCCCAGATTTTTAGGAACCCCTTGGGTTGACATGCATGGCCCATTTACTGGGAGGGAGCAGCTTCCCCTCACCTGGAGGACACATACAGGCTGCCGTTCAGGTGATTGCTTCACATGATGATGCCTGGCTTTCTCCAGATCTGGGTCTGCTGTCTTCCTTGCCTATAGAGCAATAACTTAAGACAAGTATCAGCAGAATTCCACTGGGGAAGTACTATTTGTGTTATGGGAAGAACAGGAGTATTCAATAAAACAGCTAAAGGATTTGGCTAATATGTTGCAAAGGGCACAGGAATATGCCTGAATAATGGATTTTGAGGGCTCTGGACTGAGAATGGGGAGTGGATCTAAGGCTGGATAGGAGATATTTATTAATATGAGGACACCGTCCTGTGACTCAGGATTGTATGTCCTGGCAAGGACATCTGGGAACAGGCCTAATATGAAGCTTGGATAAAAATGGTGAACTACGGCGACAGGGTGGATATGCCTGAGCTGCCTTGTCAGAGTGTTGAGGAAGGATTTAAAGGTTCTGAGTGATGTCACACACAAGCATGGATTTACTATATTAGACTTGAGAACCTACCAGATAACTACATGTTCTGGGAAGGTTTAGAGTACACTCCCTTCACTAAAGCAATAAGAAATACGCAATCAAGGAGTCATTCACATGGCTGAGAAGCTCAGTGGTAGCTGTCTGACATGGGCCAGTGTGGGCTGTCAGCAATGCTGCTGTGCACTCCCTGGAGTCCACAAAGATCACAGGATTCTGGAGCCATGATAGGTTAAGATAAAGGGAAAATTAACTAATCGAATCCTACAGGCATAATTTTCAGGGCCCAGTACAAAACAAAAATGCAAGCCCCTTGTTCAAAATTATGACAAATCAAGGATGACAACAGCAGAGCACTCCGTCAGCTTGGGAGCCTTCTGAGCATGGAGCCCTCTTCCATTGCACACCCACGGAACCCGTTCGGATACAGGGATGGAGGCAATGATAATGGACCGTTTCTTAGAGCTTTAGCTCTAGGAAATACATACATAGTCAGTCAACAAAGATGTGGTTTGATTTATATAACCAGAAATATAACAAGAATAGATAAGAAAAACACTTGTGTTAACTCATGTATTGAAAGAAATCATAATTTCTCACCCAAATTGAGCCAGTTCTCAGACCAAGAACACCCAATTGCAGGAGAGGCTGGGTCCCCTAAAGCAAAGACTTGAGAGCCTTAATCTAAGCTGCGCATGACTATTAACTAATTTGAGACCTAATACATTGGACTTAGAACTCTGGCGGTGAGTGAGGTTGATAAAATGCTAGAATATGATTGTGATGGGCCAAGGAATCTGTTGCTTGTATTTATTTGTACATTGTGGCTTCTGACACATGCCAAGATTAATTTACATTTTGTTTTGAATACATGAAGAAAACCAGTTTTGACTAACCATTATTTCTCAGACTTTGTGATTGATCCCTTATATTGCTTAAATATTAGGTGGAAATGAATTTCTTCTTGGTATCTTATTTAGTTTCACACATTAATGGAAAGAGGGGATGTCACCCATTCTGTCTCCCCATTCACTTGAGCCACGTCTAGGACTAATGACTGTAAATAGCTTCGTGCTCCGGCTCTCAGCTCTTTTTCCAATCTTGCATCATATCCACTGAGTATTTGCCCATCTACTCACATTCAGCACAGAAGCAACAGTGAGTCTATCCTTGTGTCCTTCTTTCTTTTTTTTCTTGATCATCAGACATGCTGTTTGCTCCTTTTGGAGTAGTACCTCTCCTTTTTACTTACTGATTGGCAGTACTCATCTTTAGTTATCAAATTCAAAGGCCATCTCCACAGGCTAGATTAGATTAATTTAGGTCTTAACCACTATTCTATATCAGGCTCATGTACTGTGATCATGATTATTTTTGGATAAAAGATAACAAACATTTCAATTTTAATTTTTCCTTGCTTGAATAGATTTAATCCCAAATTTTATATTAAATCCATTTTATTCTTTACAGGAGCTATTTTGAGAACCAGCAAGTCAGGAGAGTTAGGGAGTTAAAGGGATCTGAAGAAGCTACCAACCTTGGTGTATCATCTATGACAATTCCATGCTCATTATTTCTGTCCAAATTAAAAATAAGCATTAAATGCATAACAGGCAAAACATCTGAGAAAGCTTAACTTACTATTCCTTTAGAGGATTTTGTTGACTAGTAATGTTTATAGTTCTTGTGAAATCATCATTTACTAGCCACCTCCAACTCCATGAACTTGTTATTTTTTCCCAAAGGAAGAAAAGGAGGCTGAGAAAAAAAATCTGGAGGATGAATTTTCCTTGTAGTGTGTTTATTGAAAATATTATAAACTGTTGGGGTTGAGGACTAAGAGCTTTAGTTTTATATTTTGACTTAATATCAGAATCTTCCCTTTAGCTTTTAACTCAGGGTAACTTGGGTCAAGACAGCAGTGGCCTAGGACAAAGAAAGTGTGGAAATGTGTGTGCACAAATGTTTCCTGTGTGAATTTTCCTTGTGATCGCGGGTTTGAGATATGTAAGCATTTCGGGCAATTCGGAGAAGTACGAAGGGCTACTGCTGAGGGGTGTATTGGCATTATTTTTTCTGCAACACTTATGCTCTCCAGCAGTGATTTCTAAAATGTGCTGTGTTCTGAATGTGATGGCTGGGAACACACCTGTTCTGGAGATCATATATAAGCTTCCGGGAAAAAAAAAAACAAAACTTACTTATCTGGAAAATGAAGAAAAACAAGATAACAGAAGTGACCAAAAAAGTCACTCAAAGAAAAAATTTAAATGAAAGTGGCCACTCATTCCCAGGATTCACCACAGACAAGGAATCATCCGTGCAGGGTGTTGACCCTTCTGCTCTGGTTGCCGACTTGAGGGACTTTGGGCACTTCACTGAACCCTTCCATGTCCCCACTGTCCTCTTCTGGCACCTGACGCTGGCAGTGAATTTCCTTGCTCGATTAATGTCTATTAAACTATCTGAAGATAGAATGTAAGGCAATGCTTCATAAAACGGTAAACAAAGAAAAAAGTGGACAGTAAACTGCCTGTAGCTACAGTTGGAAAAATTATTAAGGTCACTTTGAGAGGAACAGGGAGAGACAGCTCCTAACACTGTCTAATTGCTGACTGTATGATCTTATAACTCTGAGCTTGGCCTCAGCTTTCAAGCCGCTTGACAGCGGGGTCTTCTTCACCTGCTTCATGGAGAGGCTTCTGTCATAGCCAAGTCCCCAATCACAGCAGCATCTGAACTCTCCCCCTGAGAGTTGCTTTTGTTTCCCACATGCCTCTGTTGAAAAATTAGACTTTTCTTTTTGCAAAGATAGAACACTAAGTCATTTTTCTCCCCTCCAGAGCAAACTTCTCCTCTCTTCTCTCTAGAATGGCTTCACCTCTGTAGTTTCCTATATTTCAAAGGCAGGGATAGAACATAATGGGATTTGGCTGAAGGGTTATAATTCTAAGAATTCCAAAACTTTTCATCGATGGACCATTTATAAAGAGAGCTTTTATCCATTGGCAATTTCAGCTGAGAGCTATTCATTCTGACTCAGGAGGCTCCACATAAAGGGTAGAGACAGAGGCTCTGTGTGGTGTTTCACGGCCCATTTGTGATAGCATTCATCTGCAAGAGGAATAGCCTAGAGCTAACCTGGGAGGAATCGGGAGGCTCTTTGCTGGGCCAAATCTGCTCTCAGATCAGGGACCTTTCCTTTTCTACCCACTAAAAAAGGCCTTAACATTTAGTACTCGTCAGACCCAGCTAGGAACCTGTACGCATATAATACTTACTCAAAGGTTTATTTTCACCCAGGATGGCTGCCTGACCATGGAGAAGAGGAGAAGGTGCTTTGTGACCCAAATGTCGGCAGGGAAGTGATCACACAATACTTACACACACAATCACATACACACACACTCATGCTTTGCCAGCTCATCTTTTCTCATTTCAAGGAAACAATGAGAAAATCTCGTTTCTATGGAAGAAGCTGAATGTACCTACAGAGGGTCAGCGTGTGCTCTGGCTCTAGTCCATACCTCTGCCCACCTGACTATAGCCTGGATTCTCTGCCAGGCCTCATTCCGAATGAATAGGAGGCTTCTGAGCAATTTTGCCCATTAGAGTAGGAAAATGTTGATACAGAACAATAACTTTTAGAAATGACCCTGTAATATCTAGTGAGTTATATATATTTCCATTATCTTAGGAGTGGGTAAGAGTAATTTATTTCCATGCAATCCAAAGCCGTTCAAGTTAAGCAATGAGATCTCTGTAAGTACTTAGAGAAAAGGGAGATAAGGTTGCCCTGGGAGAATGAAATGACTTGAAAACAACAGTTAGCAAATGTTCTCTAGTTCCGTGGGAGCATATTAGGATATCACTTAATTAGTGAAATTGTGACATCTGCAGTCAGCATACATCATCTAAAGGGAGCAGCCAGCCATGTAGCAAATTGGCTTCAGAGGTCCAACTGCCTGTGCAATCCGAAAGACAAGACAGGCCGGGAGGTCGTGAGCACCCTGGTCACCAGGACTCTCAGGGACCGAATGAACCATCCTCAAGACGTTTCACCACTCTTCTGATTTTGCAATTACTGAGCAGTCCTTTGATTTAATAATTCATCTTACCAGAGATTTACATATAAGAAAAACTGACACCTTGAATAGGAGATATAAGCATCTTAGTCACCAAAAAGTAATAATTCGAGTTTATGAAGTAATTATTTGGCTTTCTAGTTCACCTACTAGTTTCAAGTAAAGGTAGTTATGATAAGTCTGTCCTTATTTCTGTGCTTACTCATAAATCCTGCCTCTATACCTTTAAGACAAATAGCTACAATAAATTCGTTAAGGTAAAGCCACCCAAGGAGGGATCTTAAGGATGAGCTACCAGCACTCTGAAGATTGCTCCTAGCTATTCCAACCACATTAATGTTTTCTTCTGATTTAACTTCAATACCTTCTAGTTTCTATAGGTATGGAGAAAAATTTCTAGAAATTAAAGTAATCCTCATGTTCCCTTAACATATGAAGCTGATATTTATTGTTGTTTATGAAGTTGAGTCTTTTCCTGTGGAATGTGTGATTTTCTTTTTTAAGAATTTACGTATTTATTTTTAGAGAGAGGGGAAGAGAGGGAGAGAAACTCAATGTGTGGTTGTCCCTTGCATACCCACTACTGGGGACCTGGCCTGCAACCCAGGCATGTGCCCTGACTGGGAATCGAACTGATGACCCTTTGGTTCCAGATTGAGGCTGGCACTCAATCCACTAAGCCACACCAGCCAGGGCCTATTTTCTTTTAGGACTCTGGTTTCCAGCCATGCAGGGAACGATAGACTTTCCCACAGTTAAAAGACATGAGAAACCACCTAGTCTACTTTAACCAAGCAGGAGTGGTTAGAACATAAGGAGGGGACTCATTTACTATATTTTTTAAATCAAAATACACTCCCTTCAATTATTTAAGTCAATATTTTTTTTTCAAATGCTCACTATGTGCCAGCGTTTGTCAGTCTTTAGAGACACATTGGTGAACAAGGCAAATCCTTACAGAATTTGTGATCTAGTAGTAAAGGTAAGTGGTAAGGCAAAAATTCCTAAAATAATCCATTGATGGAAATTATAAGAGTGTTAAGTTCCATGAAAAACACAAACAAGATGCTATATTGCACACAGTGGGGCTGATCAGGAAAAGGCTGTCTGATAAAGAAGCATTTAGGCTTAGCTATGAAAGATGAGTAGGGGCCAATCAGGGAAAGAGCCTGAGGAAGAGCATCCAAGCTTAGGGAGAAATATGGATGGAAATCTTGAGCTCAAAAACAGAATGGTATTTTGCAATAATTTGAAGAAGGGCAGAATAGCTGAAACGGAACTATGAGGTGAGAAGGGAGGCTTAGACAGTAATCTGATCCTGTATAATACAGCCGTGAGGGAGGCAAACAATAAATGAACACAATTCTAGGATGTCAGAGGTGGTTAATACTGTGCAGATTGATAAAACAGACAAGGAAACAAGGAAGCATGAGGGTCAAAGTTTGGTCACTATTTACATTAGTTCCTAAAATATGGCTTTACCGATAAGGTAGTGTTTGAGCAAAGAGCACAATTAAATTTGAGAGAGCAAGCCAAGGGGACATCTGTGGGAACAGCAGGCCAAGGGAAAAGGAAATACAAAGGCCCTAAGGTGAAATCATAACTGAAGTGTGTAAAGAACAGCAAGGTGGCCAATAGGACCCAAGCAATTAAGCAGGGAGTAGTAGGAGATGAAATCAGAGAAATCTTGTGTATGTGGGGTCTATTGTAAAGCCTCCTAGGCTACTGAAAGGCTCCTGCTCTGAATGCATAAGGAATTGTTAGCAAGTTTTGAGCAGAGGAGCCTCATGATTTTATTCCCATTCAAGCAGCTCACTCTGGCTTTTGTATTGAGCAAGATAGCGGTGGGAGGTGGGGGAAGGAACATGGCAAGGGAACCACTTAGAAAGCTATTACATTTATCCAGAATGCAAAAACAATGAAAGAGTTTAACTTGGAAAGTTGTATTTTATTAAAATACCAAAATATATATTCTACTTATGAACCTCAGTTTAACAATTAATTAAAAATGCAGACACTTTTAGTAAAATTAAGTATTTTCCTATCTCAAACAACTATATCAATCAATTACAGCTAAATTTCACTCTGTCTTTTTTTCTTTGTTTCCTCTAACTTGCAGTCATTTTTCTGGGTGCCTGTTCCAACTAACTCTCTTCTAATGTTGGAATGAACTATATTAATCCTAGCTCCCATTATCCTGCTAAGAAAACATGTGGGATGTGTTTTTCCAGTTTCCAGAAATGCCCTGGATCCTTGAGCTTTCTTTGTGTAAAATGTTACAACACTGCAGCACAAGAAAAAGTCGGCTCATCACTATTGTCAAGGATTCTAATATCACTCATTCTGGAACTTCTGTTCCCTTCCACAGGTTTTACAAAATTTCCAGAATTATGGTGTTGCCATAGAACAAAGATATTTCTGTTCTGTCCTGGCTACATGTTTTATTCCATCCTTCCTGAGCTCCCAGGGACAGTTTGAGTGAAGATGACATCAGCAGTGGCATGCACTTTCTCAGTGCCAAGCCCAGAAATGAGACCACTTCAGTTCAGCAACGGAAGCTTTGGTCCTTAGCGTCCATGCTGCAATGCTGGTATCTGATATCCTGCTAGCTCACTGTTTTAAGCTCAAGAGAACTTCTAGCCACGGACACTCTGAGAAAGCAGAAAACAGTTGTCTTGTTTTCTAGAGAATAAACAGTCTTCCAGATGTCAGATGCAGATTCCTGGAAGCTACAGATCTGGAAAGTTGTGTGGCTACTTCTCGATTTAGATGCCCCTGAACTAGTCATCCCAAAGCATCTGGTCTGGTTTCAAAGACAAGTGTAATAATCACTCTGAATTTGCATAAAATATATTTTATTTCAGTTTTCTACTGAACCACATAATAAGCTTGTAAAAAATATGGATGAGCAGTAGTGGACATCCCGCACCCCTTCCATAAGTGATATCTGTATCACTCACAGTGGCTTGCCTGTGTCAACCTTAAACAAAGAGACACAATTATTTCTCCAGCAAAACAAGCTTATTCAGGGACAACAAAGAATTGCAAGGTGGGACTTGCAGTCTAACAGTGAACCATGCATAAGTCCAGATTTAAAAAAAGTAGAGGGGCACTCTTTTATGGATTTGGGAGGAGCTGTTATAAACAGTTTTAGTTTTCATTGGAAGAAACTGAAAGTTTGAACTAGGGGTGACATTTCATGGGCTGAGTCATGGCATGTTCCATTGGCTGAGCTGATATTGAGCAAGGGGAGAATTTTTTCTTTCTGCTGCTGAGATGGTAAACTAGTATCACTTCCAGTTGGACATGCAAGGTACATCTCTTTCTGTTGGGGTCAATACTGTGCATTGACTGAAAGATGCATGAGAGTCCACTCTTCTAGCTTTCCAACTCCATTTTAAATGAGGTTTCTGTTTATTAATGTTCATATTTCCCCTTTTCATTCAAAATATTTCTCCAAAAGGATCACTGATCAAGAGTCAGGTTTTCCTGGATTCAGTGGTTTTGTGTCCCTTGATGTCAGGAAACACTTTTCCTATGTCAAAAGGAAAGTGGAAATCTACTGTGGTTCCATTTGAGTCACAAGTAGCGGTGGAAGGAACATCTCTCAGGCATTTCCCATATAAATACAAAGGCGGTATCTGAGTGTAGTGAATTTGAGGCTGTATCTGAGTGAGTGCAAAGGCACACTCAAAACTAAAGAATTTAACACCCGTTTTGGGAAGACACAATGTAGGAATAAAATAAAGAAATTACACAGTATCATTATCTCAAAAGGAACTGTAACAAAAAGTATTATGAATGATGTCTGCAGGTTGCAAAATCAGGGACCATAAACTTGGATAAGAATCCACAATCAGTTACTAGTCCAGATGAAAGACAGACTTCTGTAGAGTATAAACCTAACTGGCCTGTCCTGAAGATCTTGGGAAATCTGTCTTATTAGCTGCCATCTGCTTTAATTTTGGAAAATGTCTACCTTTAGGGCACCATAGGTATGCAAGTCCAGGCAGCATTGGGTGCTCTCTTTAGATGTGTCACATGAATCCAGGGGTCTGTTCCCTGGAGCTCGGCAGCACCAAGCTTGGTTAGCAGTACCTGAAAGGGGCCTTTCTAGCAAGGTCACAGAGAATGTTTCTGGAAATATCATTTTTTTAACAGATGAAATCTGCAGATCACAAATTGTGTTGCTTAACAGTGAAACTGGAGCACTGTGAAAAGATTGCTCTACCAGAACATGGTTAATTTTGATAAAAGTAATTAGGGCTTTACAATGTGGTGCATATCTTCTTTGATCAGACGGGACTCAAAAGAGACAGGACCCAGGTGCACTGGAGGCCATGTGACCATCTTAAAGAATGAGATGGTATGAATTTCCAAGGAGGTAGATCTAAGATTTGAAAGGACCAATGGCAATACTTTGTCCAAGGTGTTTAGAGGGTTTCTACAAATGTTGCAGTTGAGTCTTGATGATGTTGTTAGTGAATATTGAGGGCGCCTAAGCACCCTGAAAGCATTGTAAAACAGGATTTTGCTGCACATTAGTCACTATGACAAGCATAAGGCATATACTGATACTCACAAGGAGTCATGGTCCCAAACCTGGAACATAGAGTAAAATAAGATAGAAATGGATAAAATAAAATATAAAAATGTCAAAAAGAACCTGTAATATGTGCTGTGAAGAAGAGCTCCATTGTTAAGGCCCAGAGTAAGAGCTTGAACCATCTGTGCTGTCAGAGAAGTATCGGTGGAGATGGGAAGTCACTGACGGCTGTAAGCATGTGGGGCAAGTCTGACACGATTAAACTGGTGCTCTGAAAAGAACACACAGCTGCTGTGTAAAGGCAGACAGTGATTCCCTTTTTGAACAGTCTCCTAGTGCTGTAGGTGGAAATTAGGCTCTCCTACATGATCACAAGGAAAACATTCCAAGGACCCATACACGAGGTATTGTGGGGTGGCAAGATGGTTTACTCATGTGAAAATAGAAGCTGACCTCCTGGGTTTTCAACATCCCATCTCTCTCTTTCCTGCCAGAGAAAAAGTTCAGCCTTGTCCTCAGCAAGGCCAAGACAAAAGCCAGTATCCCGAGTTTCCACATCATATTAAAGCTTAGTCCTTTGAACCCCTCAGGCAGCTGCTAAGTGGTCTCAGTACCTATCCAGGTAGCTTAGCAGTTCCATGGCTGCCAGCCATGGGGCTGCTACAGCCACGTGGCTGTAAAGAGAGAATGTGTAAACGTATGGAGCAAGCACATTCCCGAGTGGGTGAGAGAGAGCTTAGTCCTTTTGGAGCCCGTGCCATCTGATGCGGGCCCAGGTGCTGTTAGACCCACACAGTTGCATGCTCCCGGATGAGAGAGCATATGAACTAAAGGACGAATGCATCACAGGGTTAACAAGAGAGAGCTTCTTTGTTCACCTGGGATTGTACTACTTGGGTTTTCATGGACTAGGTGCTTTCTCAAAATGATCAAACAACAGCCCAAACTTCTGCAGGCTTTGGATGGGCCCACTTCCCAACCAATCCCTTCTTTCCCCAGGCTAGACGGATGGGTCTCTTCAGTCAAGCACCTCACCCTGCACCATTTTGACTTCTATCGTGGATGTGCCTGCCTTCCCCTGGTCCCACTGGGCAAACTGGTACCAAATGGGGCAAGGGAGGAGTGTTAATCCGCTTGGCAGAGAACAATCCTGTAGTGCCCTGGGGTGTGAAGCTATAGGTTCCTGGCTAGCAGGCAGGTTTTTGTCCTCCATTTTATGAGGCTGAATGTCTAGTTCCCTTTTGCTCCCCTTTTTTAGCTAAATGCCAAAGGTAACAATAGGAAGCTCCAAATTGTCAGCCCTTTTTTCCCCAACTCTGTAACATCTGATGGCAGTCACTAACTTTATCCTTAATCTCTATTACTCTTCCTTCTTTTAATTTTCGCTGCCTTATTTTTCTTGCTTAACAATTTTTATTTCATTTTTCTGCACATGTCTTTGAAATCTATATGACTGTTTTGGCTGTTTGTTTGTTTGTTTTGTGGGAAGGGGGGGATGATGAGGTAAGATACTAACAATAAATAAATGAAAGAAAATATGTCCTAGTTCTGAAAATGTTTACAATATGTTTTAATAATTAGAGAAATTATGAGAGAAATAGCTCTGAGCAATGCAAAAGACAAATAAGAGAACACGCTCATAGATTATTTTACTGATAAGAGAATGTCATTTTTTAAATAAGATAGATTTGAAATAGTATCTTTGGTATCTCAAGCAAACCCTGTTGAGTGTTTATTTCAACATAGATAGGTTTTTATCTCTCTTATCTTTCTTTTTGTTTTCCATAATCTTGGGACTCCTATTCTTTTACTTCCCTAACTGCTTGCTATTAGGCAGTAAATTTATGGAGGAAAGAGATCTTCTCTTTCATTTATTTACTTTTCTTTAACTCTGACTCTTTGCTCCCCACCTCTCCATAGCATCCAGTACAATACTATGCATCTGTTTACAAAATGATTTATACCTATGCATTCAAAAGCATTTATTCTTTTTCATAGTCTTCTTAGGTTAATGGTAAGTCTAGTCTGTGGATTTCCAAGCATTGGCATGTAAACGTGACAATTGCCATTTCTATTTCTTCTATGTTTTTCCCCCACTGTCCTCCTTTTCAGTATCTTTTGGCAGTGAGACAGTGAAGGTTCCTACATGAAACGCTGATGAACGCCACCACTAATTTGCACATAGGTAAGAAAATGAGCAGGAAAAAGAGACATATGTGTTCCTTTTCTATTTTCTAATTAAATGTTTTAAATTTTATCCCAATGTTTTTGGGATAAAATGTTATCAAACAGATAGGCGAGGTTTCTTTCATAAGTTGGCCTATTATGACTACCAGGTCCGACAGGCCATCTTTGAAAACACAGATGAAAGGAGCCCTGCCGGGGTGATGGCTGTCTCGGGAGCTGGCCGTGTTCACCTTCAGGCCAGTGAAAAATACCCAGCGCCAGGGGAAAGTGGATGGAGAGAATTTAGGGTCTTTTAAGGAAGGTTTTTTTTTTCTTCTGTGAAAGCAACTTTAACCTTGTAAAAGATCTACTTTAGTCTTGTTAACTTGGCTTTGAGGAGGAATGACCCTGAGAGGGAAACAATAGCAGCAATGAAGTATAAAGGGTAATAAACTCCTAGGAGCCTTTTTACTGTCTTTAGAGTCTAGTTCAGGCGATATTAAAGCACGCCCACTAAGGAAAAGGCAAGGGAACAATAAAATGCGTCCCTTCTCTCCTCAAGATTGTGCTGTGTTGACTCCCCCTGTAGGAGGGGCCTTTCTGTCAACCTGCCTCAGCAGGAAGGCATTTTTCTTTTTCTTCATTCTTGGAATATTTCCTTCTTTTCCCTGCCTCTTCTCCCTTCTTTCTTTCCTTCCCTCAATTCCTCATTCCCTTTTAAAGCTGCCATAAGAGACTGCCACCTGGCAGCAGCTCAGAAAGCCTGTAGGTGAGCTAAGTGAAGGCTGAAGAGGAGATGGCACGCTGTCTGCCGAGCTCTGGGAACACTTGGCAAGGCTTTCACCTGAGCAGGTCTGCAACACAGGCAGGAAAGTGTTAGTGCGGCACTCTGTACTGTCTCATTAATAGCTAGAAATCCTTGGTTGAGTTTTAAAATCTAGCAATTGTATGAGCAGGTACTCTGGATTGGAATTCATCAACACCATAAGCATTTGATTTAATCTGGGAGACAGGTGTGTATTATTTGGACTTTTTATATTTCCATTATAATTTGTACTGATCTACAGACATGGCATATCTGGCTACTATGTGTGTGGAAATCTATCTGTCTCTCTGTCTAGCAGTCCTTCCTACCCCTCCAAGAGGGATCACCATCCTGATTTGTAGCACCATACATTTGTTTTGTCTGCTTTTTGCCCTTATATCAATGCCTGGCTGGCTCCTTGTGCATCAGGTTTGTGAGATTCTCATACTCTGTTGTGGTAGCTACAGATTGTTCCTTCTCATTGTCACAGTGACTCTCAAAATGTGTTCTCAGATAATTAGTACCTATACTGTAGAAACCTGAGAGAAATGCAAATTTATGAGAAAATTCTTGAGCGCCTACCTTGACTTCCTGAATCAAAAATTCTGGGGGTGTGGCACACCTGTCTGTTTTCACAAACCCTCCAATAATTATGATATGCTCTAACTTTCAGAGATATTGATACATAGTATTCCATTCTCTGAATATATTGTGGTAGATTTACCATTCTACTGCTGATGGACATTTGGGTTATTTTTATTGTAAGGTTAGTATGAAGAGCTATGGATATTCCAGTACATATCTTTTGGTGATCATAAAAATGCATTTATTGTGGTATATATCTAGCAGTATAATTTCTGGTTCATAGGATATGATTTTATTCAGCTTTAGTAAATATGTGTCTACTAAACAGTTATCTAAATGATTATTTACATTCCCCAGTTATATACAGGAGTTGCAGTTTCTTAATATCTTCACCAAACATATTCTTGGTAACTACTTTATGTTTTAGCCATCTGATAGATGATAGTCTATCTCATTGATGTTTTAATATGCATTTTTCTAATGACTAGTGAAATTGAGCACCTCATCATATACTCATTAGCCACTTATATATATTCTTTACTAAACTGTACATTCAATTTTTTCTCATTTTTCTATTAAGTTGTCTGTTTTTATCTCATTGAGTTTTAGGTACAAGCCTGTCAGATAAATGTATTATTGCAAATATGTTTTCCAGCTTGCGGGATGTAAGGCAATTATATTTTTGATAACAAACATTCCCAAAGTGTACAGATGAACTAGAAGCCTGCCTTGTAACTTACAGATTTTAAACACACTTCCCATTTTTTGATTGTCTGTCCACTAACTTTCTTTCTTAATGAAACATTATTGCATAGAGTAGCAGAGCATTGCCACCTTATTCACATTGCTGAAGAGAGGCTGATAAAACCACAGAGCTGTATGGAATATTCGGGTCAGTGTCTCACAGCAAACTCCAGATACTCTAAGCACATGCACCCTCATTTTTTGCTGTATCTCAGAATCACTGTTCAATCTTCCCTAGGTGACTGGCAAGTAGCCCAGTAATAGACTATGGATGATAAAGGAGGCATAACAAATCTGGGGAGAGGAAAACATTATTTAATCAACAAACCGGGAGCAAGTTGTTGGTTACCTGGATAAAAATCCATTCAGTTTCTAAACTTGAAGTATTTATGAAAATACCTTCCAAGTAGAACAAAAAGTTAAATATAAAAATTCCAACCGTTAAGAACTAGAAAATAATATTTGTGAATATTTTTCTGATTTCTTAATATGAAAGAAAATAGCAAAAAGAAAGATATATGGATATAACTGCACCACAATTTGAAATTTGAACTTCTAAATTCAAACTGAATTAAACAGGAAAAAGCAAATCAAACCAAATATTTTCAAAAACTATGACAGAGTTCATATTCTTAATCTCAAAGTCTTAACATATAAGGATCATGAACAATTAGGACTTTGTAGAAAATGTAAAAAAATAACAAAAATATAATTACAAGAAATAAAATTCAGCTGGCTCTTAAATTAATAGTTGGTTAAAATAAAATTTTTAGAAAAGGAGAGAAAAAATCTAAACACAGATAGTCAAAGCAATACAAGTTGATCTTTTTAAAAATTGCATTTTCAATATTGTGGAGAATTTAGATTAGACTTAGACCTAAATGTAGTTTGAATTAAGAAAGAAAAGCTTTCATGGAGAAACAAATATTCATTTTCTATGTAGCAAGATGTGAGGAGAGAAAAGAGATGATTATGCGTTTGTTAGCCATTGAAGAAAAAAGGAGAGTCCTGCATTGGCTTGATGGCGGCCCCGAGAGGGTGTCATCAAAAGGAGTGCTGGGTGAGGGGGCCGTGCGGGGGGGAAGGGGTACTGGGACAGCTATAATAGCATAAACAATGATAATAAAAAAGAAAACAACAACAACAACAACAACAACAAAGGGGAAAAGCAACGAGTTTATAGATCAAATGGGTGTCATTAATTAGCACTGAAATTGAAGAATAATAGGGAACAAGGGCACACTTTTACGGTGTGATAAAAAAGTCAGTTATTTATTGTGTTCCAAACGATCCATGGGCTGTGCTTAGTGCTGGGTGGACAAAGATGAATGCAGCGCACCCCTGCCTTCAAGGCGCTTAGACAGGTTAGCCAGTAATCTGAACCATTGTTGAAGCAGTTACAATGTTGGCATCTTGAACACCTCTCACAGGATTTTATTAAATTTGCCTGGGGCACTTCCACCGAATGCCCTTGAAAACACCAGCTATTTTTAATGTGTGTGTGTTTCAGTTCATCCTAACGACTGGTGTTTATAATGAGGATCCTGGTTTAGGATAAGTGATGAAATTGAGTTAGTTAATGATAATAGGGAGTACAGGTATATTTTAGAAAGATTTGCAGCAAAACTGACTTTAAAAACAATTCTGGCTGTGACGGAGTTAATGTGCAACAATCTCTGAGTCAAATGAGAGCTCAGCAGAGCTGCAGTTTCGCTGTGCACTCCTGCAGTACGTAGGGTTGATCGACATATTAAAATGACCTGCTTATTCCTCTACCCTTGGGAGTGTAATCCAAAATAAAGAAGGGTAGCTGGGAAAAAAGTAGGCACTCATTTAATTTTTACAGCACACAAATATCCTAGCACCAGTCGCTTTCAGAAAAGTCATATGGAAGTAACAATAAACACCTGATATTACAGATGCCAACAGAATTCTGTTGTTTCTGTGAATGATTACCATAATTTAGGTTTTTTGCTTGACTCCTCTAAGTAATTACCTCAAACTTCTGCTTGATTTTTTAATCTCATGTTATAATTTATTATTGTTCTATCTGAAGAAATATGTAAAACATTTTAAAGTTCCTTTGCTTTTTGCCAATTAAAAATCTTTGTATTGCAAACTACAACATTTGGTAATACCACCAAATACATTACTTTTTCCAAGAATGAGAAACAGCATTCACAAAAGAATTCTGAAAGTGTGCTGGTTTAAAAAAAAAGTTTTCTGCTTCATGTAACTGATTCTCTGAGAAATTTCATGACAAATTTTCATCCATTGTTTTTGTATTAATCATTGCATCGTGAAATTAAAACTGACTCAATATCATGCATTTTAAAAACAATTATCCAGCAGTGAAATTATTACACAGGGTGAGGTAAACGTAGGTTTACAGTTGTGAGTACATGAAACAGAGTTTATCCTTGTAGTATTTATTAGTTATTGTATGGTATTCCAGATGAATAACTGTAAACCTACTTTTGCCCCTCCCTATATTTTCTTCTAAAAACAGATTGTATCCTACGTACATTTATGTGAAAAATGGCTGACCTTTTCACTCAGTTCAGCAGCGGCATTCGTTAGACTTGCTTTTTAATTTCTGCAGTCGGTACATGTGGAATGCAAGGCTGTGCTGGCGGTTCAGAATATGAACACGTGTATGTGATTCCTTTGGATCAAGAGCAGAGCTGACCCTTCTCCCCAACCACTTTTTCTCCTTTTGTGCCTGTGTGTCCTGAACAGCCTTTCGGAACAGAGTCCCACATTGCAACCATGTCCCAAATCGCAGGATTAATGTGTCTACGAACAGACCTCTTATGCCTCCAAAATGAAGTACTCCTTGCTAATTTCTCTTCAAGACACCAGCTTAATTGCATTTTAAACAAATGGGCTGCTTTGCTGGCCAACTTTTAAATGAGATAACAGCAATGTTCACTCTCCAGCAGTGATGAGTGCCTTGCAGTAGATTCAAAACTCTGTTCAATAACAGGTTTAATCTCACACCAGCAGATTTACTGCAGAATAAACTGCCACTGAGCTCATAATTAGTAAAACAACAACAGCAAAAAATCCAACCTACTAAATATTATTTTCCAAAGCAGCAGGCAGTGTTTTAGTGGAAAATTTCAGTCCTGTTCTTTATGTGTTCTATTGATTTTATGTATGATATTGGGAATTCATGCTATGATTTAAGATAATGTTCTTTATCGATCACGTAAGCAGTTGTTTAGCTATCCAGTAACAAAATGATGCCCTCATTCACAGAATATGTGACATACACAGCCGGGGAGACTACAGTGTTTCTCTCTTTAATGTTTATTTCTTCTTTTTTTTTCTAACAGCATATTCACTGCTGGAGAACAACAGCCAAAAAGCATTTGTGCTTTAGAAACAATCTTCTCATAATTTTCTTTGTTGAAGCTATTAGTGGCCAATTGTGATTCAGTGAAAAAGCAGCTCAACAAACAGATGTTACAAAGTATATTCTCTGCTTGCTGCATCTAAACAAATATTAATGAGGTAATTGGAACTATTAAGGAAAAAAGAGTGCTTAGCATATATTTACGGTCTTATATACGTGGCTACACGGTTCAAAATTCCTCATTTATATTGCATAGTAGTAAGATACAGTTATCACGACACACCAAGGGACCATATTTTTCAAATTGTCTTAAATATCTGCGCAAAAACCTGTATTACACAATTCTGAAAAGCTCATCTGCAGATAAGGGTGAACAAAAGCTTTTGTGCAAGTCCAGGAAAGCAACCATATGTATATTTCACAAATCAACTTCATTATGTACACCATACACAGATTTTTTAAAAATCTTATTTTTTTCTGTGTAAATAGAAATTAAATGTGTGATAGAAAACAACTATTATCAAATAGCTTCTGAATATTTGGGCAATGTGCTTCTTCTGACATTTTTCAAGGAGAACTAAGTAGTCTTCAGTACAAACACTAGCTCATCTCCCGTCACTCAAACATGTAGTAACGCCTTGTGAGGCTAGCTTTACTTCTGGCATTCACCTTTTGATAATGAGTGGGAGCTACATCAAATGGAATTTGAGGAATCTAATGGTACTGCTGTGTGGTTTATTTTTTAAGACCCCCAAAGTAAATTAAACCTTAGCCAACCAGACATCATATTCACAGAAAATAGCAGCTTTAAGAAATAACTAAAATATACCGATTTACAAATAAAGCTTTTAATGCTATAGGTTCACCAAGTCATAATTCAAAGAAAAATCAGTCATTCTTTTCTTCATTTAAATTGCCCCTACTTAGTACTGATCCTGAAGAGAGAAAGTTTTAGAAAAAAGAAGAAAAGAAAAGAATTTCCAGTTCCATTGCTGTCTAATTACTATGGTATTTCTAAGCTATAGATCCAAAGAATTTTAGAAGTGAAAGTCCTCAAAAATGATCCAATTCCCCTGACTCAGCAAGGAGGAAACTAATATTCAGACGAGCGATATGACAGGCCTGAGGCACATTTTTCATTGGTCTCATCTATTATTAGGATCGATGTTTATTCTTTTATCATGTACCTAATAAGTATCCTAGTCTATACTCTGGTCCATCGGATTTCAAAGTCATGGCTTCTAACCACACGCATTGGAATGACTGCATCCAAAATGTGGCTGCCTTACAGATCCCATACCAGACCATCTTCTTCTTTTCCTGATCATTTTAATTTTAGCCTACATACTGCTGGATAAAGCATTTTTTGTCAGTAAGGTTTTAAAACATTTTTATCCAAGTAGAATGTATATGTGATAAAATACGCCCATTTTTAAGTGCACAGTTTAATGAATTTTGACAAATACCCATGTAACCACTATTGAAATCAAGCTATTGAATATTACCTTCACTTCAAGAATTTTCTTCCTAACTTTTTGTAACAAATCCACCCCCATCACGCACCATTGAAAATCACTGATCTGGTTTGTATCGCAATAGAGTTTTGCCTCTTCCAGAACTTCATATAAATGGGGAAACAATTTTATTTATTAATCTGTTTGGCAAGTACTTATACAGAGCTTAGTATATGCCAGACACTAAGTGCTGTGCAAATCTCAAAATACTTAATTCTCATCACCACCATGAAGTGAATTGTTATTATCTCCATGTTATAGATAGTAAAGCAGAAGCACAGAGAGGCTAAGTAATAGTCCAAAACCACACAGTGGGTGGATGGTGAACCTGTAATTTTAGTCCAAATATTCTGGTTCCAGAGCCTGTGCCTAACCACTACACAATGCCACATGAGAACTGATAATAAAGAGAACAGCTAAACCTTGTTCTCTGCCTGCTGCTTTTCCAAGCAGTTACACATATTAGCTCATTAGAACAATCCCCTAATGTAAGTAATAGTATACTCTTCACAAATGAGGAAATGAAGGCAGAAGGAAGCACAGGATAGTCATAAAGACAAGAACTTGACTTAAGTTATGTCTGAATCTCTAGGGCCTAGAAAAGTGGTGTGTAGTAGGTGTTCAATAACACACACTCTCTGTCTCTCTCTCTCTCTCTCTATATATATATACACACGCATATATATTATATGACATATATACTATATGATATTAACTAAATGAAATGTTATTCATAATATATATTTTACCTAAGCATATGTACATGTAAAATAAATAAATCTAATATATATTACTAATATATATTAAATTTATTTAGTAAATAAATATACTTCATTAATTTTATTAGTATCCCCGTTTTATCAATGAAAAAATAAAACAAAGATTCAGAAAGAGAAAGTTAATAACATCCAAATTTACAAACCTAGTGATCAGATTGCTTAGCTTTAAAGGCCAGTCTGTCAGTTTCCAAAGAATACACATTTTCACTGTATTTTCCCATCCACTTTTCAGCACTCTGCTACGTACATTTATCATCTAATTCTTCTCATATAATCATCACAACTACCCTATGTGGAAGGCATTCTCCTCACGTTGCATGTTAGATAACCAATAAGTAGGCATACGAAGCAACTTTCCCATGGTCACCTAGCTGGAGATGTTCATGCTCTGTGTTCAAATTCCGACTGGGAATTCAGTCTGATATAAAAACACTGAAAATCTGCCTTGTGCGCTGACACATTGGAAGTGCATGAGAGCACTGACACTGACGATGAAAAGGAAAAACATGAAGTTAATCAAAGCACAAGTACCTCCCTGTGCTAGGAATTTCACACACTGCATTTTATTCAATCTAGGTTACCATCATTTGTAAGACACATTCCAATATTTGACTTGGTAAAATGTGGAAGCAATCCATGACATGAAATCAATGAGGCAGAGTACATTAGCTCTAATTCCTATGATGATGATTGTCTCTCTTTTTCAGAAGAGGAAGACAAGGCAGAAAGAGAAAGGGCGAGCACCCAACGGGCTCAGAGTCTGGACTTGGGTGGCTCTGGAGCCTGTCCCTTCATGAGGCCTGTCTCATCTGTCATTGTTTTCTGCTCCGCCAGATTGTTTTGCATATTTGGGCACTGTTCCTGCAAATCGAGGAGATACAAGGTTTTTAGAAAGCATTTCCTCTAAGGGAAGATTACCGCCGTGCTAATCCAAATTATTGTCTGTTTGAACTTTTGAACTATTTTTGAAATTAAGATTGTACCTCACTGCATACAATTTTTAGAGTTTCACAAGATTTCGCATTTTCGCTTTTGTGGTTAGCTCAGACATACCCTTCCTTTGGTTATAGTTGGTTAAATCCAACTTTTTTCCCAGAAGGTCACTCTGTCTTTTCTGATAAACTAACTGCTAACCCACTTATGCCAATAAGAAAAGTACTGCGTTTTGGCAACATGTTCTCTTCCATGTATTTTATTTTTATAGTGGGGTGCTGTTAGATTTTAGTAAAAACATCCAGTCAAATAATTACATAAAATAAATAGGTTCACATGTTCCAATGACTTTTTTAATTTTTAATTTTAAAGCAGTGTAAACTGATAGTTTCCCAAAGATAATCCACCAGAGGAATTAAGTTTGCTACAACTCCACACACAATTCCCATTGTGATCTTTCATATCTGAATTCACGCCTCCTTGCTACTTTTACATGTAATAGGAAATGTTCATCTGATTCTCCCTCAGCTGGAGGGGCCTTTTTCATGAAGTCACCGCAATGACTTTATTTCCATTTGTGAAAACCCTCTATAATCTAAATGACTAGATTTCTAATGGGAATTATTTCATATCAAATTTAAAATTGCTTACAAAGAAACATATGTGATTTTTTGGAAATAAAATCCTGATAAATAACTGACCATTTACCTAGGAATAATTGATTTGGTTAGCATCCTTAGGAAAATTGGGTTCCTAGACTTCTTGTACTTGATACAAAGAAAGAATAATGTTTTTTTTTTCTTTTTCTTCACAGAAAACTTCCAATTATCTATAATGTTTGAAATTTGAAATGTGTGGTGAAACCATCTTCTATACTTAATTTTTTTTATTTCTCTTTCTGTCTCTTTTTCTCTATCTCACCAGGTGCAGCTTATGAACCCAAATGAAAGAAAAAAATATATGAAATACAATTCATTCCAACTAGATATTGTAGGCAGGCTTTCTGAATCCTTTAGAGATGTACAGCTCCTTTACACATATGCAACGGTTGAAAGTTGTCAATGCATTTAAATCTTCCTTCTGCACTTAGTCTCCACAAGAGCAGTCAGGATAAACAGCACCAGTTATTACAACCGCTTCAGGGTCAGGTGAGCATGCAGCTTTGATGTTGAACAGGCCTCAACACTTTGCTCTCATTGTCTTGAAATGACATTTTTTTTTTAAGTTTCACTTTGCACCAGGCCCAGTGACTGGTACTGTGAGTTATCCTCGTATAGTAGATAGGATGATTTCTTTCTCTGCTCCACAGTAGAAGGTTAGCTAGCAAAGAGGAACCAAGAGAAAAGGCAATTAGAGAGGTCAGGGTAAACAGAGTCATTATGTTTCACTTTCATTTACAGCTTAAAGTGTATCTTTGCAAAATATTAAGACACATTCATACTTAGTTATCATCCACCACCAAATATAAGACATGTTTTCTTTGCTGAAAAATCCATGTCCTGAAAAGGATGAATTGTCATAATTTTGAATTCTTGCAAAGTTTTTTATATTAAGACTTTATATATATAAAGTCAATGTTGACTTATATATGTCAAGTCAATATTGACATATATATATGTCAATGATTTTATTTTGAAAATTATTTTGGGATAACTTCAAAATACTAGTTCGGGATGTTTATAGACACCACATGACAGAATCCGTTAAATAAAAGTGACAAATTCATTTAACTATTCTTGCACAAATTGCCTCACATTTGTAAGTGGTGAATCTCACCATAAAAAAGCCTTCTAAATAATTTTAAAAAAATAAAGATGACAATTTACCTTCAGGATAATTGAAAAGACTATACAGTAGAATGATTTGTGAATAGGCTCTTGCAACTGGAGATAATTTTTGTAGTGACTGCATCATATATGCACTCAAAATGAGTTAACACAACTTTGCCAGCAGCTGTGCTCTAGAAGACTGGGGAAGATGCTCGAAAGGGGACTCTGGTGGTGGGGAGGTCACCAGTGTTGAAGATCATGGGAACAGTCTAATAAAACAGTTCCCTAAAATTCAAGTGTGAGGGCATTGTATAAACTCACATTGTTTTGTAACATATTTAAATTTAAATATCTAAAATAAATTATTAAATATTATAAGTAGACATCAGATTATTTAAGGCACATGCTTCAAAGTGTATATATTATCCCCCCAAATCTCTCATTGCCATGTATTCAGGCTTGCCCTACCTTTAAATAGGTGTGGTGGTAATCATAAACCTTTCAAAATCACATATTAAAGTAAGGTGATTTTTCTGCTATTTTATGTTATTTGCTCTTTATACAATGTGGATGGCTGATTAGCATAGTTAATTAAAAGGTGACTGAAATCAGGCATTCTCAGTTGAAAGGTTCTTTACAGCTACAAAGTGCCAAACTGAATTATTTTCATCTCCCTAGTCCAAATCCTGGACTGTGAATCTCACTGGGAGCGCTCCACCAAGATTTATTACGTGTGCACATCTGCATTCCTCCCCAAATCCTTCATTCCTTCAAAATGAAGAGGGAGTCTGATTGCTTGCCTGTCTCCCCCTGGTCCCCTAGATCCATGCTGGAGAGATGCAATTACAACTAGAACCAAGAACCCTGAGGATTTAAATCTATCTTAAAACAAACAAAAATGAAGTGAATCTTACTTATTCTACATACATTGCCTTTCTGTGTCTACTTTAATTAAACAACATTTTCTCCTGAATGCTACTATTCTTATCTCTCACATCTTTCTCTTCCTTCCCATTTCTACTTCTACAATCTTATCACAAAAATGTTTTCACTCCCTGTCTAGATTTCCTTCCTGCAATTACTCCTCTCCTTCATAGTGTTACTCTACATTTCAACACACCTGCTGCCTTGGGTGCTCTTTCAAGTGCCGGATTAATATCCACTTAACTCTTGCTCACACAATTTCTGTGACTCCTGACTGCTTATGAATAAAATAAAATTTTCTTATTTCAGCATTTCAAACCCACTAAACTCTGATCTCGATGTACTTTTCTGACTTTGCTTCTTACTGTTAGCAATCTAAACTCAACCAAGAAATACCTGAAGTAATTTTTTAAATATAATTGTTAGCCATAATGCCTTGTTGTAATTTATATGTCCTCAGGGGATATTTTGTCTCATCTAGAACAAGGTAGAGTAAAACATTAAAACTACTGTAACTTTGAAATATTTTATTTCTCAGCTCCTTATTTTCATTCATGCTGTCCCCTCTGGAGTACTCTCCCACCTGGCATTTGCCGTTTAAATTCTATCCATGCTTCATAAAGGTCCAGCCCCTAAGTTATTTCCTGGTAGAAGAATTTCCTAATCAGTCAAGTCGGACTCCCTCCCTCTTGTCCTTGAACTCTGCAGACCCGTCATATGATCGCTCACATAGTCTGGTATTGCAGGTAACCAAATTCTACCTACTAAATTATATACTGATTGCGTATAAGCTTTCTAGCTTTTAGTGTTAAAGTAACTCTAGCACAATGTGTTGCACAAAGGAGACACTCAGAAAACACATATAATTAATGAGGAAAGAAATGGAGGTAAGTTTTATGCCCCCTACATTTAAGTTTAAGTTATTGATTCCTATGGAAGACTTCCTTTTTCTAGTTAATCTCCTGTTTTTTTTTTCTTTTTTTTAAAGTAATTTCATGAAGTGAACCACTTGATTATATTAGTGTCCTGGTGAGACTTTGATACTTCTATAGAGTTGTGAGACAATGGGTAAGTCACTTAAATCTCTGCTATTCCTTTCATAACTGGAAACAATAAGTAATAACAGATATTTAAATAGTTCTTGTTGGCCAGAAATCATTGTAACACTTTATGTATATTACTTCCTTTAACCCTCACCATATCTATTATTACCCTTTTATAAAATAGAAGCCATTTGAGTTTCCCAAGTTCACATCAATATAGGTGATGAGAGATGAGATTTGAATCCACTCATTTTGGCTCCAAAATCTGTGTGCATTCAATGTAGTCATAGTTGGGAGGTACTGGAAGAAATAAGTATCCTTTTTACTTCAATCTAAAAAAAATATGGATATTTGATAGATATCATCCCTTGCTTCAGTCTTTAAGTATGATAAAAAAAAAAGTAAGGCAATATTCTTAAACTTTAGTAAAATCTTTCATCATTCTGAGTCATTTTAGTTAAAGATCGAAGACTGGTACATGACAGGCTTCCTGGGTGTCCAATCTGTGCAGTTGCACGGTCCATGGGTTTAAAAGGCCCCCACGCTTGGTTTGTGCATCCTGAGATTCTTAATAACTTTTGAACAAGTGCTCCAGCTTTTCTTTTTTTATTGGGCCCATCAAATTATATAGCTGGTCCAGATTCAATGTTTTGGGGACACATATAATTTTTTTTCAGTATGTTAAACTAAACATTAAAGGTTTATTCCTTATACTCTCGCTTCCCTTTCTTTCAAACAGGCCTCAAAAGGCATGGAATCATGATCTTAAAATAACTGAAGATCTCTTTTACATGAAAGCAACAGAATTTCCTGAATAAAAGGTTAATATTAACATGTCCATCTGGTAAACAGATGAAATACCCTTGTATTTGCCTCACTTTTTTCATCTTGCTTTAGTTCAGAATTTCCCTGCTTCCCGTGGACCAAAACATGTGGATAAGTATGTTTCCTTCTTCCAACTGTGTAATTTCTGGAGCTGCTCCTTACTCAGGCTCTTTTCACGCTTCTGCTCACTCTCTTTGGCCAGCGCGTTCCCCCAGCCCTTGCAGCCTCTGGGCTGTTAGTGGGCCTCATGTCAATGTTTTCATTTGGCATGAACTGTTCAGTCTTTATTTACTTCTTTACTGCAGTGGAGAAAGGGGAGCGCTGAGACCATGTGAGACCTGACTGTGTAGTTTGGTTTCCTTTTTGTGAGAAAGTATATAAAATGTATTTAAAGGATGGCCCATGGGTGAATTCCATCATGCAGTATGGGCATGGTGCATGCACAAGAAACACAGATTGGATGGATCACTGCGTGCTAGAGAAATGACATGAAGTCTAGATGGTTCCTGTCCTCTGGCAGATCCCATGTAAGGAGGAGATAGTCATATAAGTAGTGGCCACATGTTGACCCACACATAATTGAAATAGGACACATATAAATGAGAGTGGAAAGGATAGTATTTGGACTTCCTCTGAAGGTGGGTAAGGGCAGTCTTTGCAAGGGCAAAAGACTAAGCCATGAAACTGCAGCATCCGTGTGCAGAAATGAGTGACTAGGCCTAGACTGCATGGAGTTGAGAGTATGGGAGGGAATATATGTACCATGCAAAAGGTGGGATGATATTTTGTTAAAAGGGATGAAATGAAGATAGGTTTTAAGGAATAAATATATTTAATAGACATATGTGTTTAACACAGATAATGTGTGTGGGAGGCAGAAAAATGACTCTTCCCTTTTTCCCACAGAGATAGCCATTTCCTAATACCTTGAATCCGTGAATATATTCATTCAGTTAGGCAAAGAGGAATTAAAGTTGTAGATGGAATCAAAGTTACTAATCAGCTAATCTTGAAATGGGATGATGAGCCTGTATTTTCCAGGTTGATGCCCCTTAATCTCTTGGCTCTGAAAGCCACAGGGAAGCCACAGGGAAGTGGGTGGGGGTGCTTGCATTCCAGGCGCCATGAAATTATAAAAATCAGAGACAGTTTTTGATAGTCTACCACTCCCAAGGCACTACACAAGTAGCAGACTGAAACACACCTCCAGGCTTTCTGACAAAAAGGTCTGTTTGCTCATCTAGGAGGTTCAGCCTGAAGGACAGGCTTCTGGTTTGTCACACTTACTTATACAAGCCCATGACAATGCTCACAGGGAACAGAGGCCATTGGACACACTCTCTGTGCTCTTCTGTCTTGTTTCAGCTTGCTGGTATCTTCCAGAAAGGAACTTATACCTTGTCTGATGCCCTGAAATCTGTTGCTGCTGCCAGGGCAGACCTTATATCTCCTGGCTCTGGTGATCAGTGGGTCACCAGACCCACTTCTGCTTGTGGCCCTACAGGGCTGTAAGCAATGGAGAAAAGTTCTTGAGCAGCTAGCATCCCAAGAGTACAGCAAGAGGCAACCGACATAGGAGTTCAATCTTTCTGTAAGAGGCTTATTAACTAATCATTGTAGAGGCAGCCTAAGGGGCAGGCTTCTAATTAATCTATGGGCTGACTATGAACCTTCGCTGAGACCTAGGAGTATGGGCACTATCTTCATACTCCCTCTGCTGAGCTCCAGAGCACCGGCATCCCTCAGAGGAGGCTTCTTAGACGTGTTGGGACTCCAGTTTTCATGTCTAGTGTCCATTTTTTACAGTTGCAACTCGGGGTCTACACCTTGATCACCTCTCTCTGGTGGCCAGGGGGGCTTGCATTCCTGGGCCACACAGGAGGGCAACAGTTGAAGAGAGAGTTTAGCAGGTGACCAGTCCCCTGGGCACGGCACAGACAGCAGACTGAAACACACGTTTCATCTTTCTGCGAGAGAGGCCTGCTTTCTAGTCTTGGAGCTTTGGCTGTAGGAGCACACATTTGGAGGTGTTCTCAGGAAACACAGGCTGGGGGATGCCATCTTTGTGCTCTCACGCCCCCTCTTTGCAGCTCACCAGTCATTTCCAAAAGGAACTTGAACATGGGTTTGGAGCCCTGATTTTTTTAACTGCTGACAAGGGAACACCTCCAGATCACCTGGATCTAGGAGCTAGTAGGTCTTATGCTTGAGGTCCCACAGAATTGTATATATTTTTATTTTTTCTAAAAGCTCCTGTCTAAGGATCTGGCTTCTAATCGCCTGAATCTAGGTACTGACTCCGATCTGCTGCTTTGAGACACTGTGTGGTCTTAGTACACCCTCAACTACTGGAAGCTATTAAAAATAAAAATTAAAAAATGCTGCTTAGACTATCAGAAAACCATGCAAGACAATCAAAAGCTAGGGTAAGGTTGGACAATAAGGTTCATCTCCCACACCAAGCAAACCTTTCAAGACTGGTAGAGGTGGCTCTGTCATCTGATGTGTAGAAACCAACACAAAGAGTGAAGCAAAATTAAGAAACAAAGAAATATGATCCAAACAACAACAAAGATAAAACCTCAGAAAATAATAATAATAAAACAAAGATAAATAATTTACCTCAAAACAAGTTCAGTAACAGTCATAAAGATGCTCACCAAACTCAGAAGAAAAATGGCTCAACACAATGAGAACTTCAACAAAGGGAAAGCTACATAGCAGGGCAAAAGTAGGCTCACAGTTGTTTGTATGAAATATAATCCAATAATAAATAACAATGCAAGGAGAAACTCTGTTTCACATACTCACAACAGTAAACTTACTTTTACACACACTGTATTCAGAGTTCACAGAACTTAAGAATACAAAAACTGAGTTGAAAATTACATGACAGGGGTCAACAGCAGACTAAATGAAGCATAAGCAAGAATCAGTGAATGCAAAGACAGGGCAGAAGAACTTACCCAAAGATAGCACCTAAAAAAAAAAAAAAGAAAAACAAACAAACAAACAAACCTTAGGGAACTTATGGAATAACAACAAGTGAACTGACATTCACATTATAGGATTCCCAGAAAGAGAAGAGAAAGTGAAAGGGGCAGAGAATTTACTTGAAAAAAAATCATAACTTAAACTTTACTAACCATACACAGAAAACATAGAAAGTACCAAAAATGATAAACCCAAAGAGACCCATAATAAGACACATTATAATTAAATGTTAAAAATTAAAGACAAGAAAAGAATCTTAAACCCCGCAAGAGAAAATCAACTTGTTACATAAAAGAAAATCCCCATAATATTAGATTTTTTAGCAGAAACTTTACAGGTCATAAGGAATAGCATGATATATTCAAAATGTTGAAAGGAAACACTTCCAACCAAGAATACTTTTCCCAGCAAAGTTATCATTCAGAAGTGAAGAAGAGATAGTTTCAAAAAAAAAAAAAAAAAAAAAACCCTAAAGAAATTCATCATCATTAAAACCAATTGTAAAAAAAAATGTAAAAGTGACTTCTTTAAGTGGAAAAAATGGGTGTTTATTATTAATAAAAAACATAAGAGTATAAATCTCACTGGTAAAGATAAAGGTATAGTCAAGATAGTGGGTTAATTACTTATAAGGCTAGTATAAAGGTTAAGAGACAAAATTGGTACAAATAACCATAACTACAATAATCAGTCAAAGGATATTTAAGATGTAAAAATTTGACATCAAAATATAAAACATGAGATCTGGGGGAGAGTAAAAATGTAAGGCTTTAGAATGCATTTAAACTTAAGTCTTTATCAACTTGAAATAGACTGTTATAAATACAATTTGTTATTAAGCCTCATATATTAAGCCTCATAGTAATCACAAAACAAAAATCTACAGTACATACATAAAAGATAATGGGAAAGGAATCTAAGCACATCACCTAAGAAAGTCATCAAACCAATATCCCTGATAAACATAGAAGCAAAAATTCCCAATAAAATATTACCAAACTGAATTCCACAGTACATTAAAAGTACCATACACCATGAATAACTAAGATTTATTCAAGGTATGCAAGAATGGTTCAACATCCACAAATCAATGTGATTCACAACATTAATAAGTTAAGAATAAAACCCATATAATCATTTAAGTAAATAAATTTAACCAAGCACTAAAAACTATAAGACATTGATAAAAAGAAATCAAAGAAGATACAAATAAATGAAATCATATTCTGTGATCATTGATTGATAGAATGAATAGCATTAAAATGTCCATGGTACCCTGGCTAGTGTGGACAGTTGTTTGAGTGTGGACCCATGAACCAAATGTCGCTGCTTTAATTCCCAGCCAGGGCACATGCCTCATTTGTGTGCCAGGTCCCCAGATGGATGTGCATGAGAGGGAACCACACACTGATGTTTCTCTCACTCTCTTTCTCCCTCCCTTCCCCTTTTTCTAAAAATAAATAAATAAAATCTTTTTAAAACCTCCGTAGCACAGATTTAATGCTGTACTTACCAAAATTCCAATAACATTTTTCACAGAATTAGAACAAACAATTTCAAAATGTGTAGAACTCCAAATAATCCCCAAATAGCCAAGCAATCTCAGAGAAGATCAAAGCTGGAGACCTCATACTCTCTAATTTCAAATTATATTACAAAACTATAGTAATTAAAACAGCATGATATTGGTATAGAAAAAGACACATGAATGATTGAAACAGAATAAAGAGCTCCAAAAAAACCCCTACAGCTGCGTAGTCAATTAATTTATGACAAAGGAGCCAATAATGTATTTGGGAAAGGACAACCTTTTTAATAAATGGTGTTGGGAAAACTGGACAGCCACATGCAAAAGATGAAACTGGATCACTATCTTATCCCAACACATTAACTCAAAATGGATTAAAAACATGAATGTAAATTCTGAAACCATAAAATGCCTAGAAAGAAACATAGACAGCAAACTCCTTGACATCAGTTTTGGTGATAACTTTCTGGATTTGACACCAAAAGAAAAATTAACAAAAGTAAAAGTCATCAAGTGGGACTACATCAAATTAAAAATCTTCTGCACAATGAAGGAAACCATCAACACAATGTAAAAGAACCTACTAAATGGGAGAAAGTATTTGCAAATCATGTATCTGATAAAGGGTTAAAACCCAAAATATATGAAGAAATCATACAACTCAATAACAAAAAACCAGACAATCCAAATAAAAACCGGGGAGAGGATGTGAATAGACAATTATCCAAGAAGACATACAGATGGCCAACAAACACATGAAGAGATGCTCCACATCCCTAATCATCAGAGAAATGTATATCTAAACCACAATGAGCTATCACCTCGCACCTGTTACATTCCCTATTGTCAGAAAGACAAGTACCACAGTAAGTGTTGATGAGGCTGAGAAGAAAGGTTACCATCCTGCACTATGGTGGGAGTGTAAATTGGTACAGTCACTATGAAAAAACAGTATGGAGGTTCCTCAAAAAGTTAAAACTAGGACTGTGATCCAGCAATTCCACTCCTGGGTATTCATCCACAGAAAACAAAAACCGTAACTTAAAAAAATATGTGCTCCCCCATATTCACTGAAGCATTATTTACAAAAGCTAAGATACAGAACCAATTTAACCATATTACTCAGCCAAAAAGAGAATGAAATCTTGCCATTTGCAACAACATAGATGAACCTCTTTAGGGCATTATGTTCAATGAAATATGTCAGATAGAGAAAGACAAATACCATATGATCAGTTCCACTTATACATGGAATCTAAAAAAAGCAAAACCAAACAAAACCCCCCAAACAAAGACAAAAAGCTCATATACACTGAGAACACATGGTGGTTGCTAGAGGTAGGTGAGGGAGGGGAGGGAGAAACGGGTGATGGAAATCAAAGCCACAAACTTCCAGGTATAAACTACATATCATGAGGATATAATGCACAGCATGGGGACTGTACTTAATGGTACTGTATTGTAGGTCGAAAGTGGCTGAGAGTATATCTTAAAAGTCATCATAATGAGAAAAATATAAACAGTGTATAGTGTTGGGTGTTAAGTAGACTTATTGAGGTGATCATTTCACAATATATACAAATATCAAATTATTGGGCTGTAGAAATGAAGCTAATATAACAGTGAAATGATCATATATATATCTCAAATATACCTCAACAAAAAATAGATAAATTTGTGTTGTTTTAAGGCAAACAATTCTTCAAGTTTAAGCTGTGTAAATAATAACTTTGGGCTGTGGTGTTTCAGCAACCATAGAAAACAAGTAAAATATATTAAATTGATAATTATATAGTAAAATAATTGAATGTTTGGTTCCCAGGCCGGCACTCAATCCACTGAGCCACACCTGCCAGGGCTATATAACAAAATCATTGAAAGTCAATTTAATAATTAGTAATTATATTCGACCATCTCTACACCCTCTCTTAATTTTCATAGGTCTTAGCATACCTTTCTTACATATGCCTGCTCCCTCCTACTGAATCCACGTTACTTAGATTTGTGATCACAACTTTCTGCTTCCAGTTATTTCAGGAGAGCAGCATAAATCCAATGCCCACTACAGCCTAGCCTCATGCTAAAAAAAAAGACAGGTGCTTACTGAGTTTTTAGGCACATCACCCACTGTCTTTCTCTTGGGCAGGAGACACTAAATTTGCTTACATTACTCTGTGACTAGATTTGTATTTTGACTTGTATCAAATTGAAAATAATTTTAATCTGGATAAAAAAATTTAAAGGTCAGAAAGGTCCTGTATCTGAGATGCTTGACACATTGCCAAATCCATAATTGCAGATTTTATTTATGCTGTTCCTTTGACACAGGGTAACAGAGCTGCATAAAAATTCATTTAGTTCAGGATGACAATTCTGTTTAGATTAATTGACTAGGGAGATTAATATTTACTTTACTTCTCTATCACTGTTGAAATGTGAACTATATTGTATAAAATCCATTAAGTACTAAAGCATACTTTGCAAAGTGCAATACGTCGATTTACTTCTGAAATGCAGCTCATATGGTTGCAAAATGGCAGAAAATCTTTGCATGTTTTAAAGGGCAAATGATTTCATTTGAGCATCAGGAATATAATTAGTGGCATTCAAGTTTGGAGTCATTTACCCTTGCAGTGGAATGACCAACACTCTCCTGCTTGTGAAAACTGACCGCCTTCAGAGAATTTGCCTGTACCCTACCCTCTAAGGCACAACATCTGGAGAAGGCTATCGGTAACTGTTTACCCACCAGAGTGAAAAAAAGAGAAATGTGTTCCCATAAGTGACGACATCAATTCCTCATTGTGAACTAGGTGCCCTAAAGCAGAAACGTGTGTCCTACAGGAAAACCTTGAACTGATTGCTATTCAGCTGGTAGCAACAGTCCCTCAAGGTCAAGCTCAAGTGAGATCTCCAAGGTACCTGCCACCGTCCAGTTCTTTGGAAAATCAAATGTTCTTCTTTGATCAAATTAGACACCATCTCCCAGTCACTTGCGCTAAATTTCACTTCATTGTTCCACCTTTCACGTTTGTCAAATGCAGCTACAAGAATGGCTGTATAAATTTCATTTCTGCTCTTTCCACATAATTTGGATGATATTGCCACTGCATTGCACATTGTCCTCTATAAAGTGTTTCTTGTGAGAAGTCTCTCTCAGGATTTAACACCAGGAAAATGTCTTGAGAAACTTGCTTTCTTCTTTTGAATAATAAGGACGCCGTATTTCCTATATTTTGTCCCGCATGCCTTTTCACAGTGTGGTCCCTCATTACTTGACTGGTCAGGATGCTGAGAATCAGGAGAGATGTTCATGCACACAGTTCAACATCCCGAGCTATGGTTGGACATTTGGATTTATTCTTTAAAATTTTTATCTTTGTTTCTATGATTCAAAACCAGAAAAGGAACCCATAAATTAGTACAATTAACTTTAATGTTTTGTTATTTGGGAAGTTAAGAAAAAAGATGCACTTAAGGCTTAAGTAAGATGAAGATGTTCAAAATCTTTGGAATGATATTCTAAGAGGTAGATAAGGAAGGCTTTAAAAGAAACATCAGAGTATCCTGTAAAATAAAATGCCTTGTTTTATGGTATGGTGGCAGGAGTTAAAATAACAAAACTTAGTTCAATGCAACCATTAATTCATCCAACAATATTTATCAAGGCTCCACTGTAAGTATGACACATTTCTTGTCCTAGAGAGTTTTCTGTCATGAGTGTGAATAGGCAATTTAACTATATTATCACATTTGCTATTTTAGAGGAAATACAGGCCACCATAGAACCAAATGAGCAAGGCCCCCAGCCCCCCTTTTTAAAATCCTCATCCTAAGTTTTTTTTGTTTTTTTTTTGTTTTTTTTTTAAGAGAGAGAGAGAAAGAGAAAGTATCTATTGACTGCCTCCCAAACATGCTGGGACCAGGACCAAAATGTCAGCCCAGGAATATGCCCTGACTAGGAACCAAACCCGAAACCCCTTGGCAATGGGATGATGCTCCAACCAACTGAGCCACACTGGCCAGGGCAGCAAGCACTTTTGAAATAAATTTAGGCTGGGCTTAAAGAGGAAGCATTTTATTATAGTAAAGACCAGAGGGAAGACAATAAAGAAGTTATTCCAAGGAGGAGGGAAGGGGGGAGGGCTCCAAGGAAAAGATAAAGAATTGGCAAGGACTCTGAATTATAAGCGGACACTAAGCCCCCGGAGAGCACAAACATGCTAACCAGTGTGTTGGCCAACACCCCTTCAGAGGCACTGAGTTCAATCTACCCTTCAGGAGCCAAGACTACACATCTAGTGTCAACAGTAATTTCCTTATTCATGATAATTGTGTTATTCCGAGAGTGAAAATGCACTCATTTAATCTACAGTGATTACAAAACATTCTTTAGAACATGTTCCCAATTATGTGTGTATGCATGTACTTATATGTCTACAAGTATGACCTAAACATAGTGACTAAAAGAGGGCAGAATCTGATTTCTGTTTCACATAAAGCTCTAGACATCATCAGTCCAGGGCTGCTGTGGTTTTCTCATTGTCAGCACTCTCTGTTGTGTGGCTTCCGTTCTGAGTGTTCAGTCATAGTAAGGTGGTTGGCTGGTCCAGATCCCGAAAGAGAAACAAAGGCACACACTTTGTTTGAAAAAGGTGCTATAGGAGAGTTTCTCTTATTAACTGGCTAGAATGCCATTATGTGGCAATATCTAGCTATGGTTCGAGGCTGAGAAATAAAATTTTTACTCGAGATGGCAATGAGCCCTAATATAAAAAATGTTAATATTTAAAAAGGGTAGTATGGACATTTTGATGAGTTGGTGGGGGGTAAATACAGACAACTGTACTTGAACAGCAATAAAACAACTAAAATAAAATAAAATAAAATAAAATAAAATAAAATAAAATAAAATAAAATAAACCTGAAAAAATAAAATGAAAAGGGGACAACAGATTCTAACAGATAACTCACTGTTTCTAAAATAACATTCATATAGCTATAGATATATCTGTATATGTAAAACAATGTTTACAGGTGTGCAGGTCTAGCAGTATAAAAAGACAAACTACAAGATATAAAAATTAATAAACTCAAAATTGGTGATTTCCCCACATTGCACACAAATTTCTTTATTGACTTAATTGTTAAAACAACAAAAGGAGCTTAATAAAATTTGCATAACACCGCAAGCCACATTCTTTATCAGCTCTTTGAAAAGTAGCACAGAGCTACTTACCTAACTACAGCAAATTGAGGATTTAATTTACCTGCAACATCAATGATTAATGTTAAGTTTGGGTGGGTATTAGCCAGTCATATAATCACTTTATTTCCTAAGGTGTTTTGCCAGGGTACAATTTGCTTCATATATTTTATATGATATATAGATATTTGAGGAAACAAATAGCTCATGTTCTCGTTAGATGGAATGGCATTTCTCAAAGGTATTGTGACAATATCCAGGGAACCCAGGTAATTTTTTAATAGTTTGGCTTGTACAGCTTTAATAAGTGTAGGATCTAAATTATCCAAATAATTGCACTTATATTTCTTTTTAAAGTGGGGTTATTACAATGGAACAAAATCTATGTAAGATTAAAGGAAATAGAAACCCTATGATTATATATGGTGACTTGTCTGTTAACAGTCAAATAAAAAAAGCAAGACATTTTTAACTTTTCTAAACAGATTTGATTAAAAGTGAAGTTTTTACTGTTGCTTCTATTAAAGCAAAGTTTTCTTTTTATTTCCCTCCCCAAATGTGTACTAATCTTGGTTCTTTCTTTTTCTTTCTTTCTTTCTTTCTTTCTTTCTTTCTTTCTTTCTTTCTTTCTTTCTTTCTTTCCTTCTTTCCTTCTTTCCTTCCTTCCAGAGGATATAGTTCCCTTTTTATGGCAGAAAACCATGGTGGAGAGAGGTGGGTAGTGTATAAAAAAGGTGTTTCACTCCCTCTGCCCTCTCTCTTCAACATCCACAAGTGGAAGCATGTTTACTGGATTGGACTAAGAAGGCAGGGATGTCAAACCATAGATTTGATCTCTTCAAAACTTGCATATGCAAAAATAAACAAGTGACATTATATCCAACTGGAAAGATTCTACACAGCAAAATAAATAATTAACAAAATAAACAGGCAACCTAATGAATGGGAGAAAATATTTGCAAACCATATATCTGATAAGGAGTTACCCAAAATACATTTTAAAAACTCATACAACTCAATAGCAAAAAAAATCTGATTGAAAATGGGCAGAGGGTATGAATATTTTCCCACAAAACGCAGATTGCCTACACACACGTAAAGGTGCTCAGAATCACTAGTAATCAGGGAAATGCAAATCAAAACTATAATGAGATATGTCCTCACACCTTTCAAAATATTATCAAAAAGACAAGAAGAAACAAATGCTAGTGAGAATGTGAAGAAAAGGTAACCCCTGTGCACTGTTGGTGGGAATTTAAGTTGGTGTAGCCATTGTGGAATCAGTATAGAGATTCCTCAAAAAATTAAAAATAGAACTACCACATGATTCAGCAGTTGACCTTCTGGAATTTATTCAAAGGCAATAAAACATTAATCTAAAAATATATATGTACCTTCCTATTCATTGAAGAATTATTTATAATACAGAAGAAATGGAATCCACCTAGGTGTCTATTGATGAATAAGTGATTAAAGAAATTGTAGAGGATTATATATATATATGTAGGGCATACACACACACACACACACACACACACACACACACTGGGATATTATACAACCATGGAAAAGAATTAAATCTTGCCCTGTGTGACACATAGATCAACCTTTAGGGCATTATGATAAGTGAAATTAAAAAACAAACAAAACAACAAAATCCCAAATTCTCAGTTCATTTATACAGAAAACAGATTGGTGGTTGTCTAAGGGGAGAGGTGGGGCTGGGCTAACGGGTACAGGGGGTCAAGAGATACACATTTTCAGTTGTGAAATGAATAAATCACAAGAATGTAATAATACAGAATGGTTAATAATACTGTATTGCATATTCTAAAGTAGTAAAAGAAGTGAATCTTGGAAATTTTCATAAGACAAAAATTTAACTATGCATGATGATGTTAACTTGACTTGCTATGGTGATCAGTTTACAATATATGCAGATATCAAACCATTATATTGTACACCTGAAACTAATACAGTGTTATGTAAGTTATATCTCAATAGAAAAAGAAACCAATAAAATTACATGATAGCAAGTATAAAACAAAAAATAAAATTGTATTTTACAAATTAATATGTATAATTTTAATCACATTTTATATTCTATCATATAGAATCCTAAATATGCATTATTTCTTTGATGCTTGGGATATAGGGGAGAATTATATGAGTATAAGCATTATTGAGTATATCGCCTGGTAGTAAGCTGCTGTTTTCTGCTGTATACACTTACCTTGGCTGAGACTTTGATGCTTAAATAGTTAAGCTGGCATTTTTAATATATTCTGATGCTCTTTGGTCAAATATTTGGACACAACGATTTGTGGCAATGCTTTATTGTTAAGCGATAAATGTGTGTAATTATTTAATCTAATATTACACTGTGATTCAGTAGACAAATTCTTTAAACAATTATGCTGATTCTCTACTTTGCTTTGATAAGTATAAAATACATGAAGTAGTAAGCACAAAATAAAGCTGGCTATTATTCTGTGCATTTGCGGTATGTAGGTAGTCAAACCATGAAATTTAAGGACAATATAGTCAGTTTTGAATCTATATTATCTGAACTGGTTTCCTCCACCAGTTAAATGTACCATAAAATGGCCAGTTTTCCACATTACTTCAGACTTTCTAAATCTGGATAAAGTGGAAATTTTAAACAGAAAGTGTTGGAAACAGTATTTGGAAGGTCACAAGAGACATGGTATGAATGGTTTAAAAACAATTACCTTCTGGATTTTTCTCAAAGGGGTGGCAGCTGAAAATCATGACTTGGTAGTCTACTAGTATTTGTATTAGAAGTTGGGGAATGTTTGACCAGTTTATTAACCAGTGGAATGGTATAATGGTAGATTTATCTACCTGAAGACACATAATGCCTTATTTTGTGATCCCTTGGAGCTATGAGACAAGAGTCTGCAAAGTAAACCTTGTGTGACAAATCCAGCCCGACGCCTAATTTTTAAATAACGTTTTGTCAAAACGCAGCCTGCCACTTCTTACGCATTGTCTATGGTACTTTCCCACTACTATGGCAGCTTTGAGTAGTTGCATCAGACACCATCTGGCCCACAAAGCCAAAATTATTTGTTATCTGGCCCTTTCCAGAGAAATTGTCACTGAGCCCTACTGTACCTGCCACACTATTGTCATGTGGAACACATCCTGCAATGGATGACTAGCAGTTTCTGATAATTAATCATATGCTTTATTGAAGCTCACCACACCATCTGAATGTGCTTGAATCCAACGTTGGAAAATGTTTCTAAGTAAGGGAGTAGATCTAGCTGGTTATATTAGACCTGTTAAACAAATAGAAAGCAGATTTCTCATGGGCAGTCAGTTTGCCATCTTCTGTGAGCATGAAATTCATTTTATAATTTTAGGGAGGAAAATGTGATCTTAAACATGGGGAAAAGGTTTTAAAAATATGTTCTGTAACATGATCTACCTTCTCACTGTTTGTTTCAACTCAATAATAAAATATAACTCCCAAATGTGAAGAACTTTCCTGGGCTGTGAAATTGATAAGATCCAGATTCTTCATCTGGAAAATTTTCTCAAGTCTCCTCACTCCCAATTTTTACCCCCACTTGGTTTATGCAAATTTTAAAGCGAAGAATATTACTTTACATATATGCCCTCGTATTTGCATGTGCTCATTTTTCCTTTGTTATTTTGTTAACTAAAGTCTGTTCACACATTTATTTAACAAAGGGTTAACCTAAATTTTAAAGTAGCATAACAAATAAAAAGAAACGTATAACAAAACAATTCACAAACCCTTCTAGTTCAAAAAGGACATCTATATTCTCAAAGTGGGTACACCATAGTAATGGTATTATAGGTAGAATTACTTTTAAAAGACAGAAAATTGTTTGTCGTTGTGCACTATTGCATTCTCTCCTTTGTTCTAAATAATCTGTTCATTTATTTCTCCATTCAGTAGAGGGTTACTGTTGCCCCATTATTTTTTCTTCTCTTTACCAATCCCAAAGCAATTGCTCATCATTCTACCCCTGTGTATAATGGCTTCTTGAGTGTTCTTATCCCTTCCTCCATTACTATCAGAAATCTAAGTGGCTCCCAAACAGTTTGGGAGTGCTTCAGCCTCGACCTTGGTTTCTCATCATGTTCTGTATACTTTGTTGTGTGCTTCAGCCTCAACCTTGGTTTCTCATCATGTTCTGTATTAAACTAAATGTAATATAGCTTTGCTAAAAGATGAACAGAAACCTTATTTAAGTAAGTAACAAAAAAAGAGATGAAAATATTAAGTAAGATGAAACAAGGAATTCATACTGTGGTGCATTCTCCTAAATCCTAAAAGGACTAGAAACAAAACACAGAAAACAAGGTTGATGCCTCCTTATTTTTAAGACCAGAATTACATGGCGGTACTGGGAATTTGGCATACACTGAACTCGGAGAACCAATGAAGCCCTATGCCTAACTGAAGACTGGAACTTGAAGCTTGAAATTCTGGACTAGAATGTGGCCCAGCGCTACAGCTGAATAGGACTCTAAGGGACTCGGGAAACCTGAGGACAAAAGGAAAGTTTGAGGACAAGGAGGAAGTGAGCTAAGCCACGTGCTGGCCCAGTGACTACATGTGTGGTATTTCTGATTTGAGATTCTGTAAGAAATGTTTAACATATTAATAAATTAGGTTACTTACTAAAAGACCAGATATACAATGTTCAGTTTCCAAACAGTAGGAAAAAATCAAGGGGGTTAATAAAGATAACTTCAGTAACCCCAAGAAGACAAATGAAAAACCAGGACGAAGAGGAAATAAAAAGGCTACTAGACTGAAAGCACAAAATAGTTCTGATAGAAAATCTGAGTATTTTACTAAAATAATGTAAACAATTAATCCTACTTATTAAAATATCAAAATCATTTCATTGTTTTAAAGAAAAAACATCCAGTTATATTCTTTGTATTTGATTCTCACCTAAAAGTACCCTCCTCCTGGAAAGAGCAAAAATAAAGGAATGAAAATAAAAATACCTGTCAAACATAAAGAAAAAGGAAGCTGCCTAAATATTACTTTCAACTAAAGTCATATTTAAAGCAACAGGAGGGACATTTTGTAATAATTAAGGGAACCACATACTGGAATATATGCAAATCATAATGTATCCTAATCATATAATCTGAATTTTATTGAGCAAAAAAGAGAAAAATTATGAAAAGAATCACCAAATTCACAATCTTATTTGTGATTTTTGACATACAATATTAGGAACATTGAATCAAGGCAATTAAGATAGGAGAAATTTTAACAAATTCATTAGGTTCTGTGTATATATATATATATATGTAAACAGACATACAATAATGCTACACTGCCATAGTAAAGATTAAATATTGTCATTTGTGTATACATGGATGGATCTTGAGGAATTATGTTAAGTAAAGTAAGTCAGGCAGAGAAAGACAAACACTGTATGATCTCATTTATATGTAAAATTTAAGATGTCGACCTGATAGGAACAGATGTAGACAGATGGTGGCTGTCAGGACTGGGTGGAGAAGGAATGGGCGTGGGGGTAGGAGGAATGGGTGAAGGTGTTCGATGGGTACAAATTTCTAGGTGTTAGATGTCTAAGTTCCAGGATCCAATGTACAGTACAGTCAGTATAGTTAACAACAGTGCATCATGTACTTGAAATTTGCTATAGGAGTAGATCTTAAAAGTTTCCACCATAAAAAATGGTAAAGAAAAATATGGATGTATTAACTAACCTTACTGTGGCAATCATTTTGCAATATACAAAGATATCAAATCATCACATCTACCTTAAACTTACAAACTGTTATATTCATATTTTAAATGTATTTCAATAAATGTGTGTGTATGGGAGGGGAAGAAGAGAAAAGTTGGTTATCCTAGACTACCAGTGAAACAGATACACTTCCAATAAATTTGATACCACCTGTTCCAAGCAACCAGAACAAATGCCTAAAATGTAGCTCTACATACCATTTACGTCTAAATCCATGCCTGTCTCTATCTTTATCTCCTTTTCACCTCTATCTCTGTCTCTATCTCTACATCTACATCAGTATCATCTAAAACTCTATTAATTATATCCACAGCATCTATATATCTTCTGTATCAAGTATTCTCAGTCTTACCACTTTTAAAATTTTCAGCCAGATAGTTGTTAATGAAAGACCGTAAGCATTTTAGGATGTATAGCATAATCATTGGTCTCTACCCTCCAAATGCCAGTGGCATCCCCTTCTTTTCGGAAGAGACAATCATTTCTTTAGACATTACCAAATTCTCCCTGGCAGGCAACATAATCCCCGGTGAGAACCGCTGTTGTCTCTATTATCTATTGCTATCGATGTGTAAGCTGTATCTTTATCTTTTACTGTCCCAATAAAAGAGCCTAGAGTTAAGAAACCAGAGTCTTTATACGGCATTTGATTAATGATTTACCCTACCTATGACTAGGATTTTTTTTTTTTAAATGGAGACAGTAATTCTTACCTCATCTTCTGTGTGGTTTGTTTAGATGCTAAAAAGAGATAGTAGATATGAAATCTTTGAAAAATCTGTATGGGCTAACAAGACAAAACTAAAATAATAGTAGATGATGATAATAAAATAATAATTTGGTGCTGTAATTAATTATAATTAATATTATATGTACATTCAAATGGTTTATCAAAAATAAGAAGAAAAGTCGGGAGACAATATGAAATCATAACATGGCTACTTGGTGATAAATGTAACTGTGGGCAAATCACTTATTTCATAGTTTCAGGTTTCAGACCTTAATTGCTAACATGGGAAGAGCAGTAACACAGACTTAGCAAAACTCTGGGGAGAAATAAATCCATTGTCATATATGGATAAAAATACTGGCCTGTAGTAGGTATGAGAGGAAATATTTGTAGAATCTAAATCAATACCTCTTTTTTCTAGTATTGTGGAGCATATCTTTTGGAGGCATGAGTTTTTCTTCAGTAGTTTTGGTTATTTTTCTTGGACTTTGTCTAGTCTATTTTCTTTAATCCCTAGCAATCTAACACACCACTCGCTTTCCCCAATGTGGCCCTAAATTTCTATTCTCTATCAATGATAACTTCTACTCACTGGTTATCCAAAAGGATACATTTTTCCCATTTTCAAATTTTGGGGAAGCTTCTCAATGATGGCACGCTTAGAAATAGTATCAACTCTAGTAATAAACTAAGATTCACCAAATAACTTTTTAAAATAGCTAGTACCATGTATCAAAATATTAAGGACTCAAACCCAAATATGCTTCTCTTTGAAGAATAATATCCCTGCAGTGGCTGCTAACAGATAAACCTGTTTCTCTGTTTATACTATAAATCTTTTGTTTTAAAAGTCAATGTCTCAGCTGTGAAAATTCTCTTTGTGGTTAAACTTGGCAGAAAGCTTGACAACCTAGAGTGATATTTTCCTCTCCTCAAGTTTAGAGGGAAAATCATTAGTTTATTTTTAAGATCTTAACAGGAAGACAAAGACAGGGAGTGCCGACCGCGATGTTTTGGATGATTTTTATTGCCAGAAAATTGAATAGCCAGTTGGCTTTATTTTAAGCAATATGGTAACATGAAAACTTACTTTTGACTTGGGAGGTTTCTCTTCCATATATGATGCTACCAGCCAGACTGCTTGGTTGTAATTTTCCCTTTTAGCATTTGAAGGGGATTCTGGCTCATGCGCAGTTGCTCATTTTCTTCAGTAATTTCATAAGGATTTTTAGTATGGAAAGTTATTGAGCATGCAAGGTTCTGCGGATGAAAAGCTCCCTAAGCAGGCATTGACAAGGAGGACCCAGGTTGTTACAGTTTGTTGTGTCAATGATTTGCAAATAATGGGTCTCTTGGAGATTTTTAAATTGCAGCTTTCACTCCAGGCCATGGTGCTTTTTAGGATGAGCAGAGTTGCTCTGAGGTTTGGCATTCTTCAATGCACCTTAGGCAGGGGCTCTAATACTTCCATTGAGATCATAACAGCTGGCCATTATAATCAATCTCAATGACATATTTTTCTTGCACTTTTTCTTTTAATAAAAAACAAAAAAGCACACTCCAAAGACTATATTAAAGTTGTAACTTAAGTCAACTACAGTGAAGGGCTTTCACCGAATGTCTTGTGCACCATGAGTCAAGTCTTTACAGAACCGTATTTAAGCCACACACTGATAGAAACACTATTGAGATACTATAGAGACACTAGCACCTAGTTTTAAAAGGGTGAATTTTAACTGGTCAGAATGTCTAACTCCGGATTTCTGAAGTTAACCTAATATTCTAGAATTGAGAAAATTAAGAGAAATTTTTCCAAATTACTAGCATCCCTTAGGATGTACCAGTGTAAAGGATGTTCCTCTGGAAGGGATATGTGATAGAATATCTCATGGATGTAACACTGATTCACCCATGTAAAATACAAGTTTTATATAATACATTTTTCATATCAGATTATCCAGCTAGGTGTAATTTCACCTTATGAAATATTAAAGAACTGATATTTATCTATAAATATTGCTTTTGAACATGAAAATACATAAAATGTGTTCATAATTTTCAGATTCCCACAGAGTTGTCTTATTTTTAATAGAAAATTATCAGCTTCTTCACTACAAAGATACCATCTTCTATGTTATTTATCATTCATTCAGCATCTATTATAGAGCCTGGCATAGTGAACAGCTAATATTTGCTGAATTTTGGGTTATAGTTGAATGACTATTTTACTTACCAAACCTTCTGTTAACATTTCCAAACAACTCTGGTCAAAACTGAAAAGAGTATTTGAGCATTATTCAGAAAGTTAGAATGAACCGATATGAATCAGATACTGAATGATACCTACAAATTGATATAAAATCACCAATAGATTGTTGAGAAATTATAAGCAAATGGAAGTTAAGAGTAAACTGATAATCATGAGAGCATGAATTGTTGAAAACAGGAATTATTAACTTACTATTGAGTTAAACCAAGAAAGAGCTTCCTCTCCCAGAACATAGCAAGAGATATTAAAGAACATGGGGAGAAAATATCATGGAAGAAATAAGGATTTTCAGCAACTGGAATAGACTGATAGTAAGCCTATTTAAATCTTATAGGAGGGAAAAAAGGATTTAATTGGGGTAACAAAATAGATGAGTTGTGATTTTTGTTTGCTTTCTTTTTTTTTTTTCTAGAACATTTCTTTGTTCCTTCAGATTTTGGATGGGAAGAATTTGTATATATTTTCCATTACAACCTGGCCGTGGACAGAGGTGTCAGTAATGTGTTAAAGGGTGCAAGTAGAGCTGAATGATGAAAGTAGGAAATACTGGCTGGTAGCAAAATTTGAGAGAAGGAAACAATGTCTAAGATACAGAAGGGGAAAAAAGCTCCATGTATGACTTGATGAGAGGCAGAGTCAACTAGGACATAGTGAGAATGGGCATACTTGGAAATATGAAAAAGAAAAAAAAAATAGAACCACAGATATGCTCCAAAAAAATGACAATTCAGACATTAGGTAAGGGGGGAATAGGGATAGAATAATTTATTCTACCCACTTTTTAAATATGTTTGTCACCTAAAAGTCATAACATAATTACTGCTTCAATCAGTATTTCAAAGTTTTCCAGCATAAAACAAAAGAAAACTATATGAAACTATGTCATTTTCAAAGCCATCTGGGCATGATCTTAGTTTAAGGTTGAAGTTCTATTTCCATGCGCTGAGCACAGTGAAAGAGGAATGATCTTGTTAGAGCTCTAGTCCATCTCCAACCTCTGGAAGCCTAAGCAGATGTATCAATCTTGATTATTATTTTTTTCTTTTTCTCCTCATCTTATTTTTTTAAATGTTGTGTATCCTTATGTCTATATCCTGAAATAATTCCCAGAGTCAGAAACAGATAAAAAGTCTTTTGTGGGATGACCCATGGGCTCAGCTGCTTTATATCAACTATGAATAACCTGACTCTTAATGCAATTAGTCCTAACAAAGTACACCTGGAGACAATGTGGCCCCCTTGTAACCACATCAGCTAATCTCTGCTAGTTGGCATTTCAATCAATTGATTTGACCTTTGATTTTGATGGCTGACTGGCACGAAGAATTTTCTGGCCCACCAGCCAATGTTCCTGAATACGGTGCTATGATCAATATTTAAAAACTAATTAATGAATTAAATAAAAGGAAAGCCTTTCTAGAAAGTATGGGGATTTGATGTTAACAGGTACTGTACTTGACTATGAGAAATGAATTGCAGAATGAGAGGCACTTTACCTCTTAATATACTGATTTTCAGATTTTTCCCCATATCTCAAATTATGTTGGAGTCAGAACTAAATTAAACAGAAATAAAATTTGATTGGCTACAATATCGTAGAAACAGTAAGAAAGTAAACTGAAACACTGACAGGTACTACAGGAGACAAATTTCCTAAAAGCCAATGAAACTAACACACTTGTCTATTTAGGGTGAAGGTGTTTTTAAGGAATGTGGTTTGGTCTCTTTAAGCTCTCTATAAATAAATAAAGGGGTCTAATTATTTCAGAATGTCCTCTTTAAGTCAACACAACCATGAAGTGTACAATATGCAGTTCGATGTGGGTGTCAAAGTCAACATCAGTAGGCTATTACCCCATTTTTAGTATTTCCTTCCCAGAAGAATTTGAAGGGGAGTGCTTATTTTTATAGAGTGCTTAAATACGACTTAATCCAGAGAAGCCTGTGACTATGTGTTGGCAAGCTAATGTTTTGACAAGAAATAAATCAATGCATGTGGACATGGGTGATGCATGAGTCTCCCCAATAAAACATTTCCTCAAAATATGTCTTTCAAACCAATGTGGCTGTCATAATTCCTGGGCCAAATGTTTAATGAGCAGTTCATCTAAACACTACTGTCAAGAGAGAATGTTATTGGCTGTCAGCTTCCCACATGTAAGTGATTAACAAAGCGACAAATTCAAGATCAAAGCTCTCAAGGTCTAGGACAGATTTAGAAATGAGTGTGTAAGATATGGGTTTGAACAGGAATTGTTTACTTCCAGATCTGATCAGGTGAATATCTACCCAATATTTAATATGTTCCCTCTATTCTGTCCACACACTGCCTGAAATATTTGAGGATAATAGTTGAAAATTAAAATATGGTATCTCACCATATTGTCCAACCTAAAATAGAAAATTAATTCAAATGTACATTAACTAGGAATTTGGGGCTAATTGCTGATACTGAATCAAAAGTTATGGCAATGCATTATTTTTAACTTATAAATAAAAATATTTTTATTTGTCCCATTTATTGTACTCAATGCTGTTACATAGAAACATTTTTGTTCTTTGAGTATATGTAATTCCACAACATGCAAAATCTCAAAGACTGTCAAAGAAATAACATTCTTTTGATAAGAATGAATAACAATAATTTTTTCCAAATATTCAAGTGGACAACTTTCAAATTTTGAATATTATCATTTGATGTTAAATGAAACATGCCAGTTGTACAAAGTATAATTTTCTTTATTGTCAAAAAGACACAGAATTTAAGTGTTTAAGTATGCTAAATTCTACTTAAAATAATCTAAAATATATATAAAGAGTTGTCTTAAATGAAATAGAAAATCATTTTGTTGCTGGCTGCTATTATGTAAGTTATGTAGAATGACACCTCAAGAAAAGCAGCAAAGTTTATGTGTTTAATATACTATTTTCTGTTTATAGATATATTGATTCTGGATTAAAATGGCTTGATTCTATCAATCTAGTCTGAATGTGAATAAATTAATGACATTAAACTCTATTCTCCTTTATAATTATAAAAGAGAAAGCGACAAAGGTCACTGATTTCACAATGTATAATACATAAATGTAATAGAAAACAAACTATTTAATTAACCTAATAGTATCATTTAAATTATTTTTGTTCCAATTCAAATGAAGTCAAATTAATAGCAACTTTTTATTTACTCATTCTACTGAAAAGATGTTTTATGTCACAAGTACTTTTTCTGAAATAGGTAATGTTACATCAACTACATACTAAAAAAGCTAATGAATTTGAATGGTTGAGGGCAGGGGGTGGGGAGAAACCTAGGTTTCAAAACTGCTTTTGTTGTAAAAATCTCTCTTCACCTGTACCTCTCATCAGGCATGAGAAACTTGTGAGTTTGGGTTATTATTTGTTTGGAAAAAGATGGTCAACAGCCAATGGACCAGTCACGACAATAAGTGCTGGCCTCATGTGCTGAGGGTCCAAAAGAAATCAGGCAGTAGGCCTAATAAGAATCAGGTAATGTACCTAATAAAAGTCAGGCAACAGGCCTAATGAATCTTAGGCAGTGAGACTCATGAAAACCAGGCAGTGGGCCTAATGAGAGAGAGGCAACAGGCCTAATGAAAATTAGGCAAGGGGCCTAATGAAAAATGCCATAGACTTCCTTTTGGTTTGTCTCTCCATGGAAGTTTGTATTTGAGCTTTAAGTGGATCCACTCAGACACATACCTGAGGAGTATCTGTCTAAGCGTGAAGCAGTAGAAAAAGGAACTGTTATTAGTACCTAAGGTAGAGCCACTGCACACTTTATCTGCCTTAGTGAATTATTTAAGCACAGTGAATTCGAACACCACCAAGGCTGGCAGCCACTGCCACAGCAGTAGTTTTTCGTAAATATGTTGCCGCTCTAATTGGAGACTTATCCTGAGTTCCTGAGTTTCTGTCTTGTTGTCTTTTCAGTTATTTATACATTTATTTATAGTAATTTATCAAATAATTTTTTTAGCATTTATGAGAATCTACATGCCAGGTATAGAACTGGCGTAAAAAAGTAAAATAAAATAAAGCAAAACAATAGGCTCTAAACTTCCTAATAATTGATGCTTTGAAGAAAATAGGATCATTTATATGATCTCCATGGTCTTCAGTTTTAAAAGAATATGCAAAATGCAGGAGAGATGCTAGCCCTTCTTTAATTTTTTTCAGGTAATCCATTTGGATGGCTACATGGAAGGTATTCATTGACAATTGTAAAGAAACATACACGAGCCCTTCGCTAATGGATGTTTTTGTCCTGTGGAGTAGACAAACAATAAATTTTAAAAAAATTATAAAGCGACAAATGGTGAAAAGCGCAATGAACAAAACGAACAGAATTGATAAATAGTATTGGGGTAAGAGGCCCAAGGTCGGGTGATGTGGTCAGGGAAGGCCTCTCTGAGGGGAAGATGCGCTACAGGCTGCAAGAGCAGCAATGCACATTCCTGACCCAGAGACCAGCAGGAGCTCAGCAGGAAGGTAGCCAGTGTGAGCTAACAGAAGACCAGCTGGTGCCACCAATTGTCAGTAAAATGCGCAGTGTGAGATACCCTTTAAGGAATGTACAGACAGACATGCCTCAGTTTAATTCCTGGTTCTGGTTAGTAATTTATAATCAAAGGGAACACACTTATTCTTTCTTAGGTTTATATTCTCCTTGCATTTAATATAATGTATAATATTTGGACCTGTAAATCTTCTGATAAATAAGGACTAAAATAAAATATACTTCGATATTCTTTCCCTTATACATTTAAATTTGGTTTTATTTATTTATTTTTTGTTTTATTTCTATTTTAGGGCCAAAAAAAGAGAGAGGCTGAAATCAACTGGTAGTTCATAAACAATTGAAATGTTGACTTTAATTGTTACAAATATAAACATATCATTATCAAAACAATGTGCTAGTAAATATGAATCATTAAAATAAGGAATACACCTACAACACAGTATGATAAAATTTAGTCACTATAATTCTAAAATTATTTTAGTGTGTCAGTGTTCTGGCAACAAAATTGAAGTTATTACTATATGAACATGTAACCTAGAACCCTATAATAATATAAGTAAAATATGCCAAATTTTATAGTATTTTAATTAGTCTATCTGATTTTGGTGGTATGAACTTTAGAATTAATACTAGAGAAAAATAACAGCACCTGTTTGGGACACGATACTTTCTTTTTAATTTAAAATTGGAATAGAGCCGACTCCACAATAAAACAGACAAATATGTCTGACATGTTTTTCCTTCAGGAGATACTGAGTTTTTGGACTTTACGAAGTCCCTTGAAAGCTTTATAGTTCTTAGGATGCCTGGAGTCTATTTTGAACAACTTTTCAATTTACTATAGGGAATCTTAATTCAAATTCAACAAAACACTGAGAAAAAGGAATGCTTTGGGGCAATTAGTTTTCTCCAAGGACATCAATACGACATCCCCAATGGGGCCAAGAAAGATGTAAATAATATATCTCTAATGCTTCAATATGTTAAGTGGTGTTAATGATTAAAAATTATAAGTAAAAACTTAATCTTTTCCCATTTCATTGAGAGAATTAGGACTACATCTAAAGACCAAAGTATAGGAGATCTTAACAATTATAAAAACCCTTTTTAGACCTCCTGTTTACACATTTATTCTAAAGTATTTTATTTGTTCAATGATGATGTTGTGACTTGCATAAATTCACCCATGACAGAAAGTAAATGTCTTTATAGATTTAACACTGTCCTGTGTTTACATTCAATCATTCATTCATCCACTCATTTATTCATTCAGTAAATACTTACTCAGTGGCTACTATGTGTCAGATATTATACTAGGTATGGTGATACAATAATGAACAAAAGAATCAAAAGTGGCTCATGCCCTTCCTCTTTTTTTCAAACTTCTTTTATAAATGATATTGTATACTTCCTGTTGCATTATGCTGGGAGAAGTATTGCCTTTTAGCAATGTTAATAACGATCACTGGATTCGGATGTCTTCAGCTTAACCTGTTCACTATAAAGTTTCCCATTGACCTTTACTTCATGGTTATAGGAGCCATTGATGAGTACTTCCTATAATCCATTAATTCATTAGTTGTTATAAAATAGTATTTTAATTATTTCACTACTTCTGCATTTTAAAAAATTTATAAATAAAAACTTTATCAATTTGTTTGTTTTCATAAAAAAAGAAGTTTGTTCAGGAAAGATAGGTAGGATGCTTGATTCCTGCCCTATATTTATGTTTGCAGAATATAATGAGTTGATTCCCTGAGACAGGGAACATTATAATTGTTTTTCTTTCAGTATTACCATAAACTCAGGAATTTTAACATACAGAAATGGGCAAAAGTAGGTTTACAGTTATGAGTGCATGAAGCAGTTTATTTTTGTATTATTATTTATTAATTATTATATTACTTGTTTGTATTATAACCATGAAGCTACTATTGCCTACCCCTGTATTTGATGTTTAAATCCACTCAGTTCTTGTTCTTTCAATGGCCAAAGTGTTTGTTCTGCTTTTGAAGTTGGCTTCTAGAATCTTTCAAAAGAACCTGGGAGATCTTATCTCCCTTCCTTCTTGGTAAAATAGGATGTTTTAGACCTATCTTGCAGAATTTTTGCTCCCAGTCTGGGGTAACCTGTTTCTCTAGGAATGCCTGTTTCCTTTTGTTGCTTGCGCTATTCAGAGACCACATTACAAGTGCTGTGTATATTCATTGTTACATGGTTAGCTTTCAGTGGGCAATACTAGGAACAATTTCTGTTGTTTTTTTTTTCTTTAAAAATGAATAATAAATTTATATTGTTATTTTTGATTCATATTTAATATGAAAGAATTTTTAACTTTAAAATGTGGTCTTTTATTCTCATTGGTAGAGACAATTTAGAAGCCTCTAGCCAAAGTATTACATTTTACTTAATTAATGATTACTCTTTGTATTACAAGTAGGAATAATTCTTGAAGGTACTTATAGTTTTCTTTTAATCACATATTACATCTTCTCAACTCTTCTTATATAATATACTTTTCCAGAAATAATATCCTCCTTTACCTAATATTTTATGACAAGAGCCAGTCAATTAAACATGATTGTGCCCCATTTAATATTTTAAACCCTACAAAAATAAGTATTTCATTTGGATGTCATTATCATCTTAGATTCATAATGCCCAAGCAAACCTCTCATAAAGATGACAGAATTTCTGCTAATTGTCTTAAAAAAATGTAATGAATAGTCTTATAACAATTTATCTTAAATTTTCTTCTGAGTAATTATTATGTGATTCACTAAGAGGAAGAGGCAAAAAGGGGACATTTTTTTATCATATTTCATTGTCCTTGAGATATTTAGTCATAACATAAATTATTATAATGTGAATATTTAATTTAATGAAATGAAAATTGTAATGATGACAAATGCATACAATTTTAACTGTAAGTAATAAAACTCAACAAAAAACTTTTATTAAAGTATGTAAATTGCCATCTTTAATGATAATACTATAGAAAATTGTAGCATTACCTCATTATTAGCAACACTCAATGTATAAACTACCTAGAATTTGAGTGAGTGTACTGTCAAGTAAGGTGGTATCGCTTGTTGTAGACATTACAGAAAATATATCCCAAAGGCATTTTTCCTTTAAGGGTTGAATATGTTTTTACATACTAGCTATCCATAGTCAAAACCATAGAATATTTTCAAATATATAAACTATGTCAAATGTTGAATATAAAATGAGTACTCTATATTAAATATATGTATGTGTGAGAGTTAAGCAACCAATATGTTGGCATATATTGACCAATTCGATGTGAATCATAGTTTCCCACAGATCTAAATTTTGCCTGTATTTAAATAATAATGAATTTGCTGAACTAATAGCAACAGATTTCTGAGTAGTTAGAGGGAATGGGCTAGGCAATGGGCCAAGATAATTTTCTAACCTTTATGGTGTCCTCTTCTGTTACTATGAAAGTCTCAAAAATAACCTCTGATACCGAAAATAATTCAACCCAAAGAAACAGAGTAGAATGGCAGTTTCCAGGGGCTGGGATAAAGGGACAAGGGGAAGTTGCTATTCAATGGGTATGAAATTTCATTTATAAAAGATGAATAATTTATAGAGATCTGCTGTAGAACATCATGCCTATAGTTAACAATATCCTACTGTACAACTAAACGTTTGTTAAGAGGGCAGACTCTTGTTAAATGTTCTTACAATGAATGACCACTGTGTGGTCTCATCTCTGAGGCTGTCTGGCTCCAGTGCTGTTTTTCTTCAGTCTACAGGTCTTACACTACACAATGGTATTTCCCCTTTATACCTGGTAATTTTCTCCTAAGATACTTTTTGAGATCAGTCTCCTCATGACCACTAACAGCTCCCTTCCCTTTAGTCATCTAAAACTTCTGTCTTATTCCCAAATTTCCTTTCATATTCTATTTGAGCTCTGCTCTTAGCAATTTTCCCTCAAGAGTGAGGCTCTGTTCTCTGTGATCAGATAAGGAAGTAGAACCAGAAGAATGGCTAAAATGTGAGACATGTATTCTCTGTTGACTAGAATGTAGAACAACCAAACTCGCATACAATATAAGTTATGATAACTGCGTTGGAAAACTCTTCGTAAATATCAAAGGCACCTGTGTATGTGCACAGCCAGTGGTTCTACCGCTAAGTATATGTCCATCAGAAATCTGTTTATTTGCTCACACAATGATTCACACAAGAATGTTCATAGCAACACAATTCCTAATTGTTTGCAAAACTGGAAATCACCAAAAAGACCATAAATATTAAAATGGATATGTTGTGGCACATAAAAACTATCAATAAATCATGTTGAATGCATTCAATAATGTGGGATATCTCATAAACAAGATTTTGGGCAAAAGAAAGCAGACCCAAAAGAGTACATAGTGCATGGCCCAATTTACATAAATTCAAAAACAACAAAAGCAGTCTGTGGTGTTAGAAGTCAGAGTAGCAGCTGCCCTTGCGAAGGGAGCAATAACAACTGAGCAGGGAGATATGGTTTTATTTCTTGATCTTGACACCGATTACTTTTTGGGTTAATTTTGTAAAAATCCAGTTATCTGTACGTGTATAATCTGTAAGTTATATTTCAATAAAAAGTTTACTTAAAAATATAAATAACAAATAGCTGGTTATGGCCATAGTATGTCTTAATGGCAAAGTTTGTTTAATCTTGTTAAAAAATGTATTCTTCATCTGTGGTGGGAGTAGAGGGGAGAAATCTATTTTGCTTCTATGATCCTGAAGTAACTGCAAGTGATATAATTACTTTTTAAAAATTTGAACATACCCTTTGGATGCATGCAGAATCCACTCTTGGGAAATGTTTATTTGTAGAGGTCACATCTTCATTACTCTGGGCCAAAATCCATTGCACTTTTGGTATTATTTAATAAGAGTATTGCTTTTCTGTTGAGAAAGGTCGGACATTGTTAATTAAATAGAATTAAACCCAGTGCTGTCCCCTGTCTGTGCTGTCAAAACCCATTCTCTGTCCTGTGAAAAGACTCATGAAACAGCAGCTAGTGTTCACTAACTTATTCCATTCAATTAAAATTAAATTACATGATTGAACTTTTTTCTTGTTTTTTGCCATATAACATTTTAGTTAATTGCTTAATTAAAACAAAGCCTGGCATCTGTTTCTCTCTTTTCTTAGGAAAAAAAAGAAAAAGAAGGAAAAGAAAGCATACTCACCGCTACTTTTTAATTCAGTTATTCTACAGGTAGCTCTGAAAATAATCTTCTATCACCAAAGAAAGTACTAGATTATACCTTTTCCATGAAAAAAAAGATAGGAGTATGCTAGTTATTAAATTCAATGTCAGGTTCTGGTTTCTAGGAAAGCTTTTAAAATACAACCATAAAACAGATCTAGTTTTCACTTTGCACACACACACATGCACACACACACAATGGAAATATCAACTGAATTTTTCTTAGTATTTTCATCAGATTCCAGTAATTATTTTGCACATGAAAATAGGTGATTATAGGTAGCAATATATATATTACTCTTGCTCCAAAAATTCTAACCTCTGGTATAATGTCTACCATTTGTACAGTGGTTACTATTATTGGTATTGTCCTATTGTATTTAGTTTATTAACTTACTAATTATTCACAACATCCTATAAAATAGGCTCTATTATTATGCATGTTCTATAAGTGAGAAACTGAGACACAGGGTAGTCAATTGATTTGCCCAAGATTATACAGCTAATAAATGACAGAGCTGGAATTTTCATCCAGAATTTTATTTCATTATATTAATTTATCTTTGGGAGTCACAATTTTTAAAATACTTTATGGGTTTATTAATACAACTTTTTTGAACAATTATTTCCCTTTAGTTTTTAACCACTGTAACAATTCCAATAATATTGATACAGGTCAAAAGGTAAGTTCTCCTCCTGAGAATGCAAAATTTACTTTTTCTATTAATTTAACAGCTGTTTACTGAAATTCTACAATATTTTTTTGAGGTGCTAGGTGCTATGTAAACACCAGTGAGTAGAACAGGAATAGTCTTTGCCCTCAAGAAACTTAGAGACAATAAACATAACGAATGTTAACTAAACTTATCATGGTAATCATTTCTCAGTATAGATAAGTCACTATACTGCATACCTTACATTTATGCAGTGCCATATATCAGATATATCTCAATAAAACTGAAAGAAATGGAGATCATAACATGTGAAAATAAATGAAAAAGCATACAAGTAAAGAAAAAGACAATGAATCACAGGTAGCTCTCACTTTGAACAGTTCCAGAATACACAAAAGTCAGTTACTGCATTTACTTAAATAAATAAAACCCATTCTTCAATGAAATGGTTCAAAATTCAGTTACTATAATATATTAACTATGAGTAATTACATAAAGTACAGAATAGGCTGCTGACTCTTCAAAGTTCATAATTGCTACAGAAATATCAGATGCATATTTATAATCATTGACTACTTACAAAATTTCTTTCAAAGTCTGTGATTGATAAATGCCCATATGTTATTCAGTTCACATAGATATGGCAAAGCCTCTATATGGTTTGCTTCTTTGTCTCCCAGTGATATAACCACCTGACATTTTACGCTTATGAATAACTGAAAGAGGCAATTGGCAACAAAGATCAACATGCAGCAAAAATCCCGAAAGTGATAATGCTGACAGTGAAATTAAAGTTGAAAGTAAACAGACTTACAGAAGAAATGGCTGATCATGTTGACGGTGCTGCCATTTCCATAAATCAGAAAAATGATTTTGACATGAAAGACAAAAGTGTCCCAGAGTAAGTGACTCTGGCAAAAAACTTCGCATTAAAGAACTCTCAAAGATATTTCATGACATTGAAAAGTACATTGGATAAAATGTTAGAAGATAATTCAAACTTAGAAAGAAGCATGAAAATTTTTGAATACCTAAAAAAGTGCTTACTTTGTAAATTACATGCCAGCCATATGCAACAACTTTTGATAAAATTTTTTACAAAGATAAAACACTTTAAATCATAATGTTTTTGATGTATTAACTTACAGGATACTAAGTAAGTATTAGTTTTACTATATTCTTTTATTTTTCTAACCATCGATGCCTGAACATGAGAGATTTTTAATATTCAACAAAAATTTTTAATGTCATAGAACAATTGTACTTTTCCCATCTATTATTAAAATAGCTTCTCATACTTTTTGCTTGCATTCTCATTTTTAGAACCCTACTATTGTGCAAAGCAAAAAATCACAAAAAAGAAAATTCAGTAATTTGTATTCCCTAATCAATATATTTTCCCTTATTATTACTCCATTGGGCAAACAATTAAAATTATATTTCTATAGCTCTTTTCCTAGATTGTCAATTAAACCAGTGACAGATTTATCTATTTCTTGCAATAATTTTTACTTTTCTAAAAAGATTTTATTTATTTATTTTTGGAAAGAGGGGAAGGGAGGAAGAGAAACATCAATGCGTGCTTGCCTCTTGCATGCCCCTTACTGGGGACCTGGCCTGCAACCCAGGTGTGTGCCTTGACTGGGAATCGAACTGGCAATCCTTTGGTTTGCATGCTGGCACTCGATCCACTAAACCACACCATCCAGGGAATAATTTTGCTTATATTCATCATTCTTTTCCTTCCTTGTACCAGTATAGTTATGCCTTCACTTTTAGTCAGCAAATGTTCATTAAATTATCTTTGTATCTATAAATAATGTAGGCCCACTTTTCTTTTTTCTTTCCTAAGCTATACATACCATCTTTTGACTACATATTGAAGAATACAATACTAGTGCTCTATCCTTTCTTCTAACAGCTCTTAATTGCTGACTCGGAAATTCTGACATGTGTACATTTACATCATCAAGGTAAATTAAAATTATTTAGTTATGTAGTCATGTATATATAATATTACAATGCGGATCTGCTGCTGATGAATGTTTTTCAAATTTTGTATGTCTGAAAAGGCCTAAATCATTATTCTTTGAAAAATATCTTTACTAAATAAATCTAAGTAAAAAAAAAAATCAATAAAGATGTTGTTCCACTACCTTTTAGTTTGCATTGTTTCTGACATAAAACCTGCTGTCATCCTTGTCTTTGTTTCTCTGTAAGTAATATATTTCCCCCTGTGTCTTATATAATTTTCATTTTCACTATAGATTTTAAGCAATTTGTTTATAATGTGACTCGATGTAAGTTTTTTTTCTCCATGTTTTGTACTTGGGTATATTTATTATAGCTTTTTTATATCTATGAGTTTGTAATTTTCCTCCAATTTGGAAACTTTTAGCCATTTTTCTTCATATACATTTTACTCACTTATTTTTAGGACTTTGATGCATATAATTGACCACTTGCAGTTCCCCCACCTTTTGCTGATGCTCTGTTATTTTTTTCAGTCTCTTTCTATGTTTCATTTTGGATCATTATTATTACTATGTTTTCAAGTCACTAATCTCCTTTAATCTGCCATTAATCTTGTACAGTGTAATAATTAATCTTATACAGTGTAATATTTACATCTCAGACTCCAGAGGTTTGAAAAGTTTGAATTTGTTGTGCTTACTATTTTTCAAATTTTTATTTAACTTTTCAATTTGTGGAATAGTTATATGTTTTAATATCATTGTCTGCTAAATGATTTTATGTGCCTCTTTTAGGTTGGTTTTGGTTGATTGATTATTCCTCAATGTGGTGGTTCTTTTATGTTTGCATTCTTCATAGTTTGATTGGGTACCAGCCAATAGGAATTTTACTTTGCTTGTGTTTACATAAATATTCCTGAGCTTTGCTGAGGATGAGGTTAAATACTTGGAATCAGTCTGATCCTTTTAGGTCTTGTTTTCATGTGGGACTAAAACTGAGTTTAATCTAAGATTTATGAATATCCAGCTTTCATACTAAGAAGGTATGACCTTTCTTAGCATTCTTATCAATACCTCCTAAATTATGAAGTTGTTAGAAGTTTATGATTGTTCTCCACTGATTGTTAGAAGTTTATGGAATTGTATAAACTGGGTGACACTTCTTTTAATACTTTTGAGTAGCTCTTTCCCATCCTACAGTAGTTTCTTCACACAATTGTACTAATTGGTTCTCAACTAAATCCTCCAGAAGGAACCTCTGTGGGTCTGCAGAGTCCTCTTTTTTTGTGCAGCACTCTCGTATCTGGTACTGTCCTGTGACCTCACTGCTCTGTCTTCGCTGGACTCTCAGCTTTATCTCCTCAGTTCAGGAAGACCTATAGGGCTTCCTCTACCTTCTACTGCAGTTTGGAAACTTTCTCCAGGTAGTAAGATGGAGCTATTACAGGACTCATTTGTTGCAAAATTTCTCAAGAACTATTGTCCTTTATTGCCTGATGCTGATGACTTCAATCCTAATTTTTATATACTTTCCTGTTTTTAATTGTTTCAAGCATAGGGGTAAATATTATTTGTTCTTTCTGGTCATTATTTGAACTAGTTTTTGTCAAGCACCAAATTTTTATAATATTAGCATAGAAATACAATGGAAAATTAATAGAGAACAAAAAACTTAATATTGAAAGTTTTAAATGCCCAGAGACATAAACCATGTTTCAATGCATAAGCATGCAAATAGATGGTAAAGTAAGATAAAAATGTGAACTCTTTAACCTCACTTAGTATGAAGGTGCATAGTTCAAACAAAACATTTTTTAATTCATAAAGACATCCCTGAAACTTTCATCAAAAGGACAATGTAAACTTTGCTAGTTTGGCTCCTTAAGTTGCAAATGGACTCGGAAAAGGTCATGTGAAGGTAGAAGTTAGGTCCTAATCAGAGCAATTAGCAATGGATTATGTCTCTTGAGCTCCCCAGAAAAGGTAATCTCAATTGAAACTGTTGAACCCAAGATGGCATTCATTTGCTTAGCTAGACCATAATTCAATAACCAAAAACTTTGTTTAGTACATAAATAAACATTTTACTCAAACTCTCCTTTATCTAAATTTATAGTTTAAAAAGGATATGAGTTCACTTTAAAAGTATTTATATGTTACGTAAGTCACGTCTTTGGACAAGGAATTGTAGGTGCCTGAAATACTCATTTTATAGACAGGCTAACTATAGAGGTCACTCCAAATTCAGCTCATTGGCTGGCTTTAATTGAACACAGATATTTAAAATTATTGGACTATAAGAAATATTCTGAACTTCTGAGTACACTTCAATTAAATTATATTTAAATATTAACTACCAATTTCACTTCTTGTTTGAATTATATTTTAATGTTTTCTGTTATTGTCACTATTTTAAAAAATTAATTTGTTTTTAAGAATAGTCTTTAAAACACTGTAGAATTCTTAGAATTATGTCTATTAGGAAGTTAGTCAATCACTTTGAAACTGTGAACCTTAGTTTCTGTGAAATGTGGCTAAAAACTATGAATTGTGACTAAAATACTTGTCATTTTTACTTTCCTAATAATATACCATATTTCAAAGTGTGTGTCAGGGTTTCTTATTTTTCATTGTTAGTTTTTCAGAATATGGTGCTGTTTCTGAATGAGTGAATCTGAATATAAACTAAAATTTGAGGACATAGGTTTTCAAAATTCCAGTCTGTTTTTATGCACAAGTACACCAGGCACTTACTTATTTCATTTAGCACATAAAGATAAGGAGGTCTAGCAGTGACCTAAGTCTGAAAGAAAAACAAAACACTGGAATGACATGCTTTAAGATCAATAACTAAAAAGTACCATGGAATCTCAAAAGGCAGACAACAAAGAGACCTAAAAGAGATCACCTATAAAGAGAAACAACTGTTACATAAAACTACTTTAATCTAACTAGAAAATAATTGTAGATGGAGCAGCATAAAAAATCAAGGATCAAAGCAGGATTGGATTTAAATTCATAGTTATACCCTAACTTATCAATAAAGTGATGCGAATTAAACTTATTTTTGTATAAGGCAATGCTTTGCCATACTATTTTGAATAAGGCTCAACAATCATTTTTCTCTCTAGCCCTAGATGGCTATATGGTATTAGATCTCTACCTTCATCAAAGAAGACCTGTTAGTTAAAATATTCTGGAGCCACATTGCCTGGGTTAAAACATCTGTTCAGGATATTAGATAATATTAAGGAATTATTGTTTATTTTTATAGGTGTAGTAACAGTATTGGGGTTATGTTTTTTTATAGTGTCCTTATCTCTTAGAGCTAGATTGTAAAATATTTACAGTTAAAATATATGCTATGGGAATTTTCTTCAAAATAAGCTAGAGCATGGTGAGAGTGTAGGCATTTGGATAAAAGCAGACTGGTCATGAATGGATAATTATTGAAACCAGATGATGAGTCCATACTATTATTTTCTCTCTCCTTTTTAAAATTTCTTTGAAATTAAAGAGAAACAAAACAGAACTTGTTTCATTACAGAAGGACTCCATGACCTTATGTAAGTCACTTAACACTAAGTTCATCATTTATAAAGAGAGAAAATAAGAGTTACCTGCCATTTCAAGGACTGAATGAGTTAATAGATCTAACTAATGACTAAAACACATAGAAGATTGCCTATCTCATGATAGATGTTGTGTAAATACTAACTTCTAAAAATATTTTCTGTTACAAATATACTTTTGTAAAAAGATTTTGTTTATTTACTTTTAGAGAGAGGAGAAAGGAGGGAGAAAGAGAGGGAGAGAAACATAAATGTGTGATTACCTCTCATGCGCCACCTACTGGTGACCTAGCCTGTAACCCAGGCAGGTGCCTCGACTGAGAATCAAACCACCAACCCTTTGCTTCACAGTCCAGCGCTCAGTCCACTAAGCCACACCAGCATGGGCCATATCCACTTTTTAAATTAAAATTTTGGTTTGGAGATAATTACAGATTCATATGTAGTTGTAAGAAATACTACAGAGGAATCTCCTGTATTTATTACCCAGTTTATTCTAATAGTAACATCTTGTACAACTATAATACAATATCACAACCAGAATGTTAATATTGACACAATCAAGATACAGAATACTTCCATTACCACAAGGATCCCTCAAATTGCCCTTTTCTAACTATACCACTTCTATCCTTCTTAACCACTGACTACCACCAATCTGGTCTCCATTACTATAATTCCATCATTTTAAGAATGCTGTATAGGTGAAGTCATACTGTATATGACATTCTGTGATTGACTTTATTTTTTATGCAACATATTTCTCTAGAGATTCATCTAGATTTTTGTGTATATTAGTGGTTCATTGATCCTAACTGCTGAGAAGTAGCCTATGATGTGATTATTCCATAGTTCTTTAACCATTTGCTGTTCACTAAAGAATATCTGGTTTATTTCTAGTTCTTGGCTATTAGGAATTAAGCTTCCCCAAACATTTGTGTACAGTTTTTTGTGTGTAAACATAATTTTTCATTTAATTGGGGTAAATGCCCAGGAGTACAATTGTTGAGTCATGTTATAGTTTCATTTAGTGTTTTAGATATTGCCAAGATGTTTTCCAGAGTGGCTGTACCTTTTGAAATTCCCAACAGCAATGAATGAGTGATCCAGGTTCTCCACGTACTTCCCAGCAAGAGTGGAGTGGTGTTCTCACTAGTCTTTATTTTTGCCATTGTGATAGGTATGTAGTGGTGGTTTATGCAAATTTAATTTTGTTGGAGATCTTTTCATTTTCTTATATATCATCTGTATATTCTCTTCGGTGAAATGTCTGTTCATGTCTATTGCCCATTTTATCATTGGATTGTTTATTTTTTAATGTGAGTTTTAAAAATATTTTTATTATTACTTATTTAACATTTAACAAATATGTATTGTGCAATACTAAGTGCCAGAACCTATACTAGGTATATCAGTTAATGAACCATTGATCTCAGCCATTATGAAAGTTACATTCTATTGTACACCTGAAACCTATATAATTTTATTAACCGATGCCACCCCAATACATTCAGTAAAAAAAAAATTAAAAGAAAGTTACATTCTAGGAGGGGGTGAGCAACAATGACTATATATGGAACATGTTAGAAAGTTACAAGTACTGTTGGAGAAAACTAGAGCAGGAAAAGTGGGATGGGGAATCACGGGAACAGGTTGCAATTTCAACATTGTACTCATGCTTAAATACACATGCATAGGCAGGCATAGTTGTCTTTTGAATAACAGTCAAGAAATGTAAACATTAAGAACAAGATTACTAGTGTGCTGCAGTGATACCTCCACTTTAACAGTGGTTTGTTGCATTTGTATCATGTAGAAGAGCTATGGGGTTTATAATAGCTAAAATTCATTGAATGCTAAGTATCAATCATTGCATTTTACATAGACTATCCCATTAAATCCTCACATGAATTGTGCATTTTATAGTACTAAATGTGTTTTTTAAGTTAATTTACATGCCCAAGGCCCTATAGCTTCTCTTATCCTATTTAGTAATGTCAAAATAATCCAAATTATTTATGCAATCATTATGGAATACATATATACATCCATATATATTTCTGTCACATAAGCCTTTTTCTATTACTAGATTTCAAAAAGCCTTAAGGTAGCTGCATTAACTGCCCCAGCACTTTTGCCTGGCTCTTCTACCCCTTTATATGGCTAGTTTCTTTATTATGGTCCTGACTTGGTTTATGGAGACTCTTCAGACTTCCAGTCAACAATCATACCATCTCGATTAATTTTTAAATTTTACAGAGCATTTGAGAGGTCTTCTTGGTTGGTTATTGTCCTAGAACTATAAGTTGCAAGCTGAGTTCACTGTAGTATTCTCAGTACTTGTTTTTTCAATTAAAGAAATATGGATAACCAAAATATTAACAGTGGCTTAATTCTATGTGATGGTATTTAAAATATTTTATATTTTAATGTTCAAAATGTCTACAATATTATTCATTTAATCATATATAATTCTACTGATTAAGCTAAATATTTTCCTAATTTTAAAATAGTTCCCTCCAACCTCCCCTTTTCTTCCATTTATGACCTCTTCCTCAGCCCATTTTCTAAAAAATACTGACTTTTGACAGTCTTTTCTTAACTTTCCCTCTTGATCAGATGATTTATGACTTCCTTTACATTTAGTCAAAAACTGCAACTACACTTCCAGAGGCCCAGCATTCATGCATTCTCTTACATCTTGGCCAGTTTTTCCATGCTTGGTCGCTAAACTACAAGTCCTTTAACTCCTAGGAGCTTGTCCCAAGCTCCAGGCCTACATTCAATTATATCATGGGTATATGGGTCCAAAATAATTTTTTTCACTAAGATACGGAGAATGAAACATTTTGGGATTTTGGAAAAAGAAAAACAATACTAATTTTGATCAAATTATTGAAAATATTGGTTGTCTTGACTATGACACTTAAAACTGTGCCACTTGTGCAGCTGTGTAGGGAAAATGATCACGTACGCAGCTGAACCATTTAGGTTGGATTAAATGCTAGCTTTTTTGCACTACATTCATTTGCCTAGTGTATGACCAGTAGTAAACCAGACTTTTCTTAAAAAATAATATTCACCGAGGATTTGTTTTTATTGATTTTTTTAGAAAAAGAGAGACATCAACTGGTTGTCTCCCACATACACCTTGAGCAGGAATAGAACTCACAACCTTTTGGTGTACTGGGCGACACACCAACCAACTGAGCAATCTGGCCAGGGCTAAACCAGACTTGGTTTTATTAGCAACTTGTTCCCCCTATAACCCCAGGTCATCAAAAACTTCTTTTACTCATTCTATTATGTTATCCTCTCGTCCTTTTTCCACAAATTAGTGTATCATTGTCCGTCTCTTAGCTTGAGAAAGTAGGACTTTCAAAATTATGATTTACAAGAAGACTAAATATTCTATTATTTGCTTTGTAATCAGACTATCGTTTTATTGCTTGGATATTTTTTCCCCTAGTAACTCTTATTTTCTCACCTTGCTCTTACCGCCCTGAATCTACAAATACTTAATTTTCTGCACAAAGGCATGGCATGGCATTTCATATTTCTTCTTAGTGTTGTCATCAATTGCCAAATTGAGTCATCTCTCCATAAAAACTTTACTAAAAATTTCTCTACAAGTGTCAACATGAAGCTCCAAAAGTTTAGACATTTTCTAAGATTAATCATTTATTATGTAGAAGAAATGCTTTACAGCCAAACTATCTGATTCCAAACTGTATGTTCTCTTCACTTTATTTTACTGCCACAAGCTAATTAAGAGACAAGAAATATGTCCAACTGCCTCTATGGACCAATTTATAAGGGTTTAAAATATTAATTTAGTGCTAAGATAACATCGGGAAGATGGAGAAAATCCTATTTCGCAGAGTTCCTGTCAAGGATAGCACTGCATGTTGTTGGAAGCAATACTTGATAAGTCCTTTGCAGGGCTTTCAAGTGGAACCATGGTTAAAATTTGCAGGACAAGGGAGCAGATTCTACTGTCAGTCCCCCTTTGTATGTATTCCTCACACAGAATTCAGCCGTTGTTCTAAATTCTTGGTAAGCAAGTGTGTAAGGAATATTAGTGTAAAAGAATAAAAGTGATTAGCTTATTGGGAACTCATATCTGTACCAGTGTGTCCTATAATCAGCTCTAAGATTTTTTGTTTTGTTTTGTTTTGAGGTTATGATAAATTCTCATCTGAAAAAATGCGCCCATGTCTACATCCCTATTAAAGCATTTCTTTCTCAAAAGTTGAACCATCCTAGCCAAAATGAACGGTTAATTAAACTAAAAACTAACAGATATCAGTAATATGGCATATGGTGTATGTTCAATGTTCTCTAGAAGACAGGTTCTTGTAAGCTTTATTCGGAGTGCCACAGTGTCAGGGGTCACATTCGCAGGAATGGATGGTGGCACTGAGAATGCTTTAACTTCTTCCAGGAGGCTAAGAACATAAATAACGGAGTAGAACCCACTTTCAAACATTTATGACAATAGTAAGAGTATGATCAAGCTTTGGGGAAAATCTTCCAGACTCGACTTCCTCCTCCAACACAAGTGTTCCAGAGCAAATCGGGAAAGGAAAAGTGACAGTCTTCCGACGGTGGAAGAAGACTAGCCCGAAAAGTCATGAAAATATTAACATTGTAATGTTCATTGTGGACAAAGCCAAGATTTATTTGCGGTATTAGAAATGGGTCACTAAATTCACCGAAAGATATTCAAACAGAAATATTAAAGAAATCTCATTAGCACATTTGTAGGAGTAGAAGGGAATTCTGAGTGTGTATGTGTGTGTGTGTGTATAAAATATTGCTGGAATAGGTTTGGGTATTCAGTCAAAAAATAAAAGGTCATTTTTAAATTTTAGCCTGAAGTCTTTTATAAGTAAAATATTGAACTTAGTTACCCACTCCTAGAAGCCTACAATCAAAACCACCACAGCAATCATAACATTGCCTTATGTTCTAATTTTCTATTTTAGTGATATTTTCAGTCACAAAAGTCAGATTGATGCCCTCAAGTGAAATTTAGAATTGACATAATTGCAATGATATTTTAGACTAAAAATATCTTCCTTTACCTGAGAATTCCATAGTACTGAAATATATTTTGATTGGAATCAGGTGAGTGATACCCACCTTCTCAAAATGTAAGCATTATCTGCACATTTAGTGACTACCAATAGCCACTTGAAAAGTCTCTTCTGGGTTTCATTTATTTACTTCCATATTTTAAAAGTAATTTGATGGGGAAATAAAAGAATTCTCGATTTCATGTTGCATTTCCACGGGCATATTGTGACATGAAACTAAAAGCTGACAGCTTTGCTATATGCCTTTGCCCACTGACATTTAACCTGATATAAGTGAAAACACATTTATGGTGAAATCACCACAATAAATGGTGATAGAAATTCCAGTAAGTTTGGTAGTTCTAGTTCCCAAGGTGTGGTCTTACAATTGAACAAAAGATAATATGCATAGCATGATATTTAGATTACTTACTTTATTAGTGGGAATTCTCCTTAGATCAATTTCTAACAGGATTTGGGTTGCTTTGACTCCATCACTGTAGAACAGTTCACTTGCAGCAACTTTTCCAATTTTGGTAATGAGAGTATTTGGGTACTCACACTTGCACCATTCCTTGAACTCTTGCCCATTAGTATGCTTGAACCTCATAAAACGTTAACTTGAGTTGTGTGCAGTAAGGAGACCAATAAAACACCATATGTTTGTGACGAAATCATTAAAAAATGTCCTAGCACCTCTTCCGTAATAGTCTGTGACATATAGGAATTTCAGATTTGACTGTTTATAACAATAAGGATGAAATATTCTTTCTTCTCATTATAACTTGTTATTCTTTGAGAGAGAAATTTCTCATTTATATGAGAAAAAGAAACACTGGTTTCCAATTTATTGATTTATTTAAAAAATAAATTGGGAGAAATTTCTGCTTATTTTACTTCCATGCCTTATTTATCCTATTAGTGATCAGCCAGGGATCACAACGAGGAGCCAAAGAACAAAAACAGCGTTCTGCTCATCTTCAGTGCCTAGAAAATAAAGAGCCCCTCATAAAAGTGTGTAAACAGAAAATCAGTGAGTACGACACCAACTTTCTAAGGTACAGTTTCCTTTAGGCAGCAAATTTGGACAAGAAAAACAGAGTTATCCTTGACCAAGATGAAAAACTACGAGATAGGACAATTGAAGGATTTCAGTTTAAAACTCAAATTAGTCTGCCAATCATGACAACATAAGCAAACTGAACTGGTGAAGTAAAGAGAGGACTCTGTTTAAAACCATACCAAACCAAACAAAAACAAACAAATAAAAATAAACCTGGAATTAGTAGACAAAACCCTACAGGTTTTCTATTTCTCAACACCTTTTGGTCCACATGTCGACAGGAACCCTCTCCTCAGTAAACTAAAGCATAAAACAAAAGAAACCGCCCCCCCCCAAACAACCAGTCTCCCTCAAACACCAAAATATGTGAATCTGAAATTATATGTAAGCAAGTTTCCAGAAAAACCTAGTCAATATCTCATGGCCATTTCGAACTTTCTCTTTATCAAAGCACTCAATTTCAGTTTCATTTGATGAATACAATTCAGTATCAGTTTGAAAACAGATATATGTATCTATTTGGATGTTTTGATGATTGAATGACCTCAAACTGCCAATCTCTCTGAAAGGAAGGAGAACATTAAATACAAGGAACGTAACCATTGTCACTGTGAATGCATACTATGTTTGGTTTACCTTGTGCTGCTGATGTTTTAGACCTTGGCGCATAGAAGGTGAGTAGAATACTAAAGAAGGAGGAAAGTGAGAATTTTAATTTTAAAAATGCAAAGCATGGCTGTTTCAAATTGCTTAGCACTTTCTACCCCTTCTCAAGGCCTTCAGCCCCTACATTCTAGTTAGAATGTTAGCTGAGCTCCTTTTTCTCAGCTGTCTTGGGTAGGTAAGTGTTCTTGTGCCTAATAGATCTCTCTGCTCTTCAGATAAATAAAAGAGAAAAACAAGTTAAAAATAAGCAATCATACCTTTGAAACTTATTTTTTGTGGCAAAGTCTCCTAATAACAGCAAATATGTGAATTGCTTTGGATTTAAGTATTGTGTCATTTTATATGTTAGCCCAGCCACTGACTCACTATTAACACTTAATACTCAATCAATGCCTCAATGTTGCCATCTGTTTTTCATATGTTAAAGACAATGGACAGGGAGTGAGAAATGAAACAAATATGTATAAAGAGCTACGAGACCTTGGTAAAAAATAATATGGGCATTTGAAGTATTATTGTAGATATTGGGGGAAAAGCAATGCAAATGTTCCAATTCTATAATTACTGACAGTTTGGTAGGCTAAATCACAACTTTTAGCTACATTCAGTTTTGCACTAAACTTGAGATCCAATCTAAATACTCTTAAATATGATATATGCAGCTGCTCTTGATGATGCTTTTAGATTTACCCTTTTTATGTGATATTTGAGAGATCACATAACATACGTAATGGCATTGATTTCGGGATAAATTCAATTTCCACACATCATTCAACACTCCATAAAGGTTACCAGAAAGGTGTAAAAATAGATTAAAAGAGGCTGAAGGGGGTCAGTAGCTTGGCATATAGTGCCACTCCCCTGTCCACTCAGGGTGTGAGTCCGCAGAGGTGTGCCCTGTTTATTCCCCTTGTAGAAAGAAAGAGAAATCTCAAGAAATTCCACAACTTTCATATTTTTAAAACTCTTTGTACATTTTTACAAAAAGAAATATGAGTTTTTATTGAAGTACGAATCCTCATACTCAAACATTGGAAGAGTCACCCTCCATGGCTTAGAATGTTGCTCTGACCCTGCTCAACTGCTGGATGTACTCTGAGTCCGCAGCTCAGAGTCAGATATATGCACCTCTTCCGACTCAAATGGCCTACAGAGAATGGGGTCAAGGGCATGCCAAGGCTTCCTCTGCAGCCCAAGGCTTGGCCCTAGTTTATTAGATGTTTCTGTAAAAACCTGGAATGAAGTAGAAAGGTAAAACTCATATTTCTTCATGTTGTCTAAGACTTCTTGATTATATTATTAGTTCTGTTTTGACCTCAAACTGTATAAAAGCTTTTTTTTTTTTTTTTGGTACTACTTAAACTAACAGATTTGTAAATTACCCCTGTAGCAATAGTAATTATGCTATTTTTTCATTTCTCCATCATTTTGAAATTAGGTTTTGAAGGCATGTTCCTCATTTGATAAAGAGAATTAGATCTGGAATAAATATGAGTCAGTGTGCCTGTCATGTTAATAAAATGGGGATTCGTAGTACGTATTAATTTCCTAATGCTGCTGTGACAAATCATCATGAACATATGGCTTAACACAACACAATTTTATTACCTTACGGTTTTGTAGGTAAGAAGTCTGACACAGCTCTTACCGAGCTAAGACACAGGTATTGGCAGAGCTGCATTCGTTTTTGGAGACTACAGGAGAAAATCTCTTCCCTTGCCTTTTCCAGCTGCTGGTGTCCACCAGCAGTCCTTGGCTTGTGACTCCTTCCTCCATTTTCAAAGCCAGCAACAGGTCAAGTTGTCCTTATGCTGCCGTGTTTCTGTTCTCTGAAGTTGGGAAAAGTTCTTGCTTCTAAAAAATCATGTGAGTAGACTGGCCCAGTCTGTGTAACTGAAGAAAATCTCTCCATGTCAAACTAGTTAATGTTAGTTAATTACAACTGTAGTATGTCTTCTGCTTTGTAAAGTAGTATATGCAGAGGTTCTGAGAATTAATGCTTCAAAAAAAAAAGAATTAATGCTTCAGAGATCATTAAAATCATTGACAATGCCATGTTCTCTGATGATTATGCAGTCTACTTTTTAAAAAAGGAAACGGGTTTTTGTACTTTGCTTATTGTTGACACTATTACAGATGTCCCCATCCTGTCCCCTTTGCCTGCCCCCTCCAACAGTTCCCATTCCCCCCTTCCCTCTGGCCATAACTACACTGTTATCTGTGTCTAGGTGTTAAACATATATGTACTCTGGCTAATCCCTTCATCTTCTTTTATACAATTTCCCCTCCCCCTCCCATCACACAGCTGTTAGTCTGGTTCATGTTTCCATGCCTCCATTTCTATTTTGTTCATCAGTATATTTTGTTCATTAGATTCAACAAACAAGTGAGATCAAATGACATTTGACTTTCTCTGACTGGCCTATTTCATTTAGCGAAATAATCTCCAGGTCTGTCCATGCTGTTGCAAAGGTAAAATTTTCTTCCTTGTTATAGCCATGTAGTATTCCATTGCATTAAAGTACTACAGCTTGTTTATCCACTCACTTACTGATAGGCACTTGCGTTGTTTCTAGATCTTGGCTACTGTACATAAGGCTGCTGTGAAGTAGATGTGCATATATTCCTTCTAATTGGTGTTTTGAGATTCTTAGGATATATTCCCAGAAGTGGGATTGCTGGGTTAAAAAGCAATTTGATTTTTAATTTTTGGAGGAAACTCCATACTGTCTTCCACAGTGGCTGCACCAGTCTTCATTTCCACAAACAGTGCACTAAGGTTCCCTTTTCTCTACTTTCTCTCCATCACCTGTTGTTTGTTGATTTATTGATGATAGCCATTGTGACAGTAGTGAGGTGATATCTCATTGTGGTTTTAATATGTATCTCTCTAATGGGTAATGGCATTGAGCATTTTTTCTTTGTTTATTGGTGATCTGTATGTCCTCTTTGGAGATGTGTCTACTTAGGTCCCTTGCACATTTTATAATTGAATTGTTCGTCTTCATGATGTTGAGTTATACAAGTTCTTTGTATATTTTGGAAATTAACCCCTCATTAGATGTATGGTTAATGGATACATTTTCCCATAGGGTGGGCTCCCTTTTCATTTTATTGATGGTTTCTTTTGCTGAGCAGATGCTTTTTAGTTTGATGTAGTCCAGTTTATTTAGTTTTTCCTTTGTTTTCCTTGCCCTGGGAGACATACTGGCAAACATACTGCTACAAGAACTGCCCAAGATTTGCTATGTTTTTTTCTAGGATTTTTATGGTTTCATAACTTACATTTAAGTCTTTTGTCCTTTTTTACTTTATTCTTGTATGTGGTGTAAGTTGGTGGTCTAGTTTCATTTTTTTTATTTACCTGTCCAATTTTCCCAACACCATTTATTGAAAAGACTATCTTTACTCCATTATATGTTCTTTCATCCATTGTCAAATATTAATTGACAATATACGCATGAGTTGATTTCTGGGCTCTCTGCTCTGTTTCATTGATCTCTGTGTCTGTTCTTATGCTGGTACCTGGCTTCTTTGATTACAATGGCCTTGTAATATAGTTTAATACCAGGTATTGTGATCCCTCCAACTTCATTCTCCTTTCTCAATATTGCTGAAGCTATTCAGGGTCTTTTTTGGTTCCACATCAATTTTTGGAATATTTATTCTAGACATGTGAAATATACCATTGGTATTTTATTAGGAATTGTATCAAATCTAGAGGTTGATTTGGGAGTATGGACATTTTAGATGTTAATTCTTCTAATCCATGAACGCATTTATATCTTTCTCAATTTCTCTCTTCAATGTCCTATACTTTTCCAAAAACAGGTCTTTTACATACTTGGTTAAATTTATTCCTAGGTATCTTATTTTTGTTGTTGTTGTTGTTGCAGTACTAAATAGGATTGTTTTCCTATTTTCTCTTTTTATTTAATTGTATTATAATGATTATGCTATTACAGTTGTCCCAATATTTCCCTCTTTGTCCCCTTTACCCAGCATCCCCCACTCTCTCAGGCGAACCCCACACCATTGTTCATGTCCATGGGTCATGCATAGGTTCTTTGGCTACTCCATTTCCTCTACTGAACTTTACATTCCCATGGCTATTCTGTAACTAACTACCTATTTGTACTTCTTAATCCCCTGACCTCTTAGTTTCTCCTTCTGATAGTTCATTATTGCTGTATAAAAATGACACTGATTTCTAAGTATTAATTTTGTATCCTGCCACTTTGCCAAATTCATTTATTAGATCTAAAAGCTTTCTGGTGGAGTTTTTAGGGTTTCTTATGTACAATATCATGTCATCTGCAAATAATGACAGTTTTACTTCCTGCTTTCAAATTCAAAAGCCTTTTTTATTTTATCTGATTGCAGTGGCTAGGAATTCCAGTACAATGCTTAATAAGAACTGTAAATCTCTGTCTTTTTTCTGATAATAAGGGAATACTATTAATTTTTGCCCATTTAATATGATGTTGTCTGTAGGATTGTCATATATGGCCATTACTTTGTTGAGATATGTTCCAAGTATCCCCACTTTGCTGAGAGTTTTTATCATAAATGGGTGCTAAATTTTATCAAATGCTTTTTTTATCTATTGATATGGTCATGTGATTTTTATTCTTAATTTTGTTTATGTGGTGTATCAAATTTATTGATTTGTGGATGCTGCACTACCAACTTTGCATCTTAGAAATAAATCCCACTTGATTGTGGTATATGATTTTTTAATGTATTCCTGAATCAGTTTGCCACTATTTTCTTGAGGATTTTAGCATTTATGTTCATCAGGCATATTGGGCTATAATTTTCTTAATTTATAATATCTTTATCTGGTTTTGGAATTAGGATAATGCTGAACTCATAGAGTAAGCTTGGGAGTTTTCCTTTCTCTTAAAATTTTTGGAATAGTCTGAGAAAGATAGGTGTTAGTTCTTTGAATGTTTTGTAAATTTACTTTTGAAGGTCCATAACCTTTGCTTGTTGGAAATTTTTTTGATTACTGCTTCAATTTAATTAGTTGTAATTGGTCTATCTAGATATTTTTTATTCTTTTTGATTTATTTTTGGATGATTGCATGTGTCCGGGAATTTATCTATTTCTTCCAGGTAGTCCAATTTGTTGCCATATAGTAGTTTATAAAACTTTCTAAAAATCCTAGGTATTTCTTTGGAGTCAGTTGTTACTTCTCTTTTATTTCTGATTTTATTTAATTGTGGGTCATCATTCTTTTTCTTGATGTGTCTGGTTGACTGTTTACCAATCTTGTTTCTCTTTAAACTAACTAGTTCTTGGCAAGTTCATTAATCTTTTGTACTTTTTTGTTTGTTTTTTTAAGACTCTGTTCTGTTTATTTCTGCTCTAATCTTTGTTATTTCATTCCTTCCACTCACCTTGGGCTTTGATTATTTGTTTCCAGTTTCATTAAGTGTAAAGCTACATTATCTATTTGAGACTTTTCTTGGGGTAGGCCTATAATACTATGAATTTCCCTCTTAGGACTGTTTTCTTGTGTCTCATAGGTTTTGGGATGTTGTGTTCTCATTTTAATTAGTTTCAATGTAAGTTTTAAATATTTCCTTTGTCTCATTCTTAATCCATTCATCATTCAGTAACATATCATTTAGTCTTCATGAATTTGTGTATTTTTCAGTTTTTTTCTTGTGGTTGATTTCTTATTTCGTACTATTGTGGTCAGAGGAGATGCTTGATATGATTTTTAAGTTTATCTATACTTGTTTTGTGTCTTAAATTGTGGTCTAGTCTAGAAAACGTTCCATGTGTCCTTGAAAACAATGTATCTTTTGCTGCTTTGGGGTGACATGCTCTAAAGATATCAATTAAATCCACCTGATCTAGTGTGTCATTTAAGACCACCCTTTCCTTGTTGATTTTCAGTCTGGAAGATCTATCCATTCATGCCAATGGGGTGTTAATATCTCCTTCTACAACTATAGTACTGTCAATCTCTCTTTTTTATGTTCATCAAGATATGCTCTACATATTTAGGTGTTCCTATGTTGGGTGCATAAATGTTTACCAGAGTTATATATTTTATTGGATTGCTCCTTTTATCATTATGTAGTGTCATTCTCTATCTCCTACTTAGGCCTTTGTTCTAAGACTATTTTGTCAGATATAAGTATTGCAGCCCCAGATTTTCTTTTATATCCATTTGCATAAAATATTTTTTCCATCTCTTTCCTTTTATTCTGTGTGTATCTTTTGTTCTTTTGAGGGTATCCTATAGAGCGCATATATATGAATCTCACTTTCTTATTCATTCAGCTACCCCATGTCTTTTGATTGAAGCATTTAAGCCATTTGCATTTAAAGTGATTATTGATAGAGACATATGTATTGCCATTTTATTTTTTAACTATTTTCCTGTTTTTTTTTTTCTTTTTTCTTTTTTTCTTTTTTCTACTCCTTATAGCAGGCCCTTTAACATTTTTGCATAACACAAGTTCGGTGGTAACAAACTTCTTCAGCCTTTTCTTGTCTGGAAAGCTCTTTATTTCTCCTTAAATTTTAAGTGATAGCTTTACTGGGTAATGTAGTCTTGGTTGTAGGTATTTGCTTTTCATAACCTTGAATATTTTATGCCAATCTCTTCTGGTTTGAAATTTTTCTGTACACAAATCAAGTGACAGTCTAATTGGAGTTCCCTTTTAGGTAACTTCATGCTTTTCTCTTATGTCTTTTAAGATTCTCTCCTTGTCTTTAAGCTTTACCATTTTAATTATGATGTGTCTTGGTGTACGCCTTTTTGGTTCCACATTGTTTGGGACTCTCTGTGCTTCCTGGACTTGTGCATCTTTTTCTTTCACCAGACTAAGAAAGTTTTCTCATTATATCTTCAAATAACTTCTTTATTCCTTGCTCACTCTCTTCCCCTTCTGGTATTTCCATGATATGGTTGTTCTTATGCTTCCTGTAGCCCCAAAGGAGGTTTATTAAGCTCTCCTCAATATTTTATTTTATTTTTTTCTGCTCAGCCTGAGTGTTTTTATCTACCATGTTTTCCAAATTGCTGATTTGATCCTCTACTTTATCTAACCTACTGTTTATGCCTTCCAGTGTATTATTTATTTTAGCTATTGTATTCTTCATTTCTGACTGATTCTTTTAATGGTTTCTTTGTCTTTTTTTTTCATGCTGTTGAGTATCCTTATACTCGTTATTCTAGATTCCATATCTGATAAGTTGCTTGCCTCTATTTCATTTAGTTCTTCTTCTGGAATATTATCTTGTTCTTTCATTTAGGTCTTGTTTATTTTTCTTCCCATTTTGGCTGCTTCTTTTTATTTGTTTCTATATATTAGATAGATCTGCAAAGACTCTGGTGCAGCAGACCTATATTTAATGCTGCCTGTGACTGGCTCTGGGCAACCTGTTTGCTGCTATAAGTTCCACAGTTTATAGCTCCCTCTGCTGGCCCTGAGTATATGCAGAAAGCACAGATTGCATACTAAGGCTGGATTTTATCCTCACTGAGCTAGGGCAGGGTCAGCTAAAGTCTTAGAGTCCCAGAGATCCACTTTTGCTGTTAGACTTAATCATTGAGATAGCCTCCAGCTGTACTTAGTAGCCTGGTTTAAGCTCCACAGGGTGGGGTGAGAGGTATTCCTGCAGGTGGGGCAATTGCTTCTCCACAATCTGATGCCTTTGGAAGTAAGTGCTCTGTCTGAGAAAGACGGCTTCCACAGTATGGGGAATGACTCAACACAAGGATTCTGGTGGCTGTCCTTCAGTTCTCTACCCAGAGCCACCAACCTCAGGCTCTTCTCACATGATTCTAGTACACCCTGGCCTCCTTCTGCCTAAGTCCAGAGTAAATGGCTGCAAGCAAAATTTCGAGTATTGTCCCTGCATCTCATGCCATCGCTCCCTGGTGGACAGACACCCCATTGCTCTTCACAGCCAGATGTTAGTTGGGTTCCTTTCCCACCAGCTAGTGTTCAGTTGGCTATTTAGGTTGATTTCTCTATAATTTAGTTGTAATTTCTGTTTGGTCCTGGGAGGAGATTGTGTAGCTTCTGCTTACTCCTCTGTCATCTTGGGTCAAAAGTTAACTTTTTAAGATATGAAATTTGTTCAAGTTATCCTATAAATTTAATGTAATCCCAATAAAATTTCTATAGATGTTTAATGAAACTTTATAAGCCAATTCTAAAATTCATATGGCAAATGGCAAGAATAAAGAATAAAATATTTGTTTATTTATTTTTTTCTATTTGGAAGAATAAATTGAATTCCCTCCAAATAGATAAAAATTAAGACCTGAAAAATTAAGAAGTATGCTATTTTTTTTGATAGATAGGCAGACTGGTAGAATTTTCAAAGATCCTAGAATTTTTCACATACGAAATCTAGAGATATAATGGATATCGAACAGGAGAAAGCAGCAACTATTCAGCAAATGGTTCTGGATCAATACGTTACCTGTACTATAGAGCACATAGAGAAAAGAGATTTTATTTGTAAAATAAAAAGCACAATTTTAAACTTTTAGAGTAAACTAAGGGAATACCTTCTAAACTGATAATATAGAAGGATTTTAAAATAAAACTCAGAAATCAGAGCAATAAAGGAATGGTTGAAATATTTGACTACATTTAGAAAACAATAATAACAAAAAGGAAAGTGATATTAAGGCACCATACACATAGATATAGCTTGGGAGAAAATATTTCCACATCATGTAATCAATAAAGAAACAATATTAAGAATATCTAAAGCACTTCTATAAATCTAAAACAAAAGACGAACTACCTAATTTTTAAAAATGGCAAAGGGTTTGAAGGGTACTTCACAAATAATGTTGACTTGTCATAGAGAGATGCAAAGTTAAAAGTATAATATTACATTCATCATCTTGGAAAAGAACACAGATCAGATGGAGAAGGTATGAAAAACACAGATTTATATACTCAGAGAGTAGACATGTAAGTGGACAGAACCATAGTAATAAGGAATTTGGAAATCTGCAGTATGATCAGTGTAGGCAATTCAACCTAAAAATTTCATTCCTAGAATAATCAGGGCAGCATTTCTACAAGGAAACATAAACAAGACCACTCATTACAACATTGTATGCAAAAGTGCAAAATTAGAAACAACTATCCCTCAAGAGAAAAGTGGATAAGTAAATTGTGACAAATGCATGTGATTAAATATTATAAAACAATTAAACTGAACAAATTAGAACTGTGCATATCCACATGGATAAATTTCACAAATACCAAGTTGAATTCAAAAATAAACTTAATTTATAAAATATATACTTAGTTCATAAAGTAAACTTAATTTATACATTTAATAGATAAATTATATCACACCCTTAATGTGAGATACAACTTATCTAAATTTGAGAACATGCAAACCAATCACATGCATTATTATGGTACATAAATATATGGTAAAGGTGGAAATGTCAGGTGGGAATGGCACACACCAAAGTCAAGATGAGGGATGGGTCAGAGGAAGGAAAGAAGGCAGCCCTGGATTGCAAAGAGATGCATATGGTGTTTCTAACTATATTTGTAATGTTTTATCTCTGAAAAAGAAGTTCAGGGTAAAATATGATAAACATTAAAATTTTACAAAGCTTAGTATCAAGATATTAGCATTTATCAAATTATTATTTATACTTTTGGAATTTTGAAGTTTTCTATAGTAAAAGTAGAAAAGAAATCAAATGAACTTTGAGACTTTGGGTAAGGAGAAAACCAGCAATAAAGATATATGAAGAATTTTAAAATACCAAGAGAGAAAGTTACAATGTTTAAAAGATGAACACCTCCCAACCCAACCCACACCAAAAAATAAAGTTTGAAAGAATGACAAATTTTAAAATTTTTATATGGTCTTGCTTTGATCTCTAGTTCTAACATTAATTTCTTAGTTTCATTATATTCTACTTTCAGAACAACATCAAAACTCTAGCATCTTTACTAGATTCTAGAGTTCCATACATTTAAAATATGTGCAAAATCTGGCTTTATAAACATCAAATTGGCCATGCCTCAAAAACAGCAATGTGGTAACAGCATGCCTCTTTATAGCTTACAAGGATTAATGAGATGTTTTAAAATTTCCAAATGTAGATAAAAAATATATAATATATTTGAGGTAAGTAAAAAGTACTCTTCTTTGAAAAACATTGACTCAAACAATTTGGGGGACTATTTCCGTCTCTGACTTATGAAAATATACTGAACAAACTGGGTTGGAAGACAAGCATCTAAGTGATAGGAAAAATGAGCTCTGGCACATTGAACTGGATGAAGGGAGTGCATATTTATGCACCTGCCATGAGTCATTTGTGTGAGACTATTCTGTGAATGCCATTTGGGATCGCCTTTAATGCTGAAGTTTTCCCAATTTAAAACTTTACACACACACACGCATGCGCACATGAACCCTTCTATGACTTAAAAGGGGAAAACTATCCATTTTGATTATCTAAGCAGAGTACGTATGATGTTGCTAAAAGTGACATTTCTTGGAGAGTCAATGAACAGAGTGAATGAGGCTGAAGCCAAATTTAATAAGAAGTAAATTAAGTTAAAAGAATACAATGAGTAGTAGGAAAGAGTTGTGATGTCTTGTCTCCAAAGATGGATTAAATTTAAGAGAAAGAGGACAGGCAATAGCAATGATGCCAAAATCAGAAAGCTAACAAGACAAGAGGCAGGTGACAGGCGCAATTAGCTGCCTGTCAGAGTTTGAGGAATACTCAGTGTTTAATCCCAAAGCCCTTCTGAGTTCTGTTCTCAAAAAGGACATCGAAGGAATCAAGATTCATAGGCAATAAACACCCTAAAGTACAGAAACATTTGTGTTATCAACCCTTAACTGCTTATTTTTTTATGTAAAAGACCAGACGAAATTATCAATGCAGTATGATTTGCCCCATGTCCCCCAAAATAACACTTGAATTGTGCAGTGAAAGTGCTGGAGTGTGGGAATAACAGGGAGAAAACCAGAAATACTTTCTAAGTCCCCTTTTAGATTTATGCCTCTACACCTACTGTGAAATAAATATAAAGCAATATAAACACTTTGCAGTGGCATTATGGAGCTTAGTTTATAAGTACATAGAAGGCTTGGAATTAATTCTCATCAAAAGGTTAACATTATTTATTCATTTAGCAAACACTTTTTATAACATTTACAATGTGCCAGGTTCCAGTGTAAATGCTTTAAAACTATTAGCTTGCCTAATTCTTATTACCACCCTTTTAGGTAGATATAATTCTCACCTGAAAGAGGGGAGACTGAGGCAAAATAGACTAAAGTAACTTGTCCAAAGACACACAGATGAACAAGCAGTCTTATCCACATTCATAATTCTAACCTCTCTCCTCCCCTCCCCACCCCTTCCCTTCTTTCCCCTCCCCTCCCCTTTCCTCCCTGTCTCTCTGTCTCTCTGTCTCTCCCTCTGATTCGCTGTCTCTCTCTCTCAAAGGGCTTTGGGAAGAAATGAAATGGGAAATGGGTAGAGAGGTACTAGACAGAAGAAAAACAAATGATAGATATCATGGAGAACAAAAAAATAAGATTCCCTCTGTCTTCTGGAATTTTTGCAAGAGTTTTACCTTTATTATTGCAAGAGTTGTGCAAGAGTTTTACCTGCGGTCCAGAATAATAAATCAAGGAAACAAGATATCCAAGTGTCATCTCTAAAATTTTTTGAATGTAAGACTAAAACATGCTTTAAAGAAGGGAAAAAAGAAGCAAAGCTTCACTTCTTCTGTCATGGTGAATGATATCAAACACTCATAATAATGAATAGAAAGTGGTGTGGATAGAGGGCTTCATCACATTTCATTCTCAAGCACTGAATTGATGTTATTCATTAATTTTATTTAATAACATTACTATAATCCTAATTCAAAAATACTTGAAAGTTCTGGTGTATGGAGTAAAAAGCACTAAATATTCCAGAAATTTCTCACACTGTGAGAAAACCAAACTACCCATAATATTCAGGATCTTTCATAGCAGTAACAGGAAATACGAATGTCACAAAAACTAGTATTAATCACACACTCAATGAATTAATTTCTACTGGGGGTTTTGAGGTTACTGAAGAAGTTAATAAATGCAGTTCTTGCTGAAAGGAAAAAAAAAACTTACAGTACAGCATGTCAGAATTCTTGCATGAATAAAATAGGGAGTAATTCAAGAGTGAGTAAGTTGTAGTTTGGTGTACACAGTATCTATAAAGCCTGCAGGAATTGGATACATCTAGAATGAATGGAATTGTTTCTTGGAAGACATAACCTAGGCATTAGAGAAAGTATTGAATGTGAGTTAGAAAGAAGGAAAGGCCAGATTGAAAGAGTGAATGTGAAGGGATAATGATTCGGAGTGTAGGCTCTGGAATTTCACTTTCTGTGTTTCAACACTCTGTACACTAACTTGAGCGAGTAATTTTATTTCTGTTTCTCATCTTTTTCATAGCCATAGTAATAGTACTGGTTACAAAAGATTTTTATAAGATTTATGAGAGGTCAATTTAACATTGAGAGCCAAGAACAATGACTGGCATGGGGGTATTAGTAAATGTTAGCTGTTAATATTATTGTTTACAGAGGAATAAATATAAAAGAAAGAAAATTATAAGATTGATTTACAAGTTGTGAAAACTCAATTCATGGTCAGTAATTTCATGAATAACAGGAAATTCATGATCATACAATGGAAACTGTAAAGAACTAGAAGAAATACAGTAATTTAAGCAAAGATCAAACTGAAAAAAAATCAATCTAACAACCTAATGCCCATTTGTGCACTTTTCTTTTACTCACTCAAGCTCTTCTCCTTTCACATGAGATGAGAATCTCTGTTAAGAGGTATACAGGAGGGAGGTAAGGGGGAGGAAAAATAATAGGACTAAATAGCTAGTAAATTGAGCAGTGCTGAAATAGAATATCCAAACAACTGCCAAATGCACAAGAAGTGCTTTTTATTAGCCAGATGCTAACAGGCCGGAATAAACACAGAAGAGTGTACCCAGCACAAGGCACTGCTTTGCTTTGACAGGTCTGATTTATGAAACAGATGATTTGTTATTTATTGATCAGAGACTGATTCTACTCACAGAGTTAAGAAGAAGCTTGATAAAAGGCAATCATGCATCTCATTTGGTTATGAGCAGAAATAGTGTCTATTGGCTTGCTGTGTCAACTGACTTTGATGCTACAACATCCAGATGTTCAACATGTGCAAACTTCAGACACAAAACAAAACAGAACAAATTAAAATGATCTCTCTGCCACAAAAGAGAGAAAAACATTCAAAACACGTCCCATGGAAAAAAGAACTCATCAGAAACACATAATATAGTCTGAAATGTATTTCTTAATAAAAAGAAAAGACAGATTCAGAGAATTATTTTTTTATTCTTTCATTTATTTGATAATTATTTATTGAGGGCTTTGCATTTTTAAGGCATTGTTTGAAGGACTATTTTGACACTTAAATATTCCATATGCAAATGCAGAGTTCCAGAAAATTACTAATTCAACTAAAACTTCACCAACAAGCTCAAAGAAAGCCCGATACTTTTTCATCTTCTACAATATCAAAGCTCCTATTACATTAATTATTTTTTACTCTTGGTATCATGATACAGTTGCCATTTATTCTTTCTTAGTCAGGAAATTCCTTCAGCTTTGTTGCTCTCCCTGATCAGTCCAGCAGAAAGCTTCCCATGGCTGGGTTTTGAGATAAGACATGACTCCTCGTTTTGGAAGCATGGAAGCTTTTCTATGCTACTTAGTGTATTCTCAATGTGACGCTGAAGTTTGCACAACAGCACTTGTGCCACATGATGATTTTGTACTTTTCCAGAAATTTTTAACGATAGAAAACACTAAGCCCTACTTTCTCACTCGAGGATTTACGGTTTTTTACCCCTTCCCTAATTATGCTCTAAAAGCAGAAACGAAAAGCTTATCATCTGCACTTAGGTGTTAAATTGTTTCTTTTTTCAACAATATTTTTTTCCTGAGAATGACCTCATTCAAGATGCAGTGGTAAATATATTTGAAGTTAATTTAGCATCTCGATTCATTTGGACTTGTATTAGAAACAGATTTTCCTTTTCTTCTTCCAGTTGTCTGAGACATCAATGGCATTAAGTTATCACCCTTGGCCTTTCAGCTTAATAAAACTTGTTAAACAAACACCACATCTTGGAAAATACAGTCATTATCACCATAAGAGCACTAAGTTGTAAAGTTGATAGCAAGGATCTTATGCAGTTATAATGAGCTGCCACATTTGCAGTACTGTCACAAAGAGGGTTGTCATCAAAAGCAAAATTTTCTGGAAACGGAAATTCACCAGCTTGTTTGTCTTGATTATAAAATACAGTGGAGCATGGTGCAAAGTGCTCAGGCTATAGAATTAGAAAAACTTTGATCTGATTCTCAGTTCTGCCTCTTAAAGTAACATAGATGCCCTCTCTGAATCTTTTCCCTTTATCTGTCAAGTTGGCATTGTGATCTCTGTCCCTAAGGTTTGTGGGATTGACGTTGGGTTTAGACTCTGTATTCTAATAACAAGATAATCTCATAACATGGTTAGCACCATGCCACTCTCTTGTAAGAATTTTTTTTGAATCTTTATTTCTTCATTCTGTCCTTATCAGTTTATGAAGATTAAATTTGGTGCTTCAAAGAAAAGTTAAAGCAATGGAAATACTTGGTCTCATTTTAAACAGCATCAGTTTTTCTGGAGGAAAATACTGCCCTATGCGAGTACACCATTTGGAAACAAATACACTCAAATTTCAGAGTTTGGTCATTGAATCTCTGGTAGGTAAATAAAATATATCCAATTTATTTCCAAATTTTCTAAAGTTATATACAATTTATTAGTTATTTTTGTACTTTGAGTGAAATTAGTTTGCTGGTAAATAAAGAACATGGAGGGTTACTCACCTTTGAAATATTTGTTGAGTACCTATTTTTTGTTAGTAAAAGGAAAATAACACTGCCTTTTGAACATTGTGATATATTGCTTTAATTGGATGGCATATCCCAACCTCTTAATTTGAGTATGTTCTTAATAATATTATAGACTGAGCACCAGGAGAAAAATACCCAACATTATGGTTCGTCTCTGCTTGCCCTGTTCCTATGTTATCACTTTTAGTTTTTACAATAACCCTGTAAGATCAATGCTACTGTCCACATTTTACAAATAAAGAAGTGAAGTTCCTGAAGGTTTATGTTTAAGATCATGCAATTAATGGCAAAGCTGAGTGTGAACTCAGGCTAAGGCACTACAGCCGCATCCTTTTCCTCCAGGCCCGAAAACAGCAGGATTTCTACACTGTGAGAGGGAAGGCAGAAAGTATGAATGATACTTTTAGATAATAAGTGCCTGGAATTTCAGGAAATTTAAGTGTAAAATAAATTTTAAAAGACTAAAAATATTTTAAATTAGCCAGTAATGCTAATTCATTGAAATATATCTCTCTGTGCTTCAAATTTCTATTGCACTTTTCTTATAATTTATTATAAAAATAGTCCGTGAACACACAGCCTTTAGAAAAACATATCAGTTTAATAATCAAAAGTTCACTGACTATCTCCTATCTGAACATTCAATAATACAACATTCAAGTTTGGGTTATCTGTAGATGAGAAAAAGGAAAAATATCTTTGTTGTAGAAAATGTGGACTTTTCCTGAGTTGTGAATTATTTTAATCTGGGTGCTCAATGTGTGGGAGTGAGTCACTGGCTAGACAACACGTGCCATTGTTCGCATTTGTTTCTAGTGGCAAACATATGTTCTAGAGAATACTTTTAATTTGGAGTTGTTAAAGTTATTTGGAGTCACTGCTACAGATATCAAAACAGCTGTATGTAGTATAGGGATAATAGAGATTCTAATGAGGATGCAAAATAGTGTGAGATGTAGGCCCTACCATCAGTAAACTTACCATCCAGAAATTTACAAAATAGAAATTTGATAAAATATAAACAAAATGTTAATTACACAGATAGATCTTTCATGTTTTAATGTTCAACGTACTTTCTCACATAACTTATCTTATTTTTCCAATTTAATTATTTTGTTACATGGCTATCTCTCTGACTAGAGTTTATCTCTTTCAGGGTAAATGTCATAGAAGGGTAGATGATACAACGTCATTCATCTTTGATCCTTCAGTTTTCAGCACAGTCTCTAACACCAGATGAATAAATGAAGAACTTGATGGTTCCTAAATGTAATAACCTCTGTATGTATCTTCCTTTACCTGCTGGTTTATAATTTTATTGAAAATAGAGACTATGCTTCAAGTCCATTGTATTTCATTCTGAATTCCAAGTTCTGGAATAATTTACAATATTTATCATGTTTAATAAATAAAATCCATTCATCATAGCCATTGAGAAGGCTCATTAACATTAGTAGCCTAGGACTTCCAGTCAAGATAGAGATGTAGGTAAACACAGCTTGTCTCCTCAGACAACTACAGCAAAAATTACAACGAAATTACAAAACACCTATTGCCCAGAATTGTCAGGAAATTGTGCTGTGTGGAGTCTGACAACCAAGGAATTAAAGAAGTCACATTCATCCATATGGGTAAGAGAGGCAGAGATGCAGAGATGCAGAGTGGGTGGTCCCACACCCACTTGTGGAGGATAAAAATTGGGGGGGATACAAGGGATCCATGCCCCGCACCAGACCACCCAGCCCAGGATTCCAGTGTCAGGAAGACAGGTCCCCATAACTTCTGGCTGTAAAAACCAGTAGGGGTTGGGGTGGTGGAAGAAACTTCAGGATTCTCAGTCTCTTCTTAGAGGGCACACAATGGCCTCAGGACTAAGGTAGACTCACTCCATCTGAGATCCAGTACCAGGGCAGCAGCTGGAAGGGTACTAGTGGTATATGGGAAGTCACTGAAGTGTCTGACATTAGGGCAAGTGTCAGGGGACAGCTTACTCCCCGACAAAACTCCAGAAGCCAGGCAGTGGCCATTGTCTCTTTTCTGAACCCTCCTCAACACAGGGCAGTGACATTATATCTGAGACTCCATCAGCCTGGTTCACATGGGTTGCCCTGCCCTGATGATTACCTAAGGCTCTGCCCCCTCCAGCTTACAAGTATGTTTTTCTATAATAGGCCATGCTACTGAGACAGGGAATCAAAGCAGCTCTACCTAATGCATGGAAAGACAGGGATGCTCCAAAATAAGGAGAAAAAGGAATATGGTCCAAATGAAAGAATGGAATAAAACTCCAGAAAAAGAACTAAATGAAATGGAGATGAGCCATCTATCAGATGCAGAGTTCAAGACACTGGTTATCAGGATGCTCAAGGAACTCATTGGGTACTTCAGTAGTGTAAAAAAGACCCAGACAGAAATGAAAGTTACACTAGTGAAATAAAGAAAATTTTACAGGAAATCAACAGTGGAGTGGATGAAGCCAAGAATCAAATCAATGATTTGGAACATAAGGACGGGGAAAAAAAATCAATCAAAACAACAAGGAGAACAAAGAATCCAACAAAACAAGAATAGTATAAGCAGCCTCTGGGACAACATAAAACGTATAATATCTAAATCATAGGGGTTCCAGAAAAAGAAGAGAAATAACAATAAATTGAAAGCTTATTTGAAAATATAATGAAAGAAAATTCCCCTAATTTGATGAAGGAAATAGACATTCAAGTCCAGGAAATACAGAAAGTCCCAAACGAGATGGATGCAAAGAGGACCATACCAAGACACAAATTATTAAAATGCCAAAGGTTAAAGATAAAGAGAGACTCTTAAAAGCAGCAACAGAAAAGCAGATAGTTACCTACAAAGGAGTTCCCATGACACTGTCAGCTGAGTTCTCAAAAGAAACTTTGCAGCCTAGAAGGGACTGGCAAGAAGTATTTCAAGTCATGAAAAGCAAGGACCTACAACCTAGATTACTTTATCCAGCAAAGCTATCATTTATTATCAAAGGACAGATAAAAGTGCTTACTAGATAAAATAAAGCTAAAGGAGTTCATTCTTCTCCAAGTCATTATTATATGAAATGTTAAACTGTCTTATTTAAGAAAAAGATCAAACTATGAACGTTAAAATGGCAATAAATTTAAAACTATCAATAATTGAATCTAAAACAACAAACTAAGCAAACAAGTAGAACAGAAACAGAACCATAAATACAAAGATCATTTGGAGGGTTGTCAGTAGAAGAGGGAAAGAGGAGAATGGGGAAAAAGATGCAGGGATTAAGAAGAACAAATTGGTCAGTTCAAAATAGACAGGGGGATGTCAAGAATAATACAGGAAAAGGAGAAGCCAAAGAACTTATATGCATGATTCACAGACATGAACTAAGGGGCAGGGGATTACTGGAGGGAATGATGGGTAACAGATGTAGAGAGACAAAGGGGGAAAATTGGGACAACTGTAATAGCATTATCAGTAAAATATATTTTTAAAAAAGATTGCTTGCCTATTAAGAATACATAATTCCCATTCTTGCTTCCCTGTGTGACTTGGAATTAATCATCTGATATCTATCTCCACATTTTAGTTTACTTTTCCCTGAAGAGTTAAGGAGTGCAAAGCTGAGAATTGCCTAAATTAATATTAAGCTTTAAACTTTTTATAATTAAATAGTGTTTTTAGCCACAATCTGGACATTATTTGTATATTCCCAGCATCTAAAAGACCCAGAATTTGTACCTAGGGAAAAATCCAAATTAAAAAGACAAGTTTAGTTTTAGCTCAAGTCTTGAACAATAGACAATAAATGAGTATAAAGAAGTCAAAAAAACCCAGAATGTTGCATTTGCCATGCCACGATATTATACTCCCAAAGAAAATGTCACAGAATAAAGCACCATATTTATACACCTGAGAATAATATTACCATACAAAAATGGATCCATATTTAAAGTATCTGTAAATTTGATCAAAGGTAAAATTTGAAAATAACTTTTCATTAAGGGAAAGGACTGATTCTGCCTCCAGGTAAAATATTCATTTTTTAAAGAACACATTAGCTGATACTGAAAGAATAAAGAACATTTTTCTGGTGGCATAAATTGACATCTCTAGTAACTAATCTATAGATGATTGGTGGAAAATCTTTTAAATTCTCAGGCTATTATTAACTATTACCTTAAGTGAGAATCAAACTAATCTAAAACATACATTGGATGTCAAATTAAACCAAAACAATGTCATCGCAAATTCAAAACATGGCCAGAAAAGCTATGGCTTAAAAAGCACAATAAACTGTCACACAGGGCATTCTATACATAAAGCAGATCACCAAATCTAAAGAAATAATACAAACTACAGAGGCAGCTCTCTGACAGGTTTCTCCCATTTTAATGAAACAAGTTTCAGTGGAAAACTTAAAAGATTAAAAACTCACAACAAAATAACTCCCATACATTTTTCTTGAGGCTGTCTCCACAGCCCCAAACGAAGTAGAGGTTTGGCAGTTCTCCCATAATGGAATCAGTGGAGACAGTCAAGCTGCAAGGGACACCAAAGAATCTGCACTCTCTAGATTATCTGTCTAGCTTGAGCAAATAAGCCATATATTGGCTAGGTTTCCAGTTCACATTGTACTGGGTAGACACATGCAAATCCCACCTATATTTAGCTCTAGATTAATAATCAATTTCCAGAAAAATGGTCTGCTTCTGCAATGATCTAGCAATAAATCCTATCTTATTATATTAGAATTATGCTATTTTTCATGGTTTAAAAAAATCTATGAAGGATATTAAAACAGTTCTTTGATACCAAAATTATTCCATTTATTACACCCAGCTCATTGATTGGTTTATTAGAAACAGTTACACTAAAACAGCTCTAGGATATCCATATAGAGAGATGTTTTTCTATGTGAGGTTGTCAATGGTAAAAAAAAAAAAAAATGTAATTATATATTTATTACCCATTTGCCCAGAAGAAAAACATGGATATTTCAAATCTGAGAATGTTAAAAACATAATTTCAAACTCTATTTAAAATGCTAATTTTGCTTATTTAAAAAGCCAATTATTTTTGCTCATTAACTAATGCTTTAACTATTTCAGAAACTTGAGTCTTCAAAACATAACTCACAGTAAGTTATTACTGATAAAACATTCCAATAATCACATAACTTTTTATTTTTATTGATAAATGTTAAATTTCACAGTGTCCAAGAGAGTTCATTATTTCACCTACGAGTCAAGAAAGAGACACATAAAAAAGAAAATGTCACTGTGATAACCAGTTTGTCAAACCGGCATCGTTAAAGAGAATCACGGGCACACAACTGATCACAGACTGCAAGCAACTGGACGTCTGGCTGCCGATGAACTGAGTCCCAGTCAGTTAATTCTACCCTTCAACAACATTTTTTCAGATTGTTTCATTTGACTCGTTGTATAATTTTTATCCCACGGTGTTCATTACAGATAGATACAGAGGTTAATCAATTGATTAGATGCAAGCTCTGTTAATGAGCAAGAGACTCCAAACAGACTGTTTGTGACCTTTTTTTACTCTGGGTGACTAATTGGGTGGCAGATAACTCATTTAATTAAATTAAAAAGGATTAGGACATATATTTAGTAACGTGGAATGCCAGAAAGAAGAGAGAGCTAAGTATCAATCATGGGCTTAAGCAATGTCATAGTCTCATATGCTCCCTAAACTAAAATTAACTTAGTCTTAAATCATTTATACCATCATCATCATGTGTGATTGACGAAGACTAATTAGGAGAAAGCCATGGAAAATGTTGGAATCTCCCACTCATACCTATTTTGAAAAGGATATTATTTGAGAGTAAATATTGATGCCACTGTGCTGTGTACACATGAGTAACACCAAACATATGTGTATGGCATCCCCAAGGGTATTGATGAAAATTTCCCCAAACTATTTAAGAAAAGAAAGCAAATTGTGCAGCATGAAATGAGGCAGGCTCAAGGATTCTGTGTAATCTTCAGTAAGCCAACCCCGTGTCCCACCTACTAAGGCACATTCCAGTCTGAGTGAGTGAGAACATTGGAGGGAAAAATGTATGTTTCTCACAATTTGTTTTAAAAACCTAACCAATTATTTAGAAAAACTGGTATTTAAACTCATTAGTAACAATTTATTTATTGCACATGTTATAACTAATGTCATTCAATTTGTATGTAGCAATTCCTTGGCTGAAAACTCAGGAAATGAAAGATACTCTGGAAGATACAATCTATATTGCTAAAGTACCCCAGATTGAACGTTATGATCGGGTCACTGAGACTGCGAAGAGAAGACAATTCCTTTGCCCAAGGGATAGAGGGAGTTGGGAATCATTGTTATCATGAAAGAGAAGAGTAGGACCAGAAGAATGAGGGTGGGCTGGGTACAGGGAATTAGAAGCATCATTGGTCAGCATAAAATAGACAGGAAGAGGTTAAGAATGGTACAGGAAACAGAGAAGTCAAAGAACTTATTTGTACAACCCATGGACATGAACTAAGGGGGCATGGAATGCTGGAGGGTTGGGGCATGCAGGGCGGAAGGGGGATAAACGGGAAAAATGGGAAAACTACAATAGCATAACCAATAAAATATACTTAAAAAGGAAGAATGATGTACAAGTCAAAATGAAAAAAAATATTTAAAGTTCTAGGAAAGAAGAAGCCACTAACACATCAACCCATGGAAGAAGTTTCAGCAGAATGAAAATCAATAGAAATGCATTGCTTTATTGACTAGATGGGAAAAAAATACCTACTTTAATCAATCTCTTGACATTAATTCTTAATTCCAACAGTTCTTGTAATTCATAATTGTTTTCTCTCCATCCTTCCATTCACAATTAAGCCCTTGTCCTTTGTACTCATTTTGTTTTTATCTGTTGCAATATTTCTCAAAGTCTGCCTTGACTTACAAAGTTATATTTTGTGCATGTCTTTCTCCACTAAATAGAAACTCAGAGCAAAAATCCTGACTTTGCCTGTGCCAGACATAGGTAGAAGTAAAAATGTTGTCTAGGCTGATTTCATTTCTTCACATTCTTCTTCAAACTTACATGTATCCACTTTTTCTAACTGGATGACAGAGACAACGAAGGGAAAAGCAGAGAAAGCCCATCAGGTGTGCAGCAGCGGCGCAGAGCAGGGCAGGAAGCTGTCTTACCTATTCACCTGGAGAATATGCATAGCACCCTCTGCCTCTGTTCTGATTGCTGAAAAGCAATATAAACATATAAAACATAACCAGGCAGCAATTACTCTTATGAATTTAGGATAGTCAATTTAAGCTTGGGGTAAAAGTCAATTTAATGCTTTATCTGTTAAGGAATTGCAGAACTGAAAATATGGGGACTTAAAATCTGGGCATTGGAAAACATAGGGGAAGAAATGTTCAGCATAAGGAAGACCATTTTCATCAGTGGGGTGAACTGCTTTATGAAGAAAGTGTTCTCCATTATTTCGTTTTCAACAGGAAAGTGGGTAACCATTTACCAGTGTTATTACAAAGATCAACTTAAAATGAGAAAATGGGTATGCTTTAAAGTCCCTTCTTGCACTAATATGCTATTACGATGTGCTATGTTAAAACTGATCATAGTTTATATATTAAAAATTTCATGACAAACTTTGAGAAGTTACCAGGTATAGAGATTTGAGAAAAAACTTTTTACTAGTTGACCATTTATTTACTAATTCATTCAACAACAACATAGATGCTACATAGTTAGCACCCATTTGGCGCCAGGCATTAGTTTACTCCTGGGAATGCAATAGTGCACAAAATCAGCAAAGTTGTTCTCAAGGGGCTCACAGTTAAGAGAGAAAATATACTAGTATTTTATTGATGGTTCCTATGAGAAACAAAGCTTCTTGTGAATGCACGTATTCTTGTGCCAGACACATTAAGGCTGCTTTGCTCCCTGCCTCAACATGCGCTGGCAAGTTGGAAAATACAACAAAAGTAACAAGACACAAATGAAAAGAGAAAACCCAACTAAAGTAAAATACAAAATGATTATTGTATTTTAGAAAAAAACAAATAAAATGAATCAATGAATTTATCCTTTATCATTATTTTTTATCTTACCAACAACTACAGGTCTGTGTAGTCAATGGGATGAATGGACTTGTACATGGTCATATTCATAACCAATTCTGAAGACAATTGTACCTTTGTTTTTTGTTTTTTGAGGCATAGTCTACAGACTTTAAATAATTATATTCAGGCATGTATTTACATACATTTAAAAAATTTCAGCGTTTAATCCACAGTACATAAAAACCAAGAAGGTTTTTAAAAAAAAAACAAAATAACCCAATCTTATACAGAATTCTCCTTTTTAAATTAAAAAAAATAATGTAACCATATACTATTACTTTGGTTTCAAAGTAGGAGAATAATTTGCAAGGAGTATGTCCAAGAAAAGCTTTGAGATCTTTAAGTGCAGTGTATCTCAGGACTGAGGGGCTTCATTGGTCATTTGAGGAGATCTGTAAAGTCAAACTACTTTTATTATAAAACCAAAGTTATTTGCCTTTTTTATTCTCATTCCCTTACAAGTATTCAGTAGAGTTTTTCAGAGGCTACATACATATGCTATTGCAAAAGATTGAATGCAGAGACAGGTATGCAACTCCAGCTATATTCTATTAAGCAAGACATTAGAGAGATTCACAGAACTGTGGAGCAATGACATTCTAGTCACTAATTATTTTAAAAAATATAGATATTATTTCAAAAATATTATTTATATGTATTATCATTATATTTAAACAAATGAGCACTGTTTAATTTATTTTGTAGTATAATAAATGACAGCTACAACCACACATAAACACATGTTCTGTGGAGTCTTCAGTAATATCTGAGACTGACTTGTGTGATCCTGAGATTAAAAAAAAATTAAGAACCATGGATCTAGTGAAATTCCTTGCTATCTGATAGATTCTAGGTACCATACGCCAAGCTATTTGTTTTTTGTTTTTTTCCGTCTAATGAGTGAATCTCATCCCTTCTGAAATCAGTCCTATTCTTTCCAGGTATAGTAATGAAAATTTTCTTATATTGATTCAAAATCTCTTCCTTATAGTTTTCATCCACTGATCTAGCTAGGTCTTATCACTTGAGACGGGGGAAATTTACTGAATTAACATATTGATTCATTACTATTTATAGGATGAAACTTTTTTTTGGACAGGTATATTAAATTTTGGCCCACTGCTATTGGTTGGGCCACACTCCTTTATTTATTCATTTATGCAATTGGAGTTTTGAAATTGTGTGGGTTTCTGCATTATGTTATCTAAAATTAGTTCACTGAATAGGCTCAGATCTAGCACAAGGCACCTATGTCTCAATTACAGTAAGAATGATTACAACCGTTCTTAAAATTTATCTCAATGTCACTAAAAATAATCACACAATTTTATTTAGAAACAAACAGAAAGTTGTTTGAAACCATAGATGGGGGTTTGATTGTGACTGGTCAAAGGCCACGTAGCTGTCAAATGAATATTGGCAGTAGATTAAAAAATGAAACCTCTTGCTATTTTTTCCCTTGTATCTGAACATAAATATTCTATATTGTTTCCTCAGCTAAATGCACAGATTGTAAGAACAAAACACTGTTTTGCAAGGAGGAAAATAATGAGTCACTCAAACTTTAAATAGTTCTTTATTAAAAATATAACAATCTTCTAATTTAAATTTCAGACATTAATTACTTATAAATTAGCTAACTTTTTCTCCACCAGCTAAAAATGTTTTCCAAAAAGGCAAGAGTTTTCTTAAACTATACTGTTCTATTTTTCTGACACTAGATGTCTGCAGATGTTATTTGTGAGCTTAAAAAAATACACAACATTCAGGGCTAAGTATTAGAAAAAGGACATATAACATGACATTACTTTCCTATTTCAGTGTGAGTTCACTGGCAATTCAAAGTGGAAACCCACAGGGTAACCACAGGAGGTAACACCTTCCTGGATCAATATTTGTGCATCAGATGCTCTAAGAATATTTTGTAAGGTTCATAAATAAAGAGCTCTCCGCCTCCCTGCCCCAGAGTCAGAAAATGAAATTAAAAGATATTTGGCTGTCAAGGGATTTGCTTTTTGCTTTTTCTGAAGCAAATATCCAACCTAAGGAAGGCTTTAAATTAGTCAATTAAAGGCCAATATTAGTGAAAACGAATGCCAGAAATATTCCTTATTTGAGGGGCACTTCCTTCCCAGTTAATTGTTCATTTCTTAAAAACCATGTTATCAAACAACATCAAATCCACAAACATTTACTAAGTGTCAAATTTCACACAATTCCATTAAAAATTTACTAAATATTGACTATTCATGCATCAGGATCTAGATTTGAAACCAGGAACAAAATACAAGCCTGACCCTCTAGGATCTTAGAGTCCGGAGAGAAGCCAAGGCAATAGCAAAAAAAAAAAAAAAAAAAAGTCTTCACTAATTTGATAATCTGTTGATATGTCAATGACTGACTGACTGACTGGTATGGATGAAGGGAAGGTCAATGAGGTGAAGCAAGAAGAGAAAGACATTCTAGAGAGAAGCAAGAGCCTAAGAAAAAAATATTGTTGTTGACCTGCATGACCAATGCTCTTGGAAAACGATAAGTTAAACCAGGTCACAATGGGAGAAGGACTGGAAGGTAGGAAAAGGCCAGTTTTAAATAGCTTCATAAAGCATGCTGTGCTGAATAGTCAAGTTCAAGAAGACTTAGGAGCTACAGAAGTTTTGAGCAGAGAGTGATATGATTAGGTAAAGCATCACTAATACATGACATGAAGATTCTTGTACCACTCTCACCTGGGCCCTAGATAAGATGTCAGGCACACCACATCAGTAATGGGGGGGGGCGGTGCGGTGGTAGAGAAGGGGTTGACAGCAAACTGAGCCTTATTTTTTTGCTTATTATACATTCTATAGTGGTACTTTGTAAAGTGTATTTCCAGCTGATATTGTCTTAAATAATAGAATTGCAGTAGTTGCGGATGAGATGGGGATTGACCTTGAAAATCTACTGTACCAAAAAAAGATTTTGTGGTTATTTGGTGGCAAAGTACTTAAAAAAACCTATTGACTCAGGACCTCTTAATGTTTATTCTAGGGATGCAAAGGTAGTTCAATATTAAAAATCTATTAACATAATTCATTATTTCATGGGGCAGAGGGAAAAATATTATCCTAAAGATGTCAAAACCACAGTTTAAAAAATTCATCATCATAAGCTTATATTGGAAAAATCTGGCAGATATTACTTTAAATAAGTAATCAAGATTAATATCATCAGTAATAGGCATATCAACATCATGTACATTGTAATATGATACACTGAAAATGGGATATTAATCTACAACATCAATAAAATCATGAGAAAACAGCAGAAAAATACAAATTGAGGGACGTTCTATAAACCAACCAACTCATTATTTTCATATGTCCGGGTCACAAAAAACAAGGGAAGATGAGGAAATGTTCTAGACTACAGAAGACCAGAGTGACATGGGCAATGAGTGCAGTGTGGAATCTTGGGTTAGACCTTGGCACAGAATAAAGACATCAAAGAACCAGTACAGTGTGAATAAAGAATTAGCTTGGTTAATTACATTATAACAATATTAAACTCTTAGTTTTGAAAAATGTACTATCATTATATGAGATGTCAACATTAGAAGAGGCTGGGTGAAGAATATAAAAGAATTTTGTGTACTAATGACATTATTCTGTAAGTCTAAATTAATTCAAAATAATATTTTTTAAAAACTTCAAATCGTGTACTTAAAACTGACAAATTTAGCAGTATATAAATTACACTCGTACTTCAATAAAGTTATTTTTTTTTAAGATTTTTATTTATTTATCTTTAGAGGGGAAGGGTAGAGAGGGAGAGGGAGAGAAATATCAATGTACGGTTGCCTCTCGTGTGTCCGCTGCCGGGAACTGGCCTGCAACCCAGGCATGTGCCCTGACTGGGAATCGAACCGCGATCCTCTGGTTCGCAGGCCCGCGCTCAATCCACTGAGCTACACCAGCCAGGGATCAATAAAGTTATTTTTTAAAAAAGAAACTTTTAATTTTCTTCGGTATAATGTGATTTTCTTAAAGGTAGTTATCTGTTGGATATACATCCTTAAGTATTTATATATAAAGAACATGATATTTATGGTCTACTTTAAAATGCTTTAGTTAAAATAAGAGCAGAATAGGGAAAACAAAAATTGTGGAAGTTGGGTGATTGACACACTAGTGTTCTTTATAAAGTACTCTTTTCTCTACTTGTGTGAAAGTTTAATATTTTCCATAATATAAATTTTTTAAATAGTCATTGACTTTTTTCAAAATGGTAAGATCTCCAAATTCATGACTTTTATTATAATAATAAGTACTTGTCAAGAATATGCATCTTAGCAAATATTTTGATAAAAACACACCTCCTTCAAGGTAAAGATATTTTAACGAGTCAGAAACTCTTTTTCAAATGAAACTTGTGCTATGGAGAGAGCATTGAGAATGTTTAGAGATATTGCCATTGTTGTATGGTTATGTAAATGAAAATAATATCTATCTCCCATTAAAATTGTCATGTCTGAATGTGTTAAAAAGTTTTTTAACCAGTTTTCAGAAAATCTAAATGAAAGGTTTTGTTGGGTACTATCGAACCATTTGAGGGAAGGACTGCATTGTATCACAGAAGATAGACAATTTCATTTACAATTCAATTTCATTTACAATAATTTCATTTACAATGAAATTATAAAAAATAAATTTCAGAATAATTTTTGAGAGAATAATAAGAATTTCATAAATGTGTGTTCCATTTGGATCTACAGATTTTAACAAGTATTTTATCCAACTATGACAGTCACTTAAACTAAGGATTGAAACACACAGGATTTATAAGTAGGCCTCTAAATCATTGTTTCACAAAGATTTAAACCAAGATTCTTTAAAAAAGCAATTAAGCACATTCAACTACATTAAAAAATAAAAAAACAATGTTTTAGAGTGAGCTAAAATATTTTTGACAAAAATAATAAACAAACTAGTTATTGCACCCTTTTCTAATTGTTTTCATTTTGTGTGTGGTTTATAAAATATGTACCATATTAGCCCAGTGTGCCTGTGTGTAATTTTTAAACATGGATTTCTGTTTCTACAAGAGATAACCTGTTTTTATAGGATGCCTAGAAGACATAGATATTGCGTAACAAATATCTTTTTAATATAGCTCTATTCCTCAGAAAATAAGAAAAGCACTTGAGGTAAAAAATGAGGAGAGAGCACAAAGCAGGGTGGAGGGCTTGTGAGGAGGTGCTGTGCCAGCTCTTTGTAAGCTTTGAGCTTGTGATTTTGTGCTTGTGTTAGAACAGGAATGGAGACACCCACTATGAAAGCCAGACCTGTGAAGGGTAAACAGAAAAATATGACCAACGTCCAGAAAGATGATAAAAAGTCTTGTGTGTCTCAGCCTAGAAACTGTGTATAGGAAGGGGAAAAAATGCAGTCACTGAGAATTTTTAACCACAGACCTACCAAAACACAGGTCTACATTCTAACTCTGCATTGTTGTTTTACTACCTAGTACTCCTGGAATGTCCCAAGACAAAAACTCAGCATAAAAAGTGGTAGTGGTCTAGGCCAGTCACATTCTTGTCACTATGGTAGAAGCAAATACCTTGTTTTGGAGAGACATGTCTTCCACTTCAATTTTACAGGATTCTACAGGAAAAAGAAAAAGAAAAAGAAATACCTCATTGGAGATATGCACAAGTGTCAAAGTCTTAAAATACATGGAAAATATTCAATCATGATAACAAGTCAGCAGATAGGATAAGCAGAAGGTTTAGACCACCAATTTCAGATAATAAAACAATTGGAGAAAGACTGTGAGAAATCATTAAAATCATTAAAAAGAACTTAAAGTCATAATATTCATAAAAAAGGAGTATAAAAACCGGTGAAATACGTAAGGCAAAAAAAATGAATATAGGCCAAAGAATGAAGGAGAACTAGAAACTGGAAATATAGTATTGGAATACAATTTAAACATGAAAATATTACAGATGGGGGAATGCTGAAACATTTTCACTGTACAGTGTTGCATAACTGAAATATTTAGTTACATGGTTTACAAGTAATATAAAGCATAGAGTAGGTTGTTTGTAAGTCAGAATTAATGAGAAACAGATAGTGCATGAATACAGTCAAGTGAAAATGTTCATACAGTTCTCCCAATTTGGAGTATTGGGGTACGTGGACACAGTGATACTACCATGTATTCTGAGTTCTCAAAAGAAATTGTAAATTCCAATTTTTTCTATGAAATCTAAACATTTTACAATATTTATAATGATTTCAAATCCCATTTAAATATTATGTGGTCCTAAAGAAACATAATGTCTAACATGCTGCACTTTGTAGTTGAAGGTTGGTCACAGAAAGGACCTATTGAAAGACTGAGCAAGAATGATCACAAGTCCAAGAGTAATCAACGCTAAGAGAGCCAAGTTTTTCAGGTTGGTTGGTAAACTGCGTTCAGCGTGGTAGAAAGAGCATAGGATAAGAGTTGAGTCTATTCTATTCAATTTTTTTAAAATATATTTTATTGATTATGCTATTACAGTTGTCCCATCTCTCCCCATCATTCCCCTCCACCCTACACACCCTCTCCCACCCACATTCCCCCCTTTAGTTCATGTCCATGTGTCATAAGTTCTTTAGCTTCTACATTTCCCATACTATTCTTGCCCTCCCCCTGTCTATTTTCTACCCACCGTCTATGCTACTTATTCTCTGTACCTTTTCCCCCTCTCTCCTCCTCCCACGCCCCTGTTGCTAACCCTCCATATGATCTCCATTTCTGTGGTTCTGTTCCTGTTCTAGCTGTTTGCTTAGTTTGCTTTTGTTTTAGGTATGGTTCTTAATAGCTGTGAGTTTGCTGTCTTTTCACTGTCATATTTTTATCTTCTTTTTCTTAGATAAGTCCCTTTAACATTTCATATAATAAGGGCTTGGTGATGATGAACTCCTTGAATTTGACCTTATCTGAGAAGCGCTTTATCTGTCCATCCATTCTAAATGACAGCTTTGCTGGATACAGCAATTTTGGATGTAGGTCCCTGCTTTTCAAGATTTCAAATATTTCTTTCCAGCCCCTTCTTGCCTGGAAGGTCTCTTTTGAGAAATCAGCTGACAGTCTGATGGGAACTCCTTTGTAGGTGACTGTCCCCTTATCCCTTGCTACTTCTAGAATTCTCTGCTTCATTTGAATCTTGGCTAATGTAATTACGATGTGCCTTGGTGTGTTCCTCCTTGGGTCCAACTTCTTTGGGACTCTCTGAGCTTCCTGGACTTCCTGGTAGTCTATTTCCTTTGCCAGATTGGGGAAATTCTCCTTGATTATTTGTTGAAATGTTTTCCACTTGTTGCTCTTCTTCTTCCCCTTCTGGGACCCCTATAATTTGGATGTTGGCACGTTTAACGATGCCCCGGAGGTTCCAAAGCCTCTCCTCATTTTTTTGAATTCTTGTTTCTTCCTCGTTTTCTGTTTGGTTGTTAGTTTCTTCCTTCTGGTCCACTCCATTGATCTGAGTCCCAGTTTTCCTTCCATCTCTATCGGTTCCCCATGCATCTTCCTTCATTTCACGTATTGTAGCCTGCATTTTTTCATCTAATTTGTGAGCAAAATCAACCAATTCTGTGAGCATTTTGATGACCAGTGCTTTGAACTGTGCATCTGATAGGTTGGCTATCTCTTCACTGCTTAGAGGAATTGGCTCTGGAGCTTTGATTGGTTCTCCGGTTTGAGCCATTTTTGGTGGTTTTTTTGTTTTGTTTTGGTTTGGTTTTAGTCTGGTCGCGGCTATTACGTAGTGAGGGGTGGAGCCTTAGGTGTTCCTCAGGGTGGGGCAGCCCAGTCGCTGGGTTGTGACGCTATAGGTGGGGGCGGGGTCCAAGAGGGAACAATGGTGCCTGTTCCACTCTCTCCTGGACACCGGTCCTTTCCGTCGCTTCCCCTGGATTATCTGCGCACACTCAACTGCTGTCACGGAGGGAGGAGTGGAGCCTCAGGCGCTCCCCAGTGCGGGGCAGCCCAGTCGCTGGGTTGTGACGCTGTATGTGGGGGCGGGGTCTGAGAGGGAACAAGGGCGCCTGCTCCGCTCTCTCCTGGATTCAGTCCCTTCCGCCACTTCCCCTCTGCCTGGACCGTCTGCGTGCGCGAATGTGGGGCCACCTGGTCAGCCAGCCGCCCTGTGCAGCCTCACTGGGTCTGCACAATTGCCCCCCTGTGCCCGGGGACCGCCAGCCGCCGCCTGTGTACCTGGGAATTGCCAGCCGCTGCTGCTTGCGCTCCCGCACCTCCACCTTCTCCCGCCGCGACTCCACCCCTCCTACCGGTCTGGATGAATGGTTGTTGGACTTCCATACAGTTCAATTTTCTATGAGTTCTGGTTTCTAAATATTTGTTGTCCTTAATTTTGGTTGTGAGAGGAGGCACAGTGTGTCTGCCTACGCCTCTATCTTGGCCGGAAGTCCTATTCTATTCAATTTTTAAATGCACTCTTATGTTTAAATGATATATTGAGAAAAGTTTCAGTGGAATGTTGAAAACTAACACCATATGTCAGTGAATTGAGAAATATTAATCAGGAAAATTGAGTTGGCATGTATCATCTACTTTTGGCTCAGAAAAGAGTTACTGAGTCAAGGTCAGAAGAGGGTTATTTGTTCATCCTATGTATTTTTTCTTTAGGAGGGAAGAGACTGGAACAAGCTCATAGTTGTAAAGGCAAAAACCCAATAGGGAAAGGCAGAGAAAGGAAGTAGCTCATGAAGCAGATCAGATCCAAAGCATTGGCCTTGAGCAGGGGAAGGGCTCTCTGTCCTCTTAGACTAGAGAAAAAGATGGGTGCTCCTCTAAATACTAGTAGGATATAGGAGTAATATTTAAGATAAATTTATTTGGACTGTGATTACCTCAGTTTTCCTGATAAACTAAGAGACAATATCAACAGTTGATGAGGAGATTAGGGATCAACCTTGAAGAGAGTGGTGAAGACTAGACATATTTGCTGCATTGAGTGAGAGCTCTAAAAGACCAAAGAAGAACTGAAGAAAATTGGTACTGATGTAGATAAATCTACAGTGGTATATAAGGGAATTAAAACAAACAAACTATTGCAAGGTTTAAAAAAATTAAACAGAAGAGACTGGTATAAAATAAAAAAGAAAAGAAAAAAGGTAAAAATTACTCATGGCACAACTCATTTTTTTAAATGATGACTGTTTATAAACTTACCCTCTTTTTTGAATTTTAATTTTCTTTTAATATTTATTTTGAAATTATCCAGATATACAAAATCTTTGCAGAAATAGTCTAAAAAATTCATGTTTACCTTTTCAACCAAATTCTCTGTCAAAACTTAATGTAAACATAGTAAATTTATAGAAACCAAGAAATTAATATTGGTACAATATTATTCTTTAAAAAATAAGTTCTGTGAATATATCCTAATATGATATAATAAATATACTATGTCACTTTTATGATATTATTGATAAAAGTGCTTAGTCCAATTTAATCATAAAAAAATCACATAAACTGAAATTAAGGAATATTCCGCAAATTAATTTGCCAGTACTCCTCAAAAGTGTCAAGGACTTGAAAGAAAAGAAAGACTGAAGAACTATTCTAAAATAAAGGAGACTGGAGAAATTATAACTAAATGCAATGTGTGATCCTTTATTGGATCCTGGGCTAGAAAAAGAACATCAAGCAGCTGAGAAAATGTGAATAAGATCTAAGTTTATAAAACCCTTACTCTCTTAACTTAGGAGGTAACCATGAAATAATTTCCTGAGTCTCATTTTATTAAAATATATTTATTAAAATATATAAAATTTATTTTATTAAAAATAATATATAAAATATATCTTATATATTCATAAAATATATAATATATTGTTAAAATAAAATATATTTTATTAAAGTATAATGTTTATAAAATATAAATATGTACATACTATCAAGTGACACAAATAGGACAATAATACACAAGCTATTATCATTTCCAAGACTTTCCACAGAAAAAAATATCTTTACTGCATTCTACTTAATATTTAAATGAAAAACCATTATATGGATACATAATAATCATGTACCCAGTTACCTGTTGATGGTCATTTAAATTGTTCACATTTTTTATACTCAAAAGAAGTTCTCAAAGTCTTTTACGTCATACTCACTTTACTAATGTAAATATATTTGAAAGATAATTTTTCCAGTGGAATTTCCAATGGAATTAAACAATGTGTTCATTTTAACTTTTGATTGGTAATGTCAACTTACTCTCCACAACTATTACTCTAATTTGCTCTCTCATGTACAGTGTTTGAGAAGTTATTTCCATGCCTTGTCAGCAAAATTGGGTAATTTAAAAAGCAAAATTTGTTTTGTCATTGGGAGCTAAGGAAATATCAACTTGTTGCTTTAACTTGTTTCTTTTAAAATGAGGGGGGAAGTGATGATGAATAAGCACAGTCTGTGATCTGCCTGAGATTTCTATTGAAAGATTCCAATAAATAAGAAGTTAAATTAAAGCAAATCCAAGTGTAGAGGAAGTCCAGGGGTCTATAAAAACGCAAACACATCTAACTAAAATATGGTAGGTTGGGAAGACTCACTGGAAGAATTGATGACTAAGTTGAGACCCAAATGATTAATATAATCTACCAAGATAATGTTTGGACAAGTTTACTTTTCAGTCAGAAAATGAAGCTCTTACAAGTCCTATTGGCAAGGGAAAGTATGTTTTTACACAAATTCAAATATTGTTAAAATAGTGGGCATTAGGTATCTTCAATGCCTATGCCAATGATTCTTTCATTTATTATGTTTTCAACAAAATTTTTGACTATTAACCCTGTATTAAGCATTGCGCTGTGGTGACCTAGGATATTATGGTGAGTAAGAATGGTATCATACCTCTCTTCACAGACATTAGAGCTGAAAAGTAAGAAAATTATGTAAGCAATTATAATCATACATCTTGACTTCATAGTTTTTTTATCTTCTAAACAATTTGACCATTTCTTCTACTCCATCCACTCAAACTCATGACCACCTCCTTGGATCCTGAAATCGTTCCTGTCACACATTTTTTAAGAGATTTACCTTTTTTAAAAAAGATTTTATTTATTTATTTTTAGACAGAGGGGAAGGATGGGAGAAAGAGAGGAAGAGAAACATCAATGTGTGGTTGCCTCTCATATATCCCCTACTAGGGACCTGGCCTGCAACCCAGGCATGTGCCCTGACTGGGAATCTAACCAGTGACCCTTTGGTTCGCAGGCCAGTGCTCAGTCTACTGAGCCAAACCAGCCAGGGCTTGTCACGCATTTTAACCATTATTTTTCAATTCATTGACATCCATTCACCTTTCTCATTCTGTCATGCCCATTAACATTCTCTTAACTCTGTGGAAACAGTCTATTGACTGCTTCATTCACTCATAGCTATTGTTTGGTCTTGGCCTCTCCTATTTCTCTTGGACTGCATAGATTATCATCAATATCATTCTATTACTAGCACTCTTAATAACCATGAGTACTTATCCTTAGGCCTAATTATCTAGGGGAAAAAAAAATCCAAATTCATCCTGGACTCTGTCATCTCATCTAGGAAACTGAGTACTACAAGAAGAGTTCATACAACCACGAAGATTTTTGCTCACACGAATTCACAGCTGTTATAACTCTTTATGTCACAACCCACCAGACATAGCATGGTGACACTGTACACTGAAATAAATTAAGAGTTTCTTATCCTTAGAGCTTCTTTGCCATGACTTTCTTCTTATTGAGACACAGCCACTCACAAGGACTGTGGTAGTATTCTCCAAAGAGGAAAAAAATTACCCTTCTATCTTAAAATTAGGCTCTTGAAGCTCATTTCAGAAAAGAATATACAGTTGTGGAAATAAAAAGTCATGATTTGTAAAAGTAGGGATTTTTAGTGAAAGGACAACCCCTAAAACCACATTGCAAATTATAAAGCATAATTCAGTAAGATTAGAAGATTAGGAAGAAAATCAATAAAGAGTTGCACTATACACTCACAAAAGAGCACAATTGAGGCTAGCTCTGCTCAGTGCTAAGGAGGTAGGGTAGGATCCTGTGGCTCTCCCTCTCTCTCTCTGGTGAAGTGCATGACAACAGCTTACTGCACATCACCTCTCCAGTGTTTCACAAGCATCTGTGCCTCAAAACTTTCTCAGCCCATCCCAGTACTCCCACCCACCCCTACTTCTAAAGTTCCCAATACCTGTCAACTTCAAGAATCAGTAAGAGGAACTTTAGATGGCCAGAGTGTGCAGTGCAGGTATGGAAGGGAAAGCTCATACCAACTCTCCTTGATTGTATTATATGGAAACAACTCAAGACTTTCTTCCAAATCCAAAAGAAGAGGGAAATTCAGGCCCTCATTACTCAACCACAGGATCTGGCAGATCCCAAGTACTGAACAAATTCCTATTAAACAAATGCATGTGTGAATGAACATACCAAAACATGGTGAAGTTGTGTAAGTGATACTAGGGCATAGATATCTGGTCAGGAGAAGAATAGGATGAGGAGAGACAAAGGGGCCGTTGCTGGACACATGATGTCAAAGAAAGTAGATTTTATAAAAGGCTTGAAGAGGAGCTGCTCTAGTTCGTAGATTACAGGTTCTACCCTTAGAAAGGGCAATTAGTATAGAAGGAACATGTATAACACCCATGTACAATAATGGATACATTTACAGGACCAATAGTAATGGATGGAGAAAGGGTAATGAAGAAAAGGGATGATATGGCACAGGTAAACATATATTAGACACCTAACATAACCCAGGCATTAAGTTAGGCTCTGATGAATGGTGATATACAAAACAGATGTGGTTTCTGTCATTTTCTGACATACCATCTGTTGAAGAAAAGTGACATTAAACAAATAAATTAAATTTATGCATACTATAAATTGTGAAAGCTTCTGTGAAGTAGGAGACAGTGTGTCATTTGAAAGAATTGTAAAGTGGTTGGGGAAATCTTCTGTAAGGAAAGGACCAATGAACTTGGGTTGAAAAAGGGAAAAGGACCCTGGCTGGTATGGATCAGTGGATTCAGCATTGGCCTGTGAACCAAAGAGTTGGTGGTTCGATCCCCAGTCAGAGCACATGCCAGGATTGTGGGCTAGGTCCCCAGTAGGGGGTGTGCAAGAGGTAACCACACTTTGATGTTTCTCTCTCTCTCTTTCTTGCTCCCTTCCCCTCTCTCTAAAAGCAAGTAAATAAAATCTTTAAAAAAAAAAAAGAAAAAACAAAGGAAAGGAGTTAGCCAAGCAGAGAATCTAGATATCTTCTAATTTCTCTCCATTAAGGTTAAAGAGATGTTTTGGCAAATAGAAAACAAGCTAAAGGAACTTGTACCAAAGTAAATACACTAGGTCCTCAATTATTATTGTTCCATTTTATGTCATTTTGTTATAACCTTGATGAGATGCCATAGGAACTTAACTTTTGTTTATATCAATTAGCCTATGGTAAAATTGGTTTTAAATTATGTTACTTGAAGTTGCACAACCTACCAATGACATTAAGTTAATACTTTACACACACACAGACACATACACACACACGGCAGGGGACACCAAAAAAAGGATTATCTTCTGGAGTGTGGGCCCCACGTAGTACAGGCTTCCCTCACTAGGTGAGTGCTCTAGGAACCCATCTGTATCAGCGTACCCACTGGCGTTGTTGTGGGAGGCTGTGTTTGGCTTCAGTGATCTTTTTTAAAAACTCTTTCAGCTCCTTTGCCCACTTCATGATGAGTGATTTATGAGCACACCAGCCCACACTGTGATGAGTGGTTAGAAATTTTTTACCAAAAATGGCATGACCTCCATGCCCTACCTTTCTTATTCACCAGATCTTGTCCTTAGCAATTGTTTTTTGTTTCCCCACACGAAGGAAGTCCTCAAAGGGAAACATTTTGCTGATGTGGAAGAGGTTAAATAAAAAAACAGCAGAAGCACTAAAAGGCATTGGAATGTTCTGAGCAGTGGAAAAAACATCTCTATAGGTGTATTGCATCAAATGGAGAGTGCTTGGAGGGTGACTGAAGCTCATATATACATATACATATATATGTACTATACATACAAGTATATATACATACATACATGTGAACATAATGCATATTGTATGTGCATATATATTCTCATATATACATATGGATATGGATTTACTAAGAGAACTTACCTTTGTGCAATTGTGAGAGCTCCTCTTAATAGATTTTATTTTTAGAGAGAGGAAGTGAGGGAGAGAGGGAGAGAAACATCAATGTGTGGTTGCCTCTCATGCACCGCCCCCCCACATTGGGGACCTGGCCTGCCACCCAGGCATGTGTTCTAACTGGGAATCAAACCAGCAACTCTTTGGTTCGCAGGCCGACACTCAGTCCGCTGAGACACCAGCCAGGACAATTGTGGTAGCTCTTTGAACAGTCTATGAGAAGCCGCTGTCTTCGCATCTGGTGCAAAGCAGGTAGTTGGAGAGGGAATATAGATGTGGAGTAAGAAGTAGCAAGAACAAATTTCAGCCCACAAAAGTGAGCTAGAACCCAAACCTTTAGATTGGAACCTTTGTTCTCCTCACCTCTTCCAAGACCCCATCTTTAATATCGGTGTCTGGCAGAAGCAGTTGGCCCACTTTTCCACAGAGCTAAGCAGACACCTGGTCCAGGATTCAGAGAAACTGAAGGATGATCAGGTGAGAGCTGGAGACTCTGCAGGCACAGCTGCTGCCCCACAGGGACAAGGTAAGCCAAGAGATTTGTGAGAATATTGTTTGAGCTGCAAACAGTTTTATGCCCTGCAACCAATCTTCCAAATGTAAAATGAATATGGCTGCTGCTTTACATTTCCCCTTCTGAATCCCATACACACCCACAGGGAATTCTGAGAAATATAGTTCCAGGTTTGTTAAATTGACACAGTACTAATCCAATACAGTAATGATCCTTGTTGCTCTTTTTATCTTTTGTCTTTAAGTATAGCAGAGATAATTAAATGACTTTTATTGCTAAGGACTGATGGTAGGAAGATGAGAGGCCTGGTGTTGTAATGAGAGCAGGTTCAGGTGTAAGATAAATACTGGGAGAATATGAAAGTTTTAGGGGTCCTAATATTAGAATAGAGGATTGCTCCGTCATTCAGTTCTCTGATTGGAAAGAGGTACTCAATCAATATAGTCCTGACTAGACTGTTCCTGGAAGGAAATGGGGATGAAAGTAAATAAACGCAATCATAATCACACCAATTTAATAGAGAGTTCATCTGGGGACCACAAAAGAAATAAGAGTTTTATGCAGCTAGATAATGTTTCCCGTAACTCCGCCAAAAAATCCATTCCTTCATGAAGCTTCTCCAAACTAACCCTCCTTGGCTTCTTTTAGAGTTTTAATCACCCTAAACTTCTTTCTGTCCACTTCCCTGAATGCTGAACACTTACTAAATGTCTCTTTACAGCTGTGAACTTCCATCTGGCAGATGTTTCTGTCACTTGAGTTTATAATTTTATAGGTCTACCTTGTGACTTCATGGGGCCATAAGCTCCACAGAAGCAGCACTGGGCTTCTTGATCTTTTTACAATACTCTTTTGGATCTTGCTGTCCACATGTGAGTCTCGAAGAAAAAGCTGTCAACGGACTCAGTGATGGATTAAAGGATTGTCCTGTTTGGAGGAACTCAGTCCAATACAAGCAATTGGAGGAACTCTTGCTTGCAAACTGCTGAATCAATGTAATAAGAGTTAGACTTTTTAAATAAAAGGTACTTAAGCAGTTGTTTTCCTGAAAAAAAAATGTGTAATTTCAATATGAGTAATCCTTTTGATCCAAACTGATTTCTCTTTTTGGTTTGCTTGGTTTATTTGTTACACTAACATATTCTTGTTTTCATATTCTATTCTTAAAAGGTTGCCCCCTCCCCTGAAAGAGTTTCCATGTACTTCACAGGAAAAGGCATCTGCCCTGTGCACTCAGAAGTCCTGCTTGTGACTCTTACTTCCGGGTTATTGCAGGGTTTCAAACCTATTGTCACTTTATCCATTGAGCTTTTCCTTTCTTCTTCCCCTCCGGAAGTCACTTTCCCTTTCAATGTCATAGGATATATTATATATTTATGTATCAAACTTATTGCCCTATGTTCTAGCACTTCCTACTATCTTGTCTACGTAACAATAGGTCATTACAGCTGGGTGCTTGTGTCTTGAAGGAAGGGATATTGTAAACCATCCAGAATTATTTCTGTGTACAGAGCCATGGAATAGTCCTTTTAATGAATGTTTAGAATGAGGATAACCATGTAAACTGGATCCTGGGACACAAATGTCCTCCCAGTGAGCAAACTCATTTATTTATTAGTAATAAATTCTAGAACCATATACATGGGAATGCCTGGGATAGGATAGGGGTGAGACTTGTGTGCTATTACCGGCCTCAGTCATACCTCCTTCCATTGTTTAGTAGATGTATTGCTTTGAACATGGTAATTCAACTCTCCAAGATTTATTTCCTCTCTTTTTTAAGGATAAGTATATTGCTACCAAACTCATAATGATATTAAATGAATACATAAGTCATAACATAAAATAGCTAGAATATAACAAAATACTTAAACAGGTACTCAAAATTTGTAAATGTTGCTTCTATGTACAATGCTCCTTTATCTTTTCTATTCCCAAACAAAAGCTAGTCATCTCTAAGGGCTCAACTCAAATTGCATTTTCTCCTGGAAGCCATGCTCATATATATGTGATTTCTGCTTTAAAAAAAAAATTTTTTTTTGTTTACTTGTTTTTAGAGAGAGGGGACGGGAGCAAGAAAGAGAGAGAGAAATATCAATATGTGGTTGCCTCTTGCATGCCTCCTGCAAGGGGCCTGGCCCACAACCCAGGCATGTGCCCTGACTGGGAATCAAACTGGCAACCCTTTGGTTCACAGGCTGGTGCTCAGTCCACTAAGCCACACCAGCCAGGGCCTATTTTCTTCTGTCTTTATATTTTTAATGTACTTATGGCATTTTCCAATGTAAAAAGATTCTCTTTTTAAGAATGCATTAAGACAATGTATATTAACAGAAAACCCTACCATTAACTAATACCACCATTAGTTGTAACATGATTATACATAAAGGAAAAAAACTGCATATGCATATAATTGTGTATCTAGTCCATAGACATACCTAGAACACATGAAAATTTGTTGACTCAGTGAAAAACTGTTAGCAATCATTACTTGGCTCCATCTCCCCACCTCTACACTCCTTGCTATCTACTCCCTAATCTTTTCCCATCTAAATCCATTCATGCCTATATTATTGAGTCCACAGTTTGTTAATAACTGGATGATGCTTTCTTACCATTTTCTACCTACATACTGTATTTACACATATGCTCCATTCATCCTAACAATTATTGAAGTACTCTAAATGTGGATTTCATAATGATAATCAATTTATGTAGTTTACTTCCTTATTCACTGTCAGTCACATGTTATATTAGTGTTTAATAGATAATGAATGAA